>OX374629.1:15027500-16277500 GCA_947347705.1 Nymphula nitidulata
TTAAAAGGAATACGAAAAGGATGGCTGTCATATAAATTGACATTTAGAAAGGTGCGTTCAATTTTCGACCTTATTGAACGTGCTAAAATGCAGTGTTTAGGAGGCACCTCCGTACATGCCGTCTAAAATTGTCTATGATTTCTATGAAATCTATCTAAATTTAAGTGACAGCTCTAAACAGATTCTTGCTATCTTTTTCCTATTACTTATTGTGAGAAAGAGATATACTGTACTTAAATTTAGAATTAAAGTGTGTTCCCAGAATTAGGCCCAATTTCTTGTTTAGAAACCAAAATGCGAGTGCTTTGTTGAGTACATTTTTTTTGAGCTTACAGGGGCAAATGTCAACTGTTCTAATTGTTCATTGTTGTTTTAATTAACTACTGAATTAAGGTCACATACCTATGTGTATCTACCAATATTATTATTCCACTTTACTTGCCAAATAAAAAATTAAAATATGTAATGTAACATCTAATTAAACGCGAGTTAAATCCGGTAAATTGGTTTTATTTCAAATGTGTAGTGCTCGCGAAAATATAAGACAATACTAAAAAATTAAAGGCTATTTTGTAACGATTGAAAAAGTATTACTTTTTTGAAGTAAAAGATTATTTAAAAAATCAATTATACATACAAATATATACAGGATAGGAAAATAATGTCGGATACTGCAATATTATATTTTATGAACTTGATATTTGTGTACAACTGCCCACGCAATGTCCTACGCTACGCTACTCCACTGATTCCACTCGATTTTTCTCAATAAATTATGATCCATTAGAGGTCATCTGTGTGATCAAAGTACCCATGATTTTGAATTATTGGCTTTGCAAGTTCAGTTGGTCCTCTCAGTATCCCATAACATCTTTTTGGAGATTTTGTAGTCAGTCGATGAACCACGACATTCAAGATGTAATAAATTTAAGTTTGTATCGCCCACTAAATGCTGTATTCTGTTGTGCAATACCCAGAGAATAATCAGCTTTGACTTCGTTCCATCCATGAAACCGGTCTGTGCGGTTCACTCCTACATCCAAATAGGGCTACCATGATTCACTTTCACAATTTTATTGCCCTAACGGTGATTACGTAATTTTAATACTATATTAAAATGTCAAAAAACTAATTGTGTTTAGCTCAGCTCAAAAGCGGGGCGTTTGGATTGGTTCAATAACATGCTTAACAATTTAAAAAAAACCGCTGACTTGTTTAAGTAGTATATGTACCTAGGTATTTGTTTGTTTAATTGCAGGTAATAATTTACACCATAATTTATTGACTACATCACCTGGTACGTTATCATTTATCAAATTACTTTTTTTATGATATGTAATTAACTTGTTTGCAGTAAAGGCATAGCAACGGGGGTAGACAAACGGCTTTTTATTTGATCTTCTCTTAGTAAAAAGGGGAATAAATTGTCCGTCGCCAAGTTTCATATATTTAATAATAATAAAAAGCCGTTACCTGTTTTTGTTCCTGAACCAATAAATAACTAAAAGATAAAATACCCACTTTATTTGAGTTTCACTGTCACTCTACAAACTCTACATTTGCTTACAGAGTCGCCGCCGTCCGTAAAGAATTACATTAGAACTATAATTTTTTGTTAATTACAGCAATTACTTTATTATCTTACCTATTCTAAAACATTATATCTCAATCTTGTAAAGTTAGAACTATAATTGCTTTCGTTTTATAAACTTCTGTATCATTCTTGGAGTACCGAGAGCGAAGCTACCTTACTTGTTCCAATTGACTCTTGGTAAGAAACAGAAACTGGCGCGAACGAGGTCAAGGGATTAAAACAAACAAGGAAAATCTTGAATACCAGCTAACAACGTGTTTTATATTTATCGCGTAGTGTTTAGATAATGTTCTTCTTGAAAAATCTGTCCGCTTTATGACATAATGTATTGGATGAGAAGCCTTGAACTATGGTAAAGGCAATTAAGTCAGTGCTATCGTTTTTTTATAGACATGGTTAACCTTTGTATCCGAATCCTTACAACGAAGAGAGTCTAAAAGCTACCAGCTTTGTTAGTTTGTTTTTGAATGAAGGTCTACTTAGCTACTTTCGCAATATGCCTGATACTACAAAGAGTTTGTCTGAAACGGTAACAATAACACGGAGATACATAACTGCATCGCGTAAATTATGTTTGTTCAAACAATTATAGCGTTTTGCTCGAGGCTGGCGTGAGATCCAAGACCGCTTACGTAATCGTTTATTTACTGTGCCATTTTGGTCGAAAACAATTGCTTGATTATGCAACTCTTACTTACCCAGTTGTTCAATGCACTTCAATAAAAACATATTTTATACAGCTTAACCTTTGGTCCTCCTTTTCCCGTACCAGCCCGTTCCGGCGTTTCCTCAACAATAGAATATCTATTGTGTCTGGCTTGTCCTCCACTATTTCAATCTTTTTCTTATCCGTGTCCGTCTTTGATTTATTTATAACAATTGTTTGCTCATTGATTACCTTCTTAAAAAATATTATCTGTTTATAATATAAATTTAAAATTTTAAGTAACCCCCGGTCTCATTAATCTTCATAGCTATCTAACATCATCTCATTGAGACTATTCTTATGAATCTAATTACGCTATATCTGCTGTAAGTTCCGGAAGAATTGAGAATCTCGCAGACTCTTTAATGTTACAGAATCAGCTAAAGATCAGCATGTCTTGGCAACACCACCGAATTAACAGTAAACCAAATATCAAATCAATCGGATCTCTTTAAGTTACTAAAACCCTTTTTCAAGTAGGAAATGAGCTGATAGTCATCAAATGCATGCATTGATCTTCTCAAATTTTAGCTAAGAAACATCCTGATCACCTCAGCTTTTACTAAAAAACTGAATAAAAATTATTCCATTCGTTTAGGGGCTACGATGCCACAGACAGACACAGGTACACAGACAGACACGCCAATTTTATAACACCCTTCATTTTTCGTCAGGGGTTACAGATCATAGGGCATACACAACTATCCTTATATACATGGTCTTGTTTTAATTTTATTCATCATCATCATCATATTAGCCGAGAGACGCCCATTGCAGGGCATAGGCCTCCCCCAAACGGATCGGTCCTGCGATGCGCCCATCCATCGGCTTCCCGCGGCCCTCACCATCGGTGCACCTTGTGGGGCACCAACGCTGCGTCTTCGTATTGGAAGACGCAGCAATTTTATATTACATTTAAATAAAATTGTGTTTATCGAAACGGTGCAAACGAACACTGCGCATACTGGTCGAGAACGCGAACAGTATGCGCAGAGAAGGCCTGCTCGATAAAAACTTCGTGTGAATATAGGCTCTTAGCACTGATAATGAGAGTTGATACACAAAAATCGTAGCCCACTGTAGAGAAACGTTTCCGACTCTGAGAGAAAATCGTCCTTGAATGTTGGTACTTGGTATCGATCTGGTGGACCCTTTGCTGTTTTAGGTCGGAACTTTGATGTTATTCATCAAAGAGTTTACACCGTTTTGTGCCGAGGATATATATTATTATCTTCATACCTATTAGGCCATAGAAATATGCATATTTTTAGCCCCCGACGATAAAAGGGATGTTATAAGTATGACGTGACCACGTGACTGTCTGTGTTTCTATTCAGTTCTTTATGTTTGAAAGCTGACGTGACTGGGTTGGTTCTTAGCTATAATTTATAAAAATAACTTTCACAGATCTGGTTGATTTGAAATTTGGTGTATTTGGGTGACATTCTCATGAAGGTTAGTATAACCTTGAGCTGATCCTATACCATCAAAAAGTCTGCGGGATGCTTAATTCTTCATAAACTTACAGCAGATGTAGCGTGTTTGGGCTCATAAGAATAGTCTCAATGAGATGGTGTTAGATAGACGATTAATAAGGCCGGGGGCTACGTAAAATTTTATTATTGTATATTTTTACGTACATCTTTGTCTGTCTGGTGTAAAACCACCGACGAATTCTTTTCTTTGTCGATGAACGTTCTGCCGACAAATCCAAAAATCCAAAGTTCATTATAGAATTTATATCACTTAATAATTCAAAGGAAATAGGTACCTATTTCCTTTGAAATATTAGTAGTAAAAACATTACTAGCACTAAAAAAATAACCATGAACCTCCATGGTTATTTATTTGTGATTTAGCGGATTTGCACTCTTGTTTGTCTATTTGTACGCTTATAAATTATAACAGTTTTATCTTGAGAACAACGACTGGATTTTGATGCGGATTTAACAGTTAGGTAGGGGGTATTTTCAGGAAGGTTTTAGGCCATATATCATTAATTAAGACCTAATCAAAGGAAGCGGTGCGGCGCAACGCGATTTGGTAAGCATGTCGAAGTTCCGCTAATAATTTAGAGCGTTTACAATATAGCTTATGTTGGCTAAATCTTATGTATGAGATATAATATACATTGAAACAATGTACCTGCTAGAAAAAACCTGTACGCCTTAGAAAAACCGCAATTGCAATTGTACCTAACCATTTTAAAACTCCTTCATGAAAGGGCGGAGCCGCAAGCAGAAGCTAGTCTTCTCTATACCTACAATAAAAAGCAAAGTCTGTCTGTTTGTAAAGTTTGTATGCATATAACTGAATGGATTTTCATGCGGTTTTTACTGTTATCAATGCATAGATTATAGTAATATAATCGTCCTTGGCTCTTACCTGAAGAAACCCTAAAGGCTAAACTAACGCAATAATCAATAAATTAGTTCAACGCTATGCTATGACTAAAGGGAGGAATTCCTCTACGTTGAGCGAAAAAAGACGCGTATTATAATTACCGTATGGACAGCAGTTTGTATAAAATGTTTTTTTTTTCTAGAAATTTACCGCAGCAACATTGAATTTTATAATTCCATGCAAAATTAACTTCTTACTAATTTTGCAAAAATTTTGTTTAAAATGGGACGTTCGGCGTTCACGCCGCGTCGCGCGTCGTCGTCGGCGCGGCAGTTTACTACAAATTTATACGGTTTTTGTTTTATTTTGGCTGATCGTCGAGATATCTGCGGCCTTGCGAAGTCAGGTTACGACATTAGTCGGCTTGCGAACGCGGTCATTGACCCGTCGCGTGAGAGAACCTTGTTGTATCACTTTCTTACGATTTCAATAGAGCGCTAAATAACTAATGTATTGCTTTATTGTATCGTCTAGTCTAATATATAACTTGTTATATCGTATGTGAACATAGCTAAGAAATTTTATTAAATACTGGCTTTTGCCCGCGGCTTCGCAAGCGTCAAATTCGGGGTAATTTTAAATTTATAAAAGCTGGTTTTTTGCGCAAAGTAATGAGTACAATTCAAGATCCAACTATTAAAGACTTCGATCAACTATTAAAGATAAACATATTCAGACGTTGCTCATAAATTGGTAGTTTCAGAGCAGAACAGAAGAACTTTGCTGAAGAATTGTGTAAAATTAACCTAACATTTAAATATTAGAATAAGTTTCCATGACTGTTAATTGGCTATATAAATGTGGTAGCTAGTTAATGGCATATTGTTGTTATTTTAGTTTGTGTTTTGATAATAACGCTGTAAGCTATCCTAAATAAATAAATAAAACATTATTGTCTAGAATGGAAGTAGGTAGGTACTACGGTCGTTAGTAAAAAGATTACTTAATGATGATAAGATGATAATACTCCAAGAAACTTTACACGATGTCGTGTAAAGTTTTTTTGGGTTTAGTGGGATACGCCAAAGAAATATTCACTAAAAAGTGTCTTGGAGTTACCTAAATGGAAAGTTTTTTGAAGATCAGTAGCATAAGCCGAACAAAAGATAGAAATTGACAGAATACATTTTGAGAACCGGCAAAACTGTTAAATTTAATTTGATTTTGGTTGAAATAAGAATCGAAGACTTTCATCATACGAAATGATGATGAGATAAAAACGTGACGTATTTTAGATGGAATGCAAACCTAAACTTATGAAAAGCAAGTAGGCAACCACCTTCCTGCAGCCACTTGAATTCTACTAATTACGCATGCAGCATAAGTTTCCCGATGACTACTCCTCCCGTCTCCTCGCGCCCCGCTAGCGTTCACCTAGGTGCCGATTGTTGACTGGGGGTGGGTTGGTGAAATTGCTTCGGTAGAACCAGGAGAGAGAGTTACCGTGGAGTTTTATTAGTGGGTATTCCCGGTGCTCTATAAGCGGTGTGCAACCCGCATAACCCGCAGTTCTGAGGTGGCTCCTCAATCTAAACGTTTAAATTGAGAAGCCACCTTTTTGTTCATTTAACTTTTGAAGTATTCCACTACAAAATCCAGGATCGGAGCTACATATTTTTTTTAGTTACTACTAAATAACTGTATTAAGACTTTTAAGATGCGAAATGTGGCTCCTCAATCTAAACATACATCATAAAGGAGATGTTTCATATCCGGTGAGGTATTTGTACACTATCTGAAAAATTAGGAAAAATACTAATAATTTGTTTTCGTGTATAGTTTATTTGTACAAAAGTCAAAATTATTTGTTAATTTCACTATTATTCAATATAGCAATATAGCGGGCGACATACAAGTCAACTACACGTCGCCAAAGTGACATAAACTATGATAAATATTTGGCTTTCTTGCAGTTTGTTCTATAAAAAGGCAAAAAAAAAATGGACAATTGGGTTCTGCATATTTTTAACTATTGTTTTAGTATAGTGTATCTGGACCTGGCCGGAGTGGCCGGGTCTCCAAATCTCCATACATTTTTGGAACATCTTTAAGTCAAATGTCAACGAACTGTAAGTTTTCGTTTTAAAATAGGTACATATTACAATTAGATTGGCAAGCGTTTATTTACCTACTACTACAGAAGGTATATGTTGTAACTCCTTAATGTTATTAAGGAGTTAGTAGGTATTATTTTCCTGAACTGCCCATAACGACATTACCGTGAACTGCTTTACCGTTACGGCTATCTTGTCCGGTAGCTTCAGTCTATTCAACTGCTTCAACTTAGCATTGATATTTTTCGTTAGACTGTCAATCCAAGCCCCCAAAGTTCTTCCTAGTGGAAATCGAAACACAACAAGGACGTGCCCTTGTTTCAGGTTTGAAAACTTAGAGCAATACAACTTTTAAAAGTGTAAAATTCATATCAGTTTTAATAACACTAAATAAATACATAGTACAGATTAATTAATACTTACTTTGTTATTCATAATAGCCATTGCCTCAAAAAAAATATGACTTTTTAATGTGATGATAATTAAATAAAATTTTTAAAGGAAATATCACACCTATATAAAGTGTTTCCTGTCAAAATATTCATTAAATTTTTATCTATCTATCTATCTTTTTTTATCTGTATTTTTGCAATTGCATGAACGGGATGGGAGATGAGATGTTCATTCCATGACTGTACTCTGAATATGGGGGCAAAGAACGATTACATGCAACCCCATTTTAAACCTACGGTAAATGAGCGTTGAAACTAGGTCACCACTCGACTCGGAGGGTGGAAATTGGGACAGACCCTAAGAGGGACCGAACGGTTTGTGAGGTTGACTTTGGTTGTATTTACGGTGTTTTGAACACAGATAACGAGGCTAAGATCAAGTCGCCTGTATTTGAAGAAGAATGCGAGCGCTTTAATGACTTTGACAAGGCTAAACCTGTTTTGTGATACATAGACATTGCCATGATTAATGGCAAACGAGTCACATGTCCGTATAATTTAAGTATGCTTTTTTTGTTAAGGTAGTTTCGGCGGATGTTTTGAAATTGTATGGAGGCTGGTCAGGTACTAGAACCTCCTTTCAAGACAGTTATATTTGTAACACATTCCTAGTCCTACTTACTATTACTTAATATCATGGTCATTAGTTATTATTGACATGCAATTTAAAAAAAAAAGGAAATGATAAAAATTAATTATGTATTGTATTCTGTATGCCTATCGGTGGGACATAGAGAGCTTACTAATATTTATGTGAACTTCTATACTTTTACCTATGTGCACGAAATAAATAATTATGATGATTATGTAATCACGGTATTATTATTATTTGTGTTTGGGGCAATTAGTCAGTCTCAGAAAGAAACTGTTGTCACTACGACCCGAAAAGATCTGTTGTGTTGTGTTGTGTCTGTGTGTGACTCGCCAATGGGTTAAAGACTGGTAGGTCCATGATCCATCATAACTTACTGTACATTTCAGGTTTTTCCCAGTATTAAGCAAGGGTCATGATTTCGTTTGGGACAATTTGGTTTGAAGGCTTGGTTGTGAATGACTGATGGATTTACAATCGCACATGAGGTGTAGCATAATAGTCTTTACGTCTTTATTTTTGCAGGTTCTGATTTACAGAGGCACATCCGACACTAAAAGATCTGACTCTGATAATCATTTAGGTAGCTAGTTTCATATTAAACAAGTGTCTGTTTAGTTTGTATATTGCTTTGAAGGTATGGGCACAGATTAATACTCATTTTGAAAAATATCAATATAAATCCGGGATTACGGTATTACGGGATCTCGGAATACCGGTATTTAATGCCCAATTGTAACGAAACGGCCCAATCGTAAAAAAATTGACAACTTAAACAAGTGTCTGTTTATTTTGCCTCTATTGTATTCAAGGTATTTAGTTAATAAATACCATTTTTGAAAAATACCAATATAAATCCGTGATTACGTTATTACGGGATCCCGGGATCCCGGGATGCGAATTCATAAAAAGATTGTTTTCATAATTCGCATTTAAAACTAAATATTATCAATAAGAAAGTGACTAGCAAACCTTCTTTCTATGATCTGAGCTAGAAAACAAACGAAAATGAGAAAGTTTGAGGTACCTTAATGTCGAAACAATACGTTTCGTAACTAGGTACTTTAATTTTATTGGATACCTACGTGATACGTTTCAGTATGAACTACGTATGACTATGTAGTATGAAGTAGTTATCAATAAAAGTACGAACTACCAGTAAACGCTTAGTTAACCTTTAGTCTCTTACCAGCCCGCCCGGCGCAGCCTTTTCTGACCAATAAAATAGAATATCTATTGTATCTGGTTGCGCTTTTGACTTCAATGAGAATTCTAATATATCGATGTTCAGTCGATAACAAGTTAAAAATGCATGTATGATTTCTCCGGGATGTATAGGCCTTCTTCGTCTTCTTTTTTACTTGTCAAGGTATTCCATTATGTCGGTGCCATTTATAGACAATATGACAATCTAACTCCTAGTCGACAAAGCATCTTAAAATTGTTTTAAGATTTTTTTTTTATATTTAATTTAGTTTAGGGATTGACATACTTCATAGTAAATAAAGTATGTCAGTCCCATCGTAACCTAATCAAGAAACAATTTAAAACAAATGGTTGTTACTTGCGATTTTTGACATTGTTTTAAGATGCTTAAATGTTTGACGACTAGGACTATGACTTTCCGTAAACCAGTAAAACAAGAAACAAGTACTACACTTTGGGCTGCTGGAAGAGATTTCTTGAGGGCTAAGCAGTTCCTTTTTACTCTGTTGTCCGTAACAAAGCACATAGTATAGTATACATAAAACTGGCCGGGCCTCCATACATTTTAGGAATATCTCTTTTGAGTTAAAAAAAATCGAATCTTTCTTAATTTTTCGTAGGATGATCTTCTTTCACTGCGAATCGCGAATTCGGATACCGTGGCGGGTTATAGCTGTAGTCTATGTATAAAATTAAAATACCAAAATGTCTGACTTCAGAATATGACTCATATTCACATGATTCGAAAATGTGTACTAAGTCCGAACCGAAATTGCGAATACAAACCACGATAATTTGGCTTAATGAGCGTTCTTTAAGACCAGAGACTACTCCGTGTTTAAGACCGAATATCTATATTTCAAGTTTAAATTCTCTTGTGTTGTTTTGGGTTCAAGGAAAAGCGGTTAAGTATTCTAAACACACTTGGTGTTGAATTATTCATTTAGCAGTGATTTGACGTAACCTTTACTTTGGTTCGGTTTCCAGTCTATTATTGTTAGCAAGAATCCACTCCATCCATGGATGATCTACTACAAATTTTTAAAGTCCTTTGCAATCTTTAGAATGGAAAAATTATCTGGCCGTTATTAAAAAACGTGGTCTACTAAAGTTAACCCTGGTTCAAAAATGAAACTATCTCTATCTACCTTTATTAAGGAAAATGAGACAGTTATCAGCCAAAACCAAGTCAAACTATCTATAGACCTCGTTTTGTAATAACACCCTTATCCCTTTAGCTTCATCACCGCATGTACTAACCGATTTATAAATCGTGGTTTAGTCACGCACGCTACACTTTTGCTGGGTATTATTTTCGTAGTCTTTTCCAAATTATGTATATAGCATTGTTTTCCGGCGTTTCCACGCAAAATGCGTATCTGACTCTCGGACTGTATTTCACAGTGGTAATCTTATGAAAATACCAACCCGCATTGGACCAGCTTGGTGGTGTTATGGCCCGAACTCCTCATGTGTTTCGCCCATGTAGGAAGGTCTGTGTGCAATAGTGGGACGTGTATAGGCTGGTGATGATGGTGATGAATCTATAAATGTCCACAGTCCATATATTATATTTTTTTAATAAATTATTAGTTCATTTGGTCTGGACATTCACAAAGTTCTTTCGTTTGTTTTGTCACACTCAGTGCCCAGAGCTCTGTACGAAACAGACGTAGCCTCGATCGATCGCGTTCATCTACGGGCGAATTGTAGATTATCCCGCCTTGGGCTCCCTCTAATTCGCCGCCACTGAAAAATTAACGCCTTTTACAAAATGACGTATTTCAGAATCTCAATTATGTCCAATTGTTGTATTGCGTATTTACAAGTTGTTGACTCCTGATTTTAATTTAATACGTCAAAATTGCTCTACTTGTCAGCAGGCTTTTGAAAACCTAAATATTGTTTTTGAACTTCATAAAGTTAGTTGAAATTTCGATACCAATTTCTAAGGTACCTACTAGTTTTGTTTATCAATCGATATTCTTAGTTATTATTAGAAATTTAATTACAGTTTACTTACTGCCTACCTACCTAGTTCGAATTTTCGTGAAATGGTTTGGTCTTTTATTTCAGAGGCTGGCGTGATTTGGATTTGTTTTGAGTTGTG
This sequence comes from Nymphula nitidulata, assembly GCA_947347705.1. Lineage (NCBI taxonomy): Eukaryota > Metazoa > Arthropoda > Insecta > Lepidoptera > Crambidae > Nymphula > Nymphula nitidulata. The sequence goes on from OX374629.1 coordinate 15,038,618, forward strand.
GTATTTATTTAATGATGATATTTTCAGTAAAAATTAATGATTAAAGTAATCAAGTATGTATAGGTTGAGGAGCTCGGTGGCATATTGGTTTGAGCGCTCTGGTTTTTATACGAGAAACAAAGCAACTTTCGCCATGGTCGATCCTGGGACGGGTCGATTAAAGTTTATTATCTCGAGCTCCTCCATGCTTCGGAAGGCACGTTAAGCCGTTGCTATCGGTGGTTCACCAACCCGCATTGGAGCAGCGGCAGCGTGGTGGTGTGATGGCCCAAACTCGTCATGTATTTCTGCCATGTAGAAAGGCTTGTGCCCAGCAGTGGGACAAGCTCGAATTGCGGCCAAGAAACTGGGCATCCTTAGTAAGGGGAAGCAGTACTTCACCGCTGGACAGCTTTTTAACCTTTATAAAGTACAAGTCCGTTCGTGCATGAATACGGTTCTCACCTGTGGAACGTCTCAGCCAAATACCAAATTGCTACATTGGATTTGCTTGTCGGTATTCTACAGGTTGTACGTACGTACGTACGGAGAGTGTGCTCATGAGCTTCATGAGCTCATTCCGCCAAGCCCATTTCACCAGAGGACTGCTAGACGTTCGGCGAAGCTATCACCCACACCTGGTCGATATGCCAATCATACGCATACGTAATGAGCTATTTTCGTGGTCTTCTTTAATGCGCACGGCCAGGGAGTGGAATACCAAACATACCTACGCACTATGCGCTTTTCGTGGTCTTTTATAATGCGCCAGGGAGCGGAATACACTGCCGGCTTCGGTGTTCCCTGCCACATATAACCTGAATTTCTTCAAAGCTGGATTAAATAGGCACCTTCTGGGTAAGCTCGCTACATCGTCGACCTGCTCTTAGCTTCTCTCGGAGCAAGAGTGGGCAGGATCAAGAGTGAACCCATTTTTATATTACAAAAAGTACCAATGTTACTTCATAACATAATACAAGGTACAAAAAGTTGGTCAGATGCGCTAACGAACGCAGCGGATGTGTGCGACTGTGCGTGCGACGCGCGTGCGTTGACCGCTAGGAATGCAGCGCACGCGTCGCGCCGCCCCAGCTGTTCCCTGTTCCGCTGACAAGTAAGCGAAAGCTTCGCCATATTATTGACTTGATGTTGATAGATAACAGATTACAAAGCAAAAATGTAAAGAAACAATATCTTATCCAATGTTTAAACTACTTTAAACAATGACAAGTCTATTATATTAAAAACATTTTTCAAGTTTAACAAGGCAAAAAGAACAGATTCATCTTATCCATAGCTAAAGTATTCGTCGAAGCGGTACACGGAGGTAGATGTTGGTAGGATTATGAGCATCTAGAAGAACCTATTTTGAATCTATTGAAATAAAGAGCTTTTTGATTCTATAACGTAATAATTATCATTATAATTACCTGCGTGTTTTTCGAATATTAAAAAAATCTATAAATATTATGTAATGTATATGTCCTTTTGATGATACTATTTGCCTTGGTAAAATAATATACATAACTAGAGCGAGCGGTTACAAAACAGACACTCGTTATTCGTTACATAACCTTATTTGTACTCGTATGCTCAGCTTAGTTAGAAAATATGAAGACTGATATAATATTTTCGACGTACTGTATTTTTAACCCCCAATGCAAAAAGAGGAATGTTATAAGTTTGACGTGTCTAATATCTGTGTATCTGTCTGTGGCATCGTAGCTCCTAAACGAATGGACCGATTTAGATTAGGTTTTTTTTTGTTTGAAAGCTGACCTGATCGTGATGGTTCTTAGCTATAATGTATGAAGATTTGTTAAGTCGTTTCATGACTGTCAGCTCATTTCATACCTACTTGACAAAAGGGTCTTAAAAACTTTCACAGGTCCAATTGATATAAAAGATTTACTTTTACCTTCGTGGTATTTCGAAGACATGCTAAGTTTGAGCTGATCCTGTACCATCAAAAAGTCTGCAGGATGCTCAGTTCTTCAGAAACTTACAGTACATATAGCGTGTTTATAGTCTCAATTAGTTGGTGTACATAGGATTAATGAGGACGGGGCTCTTTTATATTAAATTTGTATACCTAGATGCTTTTATTTGGAATGAAGATCCAGCGTGAAATAAAACCTACTTTGTGTTATTCAAGTTTTAGTCAATAACTTTTTAATATTAATAATATCAAAAATTGATTTCAAATATATTTTTACAAGACACTTTTGTCGGTTGGAGTGCATGAATGTCTTTCTCCATGATCATAGTCGAGTTATATGTATTGTAAGAATATGACTCACACAGCCACAATCAAAAAGTGCAGGTGTTAGTTGTTTTACTTTAAATATGATTTAATCTTCAATTTGACAATTTGTTTATTCAACTATAATATTTTAGTAAAGTTCGGCATTATTCATTATTGTTCATATGTTCTAGTATTCTTATCGTATTGTTAGTCTTTATAAGTGTTCTTTTAAAAATATGTTTATAATGTCTTTCGATCAGATCACTGATGTCGGTCACCCACACTCCCTTAACGTGACGTGAATGTTATCATCATTCAGAATTGCTAATTCATAACTTTTTATTGTAGGTACCTACCTAGCTTAAAAATGTGCTCTATTTATATCACTGGTACAAGGCTACAAGTCCACACCAGAAGATAAGTAAAGTGTTATGTTGTCTAGTTAGTACTTAGTAGAGATTTATAGAGTCTTAACTAAAGACCTGCCCGGTTATACAATACAGGGATCGCGTTATATTTCAATGAACTAAACCTAAACTTGTCAGGAATTCAGGATACGAAGAAACATTTGCATTGTATGTAGTTTATTTTCATTAGGCAATACTTAGATTACTTAGCATAGCTGGTTAGCGTGTGCTTATTGAGTATGGATGGATCACTCGAAGGCCGGTCAGTAGCAGCAAGGTCATGCCAACGACTACGCAACTAGACTTTTTACACGTTTTTGTAATGGTCTCACATTTTTATATGTTAAGCCAGTTATTTTAAAAATAGACACATAATGATTATGAGACAATTATAACAATTTAAATAATAATGTCTAATACTTACGATTTAAATATTGTTATAAATGGGCCCGATTCTGAGCACATACTAAATCTTACATCGCCTTTTCTAATATATCTTAAGCAAAAGAATAGCACAAACCAGAGCTATCAAATTACCTAAATTAAATAATAAAAAAAAAACTAAACTAGAATCATGCCCTGTAGCGGGGAGGGGACCGAAGTACGTCCCTACGACCATCTGAGCTACCAAGGAATTGAGATAATCCTAGGAATTCCGCAGAGAAGACCCGTTCAAGGGCTATGGCAATGTTGAGCCTAATAGCCACTGACTAATTACGTTTATCACTAACTCACCCCAAATATGTACATTAAATACGCTAGAAAATCACCCGTTGATGGTTTCCGAAACCCAAATTGTTCATGAGCGATCTTCTCGGTAACGGATCAGCGGTTATTTAAGATCCTTACCATGACCTTGGGAAGAACAGAGGTGATAACTATTTACCGGTAGTTAGCGGGGTCTGATCGGTCACCCTTTTTGAGGACCGGTTGCACATTGGCCTCTCTCCAAGATGTTTTGATGCTCTCCAAGTTATTTAAATTTTTAAATAGCTCTATACTGAGTTGCTGACGTGTAGATGAATCTGTTGATGACCAATATAAAGTAATATGAAATCCAGACTGGAAACCAGATGGAAGACAACTGGCGTGGTATTATAGTAGGTAAATAAAGTATACAACGCAGTTTAATTATTTCTCTTCGGTTTGACGTGTATATTCGTGGTTAGTACCCTTGGGGCCTGTTCAGCGAGGCCGTGATAAATTGCCGCGATTTTTTACCTCAGACGAGCGAGACATCCATATCTGCTGCTGGTGTTTTATAAAACTGGTTGTTGGTATTTATTATGAGTATGACAGAAAGAGATGTATAGATAATTATTTTACTAAATAATTTCAGCCTGAAGGCATGCTCCAGGTAGATTTCGAAGATGCAATTTCAATTCAACTTCCTGAGATTTCTAACTAGCACATACAGCTTCTCTGTAAAAATTGTCGCCAAAAACACAAATCATAGTTTACTGACACTTTTCCATGTTCTTTTATACCTTTTGAATGGTAAAATCATAGACGAAATAATGTAAAATTGAAGATTTTCGGTTACTAAAATTCTTAGCCAATAGGTAAAAATAGCTTTTAGTGTATTATTAATATCCGACCTTCAAAGACTAATTTCCAAGAGCTATAATAGTTCGGATTCATTTAAATCATGTTATTGATATTTAAATATTATTCAATAAATCAGATTTTATTTATTCAGTGCTTATATGCTTACTTATTTTTCAACTAGGTGACCAGGAGTTATAAGCATTGGTTATAAGCATGGTAAAATCATAGACGAAATAATGTAAAATTGAAGATTTTCGGTTACTAAAATTCTTAGCCAATAGGTAGAAATAGCTTTTAGTGTATTATTAATATCCGACCTTCAAAGACTAATTTCCAAGAGCTATAATAGTTCGGATTCATTTAAATCATGTTATTGATATTTAAATATTATTCAATAAATCAGATTTTATTTATTCAGTGCTTATATGCTTACTTATTTTTCAACTAGGTGACCAGGAGTTATAAGCATTAGTATGCCGTTATCGCCTTTACTATAATACGAGTAATCATTGTTCATCAATTGACCACCTGTTATATGTAGTAGATACCTGTCACCCCTGTCGAAAAACCAGGATTTGTAATAAATACAGTTCAGCCTAAGACTATACAACCGCCTGTTTTTATTTAAATGTCATTTTGAGGTGTTCTCATACTGAAGTGTTTGTAATAAAAAAGCATGAAAGTGCGTTACGAGAACAGAGGCTCTATTACATTCATCGTCATCTTTTCAGTCGAAAAACGCCCACTGCTGTAGGCTTCTCCTAATGGTTTCCACGACGATAGATGCTGCATTCCACGCATCCATTGGCAATCTGCGACCTTCTTCTATTTCATTTTTTTATACAACTACATGACAATCAAGCTGACAGCCCACCTGGTAATAAGTGGTAACCGCCGCCTATAGACACCTGCATTAAAAAATAAAAAAGACTTGTTATTGCAGGTACGTTGTCATCCTGAGGCCTAAGATGCCTTATATGCCCAGTAATTTAACGGGCTACCTTTCCCTTCAATCAAAACACAGCTAACTGTTTCACGGTTAAAAAAAGAAAGGCGGAATAAGAATTATTATAACCATTCTGCCACCGTGATCCTTTTTAGACTTATAAAGAGTAGTGTTGCAAATCGATGTTATTACTATAAAGTAACACCTAGTTGTAGAAGGCCTACACGCTAGATTTCAAGAATATTGATAAACCTCTCAGTTCAGCATAATGTTATCATATTTAAAAAAATATATGGGTAGAGGAATATCTATCTCCCTGCTATGCAATGACCGTCAAGTGTCATTGGGATTGGGAGTCGTAGACCCGTGTAACTGATAATAAATTGCACGGTTTGATTTTATGTACGATGAATAATTACTAATGAACAAATCACATACAAGAATAACCGATAAATAGATATGGAATTGTATACAAGATTACTATGAAGTCGTTGTTCTATTACAGATTTCAACATTCCTGTCTTCTGTATTGCTATGAATGTGTTAGAAACGCCCAACATTTATAATATCACTAGTGTTTTTATGGACAACTAGATGACAAATGATGTGCAAGCTGATGGCCCACCTGGTGGTAAGTGGCTACCGTCGCCTATAGACACCTGCAATAACAATAAAATCATCACTTGGTATTGCAGGTGCGTTGTCATCCTGAGGACTAAGATGAAATGCCTTAGTGTATACTAATAATGGAGCTAAATTCAATAGGCTAGCTAGGGTAATATTAGATAGTCGCAATATTTTATGTTTATGTAATAGGGTGCGGTCCACGGGAAGAGAAATTTCCTAGAAACCTGTTGTATGGAATACCTACAATAAACAAAATGTTACCACTCCACCAGCCGTGATTTTACTGACGATAGATTGGACCTGCTGGTGTGGTCAGGGAACCTGCCGTTTAAACCTTAGCACAGAATAACTAATAGTGTACTATTATGATACCGATCGGTAGGCTCCATCATAAAGAACAAATCTCTCTCATAAATAAACATTATCTATAAAAATGTTAGGAAGACCGTAAAATCTAATAATGTAGGTGAGGTAGAATGCATGAGACACGAAAAAAAATTTTTAAACATGTAAATTATACCCTATTTAAAATTACACAGAAAATCTCTTTGAAGAATGTATTTTTATGACTCTGATTATGATAAGAGCGAATATCTGCCTAATTAGTGTAATAACCACGGAAGAAGGAACAAATACTCGTAATTGAAAGTTCTATTCACCGTACACCAACGATAAGGAATTTGATAGGTAAACATTATAGTAAATATTTTCTGAATATTTTATTAATTAATTTTTAAATATTTTTCTAAATTTATTTATTATTTTTATTTAAAAAAATAAGTAATAATATAGACAATGTTGTAAATAGCCGTCGGTATTTGTAAAAATACTCGTTTAATTGTTGAAATTATAAAATTTTAACTATAAAGTACTGTAAACACGGAAAGACTGGAAGAAATTCATAGGGTTCTCCCAATTTTTCGGTAGCTCAGTAGCTCGAAAGGGTTTAGGACTTTTTTTAGTCTAGATATTTTTCTGACAAATATTCGTCTCAATAGATAAATTTTAGATAATGTTTGCCTAGAATTTTTTTTAAAAAAAATAATGCCAATTAATATTTAAAGCTAAGCTGTCTTATTATCCTTTGTAAAAATAGTATCGAAGATTTTGCGGTAACCATTCGTGTATTTAATTGACATGGTACCTATTACATTATAAGACTGTAATAGTTCCATGTAGTGAACGGACATGAATGAAAATATAAAATTTTCGTGTTCCCCGCTAGTGGCTCGCGCGTAGCACACACACACAGCGCAAGGTCGTGGTGGCGTGGCGTTTTGCAGCGAGCGACAGGTCCCACACCAACCAGCTGTCTCTGCGTTCATTGACCCACTGAACCCGCGGGCGCGCGCGGACGCTCTCGCCGTCGCCGCTCTTCGTTGCGGGAAATATTTTGGGAGCGATATGCGATAAAATACAGCGGGCGTTTAGTTTAATCTGCGTTAGCTGCTGCTTCTGGGATACTAGTTCTGCCAATAAGCTGGTTTATTATTGAGTAAGGTTACTGTGAAACTGTTTATCGTATTTATAGGTCTTTAAAATTGTGTTGTTTTTCAATCCAACCATAGCGGATGTATGTGTCCGAAATTCATTCACAAATAATTAGTACCTTAGTACTAGTAGTAAATGTTTATTACTTCTACCGACTTCAATAGGAGGAGGTTCCACTGTATGTATTTTCCTCTGTATGTATATTATTTTTTGTATTTATACATATTCACCGATTTATCTGTCAAACAAAAAAATTGTTATTTTATTCGATGGAATATAATTATTTCTGAGGTGGTCCTATTGCCACCAAGTCGAGATCTGATGCTGGGATCCCTGGGAAATCGAGGGTTAACCTCAAAGTTTATAGGTATTACATCTTTTATTCTATTTCTAAAGCTATTCTAGTATTTGCTTCTATAGTCATCATCTCATGTCGATGAACTGAGTGACTGTCTGAGTGATGGAAGGTACAACTCCTTAAAGGTTAGGAGATGGAAGATAATTCATTAAATATTATAGTTACATTTAGACTGATAGTTGTATTCTATCAGGTTATTTGGGTTAACTCCGTAACGCTTTGGAGTTAGATAATACTTTATCAATGGTACGAAGTACGATACGATAATATGAAACAATATTATGTATTTCAAACAAAGACTAAGAGACAGACAATTCGATTATGCTGACGGTCACCCATCTAGCTTTGACCTTAAAATATCACTAAAAACGCTCGTTGTGTTTGGATTGAAGGGAAAGGTAGCCAGTGTTATTACTGATCATGGAGGCATTTCATCTTAGGTCTCAGGATGGCAACGCACCTGCAATACCATGTGATTTTTTCCTTGTTATTGTAGGTGTCCATAGGCGGCGGTAACCGCTTACCACCAGGTGGGGAGTCAGCTTGTTTGTCATCTAGTTGTATATAAAAAAAATGAAAAAAAAATGTACTTATCTCATAAAAATGTATTTTTTGGAGTTGGTGCTAAGCTGTTTCCAGAAACAATAAAAAGTGAAGCACCGACTCCAAAAAATACATTATGAGATTAGTACGTATACTTTCGTCATGTTGTATTTCGGATGGGTCATTCTAAAATTTGTAATTTCGAACTGTTCCGTGAAGGTACTTACTGTTACTGCAACTGCTATACCCCACCAACCCGCATTGGGCCAATGTTGTGGTTTTACGGCCCAAACTCCTAATGTGTTTCTCCCGTGTAAACACTGTGCCCAGCAGAGGGACGTAGCTAATTAAGTTGAAGTAGACTCGACAGAAAGCTTCTGGTCTAATCTGTGGTCTCTGAGCCCCCAGCTCTAGCTAATTCGTCGGCCTTTTCCTAGGCTATGATATCGTTATGATTTCTGCGGGCTTATTCGCCAAATGATGTTCTGTACAAAAGGTAGGCAAATTATTTTCTTTAACACGCCAAACCACCAACATTACCCAATTTGCCCGATTATCCCGATACAGGTTTACCGGGATATTCGCAGCCCGCCGCAGTACCGGTCTACCGGACTCCCGGTTGGTTCTGGACCTACCTACTGAACTAAAATTAATAATAGATTATTTAAAATTTTATATTGTACATATCATTACCTTCGAGAAGCTTTTACTTATTATTCTGTGACAAAAGGGACGCTCCCTAAGATCATAGAAATAAGCTTTAAAAGTGATCACTTAATTTTGCTTTTGACTGTACAGTTGTACACTGTAAGAGCTGGGCTACAAAATCTGTTTCTAATACAATTAAAAAGAAAGCTTAAGTTATAGTAAAAAAAACTGTGGAAAACAATTCCAGTGCACTTATTATTAGACATCACGAAGTTCGAGCTGTATCGTTTCATGAAATCAATAACGATTAGTTTATTTGAGGCGTCTATTTTACAGACAAAAAATGAGGATTAGAATCTGTTATTGGTATAACGTAGTATTGTTGTTCCAATATGAGCTAGTTCATGACCGATTCTCTCGTATTGCTCACTTTGAACGGAAGAAAAACTGTCAGCCGTGATAATTGGTAAGTGATCGTATGTATTTTTTCTATCATACGTTTCAGAACATAAACATGAGAAGCAAGATATAGGTACCTAGGTATGCCACGGCCATGGAAATGAATCTGGGATGGCATATAATAATTGTATTATATGATGATTGAAGTCTAGGTGTTCGTTAATTTGATAAAGACACTCAAATGTCATTCAAAAAGGAGTGCCCCTTTTTTATTTCAGTTTATGAGTTTACTTACTTAAATAGATAGTCTTTACCGTTTATAAATACCAATAAATGGCTGGTAGATGAAGTTGTGTGTGATGTCAGTATTTGGCCTAGATGCGCAACCTTGGCGTAGTGGTACCGACTGTTTCTAATAATAATGTTGGACTGGTTTCTCAAGCAAGCCAAACAAATCCGTTGGATAAAATAAATAAACACAAGCTGTATTTTAAGTAAATATAGTTAATTTCGCCAAAGAACTAAACAAATTTCGTTTACCTGATGGAAAGCTTTATTTGTACGGCAAAAGATTGTAAAGAATAGAATCGCTATGCTATTATTATGTAATTAGACATTAGTTTAGGGTGTTTTTGACATCATTCAAACTTGAATAAAATAGTTGAAAGAAAGTCCTGGTTCTATCGGAAAGCAGGTACACAATTTCTTTTAATTCACAGTTATTTCACACACAAAGAGTGTCCTTAAAAAATTAAATCGTCAGCCGTTGAACATTTTATAAACTTCAATTCTTAAAAAAATTTTGTGTCTAATATTTTTTTATAATTCTTAACCGGTTAATCAACGTTTGGCCTTCATCTCACCTGATGGTGAGTGATGAAAGGCCGAAGATGGAAGTGAGCTACACCTGGATTCCTCAACCACAGAGGAACTGACTATCTTACCTCCAACTGCCGGAACACAGCAATGCTGTTAAGATTATTGTTATGGCGGCAGACTTAGGTAAGATGGCGGTCTTAGAAAAGCTTTACCATCAACCATACCGACAAGATAATTTCTACGCCACGGGAATTGAACCCCGGACTTCTACATCTGTAGTAGATGGTCTCAACCACTAAACCAAGAAGGCGGATGAAACTGTAATTATCACCTTCCTTTTTATAATTTACTAGTCACTGGCCATCATTATCCTTGAACTTATATCCATATAAAGGGAGATATTCAGGATAGACATCTTATAAAAGTCAACCCTCCCCTTATTTGCTTAGTTCTTGACAGGTCATTATTACCCTCTGTCTTCAGAAACGTCGCGCCGGTAAATAATATAATGTACTTATATTGTAGCTTCATACACCAGTTCCCTACTAAAAGAAAGTTTTTTACATAAAAGGCCTGACTTTTTGATTTAAAGTTTAAAGTCCAATTTCCTTGAGACAAAGCCGAGTAGGATATAATTTCCTGTCCTTGGTTATTATTGAGCTTTGAGATTGTATGATTTTATTCCTTAATTCTGTGTCCTAAGCTTCTGGAAGAGATTGAGTGAGGGAAGGAGTGGGATTGACAGATTATGTGACGTGAAGTTTCCACAAACAAAAGGGCCTAGACAAGATGCCATTTGGCGGAATTGTCAAGCCTGACATAAGCCATAAACAAAAAATAGAATAGAATAGAATAAATGCCATTTGACAATCGCTATAGCTATCGCTAAGTGGATGGAATTTGACATTTGCGAACGGAAGACGTTCAAGGGCTTATGTCAAATCCTATTCATTTTCCATTTAGCGATTGTCAAAAGGCATCTTATCTAGCCCTCGTTTAGGAGCACGGTAGCGTAGTGGTTTGAGCGCTTTGGTTCCGATAACGAAAACAAAGCAACTTTCGCTATGGTTGGTCCCGGGATGGGTTAATAAAAAAAAGTAATCTCGAGATCCTCCGTGCTTCGGAAGGTACGCTAAGCCGTTGCTCCCGGTTGTTCTGCAATCGTTTTTACCCGACAACCAGCATTGGGCCAGCGTGGGGGTGTTATGGCCCAAAACTCCTCATGTGTTTCTCCCGTGTAGGAAGGCCAGATTCTATTGTTGAGGAGATATTCAAAATGATAAATTAAAATACGAATAGCTAAATACCATTTTGTTTGATTCATATAACGTGAAATAACAATTGTGCCGATTTGTGGTAGCTGAGAGCGATTGCAAAATACTTATCGAAGTGAGACTAATTATAGCAGTTACATTTTAAATAAAGGCTTGGAGTTGGAATGTTATTTTTATCGCGTAAGAATGTTATAGGTGTAAACAAGTTATTCGACAAAATCTTTAATTTAAATTAAATATAAATTATTTATTTTGATAATGGCACATGTATTTGTATTAGGTATGTATACCGGTTAATTTATTTGCATAGAAGTTGATTTTAGAACTTTATTTTTAGATTAATGTCCACTGCAGTATAATACTATGGCCACTAATCTGTATTTGTGTTTAGGAGTTTTTAGCAAAATGACATTGGTTGTGAAATTATTGTACCAGTTCCTCCACGTCCTGCTCTCATGCTATGCAAGAGTAGTGCGTCCTCGCATAGCTATAACATTACGAGACTCAGTTATTTACTTAGGTAGATACATCTCTTTGCTCTCAATGCCTTAGGGCTTAGACGTAATTATGTTTTGTGTTGGCATTGCACATGTCTACCATTTATTAATTTCATTCAAACAATCCCAAACACAGTACCTATATGGCAAAACTTGGTTAAGCGGTGATATGTAGTAATTCTGTGATAGTTTTATCTCATGTTGAATACAACATGAGATTAAATAAAACTGTAGATGTATGTAGTAACTTTGATTTAAGGAGAAACAAACTATCACAGAATTACTACATATCACCGCTTAACCAAGTTTTGCATACGTACGAAAATAAATGATTTTATAATTATATTATGTGCTTCATCTCCACCTATTGGGTACGTCCCACTGCTGGGCACAGGCCTTCCCACATGGGAAAAAACGTACGAGGGATTATCTAAATATCTAATCTATGGTTTATTAGGCCATAACACCACCACGCTGCTGGCCCAAAGTAAACAATCGGCTAACGGCTCCGAAGCACGAAGCTCGAGATTACAAATTTTGACTGACCCATCCCGGGATCAACCACGGCGGAAAGAAGTTTTGTTTTCGTAATCGAAGCTCATAAAAAACATACACCATAAAATATATATTTTAACATCAATTTTAAGCAGCTATCTTCGGAGACTTTATGATTTAAAACATTCTTTAATACTACATAGATTAACGCTATATGTTTCAGCTATTGTAATTAGCTGATAGTTAACCATTGTTTATACATATTTATTTTGTTAGTAATGTTTCAAGCTGTCCTAATAAAAAATAATAATAAAAACATGCAACTTTTCGGCAATGCTTCCGCAGTCCCTCTAAAAAAACAAGTCACTGACCCCGTTTCTTTTGTTCAATACACTTATCAGTACCACATTCTATCTACACTGCAGATGTGCATCTGTGTCTTTTAAACAATGAAATATTGAGTGTAAAAATAGGTTCAATTTTAGTTAGATAGTAGGCCTTTGCCAGATTTTAGCGTGTTAACTGCATTTTTAGTTTGCGTGCAAATGTCAGAACCAGGGTATGATAAGGATACCCAAATAAGTAACGATTTTCTCTCTTGCAAGCAAGCATGCAGCATGCAAGCAATCATGCAGCATGCCAGAAAGCATGCAGCATGCAAGCAAGCATGCAGCATGCAAGGTTTCTGTCACGGTTCCGGCGCAGCGAGGCTCCGGCGGTCCCACGCGACCTTATCGTCGCAGATGGTTCTCGCCCACCACCGCAGCTTCGGCTTGCTGGCCGGCTGGGCTGGCCAGCCTTAGCCGCGGCAGTGGTCGTCAAAACCACCTGCTCCTCAGCTCGCGGGCCGCCTCACCCCTCCGCGCCTACGCGGGCTTGAATTAGATTACACTCTAGGGGTAGGGCAGACAAGACTAAGTGGAGTCGGTTTTGCAGCGATTTGTTTCTGTCACTAATGTAGCACAATCTGCCACCATCGTAGTATGCCAAGTGAAATTATACCGAGTAATCGTCGCACTTAATAAGTGTTATGCTTAACGAAATTATGCGTAGTGAAATTTTGCTAAATGAAATTATGCCTAGTGAAAATCTGCAATCTTAAAAGTATGCCATTGGGAATTCGGACATATAAACATTCGACCAAATGATAATTATACTAAATGATTTTGATGCATTGAACATATTCGTTTAAAGAAAATTATGCCAAGTGTGTTATGCCAAATAAAATTCGGAACAACAAATTTCTGCCAGATAGAGGGAACCCACGAAATACGCATGTAAACGTTGCCTTCAATTAAGACAAAAATATTTGTTTTCTGTAAATTGAGATAAGCAACATTTCACTACCAGCGTGTAGACATCTTGGTAGTAAAGCAAGCTAATCGATAACTTTTGGGCGTAAATGTATATTACGTATTGTCCTATACAACTTAGTTTTTAATATCGATCCTTGTTAAGAATTGTCCTATACGCCCTTACAAGATTAAACCAAAAAAGAATTTGACCTTCTTAACCATATTAAACTTTTGTTATTCTTCCACAGAGAAGGCGTAAATAAACAAGAATTTTCGCATAAATTTTCTCGAAAGCAAAAACGTATTGATTCTTTGCGATTATACCGTCGGATTTTACGTTATCGATTTCGATTTTATTACAAAATATTAAAATGAAATGAAATTATCAAATGAATATTATGATGTTTTTAAAGGTTGCAAATCATGTCTATGAACTAATAGCCCATGATTTAATTTATTGTCGTATTCTCGGTACCATTCTGTATAGTATCGATCCTTTTCCAACGATAGCTCTAATATGAACTCAATGGTTTATGTCCGTGATATACAATTAATACAATGGTACTACATTGTAAATCTACGTCGGTACCCCTAGCACAGAACACACAATAACAAGTACCCTTCAATCTCATAGATACTGTCAAATGAAATCTATTACATGTACTGAATAAGTACCTACTGATTACTGAGCCCGAGAGTACCTACATTGGTGCAATTTAGACGTCCTATTCTAGACATGACCTAAAAGATAACAGACTTCATTGCTAGAAATTATATTTGCATAATTTCCTATTATATTATTTGGGGCACACCATTATGGTGCTTCCGGGCACCTACAATACAATCAATAATAACTCGAGCTTTATTTATTTATCTTACTTGTATTTAAAAATTACCTAACACTTATTTTTTTGAATGATTATAAAATCGTCCAGTACCTAACCTACGGTTGTTCTAAGAAATGTTATTTTTGTTCATTCTTTATTTAAAAATCTGTTAAATACTTTTTTTTGTCCTTTTACAAACTTGCTTATCCATATTTTTGTAAATACATATTTACATTCCTACCTATTTTCAATGGAAATATCCACGAAATATCGGAAAATATTGTAATTACTAAATATGTTATTTAAAAAATAAAATTACTTACCTACTAGATGTTAAAAAATGACATTCAAATACAAGTCTAGCAAGCAGTCTTGGTTGGCAAGCAGGTATCAACTATAATATACCTACCCAGGCCCCGTACCTACCTACCTACATATTTGTAATCAGAAAGTGGATTTGTTATTGTTGGCGTCTCTTTTTATTCCGATATTGCTGTCTACTTCTTTATGGCTTCACATAATGGGGCGCGGCACACAAAAGTTAGGTCTTTGCAGTTTTGACTCCTAGTGCTGCCACCTATCGATGAAATTTTGTACTACGCCATCTACGTAAAGCAAGCTTTTATAGTACCCAACAAACTCCAAATGGTTCAGCTACTCGCCAATAGGTAGCGCTGGTAATCAGTGTCTGAATACTTAATCACAATAGTGACTGATTATAATATACCCCATAATGATTTTACATAGCCCCATCAAGCTTCAGATTCCAGACACAATTAATTTTTCAACTGTCATAGACCTCCAGAGGTTTAACGCCGCTTGACAGATTACATTATATAAAAAATATAGTTAACGATTGTTTTTTATTCATATGAATTGTCTTCTTGTTGCAGGTGTTAGTGGAATATGACGGTGTAGATTGGCAACGTCGTGAATGGGTTGCCGTTTACTCGCGCAGAACGTTTCGAGCATTTTTAGTGGAACGAACTTTAGTGTGGGCTCCAAGAAAAGTTGAGGGAAAAGATGTGAAGTGGCCGGCTTTGGTAAGTTTAAAATATATTAAAATTTTCTTAAATACTGCGGGCTTAAAAAAGTAAATTAAAGGTAAAAAAAGTATTCAACTTTGGTACATATCATCACTTAATTATATGTATATAAGTACACATATTGCATCAATTCTATTCGATAAATAGATATTTTTATATTACAGCATAATGATAACTGTGATATCCGTAACTAAGTCAGTGCTTAAAGTCGTTATGATGTTGCGAAAAGATTTTTCTTCTTCTTGTCAATAGATGGCGCTACGGCTAAGAATTTATTAGCCTTCATTTTTTAATATTTTACTAAAACAATATTATCAATAATAAAAATAATATAGCACAAGATAAAATAGGATTTAGGCTGTTGTTTAAAGTTATGGAATCTAATAATAATAATACATAGGATCGCGATTCCGTTATTTGCCGAAAGGTGGCGCTACGAGTACCAAATTGATATTTGTGCAATATGAGACTATCGTATAGGTATATAAAATAGAAAATATTCTAGTTATTTTGTCACGATAGATATTTTCTTCGGAGGCACGTCACACTAAATATTTATTTCATTTCATGTTGCACAAAAAAGGTCCAATTAGGTACGTATATTATTGTATGTACTTACTTGTCACCCCTCCCTGTGTTGTGACCTCTATTCTCATGGTACCTATGCACGCGTTTCTATTTGTATCCCGATCACGTTTCAGTTCGTAGCTGGAGCATAACAATTTCGTAGGTACTTACGTGTTGATACAAAATATTTGGACATGTGACACTTATCATTTGTACATGTTATCTCAGAGCATGTTTAATGTCGATTCTGAGAAGACCGATGATTAGAACTTTTATAGAAGATAGAATTACAATAGATGTCAAGATGTCCATTAATGTTTGCGTGCTGATATATGATTCGACAGATAAACAATTTGTATTACTGAGTTACTTACTTCCTGAATATTAATATCGTTCTGCGTGCTATGTGCCTTTCAACTTGCAAATCCTATGAGCTAGGTCATCAATGACATAGCCATAACATAACCATAGTCAGCTATAGTTCACAAAGTAGGACGGTCTCCCTCTAGACGGACAGACGAGTTGGTCAGGGTCGCGGGGAGCCGTTGGATGTAGGCTGCGTAGAACCGTTCCGTTTGGAAATCGATGCAGGAGGCCTTAGTTTATCTGTGGACATAACACAGGCTGATATGGTGATGATGATGATGATATTCATATCGAATTATTTGACGCAGAGGAGAGAGTAATCTTTGCTATAAGTACTAGAAAATAAAACATTTTTAGGGCGGGGTTTTGTAATCTTCCAAGCATTTATTATACCTACTTATTAGGAATAGGTACTCTAAATTTTATAATTTAAAGTGATAGTTTTATTGATATTGTTATTGTTACTAAATTAACTCGACAAATTTCTGCTGCCTTCATGATTTTTTGTTGTAGGTAATTTTTACTTTCAGTTAATGATAATATAATATTTATACACTCACACCTATTATTATCTAACGCAAAGTAAGCATCATTAAGAGCTTGTGTTATGGATACTAGATAACGGATAAATATTGATAATAATATGTATATAAATATTAGAAATATATTAAATAAACTTATAAACATCCATGATTCGTAAACAAATGCTCGTACTCATCATACAAACATTTGCTCCTACCGGGATTCGAACCCGGGACCTCTTCACCGAGTAGCCTGCATAGGAAGGGCTTACAGATCGTTCGACCAGCCGGTCGTCAAAGTTCACGAATATCTCATGATTAATTCGTAATGAGTTTGGATTTTCTGAAAAAAAAAAACATTATCGTTAATTTATTACAGCTAATTCATACCATGTAACAATATAAACCACAGAACCTTTTTTACACTGTTCTGTGGTATAAACGCAATCCCAAATTAAACAGAACAAACAGTTCTGAAAAAATGCCACAGATTTTTTTCAAATTTAGATCTTTTTCTAATCTTTCACTTTTTTTGTTTTTAGGCTTACTTTACTTTTTTCCGTTCCGTTCGTCCGTCCGTCTATATCTCATGAACCGTCATAGTTAGACAGTTGAAATTTTCACAGATGATGTATTTCTGTCGCCGCTATAACAATAAATGCCAGTAAACAGAATAACATAAATATTTAACGGGGCTCCCATACTACAAACGTGATTTTTTTTAATGGTTATTGCTCGATATTGATAACGGAAATAGGTAGACGCTTGTTTATAGATAATGGTACGGAACCCTTCGTGCGCGAGTCCGACTCGCACTTGGCCGGTTTTATAAAGTAACTGTCTTATAAAAATATGATACTAGTTTTGTACGGTTGAAAAGAATTGACTGTGGCTTTGAATGCTCTGTATTCATTCATTATAACTAAAGAGCATCTTAAAATACAAATTTCCTGAATCCGGAAAAAATGCAAATAATTATTTTTCTTGCATAGTTTGCTTGTACAAAATTTGAAATTTTTCGTCCGTTCTTTAGGGCATTAATGCGGGTGACATAGTAGAAAGCTGTGTTGGAGATTTTTTTTTCTTATTTTTTTGAAATCTACCTATACAATATCTTGTTTTCTGTAAAAAAAAACTTGTTTCGTACCCCGTAAATATAAAGAAAATGGACAATTAAACCGTGTCCTGCATATTTTTACCAAATTTTCAGTATAGTGTAAACCTGGCTTGGTCTCCGTACATTTTAGAACGTCTCTTTTAGTGACTGTACCATTTGCAGCTGATATTGCAATACATTTAGGTTACAACAACAGTGACCCATATCGGGCATGGAATCTTATAATAATACTTTAATAAAGTAGAATGGGTATACAATCACTCATTATTATAGCTAATTGATAACGTGTTTTACAGTATTAGTGTTCACTCACGCGTGTGTAAATCAATCATCATAATATGTAAATTACTGGGCATGGAAGGCATTTCATCTTAGGCCTCAGGACGACAACGCACCTGCAATACCAAGTGATTTTTTCCTTGTTATTGCAGGTGTCTATATGCGGCGGTAACCGCTTACCACCAGGTGGGCCGTCAGCTTGTTTGTCATCTAGTTGTAGGTATAGAAAAAAATCTTTTCAAGCGCATTTTTAATTTTGGCAGCTCAAGATTGAATAGTTTTATATTTTTGTTCCAGACGTTTACACCTTTGGCGGCCGACGTGACCCTTCAGGCTGACGGGCAGCCAGTCGAGTTCTTGCACGATCGCCACCTACAATTCCTGGATTATGCCAACCTCCTTCCATATCAGGTAGGGAAATAACAACTTAGCCACTGTGAGCTTGGTTAAGTAAATTGACGCATTAGTTATGTATGATACAATGCAGTAATTAGGTTAGGATGTACTTTTTTATTTTGAGCACCAAAATGCGCGAGCTGAAAGAAAGATCAACCGTTTATGGTATATTAAAGTTAAGGAAACAATACCATTATAATTAATTATAATTCCGTTTTAAAGGTAGATGATAGTTTATGACGCGAAGTCAGAAAGACTAAAAGAAGAAGGTTTACCTCAAGTCCAGTGATCAGAGCAGTCGCGGGTTCAGTTCCCGCCCAGCATATGACTTTTTCTATAACTAAAATGTTCGATAAAATAACTTTACACCTTAGACAAATTATTTATTGTCAATTACTATTTTATTAATTTAGCATATCTTTGTTATTTCTCGAGCTAAATGAAAATGACATAAGATGTTAGTGATAAATTGCCTGTGTAGGCTCCATCTGTTATTCCGTTATTCGTAATTTATATTTATCTTCAATCTCGGCTTACGGCCACATAACCCCACAGCTTATGCGCGGGATGGATGTTTTATGCGAACGAGAAATTGGATTTACTAGTTAAATGTTTATCACCTCACCTACCTATACATCACAACAAATAACTGAAACAGTAGACAATTTGTCTTACTTTAAGAAATTCCTAATTAAATATATTATTTTGATTGCCTCAAGAGAAGCGAGAAAATGTAAACTTATTGAAGAACAAAAAAGTTTCATTCTCTTTGTTTAATTCACTCGTTAAATATATTTTTTAATCTTTCACGGTAACAAAGGTACGTTTAGAACAAAGAATCAGCGATAAAAATCGTGATAAATTCACGCGCCGGCCATTTTAAATGTCTATAAAATTCTGTTAGTTCCTATCTCCGGTGTCTATTAGGGATGCAGACTGGGGTGGCCAGTGAAAAGCAAAACGCATAAGCGACCCAATTCGAAGTGAGACGATAGGAGTGTTTATCCAAAGTTGCGCGCCCGGGCGTGGGGGGAGATCAAGGACGGCGTCTGCCAAACACAGGGAGGGTTTGAGGGTTTCCCCGGGAGATGGGGAGTCAGGGAGCTGGGTGCGCCCGGGGTCCGGGGCAGCGGAGGCTTGGAGCGCGGGGCGCGGTATGTTTTGATGCTCGTCGCCCGCTTTATTGATTTTCCGCGCCCGTTCCGCCTCCGCCACCCCCTTTATTATATACATTTTCGGAGCCAGGTGGCGGCGGCTGGTAGTGTCGTGCTATTTTCGGTTAGCCCGGCCACCTCGTGGAAACATGATTGATTGCTATTTGGTCGCTCTTCCGCGCGAAAGCCACTTTTATTTCAAATTTTGGCAATTTCGCCTCGCAGTCGCTTGATCACAGAAGTTATGTAGCGTTCATTAGTTTCCAGTTAGGCTTGCGAGCATGAAAATTATCATTTTATTAATATTAAAGCAGACTGATACTTGGCGGAAATTAGAAGTCAAAAATAGACATTCTTAAAGGATAAAATTCCTACCCATTATGTAATTATTTTGTTTGTTGTTATTGAACTCACATGCCCGCTAAATCTCACAGTATTATTATATTATTGACAACTCTATGAAATTGTTATTGTAGCATCTGGAAAAGTAATTTATTTTCGTTTTGTCCTCGTATTCGGAACGTGTAACGGTAATGTAGCCTTAGAAAATGTTTTTTCACATGAAAGCAGCTTTTATTGAAAAGAAAATCAGTTGCCGTGGTATTTTGTGTGCGTAAGTAGGTATTAATATTTTTATACCTACTATATATATATATACCTCACATATATATTCTTACAGTCACACAATTAACTAGCCCAAATTGAGCATAATTAAGAATGAGACCGAATAATTAATACAAAGCTATGCTTAGAGTTTAAGAACAAGTAAGTATGGTTTTTATGACGTCACTTTGTCATATTGAATTCAATTAAGTATGACATTCACACGTCATTGAATGTCACAATTGAAAGTAAATATGACATTTACACGTCAGTGAAACGGCCAGCCGCTTGCTGGCTGTCAAACTTCAAAATCAAAATCAAAATCAAAAATATATTTATTCAAGTAGGCTCCTAAGAAGCTCTTTCGAATCGTCAAAAATCACAAATTATGTATATCTATTTAAGAAATGGTCTTACAATGTCTTATTGTAAATCTGTCTATCATGTCTAAATTTACACCGGTTCCAAAAGTTGAACTACCGAGAAGACTCCGGCAACAAACTCGTGTAGTCACTCTTTTCAAAATATGAAGTCACAATTGTTGTGGTTACATTATTTCAATATTTTGCTGTGCAGTGCCATACAGAAAAAAAAATAGTAAAAGTATATCTAGTTAGAAACGATATACAAACTTAATAACAAAAGTATTAACTTTATTTTAAGGCTGTCCGACAATGCACAGTAACAACAACACAATACATATTATAAAATTAAATAAATTAAATATTATATATTATCAAATTGGCATATCTAGTGAAAATTGGAGTACAGTTTCTTTCCACACAAATTTGTCATTCACATAATCATTAATAGTGTAATAACCTTTAGTTTGCAAGGTGTTTTTGACTAATAATTTAAATTTATGTAGTGGTAAATTAGTAATTGCTGCGGGAATTTTGTTATAAAAGCGTATACCTTGCCCAATAAAAGAATTGCGTGTTTTTTTTAGTCTATAACTTAAAATAGCTAACTTATTCTTATTTCTAGTATTTATATTGTGAGTGTCACTGTTTTTTTCAAAAGTGTATTTGTTCTGATAAATATAAATTATACAGCTGTAAATGTATTGGGAAGGTACAGTAAGTATTTTTATTTCTTTAAACAATTCACGAAGGGAATCTCTAGAGCCTAACTTGTAAATAGATCTTATTGCACGTTTTTGTAGGACAAAGATAGTTTGAATATCGGCTGCTTTACCCCACAGCAAAATACCGTAAGACATGACACTATGAAAATAACTGAAATACACCAGTCGAGCTGTGTCAACATCAGTTAGGTTTCTAATTTTTCTAACAGCATAAGCAGCTGAGCTAAGCTTTCCTGCAAGAGTTTCTATATGACCAAACCACTGTAGCTTAGAATCTAACGTTATGCCTAAAAATACAGTAGTGTTAACTAATTCAAGCTCTTCATTATTCATTTTTAAAAAGGTTTGAACATTATTCACATTAGGTAGAGAGAATTTTACACACTTGGTCTTCTTAGTATTCAATTGTAAATTATTCAAAGTAAACCAATCTAAGACCCTCGAAAGTGCCCTGTTTACATCGTCAAAACAATTCTTTTTCCGGTCAACTTTAAATATGAGAGAGGTATCATCAGCAAACAAAACAATATCACAAAGGTTTTTAACATAGAAAGGTAAATCATTAATATATATTAAAAACAAAAAAGGCCCTAAAATAGAACCCTGTGGAACTCCCATCTTCAAATAAGACCCCGAAGATTTGACTCCATTGATATCAATCTTTTGAATTCTTTCACTTAAATAAGATGATATTAATTTTAAAGCTTTGTCCCTAATACCATAATGACGCAGTTTACGTACAAGAGTATCGTGTTCAACACAATCAAATGCCTTGGAAAGATCACAAAATATACCAATGGCATCCTGGCGCAGCTCCCAAGCTTCGAAAATATGCTTGAGAAGCGCAACACCAGCATCGGTAGTACTACGACCTCTAGTAAACCCATATTGTTCGCTATGGAGGAATTCATTTTTAATAAAGTATGACAGCAATTGGTCTTCAATTATTTTTTCAAATATTTTACTTAATGAAGGTAAGATAGAAATAGGCCTAAAGTTAGTTGGGTCACTTTTGCACCCAGATTTAAATAAAGGAATTACTTTACTGTGTTTCATTAAGTCTGGAAACACCCCTTCCTCAACACAATTGTTAAATATTACAGCTAAATAAGGTGCAATATTGCTTATTATGTTCTTCATTACTGTCACTGACATGTCCCATATATCACGAGACTTTTTTTGTTTTAACTTAGTGAAAGTCTTCATAATGTCTGAGGGATTTACAAAGTTAAATTTAAAGCAAAGATCAGTTTTACATGGTGCATATTTTTTCAAAATTTCTTCAGATTCCATTGGAGAAGAATTTAATGTAGATGTTGTTATTATAGGTATATTTGTAAAATAATTTTCAAAAGCACCGGCAACATCTGTTTCTGAATTTAAAATGACGTCATTTATTTTTAAGCTAATTTTAGTATCGCGTGGCTTAGATTTACCTGTTTCACGATTTACAACTTCCCATGTAGCTTTAACTTTACTATTAGACTTGATTATTTTATCTTTTATATATAAAGATTTAGCAATAAAACATACTTTTTTGAATAGCTTTGAATAATTCCTCACATAGTCAACAAAAGAGGGTGCGTGGTTATACTTTCTAGTCTCGTATAATTCATAAAGTTGGTTTCTACTTTTATAAATACCTTATTCAACTATATTCAACATAGAAAGATAGTAAGTTGGTATAGAAGCAAATTATGTGTATTGTCTTCCAGAAATGATACGCAGCGTTGCGTTTACCGTTCAAGGAAGAATTCGCCCTCTCCGTCTGCTGATATTCATCATCAAATAATATAGCAGATATACGGCCAGAACTAATATTGGGCACTACATGGTCTTCAGTATCTGGTATTGTTAATTCGATATATCTCTGTGCAACCTTCCATGTTGGTTTGATTGAAACCTGAATTTTTTAATCTGTAAATGTTGTGGTACTCCCATCAAAGATTACGTAAGCCTCATCTTCCTTTCAGCAGATGTTAATAGGTATTAAGGCAATTTTTATTAAGGTCTTCTATCCTTTTAGGGAAATTTATAGGCATATATTTTTTTTATATGGTACTTACATAGGTATACACTAGTACAGTACGTACTCAAAATGAAATTCTTATTTAAAAAGTTTCTTCTTTTATCCTGTCAAGCCGCACAGTTGATTTTTATTTGTCATATGCTCATTTTCACTAACCTTTGCTTAGCGTTAAGTAAGAGTCTCTTAGCG
Source organism: Nymphula nitidulata (assembly GCA_947347705.1). NCBI lineage: Eukaryota > Metazoa > Arthropoda > Insecta > Lepidoptera > Crambidae > Nymphula > Nymphula nitidulata. The sequence goes on from OX374629.1 coordinate 15,062,370, forward strand.
ATTTTTATCTCATTCTATCCAAAGGAGATAGAAATAGACAAAAGTCGTTAAGAGTCACCTAGGGAAAGGTTAGTGAAAACGAGGAACAGGGTCGCCGATTATATGTCCCGGCTGTCCTTCGCGAAAAAACTTATTAGAAACAATTTGAAAAATAAAAATTAAATGTAAGTAAATAAGAAATAAAATTAATTATGAAACTCAATTAACTGAACGGTAATGTAAGTTCTGGGGTTTCTTAACGTAACGTGCACGTAGTTAGAGGCAGTTTCCCGCAAAATTTAAACGAGTAAAGTTTGTTTCAGAGTTTCAGTTAGCTTACTCCACTGTCCGGTTTGTGCCCCACCCCACCTGGGGTGTAGGCCCAGTAGGGGTGATATAGGCGTGTGTCTGCCTGCCACGAGGTGAAGTTACTTTGAATTTAAACGTGAAAGGGGCCGCATTGTCTTTTAAATAGTCTTTTAAATATGCATTAATTAGATGCCTAAATTGCGATATTAATGACGTCTAAATTTAATTTAGTTGTTGTTGGTATTAATAGCTAACAGATTACATTTACTTAATAGTAAGCTTTGTATGAAATTATAACAAAAATAACTAGATCGTTAGTAATCTCTGAAGCACTGACATAGTACTTGTGTGAGCGCCCCGGCAGGCTTGCCAGGATCGAATAGAATTGATTTTTATTAAGCAAGAATGGTCTGTCTAAGATTTGGAAAATACGTGAACTGTTTTATTATTTTTCATTATATTAAACTTATTATTCTCTAAAAACAATGAAATTACAGAACACTTTTATAATTAATTTTAATTAAATGAAAATGGTTGAGTACCTATTCAGTCTATAGCTTTACGTCAAAAAGGTGTATAAATTGGAATGCCTTTGTCTTTCCTATTCCCTTTTCGACGAAATACAAAGTAATTCAATTTCAAATATCGATCACACTTATTTCAGAGCATCAAACGACCCTAATGAATTTAATTTATAACGAATCAAAGTTAACCTCTTATAATGGGACAATTTTAAATAGAATTGGCTCATTATGAAAATAGCTCGACTGTAATTGAAAGTTTGAGAAAACTTAGTTTGACGGCGGACGAAAATATCTCCAGCTTTGTTCTGATCATCTTTATCTAACACTAGCGACCCGCCCCGGCTTTGCACGGGTGCAATGCTTATGTAAATATTATGCATGTATTATACATATAAACCTTCCTTAAGAATCACTCTATCTATTAAAACCGCATCAAAATCCGTTGCGTAGTTTTAAAGATGTAAGCATACATAGCGACAGACAGACGGCGGATAGCGACTTTGTTTTATACTATGTAGTGATTTTTTTAATAATCGCGGGAATTATTTTAATATTTCGGCAATCCAACTATCAAAATGGTTTTGTTTACATACATTTTAGGTATAAGAAAGAAACTTTTATTTAATAAGTATGTTTTTTATTTGTTTTCATCTGAAGAATATTTTCCTAAAATAACTAATTCAGCAGGAAAACTGGTGTTTCAACTAAGGAGATGTTTTATATCCGGCCAGGTATAGATAGGTTCACTATCTCAAAGAATCGGGAAAAATCTCCTGAATACGGAAAAAACTAACAATTCGTTTTCATGTACTATATACAAAATGAATCGTCTTGTACAAAATACAAAATGATTCGTCAATATCACCATTATTCAATATGGCAATATGGCGGGCGACATAGAAGTAAACATAGACATAGAAGTAGAACTAAACGTCACCAAGGTGACATAGGCGCCATGATGAATATTTATTTGGCTGTGTTGCTATTTTTTCTACAAAAAATCTTGTTTTGTACTACGAAACAAAGCAAATAAAAAGAAAACGGACAGTTGAAAACGGTTCTGCATGATTTTGACTATTTTTTAGTATGCTGTACATAGACCTGGCCGGGTCTCCATACATTTTTGGGACAGATCCTTTCCCAAACTGACTAATTGAGCAGAAAAATTGGTGATTCAATAAATTTTAGACAAAAAAACGGAAAATATAAATAAAACCAAGGTGGTAGACCCATATGTAGGGTCCCCTGGGTCGGTACCACCGCCTTTCTTATTTCAGCCGTGAAACAGTTCGCTGTGTTTCGGATTGAAGGGAAAGGTAGCCAGTGTAATTACTGGGCATGGACGGCATTTCATCTTAGGCCTCAGGATGACAACGCACCTGCAATATCAAGTGCTTTTCCTTGTTAATGCAGGTGTCTATAGGCGGCGGTAACCGCTTACCACCAGGTGGGCCGTCAGCTTGTTTGTCATCTAGTTGTATAAAAAAAAACCAAGGACACAAATACAGTACCTACTAATCTAATATAAGTAATAAGGTAGTATGGCTTAGAATTATCACTATTCTAAGAAGTCATCATTATCATCATCACCAGAATATATTTATACGTCCCACTGCTGAGCATAGGCCTTCCTACATGGGAGAAAGCTTGGCCATAGTAGGTACCACCATGCTGGCCCAATGCGGGTTGGTGGGTTCAAACGGTTGCAGTAACAACCGGGACCAACGGCTTAACCTGCCTTCCGAAACACGGAGGAGCTCGAGATTAAAAATTTCGATTAACCCATCCTGGGATCGACCATGGCAAAAGTTGCTTTGTTTTCGTAATCGAAACCAGAGCGTTGAAACTACTACGCTACCGAGCTCCTCATTCTAAAAAGTGCGGCTATCTTATATGTTGGTTTGTTACACAGGGTGTAGGGGGAATGCTCTCGAAAACGAAGCCAGATGGCAGTCCTGGTCATTTTTTTTTTTAATACAACTATATGACTAACAAGCTGACGGCCCACCTGATGGTAAGCGGATAGACACCTGCAATAACAAGGAAAAATCACTTGATATTGCAGTTGCGTTGTCATCCTGGGGCCTAAGATGAAATGCCGTCCATGCCCAGTAATTGCATCATCATGTAAATCATCCTTAACACTTGTTAATAAATAATGATATGAAATCGCGAAAAAAACCAGCAGCATCCATATACAAACCGGTCGTGTAGGTATCATGAAACAGCAACTTTTCCCCGATTTAAAAATTACTTTCCAGCACGTTGTTTAGGGTCATCAATGCTGTTATCTGGCTGCATTTTCGAGAGGGTTCCCCTTACACCACGTATTTAGGTTTTTATTTATTTTGTTAACTTTCTTCCTTTCCCTGAGTCTTTAAGTTTATTTCATTATTTATAAAGTTACCTCTTTGGTGTATAGGAACTCTAAAAAAGTGGTTTCCAATAATTCACAGCAGAGGCCCTGCTGCCGTTTTTATATAATTTGACAGTTAACACGACGACGAACGTTTTCGTTTCAATTCGATGGAAACTTACACAGAACGTGATTTATGTAACGTCAAAGTAAGCTATAAGTACGGCGTTGCAGCGTATTTATTTATCGTTAGCGAGCAGCAATGGCGGTCACAAAACGCCAATTTATGTGCTCAGTGGTGTGGTACGGCACGTAGTTTACGTGCCTGTGTGTAGGCCACACAAGGCCGGGGTCTGTTGTAGATACTGGCCTGCGTTACCGGTCCGCCGTTTCTTTTATCGATACTAAAAAATGATTGAGATATATAGGTATTAAACTTTTTTTTTGTGTCTTTTTTATAGGTACTACCATGTACTACCTTACCTACCTATCAAAATCACTCTCTGAACTCAAACGTTTGCTGGTAAAAAATACAGTTCTGTGTTAAGCTCGCCTGTATAATTTTTTATTTTGTAAAAGCGTTGTTGCCAAATACGCAGAACGGTTTTCAATTGATCGTTTTATTACTATTTGCTTTGTTTTGTGGTACAAAACAACATTTTTTATAGACAAAACTGCAACACAGCCAAATATTAATCACGGCTCCTGTCACTTTGGTGACGTTTAGTTGATTTCTACATAATAATATATTGACCGCTATACCAGGCCCCCGTCACTCTCGAAATTCAGCGTTAAAAGTGCCGGCTGCTAAGTGGAAATCTGGCGGTCCGACCGGCAGTGGGCCGCCGCAAGCGAGATTGAATGCACGCCCGTTGAACGTTTCCCGCGTAAAACGCAACGATACTCACGGTTCACGGTTACTTTGTAGCGGAGTTATTTTAAAACTATGATATTATTTAAGATATCCATTGAAATCAAATAATGTTAGGTACAATTTTGTTCAAAATTAAATACTTGTGGTGAATAATGCATCTCTTTTGAAAAAGAAAAATATCATGTTTATAAAAACACCTTCGCAAGTTCAAAGTGCATTATTTTAGAATAAATTTGGTTACCAAAAAATACTTATAGTGAGCCAATTTTGAAAGATAGACATATGCTGTCGAGGACTTTTTTTTTAACTTTTAAAGGCGAACAGTTCTTACTTACGTGATTTTTGCGTAACTTTAACCATTTGCGCAGCGTACGCAACTATAGCTCTGAAAAGGAATATTTTTCCCCCGTTTCTGCAATATTTTTCATTGATGCTCATCTGCTATTAGTTGTAGCGTGATGTTATATAGCCTATATAATACCTCGATAAATGGACTATCCAACACAAAAAGAATTTTTCAATATGAATCAGTAGTTCCTGAGATTAGCGCGTTCAACTAAACAAACACACAAAGAAACCCTTCAGCTTTATAATATTAGTATGGATTTAAGAGGTGAATACGACGATAATCGTTTTCGTTTCGATTTAACCTTCCACTAGGGGCACAGATTAATAATAATCTAAGGGTGCTACTGTTATGGAGCTCGATTTACAAAGACGATTCGGGGGAGTGCTAGTTGCACGTTGCACTAAAACACCTTTAGAAGTAGCTCTAAATGTCGACTACCGTTTTGACTTACTGGCAAAAAATGCGTTAACTTATGTAGCGGGATACTTACTATATAAATGTAGCAAGAAACATAACTGTAGCGTCTTTAATTCTCTACTAAACGATGAACCTAATATGGACGATACCAGACTATACATTCATTTTAAATAGTACAATAAAAATTCTTCGTTTTACGGAGGGCTGAAAGTCCCGCCGGAGGCTTTTATTAATTACGTGGAAGAATTAGAAACAACATTTTTGAAAATTTTTGATAAAGTCTTTACGAACCAGCCGGGAAGCACTTCAATGAATATACTACAAGAAATAGATTTTATTCCACCTTGCCCCTGTTTTCCAAAGAATTACTTGTAAAAGTTATTTACACGATTTAGAATATTAACGAATGAATACAAAGATGGAAAAAAAACATTGATCATTTTATAAAATTAAATCACATTTAATTGACCGGCTTTTTTTGCATTTACTTTATTGCATTAGATGTATAAATTAAAAAAAAATAGTTTTTCTTAAGTCATTTTATTTAATTTATGGTCGTGGCAAAACCCTTACGTTTTCGCTCGATGACGCGGTTTATGCACGCGGTTTACGCGGGATTCTCGACTCTCGGCACGCGTCGGTAGAGTATATTTCTTCTCGCATCGTCTAAAATGGCTAATAATAATAATCCTAGTAGGCTAATATAACGAAATTATTTCACCATTTGTATTAGAGTGAAGTATCTAATCTGTGGCTATACTAATATATTGCTATAATATATTGTATACTGAATGGTGACATCGTCAAATCATTTTGAATTTTGCGCAAGTGAAATAAAAATGAAAAAATAATTACTAGTATTTTCACGGACTCAGGACATTTTTCCAGATTTTTTGAAATAGTGTACATATACCTCACCGGATATGAAAGATCTCCTTTGTTTTAAGTTGCTTTTGTGTGCAATAAAGAATAAAATAAATAAAATGTTATACGCACAAGAAACAGCTTTACCACGAAATAAGTTTATGTTAGTTTTCATATCCAAAAATAAATAGATATGGTACCTATTTAGCAGAGTTCCCGTTACGTTAGCTTAACATGACAGTGAGTGTTTATTTCGCATTATGTACCTACCTACTTAAAATCATGCAATCAATTTCGAGTGTTATTTTTTTCAATGCAATGTCAACACGATGTCAAGCAAGTTGACGGCCCCACCTGGTAGTAGCCTGGTGTTACCGTCTCCTATAACACTTGTATTAACGACAAAAAAAATCATTCGGTATTACAGGTGCGTTGTTGTAATCCTAAGTTTCCGGAGGCCTAAAATGGCACGGCTTCCATGCCCAGTAGTTACACTGGCTACCTTATCCTAATAGGAAAGGGGAATTAGTGACAAATTGGAATTGGGCTTTGAAATTGACACAGTGTTTTGAGACAGATTAATAAAATTATATGTTGTTGTTTGTTTGTATGAATGTTATTTAAAGCTAACGGAATAATTTTTTATAACGCTTTGTAAATACTGTGCGACTTATACTTAGTTTTTATCGCTATCAAAAATTAATACACTTATATAGGGTACACATTTGAAGCTGCAAATAGGGTGACTAGCTAGTCGACAATTTATTAATGACTTTACTTATAATTCTATTAATAAAACCCCAGTTCTTTTTTGCAATCACATTCCTTCACGCGTAACCTCCTAACACGAGCAGCTTCGTCAGATAAATAATGGCCCCATTCAAAGAAGCTCTATAGATACTTGCTAAAGTTCATTGCCGTTTTGTTTTTGCTCCCACCTACGTGATATCATGTTGATCATTTCAAGATAATGAACTCTGTTGAGGTCGTATACAATTACAATTACGTCTTTATTCTCTTTTTTTATTGAGTCATATCTTAAAAAAATACTTCTCAGTGGTTTATGGCAAGGTTCAACTAAAATCACACTAAAATTAAAAATATTAATATGGTTTTTAAGTTGATTTGATTACTAATTAAAATATATTATCTAAACTAGAAAAATTTCACGTCCTTTTGCGAAAGGTCGCGGTTTCGATCTCCGCCTCAGGACGTGAAATTTTTCTATTTTAGATATATTTTAATTAGTAAATAATTTTTCAAACATAATAATGATAGAATCAAAATTAAGAGTATTTGATTTGATTAGTTTTCAATTCATGCTCAAGTTTTCGATAGTTCTTCTACTTGGCAATAGAGGGCGTAACGTGTCCGCCACTCGCCCCATTCGTTTGATGGCACACACACCACACACCACACGTCCCGAGAGCCATTGTGAAACCTTTTGTTTACAACCGCCTCGGATACTTCGAGATCACAATAAAACTGCAATTGTGAGGAGTTAGCTGCTTTTTATTCTCCTTTATCTCCTTTGTAATGTCTGTCTTGTTTCACGTGTGTTTCCTTTATAGCAGCAGACTACATTGACAAGAGAAGTTTAAAAAATAGAATGTTTTTGTAGAATATACAATTACTTACCTACTTATTTATTTAATGTTACACATAAAATATTTGCAATTGCAATTTCAGATGCTTTGACAATTTGTAGATCTTATCTTCTATAGTTATGGTAAGTAAGATATAGCCGAATAACAACACTTCACACAATGAATCAGCTTCAAAATTGAAATCTATTTTGAAATAATTACCTATGAGATGCAATCGTTTACTGTTAGCAAAGCAAAACTTTATTGCCAGAGTTTAATTACTAACTTGATTTACAAATACACAATCTGCACTGCGGTATATACGGCGTGCTATCAGAAGCGGTATCGGGTAGATGGTAGGCAGGAAATTGAATGAGAGCCGCGGGACTGAGACCAGAATGTGTGCCAACGTAATGGCTTCCCGGTCGTAGCGACTAATGTGCACTAGATCTAAACGGATCGGTGCTGCGTGCGAGCTGTTTATGATTTTGTCTTTTTATAAAAATATTATAAAACTAGTGGCCGCTTGAGGGTCTGCCCGGCTGGATTTGTTTTAAACTATTTTCATTTCATACCCAATTTCATGTAGTTTATGAGTGAAGCAACTTTCGCATTTATAATATAAGTCTAGACAATAAACAGTTTAATATTAATTAACTCTACAATGTAATTATTGTGTACGACCATTAGGAACATAATTAGAACGTTTCAATATGTAGTCATATCATGCATTACATAACAAACAATACGCCTAGTAGAATTCTCATATGTGAAGGTTGATCTTGATAGGCGATTTTGATATGGAATATTAATCTAAATATCAGCGAGTATTAAATAAAATGTCGAAATACGTTAACTTCACAACCCAAATCCCACAGTCAGTAGGGCTCGCGGAGCAATTCACTCAAATCAGTCTTAACGTTCCTAGACGATATTGCGAAAGCCGTAATTTCCTCTACGATGCAGTAAAATCGTAAATTGCTAGGTAATTGACAGTTCACTATGTAATACCGACGATATAAATTATCGTTTGATATATCATGACAAGAAACTGCATAGAACTAAATCAATGATGATAGATTTCGGAAGATATAAACTGCGGTGCCGTATTACAATCCAATACAAATCCCTTATAAGGTTTCGGTACATTAAGGAACCATGTGTCTGTTTTAGTTATTAATAATTGAATAACAGTTATAAAGCGTGGGAGCTTATTTATCGCATCATTGATCATTCCAACTCATAAATATTGTAAGGAATAATGGAATGGCGTAAGCTTTAATAAAGTTTTTTTTATTACCAATGAATGTAATATAATATTTCACCCGTCAAGGATCAGATTAGTTAGCCAAATGTAAATAAGTAAAACGGTTATGTTTAGTTTAACGTAAAATTAATATTTAACATTTATTACTTTAAGAGAACTTGTAGACAAGACATTTAATAAGAGCTAAACAAGGTATGTTCTGAAAAAAATACCGTTATTATTTATTATTGTAATGTAATATGAAAGGAATAATAAGCTTCTTTCTTCTATGTTGTGTAAACAGCTGTGTGTATATGTAGGTGAGTTAATTTTTCAAGGTCCTGTCTTGCGTGGAATATTGCTCGATTCGCTCGTACCTGTGAGATGACTCCACCATTTACCTTCTCGATGCACTGGACAGATTGCAACGTCGTGCTTTCCTTATCATTGGCGATGAAGAGGTCACGAACAGCCTTTACAATTGCGTCGTGACATTACTTCGCTTAGCGCCTTCTATCGGCTTTAAATGGAGAGTGTTCTAAAGAAGTTTTCGACCTTATCCCACCATCCTTTTTAACCGACTTCAAAAACGAGGAGGTTCTCAATTCGGCCGGTATATATATATATATTTTTTCTATGTATGTACACCGATTACGCCGAGATTACTGATCCGATTTACGTGATTCTTTTTTTGTTCGATGCGGAATAGCTGCCATTTGGTCCCATAAAAATTTTTTCAAAAACAGTTGGGTACTTTGGTTTTAAATTAAAAAAAACTGAAATTATGAAATCGTCTACATAAGCGAAATTGCGAATTTTTGCTTTTCCAATGACTTTTTAGTGAAACGATACGATAGTAGGAAACCATATAAGTTGACGGTCACCCATCTAGCTTCGACCGTAGAAAGTTATTACTAAAATTGTGAAAAAAAAAATTTTGTACAAAAATTAAAACCGACTTCAAAAAACTGAAAAGGATGAAATAATTAAATTTAAGTAGGTATTTATCCCCTAGAAACATATTTTTGTAGTTGGTGCTAATTTTTACTCAAGAACACGTGTTCCGGTCTTCGGAGTTATCAATTCACTGTCTCCATCTCAACATCACGCACAAAGAAGTTTAACTCGTTTGTGTCGTACTTCTAAAACTTGGAATTCTTTGCCAGCATATGTGTTCTCTCCTTCTTATGACATGGGTTCCTTCAAAAGAGGCGTGAAAATGCATCTTATAGGCCGGCAAGGTGGAGGCGGCTAGAACAGTGTCTTTCAACCTTCACTAGTTGTCTTTTCATATAATTATGGACTCTTCTTTCCCCTTCACATCAGGTGGTGTTGAGTCATTTGAGTGTTATTTAAAAAAAAACAGTTTATCAATAGGTATCGAATATAGATTCGTAGAAAGGCCCTTCGGGCAATATTATTGAATAACTTGAAATATATTCATCACTTTCCCAAACAAAAGTGAGATAAGCCTAGAGTAAGCCGGGCTATAGAGCGCCGGCCACGGCCTCGTATTAATCACGGATAATCTCTACAAACAGAGCACACAAAGCACCAACTGAGTCTCGGTTGCGTAAGCGAAGAGCTGGTAGTTCACTGCACGCGATGGTTGCCCATAATAAACCCTTGATATTAATAATTAAATTACGAGTACTCTTACATTGCTAAATATTATTATTATATTACGATTGCTTGAAACTGCCGTAAGTTAAAAAAAAAACATATTCAGTTTACGCTATGCCCAAGACGTTGTAAAAAGACAAACCAGTCTCCCCAAAACCAACATTTAAAATGAGAGAAACACAGAATGTCCTAGTTGTTCAAACAAATTCAATAGTGAAGCAATGACACTTTGACAGTCGTTTTGTGACCTGCACGGTGTTAACAAGGGAAATCGATTTCCGCCAACTTGGTGGCGTCTAATATTTCTGCTCGATGGAAGGAAGACCGGCCTGGCGCAGCGGCGACGTAACCGCTGACTCACGGACGAGCGGTCAGGCGTGACCGTTCACAAACTCCATTACGACGCAACTCGTAACGCGCCCGCTGACCGTGAATCATAAAGAACATGTCACTTTATCTAACGCTTTGTTTTAATTATCCATAATTGATCTTATTCAGTCACGTCTTTTGTGATTATTATCCCAACGGGCCTTCTTTGTCTTATAATTTTACATTATAACACGTATACTTACTGTCTTATATTAAAATGACACTGTTTGATAGCTTTATCATTAATCTATCAAGCAACGTTAACTTCTGGAGGTCTATGATAATCTTAGTCTTGAATCTGATGCTTGGTTAGTTGGGTTAAAGTAAAACCCACTGTCCAACGTCAATTTTGAAAAACATGAAAAAGTCAATATTTGAATTCTACTGTAGTTGTTGGAATGGAAACAATTAGGATAAGTTATAGAACTGCTATTCTGATTATTTAATTCGTCGAATCGCTTGAAACCATTCCATTTGTTCAAACAAAGCTGGTGACCCTGAATCGTCCAATAGCGTTAGTTAGCAAACAGGCGAATACTGTAGCGCTGGTTGTTATAGGTGTATGGTGAACTAGAGGGAGAGAAGGGGGCATTGGGGGGAGGGGCGCGGGTTCAACGCACCGGATACGTCTGTCGCCGGCACAGGCACACAGCCTCGTATGCACTACAGTTTGCAAGCACAGGTGTGGGTTAGGCTTCCGTGTGTGCGACGCTCTGTAACATTGACATAAATACTAGTGCACGCGTGTGCACTGCACACCCGCCGTACTTACGTTTTCAGATCGTGTGTACTTTGAGTTATGCGAGTACTAATGTTGATTTGTGGGTGTTTGATAATGTAGGCCATAGTGTTTACATTTGATACGAGGCCGTAAAGCTAACGATCGACCACTTTTAATTGCGCTATTTATGGGTGCACGCACTTGAAGGAATTATGTTACTGTCACAGGGTGATCGTTTATGTCATGGGATTTACTAGAAATATAAATCAACGGTTTATATGGTGGCCATTGGCTCCCCGTGATATTTATAGTGTGCCACTACAGTCCGCCGCACACTAATAAACAGCGTGACATGTTAAATTAAATACCTACGAAATTACTTTTATCTCATAGCAAAATCTACAAAGGTCTACTTTAAAATTCGAATTTGAGTTTGAAAAGTTATATATTTATGATTTACAACATTTTTCACCCATTATTATTATTTGATTTCATTCGCTTTGTCTGGAGAATATTATGCAATTTTATCTTTATTTGTTACTAAACGGAATCCAATAATTTTATTCATGGGATTTTCTTATCTTATTTGGAATTGAAAGGTCCATCAGCTGCTAAAATCAAAATATTTCAAACTTAAATCTACTAATACACATTTACCCAGGCTCTTTTAAATAATATATTTATGTGCTATAAAAAGCAAAATAGAATTAAGGGAAAGTTTTAATAAGAAACTGAATATTCGAAGGTAGTGGTGCTTAATTAATAGTAGCTTAATAATAAGGTGGTTAGAAGCCGTTAGCCCGCTGGAGTCTCCTCATCCTCAACAATACATAGCATATTGTGGGTACTTCACAATGAATATAAAATCTTACGTTTACCTTTTAATATTTCTTGTTGCAGGACTGGGAGCCCCGTTTCGCCGGGTCAGAAGCAGGTGTTGATTTGACAACGCTTGCTGCCCTCTCAAACGAAGCCTCGGAGTGGCGCACCACGCAAGATGGTCAGCGCATCTTGACGACCACGCCCTCCGTGCTGGGTGGATGCCGAGCGCAAGTGTACAGGGCTGCTGGCGCAACGCAGTGGTACACAGCAGTCATCGTTGGGGTCAATGAGCATACTGGTGTAAGTTACATCAATCACCACTTTCAAATTAAAGTCAAAAGAAAGAGCCGACCACACTGTCTCTGCATAAACGCAGGGGAGAGTGGATCATTTACGAAGGCGGGGTAATTTTCAACGAGGCCGTAAACATGATAGCAAAAAAGGATAGTTTTTTTTAATACTAATAGATGACAAACAAGCTGACGGCCCACCTGATGGAAAGCGGTTACCGCCGCCTATAGACACCTGCAATACCAAGGGAAAAACACTTGATATTGCAGGTGCGTTGTCGTCCTGAGGCCTAAGATGAAATGCCGTCCATGCCTGGCTACCTTTCCCTTCAATCCGAAACACAGCGAACTGATTCACGGCTGAAATAAGAAAGGCGGTGGTACCTACCCAGACGACCCTACATACGCATACGGGCCTACCACCTAGTAAATAGTTGATAATCTCCGGCACAAAAAGGCACCTTATTGGGCCGCCAAGGTGGAGACGGCTAGAACAGTGTCTATGTTACAAGCTGCACTAGCTGTCTTCGCATATGGACTCTTATTACCGCTTCACATCACGACGTGCTAAGTCAATTGCCGTGCTGGGGGGGTAACCCATGTTCATTTCCAGACACTGATCATGGCCTTATTTCCTTATCCTTTTCTATCATGATATACAGGGTGGTGCCGTCAATACCCATGTGTTAATTTATTGTCGTATTGACAGCACCACCCTGTATACAGCCTCGTTTGGAGTTGTCCACTCTACCCTACCTTAGACAATACCATTCCTAAAAAATGTAGGAGACATTGCAGCTTCACTAGTTGATCATTATTAATAGCAAAGCAATAAAACTATTTGTCAACAGATCAGGAACCCGTAGGTTACAATGTACACAAATTACAATATTATAATAAATGGCAGGTGGTGCTCATGCGATGCGCCAACCAACAGATTCCGTAAATTCATCATTACTACACGCCCACCACGAGTGCGATGTAATGTAGCGCTCGAGGCCCGAGCTTGCGAAATGAGCTCTCAAGCCAACTCCAATATCCTCTCCCTATGGAAAGCTTTTTGCCAGAATAGCATTAATAGTATGACGGGCCGTTATTAACTATCATCTTTGGTATTTATGATCCATATTAGTTTCCGTCAATCGATATTATCGAGTCCTATTCGAAGCTAGAGCAGGTGCGCTTAAAAAACGAGCCGTGCGTGGGTAACTGTAACTGTATAGGCATTCTACCATATCATTCCGAAGCGGGAAGCTCTGGAAACCAGTTTGGTTTATTGAACGCGCAGGCATCTGACGCGGTAACGACGAGGTATTTATAAGGGCATGTGTAAAGAATCCACCCCGTACTCGGGGCACAAATGGAAACTTGTTAAGTGCGGTCCGGTTACTCGCCATAAATGCCCAATCGGAATGCTGAACTTTCCATCTGTCTTCGATTTTAATAATTGCGCCCATAAAGGGGAACGGCCTCCTCAATTTATGGTTATGGAGTCCGCGTCTCGTAACTTTGTCACGCGAGTGGATTGTTTGGAAATAATACGTCATCCTAAAAGATTCGCTTCACTAGTTAAATAGAGATTTAAAACAGTAATAAAGAATACTCTAATTACACCGCTCCACCGCTAGCAAAGACCGTTATCCTCTCTACTACGTTCAAAAGTAATGTAGACCTTATTTAAAGCTGTATCTAGCCCAAGTGTTAGTGCAAATCCATTGTAACGTTTCAATCGTGATTGCGTTTAGTTATCAGATTTCATACAACGATAGCAGCGCTTCTGTTGTGAATTATTGGAAACCACTTTTTATAGAGATGTGGATTTGAGAGCTGAAGGCAACCTTAATGGTTGCATTCAGCTGTCAAACGTTTGGACTCGATTGAAACTTACACTTTGTAGTGCAATGCTTCGAAGACTACTTAACAGCATAAATCCATACGTATTAAATAATATCTAATCTGTGATAATATTAACAGTCATTGGCTACAGTATTTAAGTTTAATTAAAATGTATAAGTTTATAAAGTGAGTCACATATCTTAACTAAATTTATTAAAATCTAATATTTGCAAAAGAAATAGCACCTCTTCGAAATTGGTTTTTAGAATTAAAACCAATGACATAACATTACGGTGCATTGATCCTATATGAAAATGAAGTAATGTAATAAAACTACCTCTTTAAATAGATAAAAAAAAAACAGAATGAAATGTAATAATGTAAGCGAAACAAGACAAGATTCCCATAAGAGTATTGAATTAAGTAATTATGAACTTATATATTTAATGTGTAATATATTAACCTTAAATATTAGTTATTATTTGTTTTTGACACCATCAAATATAATAAAACTTTGGTAATTATACTTATATAATACGTAGTCACCATCTCCAACCCCTCCGATGTACCCCATGCCACGCCACCCTCCAACCTCCAAACTTCTGCAAACAAAGTTCCTTGTTTCGCGTTATTGAAACTGTTTATTGTTTTTCTTTCATCTCCTTTGAGGACGAGTTTTGGCTTGTCTTATGTAGGTATCATAAATATAATACAGCGATAAGATTTTATGAAACATGACTAGGTATGTGTTGGGCTTGAGGGAACTTACGTTTTCTACTGTATTTAAGCTAAGGGTAAGCAATTTTACTATAATACTTTTCATGTTACATATGAATTGGTATAACTGTTGTGAGCATGTGTGACATGTTTTTATTAATTTAATCGGGAAATAAAAGAGATCTAATGGAGCCAATTTTTCAGAGTTAACTCGAAACACGGAAACAACCAACCCCTTTACGTGCCTTCCGAAGTACGGAGGAGCTGTATATTACAAATTTTGATTGACCCATCCCGGGACCGACCATGGCGAAGATTGCAAAATCGTAACCAGACCGCTTAAACCACTACACCACCGAGCTCCTCGTGATGATTAGATGTTTATAGGGCCTATTTATTCAAGTCTATAAAATAGTAAACATAGCATAATAATTTCAATTGCTCATCAAACTTTCAGTTGGAGTTAGGGAACCGGTACTCCAATCTATCCTAAACTTCGCTAAGTAATTACAGTTAAAAAGTTGAACCGTTAAACAAATTTATACTGGGAATTAGCGACTGGGAAAGTTCGTATTACTGGCGTCCGAGACGTCAAAGTTTTGAGTAACCTCCCTGCTCCCCCTTCACTTGTTTCCGCAACTTTCTTAAACTTCCGACTTTGTTTTTAACAAGTTTGTTTCAAAGCTCGTCTTTTGGCACAACGACATGTTTATCGAGTGAGCTTTTGTTTTGTTACGCCAATCCGGTTTAGTTTATCCGATGGGAAAGGTGTTATGGCGATAAGGGAAAGGGAAATTACATGTCTGAGAGTCATTAGTAAAGCAATGCCCTATTTAGGTTATTTGAGCTCAGTGTCATTCTTTTATTACAGTCTGCCTACTAAACGAGAAGTCCAAACTGAAGCAGTTGTTATTTAAGCATAAACATTATTTTCATCTATATTATTTCTCAGTATTCCAGTATCTACCTACTCGTATAGCACAATCAATCGCGGTACGTTTTATGATTCCTTAAAAGTTTTTATATTAATCAATCACGTGGATGAATCTCTGCCTGAGGGACATTTATGTGGATCCACAAGAACATCGATTTTGCTTTAACAAAATATACAATTGAAAATTTTAAGTAACCCCCTACGTCATTAATCATCTATATAATATCATCTCATTGAGACTATTCCTATGAGCCCAAACACGCTATATCTGCTGTAAGTTTCTGAAGAACTGAGCGTCACGCAGCCTATTTGATGGCACAGGAACAGCTCAAGGTTAGCATGTCTTGGAATAATCCACCGAAGTAATAGTAAATCAAATTTTAATGCAATCTGATCTGTAAAAGTTAGTAAACCCTTTTGTCAAGTAGGAAGTGAGCTCATAGTCATCAAACACCTGAACTGATTTTCAAAAATTATGGCAAAAAACATCCTGATCACGTCAGCTTTCAAACAAAAAAACCGCAACAAAATCGGTCCACTCGTTTAGGAGCTACGATGCCGCAAACAGACACACAGACAGACATGTCAAACTTATCACACCCCTCTGTTTTCTTCCGGGGTTAAAATAGCAGATAATTAGAGAAATATTTTAATGCGCTTATATGTCAATCAATGCTAAATGTTGATTTTTCCTTAGTCTCAATATCAAGAAATCATTTAAGTACGTAAAGTAATTATATGTAAGTTAGTAATGGACTAATTACAAACACGAAGGCAAGTGTTATGCTAGATACCTTAAAGGGTGTTGTGTGCTATTAACAGTGATTATAGTACAAAATAGATTATAGTTACGTATTCGGAATAGTTTAGTGATTGGTTCAATTAACGAACAGTTACTTGTATGCCTTGCGGTACACAAATTACCGATAGCTTAAACGAGCATAATAAATCAACGTAACTAATGTCATGTTATTATCTCCTTGTCATGCATGGCATTGGTTGTGTGTTGTGTGTGACGTATATGTTCATGTGAAATCAATTTGAGCGTTATCTAAATGCGCGATGTCAGAATTAGGTATACCATTTATTTGAACTTAATTTTTAGCATACTTTAACAGTATTATCCAAAATAATATCTGCTAGTTTAAAAAAATATTTCACAGCTAATGCACTTTGCTTACCTACGTTTGCTTAATTAGTATTTACTTACCAGCAGTCAGGATTTCAAAACTTGTTATTTTGGTAATAATGGATTAATAAAAGACAGCATTTTAGTCTACGTTTCTGACCAATTACACGTGTATACAACTACTGCTGATGAATTATTACAAATTAATACGCGTGACGACCTGTCATTACGTAACCCCATTAACAATAGAGACGGTCTTCGTTTAGAATTTACTGTTCATTCATCTAGGGCTTGATATGAATACTTTTTCTATGTCACTCTAAGATGCGCAACATTATTACCATAGTTTAGCTATGTATTCAGGTGGCTAATCAGTACTGACATTAGTGAAATGATGTATTTATGACTTTGTTTAGGTGCTAAAATCTGTATACAGATAATCTTGTAAATACTGTTGTAACTGGTCGAAACTAACATAGAGCAGATACGTTGTGTTTACGATACCGCTGAAAGAAGACTGCAGGGAACTTTAGATGGGAATTCACGGAATCTTGTTTATTTACGAATATGAAACACCTGCGTACGCACTAAACGAAATAGCAACGAGTATTTTCATTGTACAATCAATTTACTTCGAGCTCCACAAACAACCTTATGGACACGTGTAACTCGTCATACAATGAATCACCGGTTTAAACTTTTGCTTCATAATTTGATCCTCTAATTTCAAACACATTACGTACCTACTGAAATACCATAATTTAATGAAACGGAAGTAAATTATCTATTCGTATTTTTATATCGAAATAACCTTACACATGATCATTTGTTTATCATTTTTCACAATGTAAATTGATACTATAAACACAGCCCTAATATTTTAAAATACTTCTTTACCGCCACGTTCTTACAATATTTCTAGAGCATAGATAATTATTTTATATCCTACGAAATGGATGGGAGCGCCAACCAGCCCACTGGTAGTGTCGACTACGTTTACCTGCGAACTAAAGGAATAATGTTTGTCCCAGGAGCTGACAGTGACGGATGACACGGTCCTGGAGGAGCACAGTGAGGACCCCGCCCTCGTGCAGATGCGGCTGCTCGGAGATGGAGGTGAGTTTATTCACTAGAAAGATTTTCACGTAAAACAAAGAATGAGGGACTATGGTAAAACTAACACTATCATGCATAATCTTAGTTTTTTGTTCCAAAAACTTCTTAAAGGTTACTTTAGATTTATATTAAAGACATTAAAAAGTAGATACAGAGAGAGAGTCAATAACTGATACAAAAAACAATGACCGTTGCTGTTATAATTTTCTCAAAAAGACCAAAAAAACATTGTAATTAACATTTTTACAAAAACATTTTAATGAAGAGGAGCAAGTTGAGCTCCCAGGGGCATTAGAGATTTAGACCTATAGCACAGAATAAAAAGAAATTTCCTCTGTGCCTCTAGTTTCCTTCTCTCCTCTTGTGTTTCACTCGTGAAGAAAGGCCCCTGTGCTCAGCGGTGGGATATTTAATGTCTATAGGCTGATGATGAAACATTTGAAACATATTCACTACTACCTATCTTTTTTGTTCAATAAGTTTATTCGAGGCATTTAAATATTAAAATTATTGCTTTCGTAGATTATTCAATAAATAAATATGCACCGGAAACTGTAACATATCTCTTTATTGCTTCCAATATATTATTCAGTAGTATCTTTAAACTTAATCATAAATGTTTATTCATGATGTCGTACAATACAGATGATAATTTACAATTTCTCTACGAATATTAAGCGATTGAATTGTGAATTTGGATCATCTGGTATTGGTTCTCGAATTTTTTAATGGTATCTTTCACAATCAAAAGCTATTTGAGGTGCATAATTTATAAACGTGTTCTATCTAACCTTGCGTAGGCTTACCTTACTCCAATGATTAATTATGATAATAGTATACATACACATGGAAACAATACCTGTGTCGGTTTACGTAATTAACTTATTATTATGCCTTGATCTCTACTCCTGACATTGCTGTTTACTGATTTCCTATAAATATCAATATCATATTTTACATTTATTTCAATCCCATGCATAGTGGAAAACAAATATTAAAACAACAGGCCTGTTTTGTTGAATATAACTTAGTGCTTAAATCCAAAAATCAACCTTTCAAAAGAAATAATCTTTTGAAAGTGCTTTCTTGTGCTGTGGAAAAATAGTTTTAACATTTTACGAAAAAATAAATACTTCCAAAAGAATAGAAAACTTTAATTACAAAATAACTGTTAGTTACAATAACCAAATTCAAAGTTTACTTTAAGGACGTTCAGTTCATTTTATGACCCCGCAAAATCTAACAAACATATGAATGTGGCAATAAATTTAATTCATTGTATTTAAAACTATGCTTAAGTGAATAATTATAATAAGTTACTAACACTATGAATACAGTTACAGTAGTTATAGACTTCTTAGTGCTAATAATAAATGAAATAACAATAACGTTTATAAGTAATTTTCATATAATTAAATATTTTGAATGTACCACACACATTATATCATTTTGGTTAAATCATTCAGTCAGAAAATGTAGGTAATTGAATATGTAATCATTTGTCATCAATTTCAGCTATTAATGAGCAAAGTTCAAATTATTGTTAATCAAGCCATCTAGCAATAATAAATTGATGCTTTGTTCCATGTGATTCAATTGACTTAAGCTAAACACAATGCACTATTGTGCTGCGTAATTATAAAATCATATTATCATATGACATACTATACTACTCTTTAACTGGAAACGCTTTATGTACGTAATCTCATGGGAATGTTATGTAACATATCTATGTATGTATTCTTCCATTTGCTTTGATATGTGTTTATCTCAGGTTCATCGCACTAATATTCAACCAGTAATATCATGTCTGTGTCACCTCTTTCGTATCGTAGACAATTGGATTTGAAGAAGCCTTACAAGTTAAATGCTGTAAAAGAAAACACCTTTAGCTGGTCTGCTGACATTAAATTATAAGTAGCAGTTACATTAGCACCAGCTGCACTAAGAACGTAATTTTTTATTATCACTAAGCTCTAAATACCCGTCTGTGTTTACGCTACGCTGTGATATTACATTCCTCACTAATACTACATACCTACCAATTACTTGGAACTACCTAAATATCTTGTTTGCAAACTTTGATGGTTAACTTTGCCAACTAATTAATTATCTGTTTGTTTTGCAGTTATCGAATCCATAATGAGGGGAGAAGTTGTGGGCGTAATGCCGAGGAGATCACGTTCCAATCTTCAAGTAAGTTTGTTATGTTTACTTCGTTTAGGTTTGAAAAGACAATTATACAGAACTATTGGATTGGATACGTTTCTATTAATAAAATAGACGGAGTACTTTGATAAAATATAAATGTCAGGCATCATACCGCATGAATGGAAGAAAAACGAAAAGCTTGGGTACTTTCATTTGTATAACTGGTCTGGTCTTTTGTGTCCTTAAATCTCGTGAAAGCATAGCTTATTTTTGTGGCATGCTGTCTCCATTGAATGTAAATGTTAAAGTATAAGTATATGTATGTGCATAAGTTAGGTTTTGTCCATTGCCTTAGTTATTTCGGTGTACGCGCCGCGACAGGTTGGCGGCGCGTGGTGACGCATGCGACAACTTTATCCCAAAGCCCTCCTGCTCGAGGATCAGCTAAATGCGGTATATATGACTAATAGAGTTCGTTATTCTAGTCCTAAGTAGCAATAAACAGAAATATCAAACAGTGTTCTCGGAATCAATGTTATTAATGATTTTAAATGCAATAGTTATAGCATCGTTGTCAGTTCTTCGAACCTGGAACTTAAAATTAAATTTATAAATTAAAGTGTCTTTAGTAACAAATAAAACCCGATACATATATTAAATATAAATTAGAATGTCAGAGTCGTTTGAGCAAATTTTGATACCTCTAATAATTCTGATAAATTAATGTTCCGGAGTTTTGTGGTCTATATCTGCATTTTCCTTATATTTATATACAATAACTTACTGATTGATAGTAGGACAATAGGATAAAATGGTAATGAACTTTCAGTGTAATATAGGACAAAAACTCATTACATATGTTGAGGACCGAGATGCTAAGGAAAACCACCTGAACTTGTGTGTCAAAAATTAAATTTGTGTGATATTTTAAAATACCTATAACTACTCTGCAATCATATATTATCATCATCACCAGCCTATATACGTCTCACCGCTGGGCACAGGCCTTCCTACACGGGAGAAACACATGAGGATATGGGCCATAACACCACCACGCTGGCCCAATGCGGGTTGGTAGGTTCAAGCCATTGGTCCCGGTTGTTAAACCGGGACCAATGGCTTATCGTGCCTTCCGAAGCACGGAGGAACTCAAAATTATAAATTTTGATTGGCTCATCTTGGGATCGACCATGGCGAAAGTTGCTTTGTTTTCGTAATCGAAACCAGAGCGCTTAAACCACTACGCCAACGAACTCCTCAATCATATTTATCGCTTGCAATTTAAGTTGCAGTTTCGCTAAAAGCGAACTCTAAACGAGCGAGTTTCTGCACCAGTAAGTTCATTTGAATATTGGAATAGAAACAGCGTCCGACTAAGAACTTAGTTTAGTTCCCTCGGCATTGTTTTAAACTAATGTTAATCGGGGGATGTTTGAGTTGGACGCAAGCGGAACGTTACGTTTGAATATACATGTACTTACGGATACACGCTGGCTTAAAACTCCTCGTGAAATTCTAATTTAGTCCCGCCACCGGAGTTACAAGTGTAGGAGATAATTAGCTTTTAGTTTTAGTCCATTAAACATGGCTAGTCTAATTTTACTTTGCGACTATGCTTTTCAAGCGACCTTACTTAACCCAACTGACTTAACATTTGGCAGTGCATAAAAATAAACAAATTACCTACTTTGGAAGTAGTACTACGAATTAAAGATAAAAATTTATTATTTTACGTTCTACAATGATTTTCATGCTGTGTTAAAGTTTATACTATAGGTAGTACCTACTCTAAATACGACGGAAATATTGAGCTACTTATATAAAATGAATTAAGAAATAGGTAAGCATTGCTGGAGATATTTTGAATAGAATGAAATATGAGTGTTACCTTGAAGAAGTTTTGTGATCTCAAGGAGAGACCTCTAAGGACTTTTGGAGTACAAAAATTTCGTTTGATAAAATTATTTTCGGATTATTCCTATTTGTTTATTACAAGTCCTTTTGTCGCACGCTTTTGAAGGTACCTACTCTTTTTGAATTATTTTCCTTTCATAATATTTATTAATAGCTGTCATGCATGACTTAAATGTAACCTTAATTAATCATTGCAATTAGGAAGGAATCACGATTTTCCTAAAAACATATAAGTGGGTAGGTACTGGGTAGTCTGGGTACCTTAGTAGGCACAATGTTTTTAATTGCTTGTTTATTTTTATTATATCGCAGCAAGCTAGCTACTGATGATTAAGAAATATCACAAGAATCGTAATGGTAGAAGGAATCGCTGCCGACTAAGATACGGGATTGTCGTAGTTTACAAAGCAGAGGTTTCTGATATGGTTGACGCATTATTTTATAAAAAAAATCAAAATAGCTATACATAACTGTTGCTGTAAACTGTACTGGTAAATAAACTGTTTTATTATTTAAAAAAATGATTTTAATTTGTAATTACATTATAATTTTATTTAAAAAGTATTTTGAACATAGTCCTTATTATTTGAATTTAACAAAATGTCTTTATCGTATAGTAATTTGTTAATAAAATAAAAAATTGTTAATTACCATTTCAAAACTAAATAATAATTTCGTAACATCAAACTCATGCAAGGTCAAAATACGAACAAAGGAATATATCCACATTTTACGCAAAACGGAAGACAAAGAAAATGGACCGTTACTGCGCAGTGATCCGTCGTAGCCTGGGGTGATATAATATTTGCACGCGTCCAATTATGCGGGAGCCCGGACTACCTCAAGCGTTTAGTTTACGTCCCTTATGTCTAAAATAACAGATAAAGACGAGGGTGAGGCTTTAAGGTCTAATTAAATTGGTTAATCTTTAGAGGACGCCGACAGTAGCCCCCATATCAAGTAAAATAGAACCAAAAGAATGGTGTTTATTTTTATAACAATGTTATGCCATTTAAAGTTAACAGTTTTGTAAAAGCAATTAAATTGAATAAAAACAAGAAATCGTTAGGTGTAGACGTAGAAATTGTCAACGTTCATGAAATCCTGTCCGTTGCAGAGAAAGATTTAGTAGTGCATTTCGCATGCAAGTCACGTCGTATCGTGAAATGGCCGATATTGCTCATCTCGTATGCCACCAATACACTCGACTATAATTTAGATGGCCGTGTTTGCCTTGCCAATCTCTGCGAGTTGCCTCTACATCAAGGGATTTGCAAACTTCGCAAAGAGGTTTTCGGTTCTTATAGTCTAAGAGGTCACGGGATTTTTCATAACGATCATGGATATGGTTAGATTTACTTTTATAGTTTGTAGAGTAGTCCCCTAAGGTGAATGATGTCGGTCTGCCTGCTCTCAGTGGTTGCAACTTCAAGTTATAGAGCTTACAAGAGGCTTAATTGTTACGAAAAAAAAACGATCAGGGAAATGGTCAGTTTTAGTACATATTCAAAGTATAGCATCTCCGCAGATGAAACAAGTTGGTCTGGCGGCTCACAGTGGTTGCATTTCAGAGTTATGATGCGCGCAAGTCACAGCATTGTTGCGAAAAAAAAACGATAACAGAAATGGTCAGTTTTAGTACCTTTTAGAAGTATGGTGTCTCCACAGGTGAAACGAGTTGGTCTGCCTGCTCTCAGTGGTTGTATTTCAGAGCTATCATTGTGTTCGCAATACTCTTATATATGAAAAAAGCTTAAAAAAATAGCCAAAAACGGGACATACGACAAATTTTTTAAATTTCCATTGACCGCTGCTGTCGTGTCTCGACTTGACACACACAGCACTCCTCCTCCTCCCGCGCCCGCCCCACTGTCAGTGAGCGTGGAATAATCGTTGTTGGGGGGTGCGCTTGCGCTCATTTTTGGTGTTTTTAAATACAATTCAACCGTTACTAGCATTTTTACAATAATGTCGAAAATAAATACTAAGTGCCTGTTTTGTGAAAGTAAGACGGAAAAAAAATTGTTGCCTTTTAATAAAAATAGTTTGGAAAAATGTTATGGTATATTAACAGTTCGTATTAACGGTAATTTAATAACCAAGATCAACAACAGGGGTGAGTTATTCCATGACTTCATCTTAACGAACTGTCTTCAGATACTTAACAAAGGCTGCCTTCCCACCTTTATTACGAGATCTAGACAGGAAGTTCTCGACGTAACTCTTGCTACTAACAATCTAGTCAGGACGATCAACGACTGGAACATTAGCAATAAAATATCTATCTCCAACCACCGACAGATTAGATTCGTAATTAATACAAACAAAACATACGAAAATATAACCTTTAGGGACCCTAAAACCACAAATTGGAACCTATATAGGAATATGTTAGGAGAACAACTACATAATGTCCCTAAAAATATAAGGTCTCCTGACACTCTAGAATATGCGGTCCACCTTATTTCTCAAGCCATCACGGCATCCTATGAGATGAGTTGCCCTCTCAAGACCAAGAGGGGCATTAAAGTAACATAGTGGCACCCCAAACTAGACAATCTCAGGAATAAAACACGTAAACTATTCAATAAGACTAAAACTCCCGAGGACTGAGAGCGATATCACAAAGCCTTAACTGAATACAATAAAGAAACACGGAAGGCGAAAAGACTTCCCTGGAGGATGTTCTGCGAGGAGATCAAGAATACTCCTCAAGGGGCCAGAATTCACAAAATCTTAGCGAAATCGCCAGCCAACCAACTGGGACTTTTAAAGAAACCAGATGGAAATTTTACTGATACAGTGGAGGAGACCCTGGAGCTCTTAGCGACAACACACTTCCCTGGATCAGAAACATTATCGAATACCGAATATAAACCTGAGTATCAGCACTGTCTAACCAGGCCTAAAAACGAAGACTGGAGAAGAGCAGCAAAAATGATCAGACCAATTAAAGTGAAATGGGCTAGCGAAACCTTCAAACCATTTAAGTCTGCTGGGGAAGATGACATTTTCCCAGCACTGGTGCAAGAAGGGAAAGACATTCTCACACCGCTCCTGGTAAAAATATTTCGTGTGAGCTACGCATGGGGATACATACCAGAAAACTGGACATTGGTCAAGGTATGCTTTATACCTAAAGCAGACAAGAAGGATTATTCACAACCAAAATCCTTTAGACCAATAAGCCTAACCCCTTTCCTGCTAAAATGTATGGATAAAATCATAGACGGATGCATAAGGGAAGGACCTTTGAAGGAACTCCCTTTACACTCCAAGCAACATGCTCATAAAAAAGGGAAATCCACGGAAACTGCTCTTCTTGAGCTTACGGACAGGATCGAAAGCTCTGGAAGACAAGCAGATAGCTCTGTGTGCTTTCCTCGATATTGAAGGAGCTTTTGACAATGTCACTATTGGATTCCTTACCAAAGGTATGGGAGCCAAAAGGATCGATGACACAACGACCCGGTGGATAAAGTCAATGCTGCTTAATAGAATCTTTAAGATAAATCTAAACGGAATTACAAGAAATTTTAAGACAACAAGGGGATGTACGCAGGGGGGCGTACTGTCTCCACTGCTATGGTCACTTGTTGTGGATGAACTCCTTACAAAAACAACTCAAATGGGTTTAGATGTGCAGGCCTATGCCGACGACGTAGTGGCCTACGTTATAGGTCCTTGCCAAAGCACTGTATTATCAATACTACAAAGAGCGCAGATTGTCAAATGTCAAATGGTGCGCAGATAACCAACTGAGGGTTAACCCTTCCAAAACAACTATAGTGCCCTTTACTAGGAAGCGCAAGCTAAACAGGCTGGCTACACTAACTATTAAAGGAACATCCATACCTTATTCCCAAGAAGTCAAATACTTGGGCATATCAATTGACAAGACACTGACCTGGGAAACACACTTAAACAACGTAATCCAAAAGGCAACAACTGCCTTAGGAATATGTCACCGCCTTGCAGGGACGAAATGGGGGCTTAAACCCCAAAATCGTCCTATGGCTTTATACCACCATCGTAAGGCCGATGCTAACGTATGCCTGCGTAGTCTGGGAGAAAAAAGTCATGCAAATAACAACCATCAATAAGCTAACCAGCTTGCAACGTACCACGTGCTTAATGGCAACTGGTGCTATGCGCACAACCCCGGCGGCAGCCCTTAATGCTCTTCTCAACCTACCCTCCTGTGTTTCCTTAGCGATAAACTTAAAAAGATTGTTAGACCCCCATTCAGATATAAGGTTCAACACTCTGTTGAGCTCAATGGTAAGATTCTTTCTCTTACGTTTTCAGCGCGCCCAGCCCCTGGGCGACCGTAATATCCCCCATGCATAGCTATGAATGTTTCCTAACAAAAGCATGACATTGATATGAAGAAGAAATAGTGTGGGAGATAGAACAAAGCCTTGTGGTACACCAGCATTCACTGACATGAACCGCGAAGCGCATCCATCTGCGAGGACACGGATTCTTCACTCATGCAGGAAGTCGGTATTTATAGAAAGGGCAAACAAAAACCTTACAATATCGTAAGTAAAAACAAGAGGCTCTAATAGATACTAAATTTCTTTGTGCGTGATGTTGAGGTGAAGACTGTGAATTGATGACTCCGAAGAACAGCGCGCGCGCTCATGAGATACTTAGGAGCACGCGTGTTGTTCTTCGGAGGGGGAAGGTGGAATAATAAGCCGGCGATCCAGTTGCAGAGCTTAGCGGGCAGACCGTATGCTGGGAACTTGGAGAGAAGTGCCCTGTGCCAGACCCGATCAAATGCTTTGGCAATGTTAAGGCTAACAGCCACTGACTCACCACGTTTGTCAATAGCTTTACCTCAGACATGCATTAATTTCGACCGAAACCCGCACTGTCGATTATTAATTAATAATTGATCTTCTAGATATCGGATCATCTGGTTGCTTAGGATCCTTTATCCGTTTTCCTTTATGGGGACCGGTTGCACATTGACGTCTCTCCAAGATTCCGGCACACACCCAGTAGAGAGAGAAAGGCGGTATAGACGCATAAAGACGGCAGACAACTCCGCTGCGCATTTTTTCAGTACGATTACGATTACGATTCTGAAGATGACGAAATCTAAATTAAAAGAATGAATGAAGAATCTGTGATTTTACCCAAAAATTATTAGATTATATATCAAGCTAAATATTTATAAAAAACTGGATTAAATACTTAATATTGTGGTTTAGTATAGATTTTAATGTGACTAATGAAAAAGCTCAAAAAATATTAAAAGAATATTTGAAGTAAGTAAATATTTAACTCTTTAGGCGTTTGCAATATTCTACAAAGTGATTAATTTGTGGTTTTACCCAAAGATTATTAGATTATGAAAGTTAGATTAATACAAATTTGATTTGTTCGATTTATTTTTTTATTTTATTGATTACTGTAATTTTTTTTCTTCTCTGAAATACAACTACTGAGAGCAGGCAGACCAACTCGTTTCACCTGTGGAGTCACTATACTTCTAAAAGGTACTAAAACTGACCATTTCTGTTATCGTTTTTTTTTCGCAACAATGCAGTGACTTGCGCGCATCATAATTCTGAAATGCAACCACTGAGAGCTGCCAGACCAACTTGTTTCATCTGTGGAGACACCATACCTTGAATATGTACAAAAACTGACCATTTCTCTGATCGTTTTTTTTTTGCAACAATGACCCCTCTTGTAAGCTCTATAACTCGAAGTTGCAACCACTGAGAACAGGCAGACCAATATCATTCACCTTGTGGGACTACTCTACAAACTATAAATGCAAATTAAACCGTATCCATTATCGTTATCAAAAATCCTGTCACCTCTCAGTCTATTAGTCTTTACATATCCTCCGAGATCAAAACGTTTTCCTTAATGACTAAGAAGATTTTTATAACATACTTTGATACTTTGTGTAAGTAAACAATAATAGAAAATATTACGGCATAGCAAACGAAGAACTTCCTTTTAAGGTTAATATGACTGCGATAACATCTATGCACATAACCATTCTGGTATACAATTGTAAAATACATTTTAAAAGCTTTTACAATGCGGTGATGTAAATTATTCACGTTACATCCACTCGTGACCACAAAGCGTTCCAAAGTGTCGTTCATTTGCATAGCCGACGGAAATCTACTTTGAGAATTATAAAGGTGCAATTTGTACTCAATTAGTACACATTCCTCTCCCTTTTACCAATTTAAAGCCGACCGAATGTTCATCCAACGTAAATCCTGCAAATAATGCGATTAAAGCCGAACATTGCACGTCAATTTGACAGAGCTGAAGGGGAGCAAATTCCCGCTGTCGTAATTCGTCTGGTTCACCGACCCTTTTCGAAGACACAAGATTCCCTGCGCTCCGGACCTATAAACAATTCATCTCATGAAATCTACGTATGGTACGGGTATCAGAGGCATTATGAATACTCTTAGACTATTGATTCAAAGAACACCTGAATCACTTCTATTCCTCTCCAGCTTGGTGTAATATGACCATCTCATTCCTTTTGTGAGCAGAATGTTAGTATGAAAGTTTAACATTCTTAAACTGTAATACTAACTTGTGTTGCCCCCTCACGTGCCTCGGAAACAGTAAATGGAACTTTAGAAACTACATTTAGAAGTGTTTTTAGATTGCACACTGAAAACCCTGACTGCAAGTGTAGCGTGATCATATAACTGCTTTTACTTAGAACCTGTCTAGGATACGTTATTAAAGAACGTTTATATTTTAATGCATCCAAAAACTTATAGTTGTATTTAAATGTTTTCTTATTTGAACAGTCAGTAACAACTGTTATCTTTATCAGAATGTTAAAATATATAATTTACACTCGTTCTTTTAATATGACAAATAACCCACACCCAGAACTATACTTCTATTACAATACAATGATGTATATTATGTTATTTATTACTTATAACAAAATAATAATGTTAGTTCATGTCATGATATTTATTAAGCATGTTCTTGGAAAACATGCTTAATAAATATAGTACCTAATCAGCTTAGAGGTGTCCTTTTTACTTCATAATATTAAAACTCGTTTGAATTTTTCATTTAAGTAGTAAATAAAATATCGTAGATAAGTTTATATTTATATTTAATTTTCATACATTCTAAACTAACACATCGTGTTTTTTCTTTGTGCCACAAGATATACTTAATTTTCTAGTTATTTATTATTTATAAAATACCAACTTATTTTATATTTATATTTATGATATCCAAATATGAATAAAAACACTTTAATTTATAAAAACTCTTTATGCTCTCAATGAATATGGTTGCCATAATTATAGTTGATGCACTAGTTTAGCCAGTTATTTAGTTTATACGATTTCATAACATTTATTGGTGGTGTCAAAAGGAATTTGTGTCTTGGCTTGGCGTTTATAGTAAGACCGAATAACGATTTCATTTGGACGCGATCCAAAAGCGTATATTACGCTAACAGACTAGGTATCTGTTTGTTTACAAATACAAAAGTGCCTCTATGTTAATACTCCAATAAACTATTCATTTAGTTATCTTATTCGATTCGAACGTAAACAAGACGTAATTAATAAATGAATTGGCAACTTATCATTGGAATGATAAATACCTATAACAACAAATTAAATTCGAATACAACGTGCTGCTAGTCACTACTAGATAAATTATCTTATCTTGTAAAATAAACATATCTATGATAACCATAACAAGATGTTGAAATTGACCAGATTACTATGACTGGAAATAACAATGAAATAATTTAGCAAAATTCAACGCGATTGCATATATAAACTTGCAACAGACCTCTAAAATGCAATTTGGCTAGCACATTCTATTCTAGTTTCTGAAAACATTATGCAGATACAAAAACGGCACGAAGAACCTTCAAGAAATTGTCGCAGGAAATTCAAGGAATTTTGATATTTAAGACGTTCTCACGGTCGGTTTTTGTATAGGGTTACCTACTATGCTACTTATTGAGTTTTGTGACAGTTTCAAAAACATTATGATTATATTATGAGTGTGAAGTTTAACTGAATTCCCTTGGGTTCATCTTGAATGTTTATAAGCGTACTTATATCACAGTTATGCATAAGAAAATTCTCAGTTCCAGTTATAGTTGAGAACAGTGGGCAACCGCGATCGTGTCTGTTGGTCGTGAGAGTGTCGTGAATAGATTGAAACTTTTCCTATTACCGCGGGATTGGTTTCAGGCTTCACGCTTGTTTTTGCTGACGCATGCCGTTGAATTGTTTCCGCACTTTTGCCAACACATGTGGACGGAATGATACATTGTTACTTTAAGAACTGTAGTCACACTTGTAAACAAATCATCTCATTAAAACCTGCAGCCAAATAAAACTGAAAACTGGTTGGTGGAGTGGTTCTTTATTAGTCGTGGTGGTTTTTATGTTTTTATGTTTATTTCTAATTTCCATTAGCGAATATTCTTAATTAGGGCTAGAAAGACGGTGTGAGCGTACGAATATTATAATTAAACACAAATTAACGGATCTTAATTTTAACTTACCGAAACGTAGATTACGCATGAGAGCGAGACTGTTATTTATTTAACAATTTATGTACACACAGTATAAATAGATTCATAGCAAAGTTAATGGATAGAACAATAAGTGTGCTACTTTACTTCTAGATCTCTTCTACTAGAGCCGCAAAAAGAGACCTTAGAAAGAAGGGATATGCCTCATATGCATGCCTAAACTAAATACATAATTATGCTGTACATAAATACTAACATACATAATATATAAATAAATAAATATTTCATTAATCAGCGTTTAATATTTTTTATGATGCAACGCAAAAATTATAAAGTCTTATAGGAAATACTCTACTTATACGAAATATTAGATCTAACTTAAAAATTGCTTTTCAACTTCAGACACACATAACACAATCACAAACATAATATTCACGAGTATATAAATATTTATTTTCGAAGAAGAACAAGGTCTAACTTCAGCACCTGTTATCTAAAATATTCGCTAAGTTTGTCAGTCAGTTTAAGTTAACTTCTAGTACAGTTTTAATATGAAATGGGCCATTCGGATAGCTTCTGAAATAAATGTATTCAAATGACAAAACTAATGTAAAATCTTCTAGCTTTGTTAATATATAGCCTCACCTCAAGTCCGAATCTATGCAATACCTGTAGGCATATTAGTGTCTGTCATTTGCAATGTGTTCTTTGCAATATGTGGTTTTTATTTCATCTAAACATGACCCGACTGTATAATTTGACTCCATCATTTGGTCTTAGAAATCATAATATATTCTTATTCCAAGTTCTGACAGAATTGTTCTTGTATTTCATTGACCCTACCTTGCCGAAGTAATTTTCCTTTCAAACGAATATGGTCTTCATCGAGGCAGAGTTTTTGTTTAATGTTTGTTATTAAATATAGTTCCTATAAATATACGTGTCA
The DNA here is from genome assembly GCA_947347705.1 of Nymphula nitidulata. NCBI lineage: Eukaryota > Metazoa > Arthropoda > Insecta > Lepidoptera > Crambidae > Nymphula > Nymphula nitidulata. The sequence continues at coordinate 15,093,960 of OX374629.1, forward strand.
ACAAGAAAATACTTACCTAATAGTTTGTCTGTTTCAACACAAGCTACTTAATAAATGGTTATCAATCTTCGTATGCGGTGTCTGGAACGTTCCTTGCTTTGCCAACTAATTAAGATGAGAACTTGGCGAACTTCTCAGATCTTTGTTTGTTGCTGACGTGATTTACGTATCAATTAACATAGTATCATGTATTTCTTTCTCATTGCATTCGTTTAATATTCTTTGGAAAGTTTCGTTCGCAGGATAAATAAACTTCCTTAATGGCAACAAAAACCGTTACGGTTAGTTGGCAATAAGCCGATCCATAAACTTTTGATTTAATGTAGTCGACTTCTTTTTATATGTGCATCAAAATAAGGCTAAAATTATTCAAATTTGGCACTTTAGAAAGTCAAATAACTTCATCTAGTGTGTCCTTTTCCCCTTGGATCACAATGAAAGCACATAAACAAGTGACTGAACCTAAATAGAATTATGTACTAATATCGAGACACGTGTTTGCATAATTAGAAATTGCTCTAGTTCCAACTGTAACAACATCTCTGCAGTGTACGGGCGTCAACGTTATCGCTATCGCGAGTTGTTGATTCATTTAGAATAACAAGAGGGAGAGAGTTTCTCGGGCAACTCTAATCGGTAAAGTTTGTAACAACATCGACCGACTTTCCACCTCCATCGGGTTGCTCGTAGTTAATGCGAGTTCCCGTGCAGCGGATACGGATATCGATCGCGACAAGTGCGGGATGCCGGGATCCGTCTGGCACGCTCGGGTAACCGAACACCCCGCCACCCACCGCCCGTCAAAAGGGTCTGTATTAACGTGCCACTCACTACTTTGTTCTTGTTTTGTTTGAAGGTTAATATTCGTTTTGACCTGCGCGACAGTTTGGGATTTAGAAAGGGAAATAGGTTTTTAGTTCGAATTTTTTCTTACCCTCTTTTCACAAGTGTCGTCATCAAAACTTTTGGTATAGCTAAGTAAACATTTGTTTTTTTATGTTACTTCGTGCTGCAGTACATATTTGCTTGTTTTGTTAGGGAAGCGTTTTGTTCCTAGCATAGGGAATAGGGACTTATCAAATTCGTTAGCATTGTAGTCACACCCTCACAGACTCTTATAGTCTACATACAGTGCAAGTAAAGTGCAAGCCGTATGCTTGTCTGCCACTTGTTTTACATGGGTAATAAAAATCTATATTTTATGTTGACAATAATTCAGGCCATCGTTCTACGTTCTACGAATAAGTTCACTTCACGTCATCGTTCACGTTCTCTATAAAGCTATATTTTATGTGTTTCTCTTTAGAGCTATATTTTAAGTGTATGGTTTAGAGAATTATTAAATATCATATTATGTTTAGTTTTATCTTATGTTACAGTTCTGCCTACCTGTGAATCTTAACGACGACATACGTGTGATAACATTATAAACGCTTGCAACATTTCATGTGAAAATAAATTGATAGCATTCCATTGTTAGCACATTTACACGTTATCACAAAAACAATGACCTTGCATGTAAGGAAGATGGAATGTGTGTGAAGTAGGTATGTATAATTAATTATGCAGGCTTGTGTCTGGTAGAGGGGACCGCGGGGTTCGAGCGTCCCCCGCGCCCCTCGCCTCCAGTTTGCGCCATTCTCCCGCGTCGGCACCACACTACGCTCGGTTACTTGTTACTCGTAACTCCAAACGTTTACGGAACGAATCTTACCTTTCACCGCACTAACGTCACATAGTCTTATCAAACACTAATGTATCGCGTGACGACGTGAAGTGGTTTTGGTGATTTGTGGCCATAGTGGACCGTGGAGCGTTGGACGCCATAGCAGCGGTACTTATTATACCTAATGATTACTATCAACTCGCTTTTATTTTGTTTATTATTATGACGCACCGTACTTACATAATTACTTTTTAATGACACCAATTTGTCTTTTGAGCTATTATTTCAGTACATTTATCCGTCGTATTTAAATGTTATCTCTCATATCTTATTATTACTATCAGTGTTATTATATTACTTACTCTGTCATATCTCTTGCGAACACTTGTTTTATTTGTTATGCATATTTACCCATAGAAGTAAATTTCGTTATCTAGGTTTGATGCGAATTCTTTTAGTTTATTCCATGTTTCTGTTGTAATTTTTGTAGCATTTTAAAATTTATGAAATACTTAGTTAATATTCTTCATAACTAGGAAATAATCTGTGGCGGTTAAACATGCACAGGAAAACTAATTATCGTATAACAGCATGAGCAGAACTGCCTAACACATACACTTAAAATGCATTCGCCATTTGCATCCAGCTATCTAAGCAGTGCATAGGTAGGTACTATAAAGTAGAGATAGCCACACCACGCCACACCCCGATAAGAGTACTATCTCTTTCACACCTGTTTTAAACTATCATCCTGTTTGTCCTAAATGACGCTCTTGAGTTGTTCAACCAGTCAACAAGATGTTTGTTTACGACACCCACTTTCTGAAAACGTGCTCTTAATATTTAAACTCTTCATTCCGGAATTAGATCAATTGCGTGTCTGCTCGCATCATTAATCGCAGCACGCACGCACGATTCCGCCATATTGTTATTACATTGCCTTGGAAAGAAACAGATTGTTTGACTGGGTTTGATCTTTGCTTTTATTATTTTCTAACTTTTGCTAATCGTCATTGTTCCTTTGTCCAGCGCGAAGAACAACTGGCGAGGAGACGCTATTTATAAACATTTGCCGTTTGTTCGAAACATATTCTTACACAATGCCAAAGTAAAGGTCACCTCTAGATTTGCCTTTGAGGTAAATAAATGAAACTTATTCAATTGTTACGTAAGTCTTGGAGGCAGGTGTGGTCGCTTATAAATAACTCTTATAAGCCATTGTTATTCTTGCATTATGTTCAAAAATATTCCCTTAAAAGGCTGTAATTCCGTTTATGGAGTAGAGTAGCTCGCCAATGTATACAGCAAAAAGGCGGCACATGAATACTTCGGTGCCCGTCTACCTACATCCCACGTACGCCCACCAGCCGCATGTTCTAGCTGTACGTGAATAAATCTCACCTGACAACATCGCATTGAGCCAGCCATACTAAGAGCCTGTATTTATTTTCGACTATGCTCGCAAATTTAATAAAATTTATGCATATTGGAAATTATGCATAGAGACTGTTCGAATCTCTCGATATTCTTAAAATAAGCACTGAGATAATGTGAACATTGTTTTTATTTTATAAAATAGATAAAAATCTAGGTACATTTATTTGTTCGTTTTCTGAGAATAATTAACGTCAGCATCAGCATAATGTATTTTAATGTTGCAAAAATCTGGTATTACGCCTCGTAATGTGTGAGTGATGTGAAAATTCTCAACGATTCCATTGTCAGAGTACAAACGTGTTTTTTATGGGTCGTCGTTAAAATTTGTCAGTCCGTAAAGTCATGAACTGTGCACAGTGTGAAAGAGAAGCCAAATGAAAAGGCGAATGAGTTTCAAATGGCCGCCAGACCACTATTGTGTTCCGATTTACGATAATCGTATGCATACGAGATGCACTATTATGTAAATCTTCTTGCATTGATTTAGTGAGGCTCAATTGACGTCATTTATTACTATGGTGCTCCAAACGATACTAGTTATCACATGTAGAACTTTATTTGGATCTTCATCTTGAAGAAGCCTTTGTCCACATTTATCAACACTTCATTCTTGTCTGTTAGTTTTTATAGGTTTGGGGAGCTGAATAAAATACGGAATTACGAAAGATGATCGTAAGAATTATATTCAGTTTAATTCTTTTCACTAGGAAGTTATTATTACGACTGATTGCTAGCACAGTAGAAAGAAGAGAGAGAAAGCAATGACAGTGATTTCAACGAGTCGAGAATTAACGAATGAATCGACATCGAGTGGGGATTGGTTGACAAGTTTCCTTTGGCTTTTTCTAGTATGTTGCGTTCCGTTTCTTGTAACATCATATATAAAATACTTAATTAAGTAGTGTTATTGCAATTGAAAACTGTTTAGATTAATTATAAAGTCAGTCATATTTTTATTTATTAGTTACAACGCTGGCCCAGTTTCCAACGGCGGCGGCGTATTTAATTATCTATCCCCTTAGTTATAGCTCTGCATAAGACATTAATACAGAAACTTGGGTCCGATCCAAGTTTGCTGTTTAACGTATTGCCGTGTGCCACCGTTTATAGACAAGCCACTTTATTTTACTTTTTACTTTCGCTATTTAAGTTAAGATAAACATCAGTAAAAATTCTGTGCGAATGTGGAGTATTCGATAAAGAGCGAGTAATACCAGGTTAAATTTCACGTTATTCCTTTCGTTTCAATTTTCGAGGAATTTAAGTATTGTGTCTTTTTGAAATATAAATATCAATAAAGCAGACCAGTACCTAAATGTATTTCATATTAATATAAATTATTCACTCGCGTTCAAAGGAAATAACGAGTTTCGAAAAGGGTGGGGCTGCTGGTTTTGTTACCTGATGTATATAGGTACACAATGCGCAGGTGCTGAATAAATTACGTTTGGTTCTCATTCTTATGTTTAAATTGGCAATTATATAGTAGGATATCAAGATCAATTACTTTACAGTTTCATTTATTATTAGTTACCAATGCATTCTCAATTTGCAGAAGATACATATTACCTAGTATGAATATGTACAGTACACTATTAAATTGTATCAGGCTTTGACTAAAATTTTGCACATTAGATCTTAGATCATAACATTACGTACCTAACTAAGTCTACATATTTATTTATTGCCTGTGTTATCGTTGGACTTGCTCAAAGAATTTATACTACTTTTAAAACACACACATAGTTAATAATGTTATTTTTTGTCAGAAGATTTTATAATAAAGGGCACAATTAATAAATTGAAACATTAAAATATAGTAGTCTCCGCAGTAACAGAAAATAACAAAGGACTCAATAGTTTATTCCGGTATCCTTTCAAAAGCTATTTAACATAATGTTGTACAGTTGTTTAATCTAATTTTATTAGCGCTCATAAATGCTGTACAATGAGCTCGGTAGCTGAGCACGATTTAATCTAGTTAGCGAGTAGATACTCGGAGCCAGGTATACCGGTTCTTAGTACCAGCCCTTCCCTTTACCGGTCTGACTAGTTCGCCCTAGGGTTACTAGATGCTCATTTTGTTCGTAGGATATAATAGCGTGCCTATTTGGAGAATCAGGTACCTATACCGGCGGAGCGACCGCCTAACTTTATAGGTATGAACTTATCTATGGCTTATGATGACCCATTGTCATATTAAATTCTAATATGACATTCACACGTCAGTGAATGATATAATTGAAAGCAAGTATGATATTCGCACGTCAGTGAATGTCAGAGTTGAATTCAGTGTGAAAATGTGACGTCATATGGGGTTGAGGGGGGGTCGATATCGTGCGTGCGTGTGCGCGGGTTCTGAGTGCGTGCGTGCGGGCGTTCATGCGGGCGTGCTTGCGTGCGTGCGTGCGTGTGAGTGGTATAACTGTAGTGTGTCATACGATACGAAATACTACGCATTTCTACTACTCATACTCCTACATACCGCATACTACGGGTTTTCATACGCAGGTCAATGATTTTATCAATTTAATTGGAAAATAAAAGTTGTTTGAAAGTTGTCAAACTTTCAGACCACTTTTTTCTGTAATTGTAAATCGGTCTAATGTCGAATGATCATATCGAGCTATAGACATAAATATTTGTGAAAATACGGAAAATCTGTTTAAATAGACAAATAGGTAGGTACTCAGGTATATTTTTTTTATGAATTTCAAACCATGTCCAGATAAAAGTTTCCTGTATACAAAATATAGATTATTGAAAACAACAGGGTCGCAGTGACAAACACGAAATTTTCCAGAAAAGAAAGTGGCCTTTTTAATATTGTTTATGGTGACCCTAGTGAAGTCGCCCGTCTGCCCTCCGGCGCTCCGCCGGTTTCGTCAGATTTAGAGATAAATGTGAAGAAAATAAGCAAGAATATATTACATTGAGCTCCGAGCAATCAGGCTATTTTTCAGGCTTGAAAAGGTTTCTTAGAGACGTATACATACAAAGAAATTGTTGCTGGATGATATATCAGGGAGGAATTACTAAGTTTATTTACAAAGGACTTGTGATGAAATTATCATCTAATTATTTTGTTTTCGTCGAGGTCAATGTTTATTTGGTTGTTCTCTTTCAATGAAAAAAGTAATTTTAAATCAGATAAAATAGGTTGGTAATAAATAAGTATAACGCGACGGTTACCTTTTATCTACTGTTCATTCGCATAAACTTATCGAAGTAATAATTGCAATTGCATATTACAAATATTACAATAATATAGGTACCTTTTATAGGTAAGGTTACTTAAACAGTGCGAAAATTCTTTCTTGTTAATAATTTTGTCCCGCGATAGTTTTGGACTAATTACAACTCGTAATCTCAACCAAAGCCTTTATAGACTGAGCGTGCACAATCGCACATAACATAATATACCTATACCTCTGCATTCTCGATTCTCGACACACGAGTAATGTTGTTACAATGAGGGTGCTTTATTATACTACATACAAGTGATTAAGATAATCAGCATTGAGGATAAGGATACAGGCTGATATATGAAGCATGTTCAAGTATTTATGTAGCGAGTGATGAAGTGAAGTCAGTTGTATTATGCAGATGTGGCAGACAAAGGTCAACCTCTGCGTGTTGTAGTTATGTAACCGTTCGTCGTGAGTACTGCACGTGTGTTATGCAACCTGTCTTTCTGGTGTACTATCAGTACCGTGTATACCTAGATACTTAATATGTTCCACCTCAATGAATGGAGCATTATCAGAAAGTTACAAGAGCTTATCTTTTTGATGTTCTGTTATCTCAAATTTGGATCGTAAACATCAATTTTATTATTGCTCCTGTCCAGGAAATTATTACAGTGTTAAGTTATGATCATGTTGAATTATTTTTAAAGAAATCATTGATTGAAATAAAACCAATTTACCGGCTTTAACACCGACACCGTGAGCTTCGTATGCATAAGTCGGACCGCTCAAAATATAACACAAAGTGACGGTAGTTAAACTTAAAACTTTTCAAAGACATTTGACATCTTCAGACCACGATCGCTGTAAAGTAATCGAAACGTCGGGTGTATAATAATAATGTAAGATCTAATTAAACGCGAGTTAAATCCGGTAAAGTGGTTTTATTTCAAATGTGTAGTGCTCGTGAAAATGTATTGTCTAACCTCAACCAAATAAATTGCCTAATATTTGCCTCATACTTAAGTATACCATTTACATAATTACTATTTACACTACGCCGGAAATGTTGCCCTTTATAAAACTTAAACCTTGAACTTCGAACCGTTAACCACGAAATTAGCTGTCGGCTTGAGGGTAATTAATCAAGAAGACTTTTCATCCAATTTTATTAGTGAAGTGCTACAATAAAAGCTAGTAGCTAGTGTTAAGTACTTTGCTGTGATAATGTAGATAATTATTATAATACGAGCAGCCAGCGGCGGGCGCGAACTGACGACAACCTTGGAAGTAAACTAAATTAATCACCCTACATGCGATCAATGGTACGTTCACCTGCTATCGACCGTTGTTTAATGTATAAAGTGAGACGTGCCAGGAATTGATGAGGAGCAATGTCGTCGCATAGAGTTGTCAGGAATTACGTAGATTATAGCGTTAAGTATGCTAGCTTCAAAGTATTTAAACATTACGACAATGCTTAAATAAATACGAATGATCGTTTGTCGTGGAAATCTTTAGGGAGGTCCAAAATGGATGTGGGTTTTTTAAGTACAGCTGTTTTAGGGCAGAAATAAAATATTAAAAATAACCTCGTATCATGTCATACATCTTTTTACATCTTTTAGTCTTTCTCGTATCATTGACGACCGGCTGGCCTAGTGGTCTGTGGCCCATTGCTCTACAGGCTGTTCGTTCAGGGTCCCGGGTTCGAATCCCGGTGGGGGAAAATATTTGTATGATGAGTACGAGCATTTGTTCACGAGTCATGGATGTTTATATGTTTATTTAGTAAATTTCTAATATTAATATACGTATTACTATCTATATTTCTCCGTTATCTAGTATCCATAATAACAAAATCTCTTAATGATGCTTACCTTGGGCTAGGCTAGATAATAGGTGTGAGTGTATAAATATTATTATTATTATTTCTATATTTATTAAGAAAGTTTAGTTTGTAAGAAAAAAGTATCTTTCTTACGTATACTTATATTACTGAACCTTTGGAAAGTTTACCAGCTATCATAGTGCACGCAATGAACTCGCCAGAGACAGTGCAAACCTATTTTAACTTTTGGTCATCATAATACTACAAAATTATGGATATATTATTATCGTAGTCTCTCTAAGTGATGGTTTCAAACACAGGATTGTTTTAGACGTTAAATTAAACACAGGATTGAGTTATATGAATATTCCGTAGAAAGGCACGGAATATTCATATAACTTGTTGACGCATGTTTTTGTGTCAGTCTGACATCAAAAGGTGTGCCACCACAAGCCACAAAGGCTCTCGGTGCACAAGCTTCGCTTTGGCGGAGCTCGCTCGAGTACAAAGCGAATTCATACTACTTGTATCGATTTTCACAGAATGCACACTCGTGTTTTCCCACATAGGTATCTAGAAGACAAAGACCTATGTTGATAATAGGGATAGTAACAAAATATTCGCCCTGACATCAATATGCAAAGATAGTTTCAGAATCGACTTAAACATACAGAATCCATGATTCCTAAACAAATGTTCGTACTTAAAACATTTGTCCGTACCATGCATCGAACACGAGGCCTCAGGTTTACCGTCTGGTTCTGGTCTGGTGGAGTACGGATACTGCTGACTGACCACTCGATCGGCTGTCAAATTACGTAATTGATATTAAATTGACATTAAAGTATAAAATTGCTGTACAGCAAGAAGAATGTTGAAAAGTGTTCATTGTTCAAAGCATATTATTATAAAACAAAATTTATTTTACACATCGACCACAAGTAGAATTTCTAGGCACAGAATATCGGAAGAACGGTGCTCCAAAAATTTTCCAATGCTTCTCTTGTAGTAAGCTGATTTGTTTATTATGTGCTTTATGTAGACCATTATTTGTTTATTTATTTATATTTTTAGGATAGCTTACAGCTAATTATTCTATAAAACAACAACACTAATGACTAAAAGCCAGTGAAAAGCTATCACAAATGGAACCCTTAATTCTAAGGAAATTAGAAATGACTGCAAAAATCGTCATTTTATCTTTAAACTTTAAACTTAATTGGTAGTACGTTACCGCTTTTGCTAAAACCTTGTCACTACCAATAAAATTTCAATTTACTAATTATTCTTTTATTTAACTTCATCATATAATTTATTGCGTTACTAATCATAGTAGCATATAGTAGGTATAAATATCTATACGTATATATTCACGTATAGGACAGTACCTATATAGAGTCTCTCCCCAACATTCTCAGAGTAAATTGCTTTATACACATTCCATTAATTGCTTCTACTATTACACACTGTAGCGATTGCTCTGAACCAATTTGTAGTGAAGTAATTATAATAGCACCATGCCGAATCCAGATTTGGTCCGGAGTACAGTCTGCTTTTAATTGCTACGCAAAGTGAATTCCTTCAAGCATAATCATGAGTCATGTCATGCATAACGGTTGAAGACATTTAAGAATTCTCATAAATGATCAATTGTTATTGACGGTTCTATTTTAAATTTGTACGCTGTTAAGTCAAAATAAAATATAATTTTAACTCACGTGTATTCTGATTTCATCGATCCGCTAGACGTTTCATTTTAACATACTTTTAGTGGTATCTTGTACTCTTGAATGTTAACAGTAAAGTTACCATGTTAACATATTTTTACTATATTCATTCGTGTCTTTCTAAAGCGACATCTAATACTGACAATAAATCAATAAGAGGCAAAAAGAGAATTTACAACATAAGACCAAAATAACACCTCATTTCAAACCGAAAGGGGTATAATTTATGTGAATCGACATGCACAATAGTGATATAAAAGGGTTTAACCCTCGCTTGAGTGAAACAGCAAAAAGTAAATTATACATATAATATAACAGTAAAAAGAACCATTTGGTTGAACAACGAACCACGTCATGGTTCTCTTGTAGTAAGTATGCACCGCAGAACTTCTGAGAAAGACTAGATTGAGCTCCGTAGCTGTTCAGAGTTTTTTCTATTCTGAAGTTGCTTACACATACTTTTCCTGGAGCCAATTACCGGTTTTTAATAACATGGCAATATTAATGTTTTGTACAACATAATTCTGTATAATAATTTTGGTCACATTAGAACGCTAAACTGACTAATCGAGCTAAGTACAGAATACATAAATAGCAAAAGTAAATCTTGTTGCAACAGGGTCCAGCGACCGCATAATTTAAATATATTAGACGTAAGTATATCGTTTGTAGAAATGAGAAACTCAATTTAAATGCTCTACATTATGCAAATAAATTTTAATGTTTAATTTTATTTAAACTGCACGTGAAAACCTGACTCCTTCCGCAGCTCTTGTTTGCAGTTTGCGTGCAGTTAAGGTATGCACATATTATATCTAAATTACTTGCCACCGCCCGGCAATTTGCAAGTATATAACATGCATAATATGCAGTTCTTGTGCAAGCCAACCGTGGCCCAGTTCGCAGTCGCATTGCGTAGGTCAGAGACGAGCGTCTACTTTCACCATAATTCCACATTTCACTTTCACTAACGATTCATATTTGTCTCTGCCGTTTGTATACTTTATTTCTATCGGCATCAATCCCTTGACTCCGTTTACCAAACATCAATAAAACTTATCTTGTTATTTATTGTAAGCACAGAATAAATTTTAAGCGAACGCTATGAAGGTCTCTAAGTAAACGTGATCATTAGAAGGCCAAATATAGAACCTATCAACACTAATGGAACAAATTGCTTTTTTAGGGTCCCGTACCCAAAGGGTAAAACGGGACCCTATTACTAAGACTCCGCTGTCAGTCCATCCGTCCGTCTGTCACCAGGCTGTATCTCATGAACCGTGATAGTTAGACAGTTGAAATTTTTACAGATGATGTACTTCTGTTGCCGCTTTAACAACAAATATGTACTAATAAACAGAATAAAATAAATATTTAAGGGGGTCCTATACAACAAACGTGATTTTTTGCTTGTTTTTGCTCGATATTGATAACGGCAACAGGTCTTAGACGCTACGAAACCCTTCGTGAACGTGTCCGACTCGCACTTGGCCGGTTTTTAAATTTTACAGGCTAATTTACTTTCATTAGTGTGTTATTGTATGTCGGTACTTTTTATTATAAAGTATTTTGTAGAAAAACCGAACGTTGAACGTTGAGCTTGCAAGACTTTTAAAGTATTGAGAAGCATATAAAGCCTTGAACACAAGCTACTTTGCTGTATTGCTCATTTGCTATTCTATTAATCCTAACTAATATTATAAGTAAATGCAAAAGTGAGTTTGTTTGTTACGCTTTCAGGTCTAAACCACTTAACCGATTTAGATGAATGGAGATTGCCCAAACTTTGGCCCCCGTTTGGGCAAAGTGCCTCAATAGTATAAAATTGCCATATTTCTTATTTTAATAGTGGCTCTACCTATATTATTTAGTTTCTAAACTCGTCCATAGAGGGCGCTGAACAGGTCAGTTATTAGATAATATTACCCTTCATTATAACAAAATTTGAAAGAAGATTTCTGACAAACTTGGGTAAAAAAATTAATCTTATTTCTGATTATGAAAATATAATGTTTTTTCTTCAATATAAAACAAAAATTTTTCAGGCACAACAAATTTTCATACGGACTTAACTTCCCCAACAAAATGTGCATTTTCTTTGGAATGGAGATAGTTTGAGACCTTGAGAAGGACACCGGATACTTTTTGGAGCCATAACATTCACGCGGGCGAAGCCACGGGCGGTTGCTTGTATAATTATAAATTATAAAGTCACAAACATTACAATTAATTATTGTTCTCATGAAGCCATTACTGCAATTAGCTTCTCGGGCATGTTAGAGAAAGAAAATCAGAAAATAAACCACTCATTCCGAAATAATAAATAACAGCTTAAGCAAGTTAGACCCGTTCCACACGTAACAATGGCGCCTTCTTCGGACTCAAAGTCAATAACAAAATTAAATTGTGTGACTCACAGCTTTCGCCCGTTTACGTGCAATGCGAATATAAAGTTTCAATTAATATTTATTTATTTTCTTTGAGGATAAAACTTGTAGAGCGCGCTGTTTATTTTAATTTCCCTTCTTAATTGATGTAATTTCAAACTTTTCTCGTATCAGTTGTATCTATTGTTAAGATTTCATCATTATTTGTAAATTGTTAACAAGACTGCTTTTCTTTTATTCTGTTTAACCCTGGACTTTGGCCAAATAATTATGGTAGAGTCATCGAAATTTATTTCAGTATGTACAGCTGAATGAAGTTAACAGGTTTTTATTTGTCAATTTTACAATGACACAGCGCGCTGTCAAAGCGTAGTTTTCGCTTGTATACATAAACAGTTCAGTCGAGGCTGGCTCTACACCCACCCACACCCGGAGGGGGGTCCCGTAGCTCTAACCCCAGCTCTGTCCCATTTTTCACTAGCGCTTAGTATAGCCCTCACCCTACCTACTTCCACTGGCGTGTTTTTCGCACAATTTTACTGTATGACAACAAACGATCAGCTGAGCCAATATAAGTTTGTTTCCTACCTACATGTTGTTACTTCACAATTTTCATTATTTTATACAAAACTACACAAAAACAAAATTTAACAATGAAATTTTATATCTTTTCTCTTGGTATCATTAATTAAATGGATCGTTTTCGTCGCTACGCTCTTGGCCTCTTGTTGTTGTATTAAATATCCGGTTTCTCCTGTCGCGATGTCGTTCGGCACGAATGATTTACAGAGCTATTCTTCATTTTATGCTTTTTGTTAGCATTTTTATTTATAGACAGTTAGTTACGTAGGTAACTATATATTTTCATAATGTTCACTAATGCAAAATAATTTGTGTTTATGAAAGTAAAGCTAATACAGTTTAATCATTATCGGATATCAATCAGCATTAGTGCATTACGGCGAGCGGGCGCTTATTCCGGCCAGTCAGCACGAGGTGCGCCGCTGACTCGGCAGTCCGTAGCCTTGCGAGCTTCGGCGTGACTCAGCAGAGCGGCCGCCGTGACTCATGACTCAGCGGTTTCGGGATCGTCTGCCGTCAGCCGAAATAAGTGGATTGCTGCTTCACGACTCAATGATTTCATTTTAAAGAATGCTCCGTGATGTGATTACTTCGAACGTTTACGTTCGATTAAATTTCTCTCTCACTCGCGTATTTTGACGTTTTTATCTGTTTAGCTGTTACACTATACAGTGGCAGAGACTAAATATTGACCCAAATTACTTTTTAACGAGATTATCAATGCTTCCCAGCTTAGAAACAAATTACGGCACGTTCGTGTATCTAAATTGCGATGACGTAGCGACGAAATTGCTCTGTTCTTAACTTCTATTTAATGGTTTCTTTGTTTTGATCTTCCTTTGTTTAATGCATATTAAATTAGATAAGCGTCGGCGGTGTTGTTATTAGATAAAAATTATTATTATTTATACATGTACAGGTGATTCAAGTGCATATAAAAAGCTATAATATAAAATTTTAAAATTTTAAATAACCCTCGGCCTCATAAATCATCTATCTAACACCATATAATTGACACGCTATATCTGCTGTAAGTTTCTGAAGAACTGAGCATTCCGCAGACTATTTCATGGTACAGGATCAGCTTAAGGTTAGTGAAGTGACATTTCAAATCAATCGGATCTGTGAAAGTTAGAACCTTTTGTCAAGTAGGAAATGAGCTGATAGTCATCAAACCCCAGAACAGATTTATAAATTATAGCTTACTTACAACCATCTCGCTCACGTCAGCTTTCAAACAAAACAAAAAAACAGAATCAAAATAGGTCCATTCGTTTTTTGGGCTGCTTTAGAATAAATAAGCTTTATTTTACACCACATCCAATAGAGCTCGAGATGTTGGTGGACCTCAATGCCGTCCACCAACATCTCGAGACGACTCGACCAGCAATGCCTTTTTTAACGGAGACGCAAATACTCCGCCCGGGCGACACTAGTTACTTGGATTACCCCGGTTACGCCCTTGTAGAGTCCTTTAGAGCGAAGGCCGGAAATCTCCTGAAATAGAGGCGTGAAAAAGCACTTTTGGGCCGGCAAGGTGGAGGCGGCTACAGCAGTGTTTTAATTGCACTAGCTGTCTTCGCATATGGACTCTTCTTTCGGCTTCACATCAGGCGGTGTCGAGTCATTTGCCGTGCTTTGCATAAAAAAAATGCTAACTAGCGCTACTAAATAAATATTTTCTTTGTTTCTATGTAAGGCAGTAGGTATATAAGTAAGAACACACCATTGTAAAATTCTCTATTCTCTCTTTTAAAATTCGTCTGGTATTATTTCGCTCATGAATCATGATAAATGTTTGTTTGTTCCAGAGGGTTGATAGAGAAAACACAAAGAGCCCAGCGAGCACCGGTGGGAGGAAGAAGGCTGCTGTCAAGAGCAACGGACAGATCACGAACGTTGAACCTCCTTCTCTGCCAACAGGTAATAATAATAAATATCCTTTATTACACACGACTCACGATACAAAGAAAAACAATACGCAGCTACAAACACAAAAAAAGTTGAAATTTGGCTGCCCTATTGTTAAAAAGCAATTTCTTCTAGGCAAACTAGGGTGAAATAAATAATACGATGAAGGAGAGCACACAATCACACAATTGATGCGAGAATTTAAAGTAAAATACAAAATATATACTATGTATATATTTTTGGAAGTAAAATACTCACAAATTAACTAAAACACACAGCTAATAAAATAAACGTAAGGTTTAAATGATTATGAAATTGACTATTCAGAATTCAGTTCTAGAATTGGTTAATGGAGTGCTGCAGTTACTTAATGCGCGCGGTCATCTGTAGTTCCCTGAGAATAGAAAGATAATTCAAATACCACTTACCTAATTCAGATATTGCATGACGTAACAAAAACAGAAGTAAAGACCGCTTGTTTAGTACCAGAACTCTATCCGTTTGTGCGGTCGCGGTCTACCTAATTCAACATGTTTCACCTAAGTATACCTACACACGCAATCTCAGATAACCTTTTATCAGCCAGAAAAAACATACTAACTAAATTACCAAAGTTTGGGGACATAAACGTATTATGGAATGGAAAATTGTGTACTACATGTGTTAATGTCACTGGAAAAATTAAATAACTAATTTTTCATTTATTTATATTTTATGTTGTTTAATTGTAATGATGAATTATTTATTTTATAGTAAAAGTAAATTCACCAATGTACTTGAAACATTCGATGTCGGTGTTAATTTGTTGGTTGGCTGGTAAATATCTCAATAATAGCTAGGAATAAACCCACTTTTGTATGTGTCTTTCTAGTTTAATTATTTTTGTCTTTTTTTGGTTCGCGATTAATAATAAAACTTAATATATCTGAAGTGTCTAAAAAGAATTACTTGATAAAAACGAATATGTTATTCACAGTTAATCGGATTTATTAGAAGTTCCTATTCCTATTTCCTATTTCATTTTAGTTCGTAAGAGGTTGGAAATTTATAACGAATTGATTGTAATTTAATGATTAAACATTCCCCTCCATAAAATGTAATCAAGCGCCCTGTTAGCCTGAAACACTCATTAAAAATTCTCAAAGGCTCTATCTACTTTCGCGCACCTGCGCTCAAGTGTTTACGCCACAATTTCTACATTTAGTTCAGAATAGAGACAGCTATCGCTACAAAAGCTCTCCAGGGCACTATCCCGGTGCCTGGCGTAATAGGATAGGATTCAATGCATTCAACCGTGTCTATGTACGTTTGAGCTAATACAATCCACCATAGATATAGCTCTATTCTATTCAATACTGTTTCCATTTATTTGATCTCCCTTTTAGAGTCTAAAGTCGTTGACATCTGTCCGCTTTGATTTTCTTTGATCCCATAATGTCGTTGACATCTCTAGCTCCTTTATAAATAATAAATATAATGTATTATTTTATTTTGTTGTTTCATAATATTTTTTCGCTGAATGTTTAACTTTTGTTAGTTTCTGCCTTTTTAGCACGCATTAGGTCCCATAGTCGATACAGTTTATACACGAAAGTCCGATGTAAATTAATCGCATATTATGTGATTTACACAAATTAACCATTAGGGCCATCGTGAAAACACTTTTTATATTATTGATTTAATTTTTATTGTTTTGACGGCAGGTAGGTACTTAATGTATTCAATTTGATTTCTAATTTCAATTCACTTCATTGCTCAAAAAAGTGTAAAAAAACTCGATTATTATTCTAAGATTACGGACAAAAAAAGACAAGTCTTGCTCTAAATTGACGCTAGAGCAAAATTATTGACACAATGAAGCGAGAGAAAACTCGACGAGATGAAATCGGTCCTTTGTTTCTTCGTAATGAAAAAGTATTTTGATTTCACTAAGCGTAGAAAATATACATGTGCCACCAAATACCGCTAAAAAAACATCAATCATATTATTATTTCTTAAAATAGCATTCTTATGACATCTGTGTATTACACAATATAATAAAACAAAACAATGTCTGCTAATCGATAACATTAATGAGCTTTAACTGCTTTACGCTCATTTAAAGAATTGCATGTCATAAAATGTTGATGTATTTCTATCGCATATATAAATAACCTAATATAAAACAAACAGTTCGTAGTCTTGCTATCTTTTTACAGTCCTGCAGTTGTGTGCATAGTAGAATTATGGCTCAGAGAAGCTTGGAACGCTGCCAGCGAGTGGCCCGATAAACGGATTAATACTTGCAGTGGATCCTTCTCGCCGCATCTTTCAGTTATATCTTGTACATATCTTTATTACTTTCTAGATAACTTAGCTGAAATTTTTGAGTAAGTAACTACTTTATTTGAAGCAAGTCCGTTCTACGTCCTATAATGTGCTCTGCTCATTGCCACTTACACTTTTGCTCCTGCTGTGTGAGTAGATAGATAACGTTTTATAATAATTCTCATTGTGTTATAATGTTTGATTGACTTACTTCATGACTAAACAAACAGCAACAGTACGTATATTGCTGCCAAAACAATCTAAGAAAAACAAAGTTAGATCTAAATTTTCAGCATTTCTCGCGTAGTCTTTCAAACAATTTTCCGAAAAATACACAAGTATTTTTCTCGGTGGGGAAGGAAACAATGAGTACTTATGATTTTACTTTCTTGGTTTTCGACCAAAATAAATAACTGCGTCCGTCTTTAAATTTCACAAGCAAGTTAAGAAATATCTGGCTGTATGCATCTAGCTAGTTAAACCGCAAAAGTGTTTTTTAATAGATTCATCATTATTTTACAAGTTGCCAGTGAGTGAATAATGATACTATGAATTAAAAAAAGAAATAGCCAAGCAGCTAACAGAACAACAAGTATTCGTCAATTCTAAAACAAAACATATAAAATTTCGACGATCCTGACTCATGGCCAGTTTTTCGTAGTTTTGCTTTACACCGTTATCATTGGCGATAGTATGCTAAATGAAATTAAGAGTGGAATCTTTCGTAAGTAATAGTTTGATACGAATTCTATGACGTAGGTAGACCCAAAGTGTGCAAATCGAAGCTTGTGGTACAGCTTGAGTATCAATGTTACAAAAAATGTGGCTATACCATAGAATACGTGCTCTGTTATGTAATGTAGAGTGCTAATAATTCCGAGCTTATTATACTTAATGAAATCTCTTCAAGAGAACTAGAGAGGGAAGAGAGGCATTATGACCACGACTTCTGAACGCCTGACTGAGGTAGAGTAGAGCTTCCTCCACCATACATATAAAATCGCATAAAATACTAAAATAGTGTTGTGTGGAAGTAAACACGCCGGAGCATTGTGGAAGCGTTATGTTGGGGGCAGGGGGACTTGTATTCTGTGGTCTCAATATAAATACTTCTCGTGCTTTTTACGGAGTAAGTCGCAGACTCGCAGCCTATAGGCTACGGTAACACGGTAACCGCTTACCATCAACGAGCCGTATGCTTGTTTACTTACTTTGCAGTATGAAAAAAATCGTCCGCAAATTAAATAGAGCTTTTGACAATTTTCTGCCCGCAGACAAAAAAAACTTAGGGTAAGTACTACGTTTGTTTGAAGGTACACTTTTTTCCAAGCTTTGTAAGTTAAAATTTTGCTATGTGATATTATGTTTAGCGAGTTAGAATACGAAGTCATAAATCATGTTAATATTTTCTTTGTGGTGCTCGCGAAAATATAAGACAATACTTTGTAACTACATAAGATATTAAATGCTAACTCTTTGTGTACCTACTTACTCCAGGTACAGTTTCAATTTTCCAGTAGTTAGTTCTATGTTAGCTGGCACAGGTAATCCTAGGTTGGGAGGAGACCCGGTGTAATTGGATGCATTTCAAAAGCGCTATCCAGTATCCCACAATGCGTTATAGTAATGAAGTAGACTACTTCCAAGGATACGAGCTTAGTCTTATTAATTATTATATACCTATGCTAATTATGACCTTTTTAGGGCTCCGTAGTCAATAAGAAGTGTTCGGAGACTAGCATGGGTGTACTTACATAGCTACATATCAATTGCTTCGAATCAAATTAAGCAGACCAGGGGACTCGACAAGTAGGGGCCTAAGCCACGAACCATAAATTATTCACATCATTATTAATATAAAATAAAATCTTGCAAAAAAATATAATTAATGTTTTATAGATTATTCGGTACGTATACTTTATTAATGTCGCCTGTAATTTGAGAAAGCTCAAATTTTTAAGCTCATTTCAGCAACATATTCTTTATTTATACGATTGTCAATGCCATGTTAACATTCTGATCATAATTTAGAGTTACATTGTAAAATAAAACACTGAATATAGGTACACGTTATAACAAAACGTAACAAGGTTATTATGAAAGTTAGAGACACGGAGTTGTTGTTGAGTGAATTTTAACTCTAAATTTCTTATTATTATTCTGTTGTAAATGTAAACTAATATCCTTTATAAACGTAACACAATAAAAAGCAGATTCGTAATTAACCTAGAAATACATTGTTTTTTGGTTTTGCAGATAAACGTTATCTTTTGGAATAATACGTCCGCGATGAAAGCTGATAAAACGTCCTTTCATTTCGTGCGACGGCTGCATGTGACAGCATTGTGACGTCACGGGATGGAGGTCCGGGGGAGATGGGGGCGACCGCATACATACGTGTCATATAAATCACGGGACGCAAACGCAGAGCACGCCCGTAATATACTGCCGTGTATTATCAACCGAAAGATATGTTATAGCTTTATGTCGCTTTGTGTCAGCTCTCGTATATTAAGTAACGGTTTTACGTAGTAGATTAAGAAATGATTAAATAGTTTCTGTTTTTATTAGTGATGAAACCATTAAGATTAATCGTAATCGTCGATTACATTGCGATTTAGTAAAATTTATTTCTATTATTTATTAACATTGCATTTAGTATACTTTGTAAATAAATGCTCATGATATAATTATGCCTTTTGTTCACGCGTGTATAAGAAAATCAGAAATTACGAACGCAATTTCATCTTGCTTGTCGTTTTGGAGACTTCCTCGTGCAGTCGATGACTCGATTGCCGAAGTAATATACGTTTTATCAGTTTCATCACAAGCATGGTATCGTTAAATCTATCCTAAAAATTGAGAAGAAAAATACTATTTACTATTTGCTATTATGACTTATTACAAACAAGTGAAACAAGTGATTTTTCCTTGTTATTGCAGGTGTCTATAGGCGGCGGTAACCTAAAATATTCATCCTTTCTCGTTGTTCTAGTGGTTAGGGTGAATGTCGTGGTAGTGTTAGACTAATAATTATTCAGTGGTAGTGTTATGGCCTAAAACTTATCATGTGTTTCCCCATTTAGGAAGGCAGGCCTGTGCCCAAGTGAGACGTGTAAAGCTGTTGATGTTGATGAAAATGTAACGATATTAACGTTATTAAAGCGAAAAAAGAAAAATGCTACATTTTTTTGTGTTTAAGTCGATAGAGAAAAAGTTACCGAAACTGAACTACGGTCGAGTGTCGTATAGATCGAAATATTTTTATGTTTTCTTACATGTTGTGCCTTCTCACACACATTTCTGTTAATGATATACTACTTGAATAATGTAGGTTAATTTTGAATATGCTATGCTAAAGAGGTAATGTTCCTCTTAATTTTTGATTTTAACATTATTATAAATGTTTATATATAAATGTTTTATGTTGTATTATAAATGTTTTATTACATTTTAATTACTAGGTAATGTTCCTCTTTCTACTAATAAAATATAATAATTCAATAAGTCCTCTCTAACTCTATAGTCTAGTCTTACAATGTAAATTCGGTAACAGTATTACTGTTTACATAGAAGTAGAACCTAATTGTATTCAAACTTTGAATCTCGTTGCTCTCTCAAATAATTATATGTAAGTATACATATTATTTATACATGAAGCTTTTTTGTGAATGAGGTAACCGTTGATTATTCCCTGAATAATTCAAAATATATTAAATTTTGTTGCCCTGGGGCCAATATATTTACATAATAAAGAGCTGGAATTTCGCATCTCATATTGTAAGCAGAGAACGACTTGGCGGTTAGCATAATTTTCGTGAACAAGACTGTAACGTTTGTCCCGTACATACTTAATGTACAGGGTGGTGCAGTCAATACGACAATTAATTAAAACATGGGCTATATAAGTTGAAAGAAATGGTTTGCCACTTTCAAAAACATCGTATTCATTTGATAATTTCATGACATTTTCATTAAATAATATACATTGGCTGCATTATTTCATAGATATGTTTTAATGTTATCATTTTTTAAAACAGACATTAATTAAATTTCCTGATATTTTTAGTTTTCATTTTCATGATTTATCTTTTTGCCTTAAATATATTTTCAAACATATTCTCAGCAAAAGTTACCGAACTCCTACTTACGTTTAGGTATTCAGGAAATATTTTAATATTTCTGTCGGAAACCGAAGGACACTAAGAGCCATACGCTGAAAATGAAAATTGCAAATGGAGAAGAAACTACGCCAATTCCATCCAAGTATCTACCCAGCGGTAATATTATATTATGCATGTATTCAAAGAGCAGATAACTTTATGTTGGCTCCGAACTCAGAAGTTGAACGAGCGTGGGCTCCGAACAAATATTGCTTGGATCCGAAACTTTCGCATTGTTGTCCATCGTTCGAAGTTTGGTCACTTTCGTTGAATGCTCACAGAACCGCCCAGTTGGGAACAACTTTTGTATGAAACTAGTTAAGTTTCCAAGGTTGGTAACTCGCTTCGGCGGCGGCGCTGGCGGTGGTCGTAAACAATACCATTTTACATAATTGGGAATGTTTTATACTTTGGTACCTGCGCTTATAAGGCAGTCACGTTTCGAAACACGGTGCAATCGAAAAGTTAAAAGGTCAGCCTCAATATTTTACCTATACTTATATTTTCCAAGTCGTGTGCATTACATATGCCTGCCTATACATAAAAGTATTTCGAAATAACTTCCGTAGAATATTTTTTATGCACGATTACTCAACTATTATTTCTTCCGTTGTAATGTAAAGTACTAAAATAATAGAAACACGCTACAGACTGTAATGTGCATCTCTCACGCAAAGGATTAATTTATACAAAACCGTGGGGCGTCACAGGCGCACATTAAATTCTAACAGTAATCTTATTATGTGGAATAACTTGAAATGATGCATATACACCTGCTTTGAGATGTAGCCAGCTATTCATGAGACGACAAAGCGTCACGTGTGCACAACGCCGCATTGTGTTCAAAGCGCGCGATGTTGCCGAGCCCGCGCCTGGCAACGACACTCCTTTGTGTCACTGAGCGGAATTCGGATATTGGATAAGCTTCCGACGCCCGAGGCGCCTTTCCAAACTGTATAATTTCACAGATACAAATTGTTGTTTCCAACAGGAGTTACAAAGTCGTAGTCTATGAACTTGGCTTAGTAAATCTAATAAATCCAATAATATCTACGTGACTATAATATTGACTAATATCGACTTATAGATCAAGATCTGCTAATTTCCGACCTTATTTTATCGCATTTATTTTGTTGATTACAAATGTACCTAGTTAAGAAAATACTTCTAGTTATGTTTCAGTTAATTATTGATCCAAAGACTGCAATCAATACTGATATGTGAATTTTTAGGAAAAATCTTGTCAAAATGATAATGCACTAGAAGGGGGAAAGGAACTTTCAGAACATGAGGAGAAAAAAGTATGGCCGTTCTTTTCCTTTCTTTCCTCTTCTCATGTTCTGAAAGTATTTACGCCTGTGTCAATAGTTGATTTTCAGATTTGGAGTGAGGATCGGTATATATAACAAATTAATTTTAATTGGTTTCACCAGTTCAGTGCCTCGAGTATTGAGCGCCGCGCCGCGCCGCTTGAGGCATTAAAATTTACGAAATTCAATTATGTGCTGGGCCGACTATAAATTTATCTATAACTTTCTTTCTTTCTTTCAAGTTGTTCGTCTGTTTATTTTTGCTTGTGAAAAATATCAAATGATAAAATATTATAAGTTTGTAGATATGTACCATATATCCCGTTTAGGGGAGCTATTATACAAAAGAGTAGGTATATTGAAAATTAAGCATTAATTGTTATGAATAAATGTTTTATTGTTCTCAGTAGGTACGTGACTATTATGCTTTCTGAGTACAGGTACAGATCTATAGATTTATACAACTGCTGAATGCAAATTAATTTACAAGTGCATCAACCTTTCTCTCTACATAATTTAGAGCCTTCTTCGGTACTTACTACCATTACCGAAATAAGGCGCGCAAATTTTGCGTGCATCCAACCAACCACGTCATGCAGTTTGCATAACTTTACATATTTGCCGTTCATGCCAACTAGCTGTATGCATACATACAGCCTGTTTAAACTGCTATCTGATCACGATACCGGCGAGAAACCACACTTCGAATATACAAATTATAATCCCGAGAAAGATAATCCTTAAAAAGCCCAAGATGTTACATTACATACTCTAGACTCTAGGCGCTAGGCGTTTACTAATATTTTTGTTTTCTATCATGGTTTGCCTCATTTTATATTTTAAATGCTTATTTTTGAGTAAATGAATCAACAATATTTAAGATCTGTCGTCTAACTTATTTGTAAGGGTGAACGAAATATAAATACTATTCATAAAATTTCAAAGTTCTATGAGTTGTAAATATAACCTATTTAATGCTCAAAGTTGTAGTTTTATCGTTATATTACAAAATACATATAACGATAAAACTTGAACTTTGTGCATACATACAATAAGTACATACTTATTAATGATTTTATGATTGTTATGTGTACTCCCACGTACCGAAATTAAGATTTCAACCGGCAAACATATAACGTGCGCTTTATTTATAATTATTAGTAGCTTCTTATCAAGTAAGCTTTAAGCTCAAAAGCTTAATTGAGAATTATAATTATTCTCAGTTCCCGGTAAAATCCTCACAATTTAGGTAAATATTTTGGAAATAATAATCTCGTTATTACGTATTACGCGCCCTTTATCATACTTTGCTCCCCCACTGCCCTTGTAAAGTCAGAATAAAAATAACAATATTAAATTTGCATGCCGACGAAACTGGCGGAGACACGCAACACCCCACTCACTTGGGGGTAACATGGAGCGAGGGAGTAGGCGGGGGACACGTAGAGTAGAGCGCACACTGCAGGGGTCGACATACGAATCGTTCTGGAATTCATAGGTACCTAACTCAACTATTAGGTACTTATAATGTTTTAACAAAATAACCTGTTCATAAACCCATTTTGCGTTCCTTAAGACAAGTTAGTAAGTATAAGTAATTAGCTACTACGAGTTTTGGATTAAAGCATCTACGATTTGAATTGCACACGAAGAATTGGTATTCATCATAATAAAATAACTTACTAACGTATTATTTTACTACCGGACAAGAGTGTTGATCTAAGATTTACTATTAGGTCAATCAAACTGACAGATTATTGCAGTTTACTTTTGTAACGGAATTCTAACGAAGTGCGCAGTTGACGGCCGCCGTGACAGCGGCGCATCCGGCCATAATCGCGTGAAGGTCAATGACACGATTGTGCACGTGAATCACCACAAATTAATTAGATTAAAAGCGCGTATCAACGTGCCACTTTATTTTTCTTTCTGTGCGAATGTGCCATAAAACTGGTTTGGTTTATTAACTTTATTCAATTATTTAAATAGCAAATGCCTAAAAAATATTTCGAAGGAGTTTAAGGGGTCCCGAATCCTCGCGGAATTCAAGTCAAGTCAACCTCACCTGGGGCAGCGTGTTGGGTGACGGCCAAAAATCCGCCAAATGACTTCCTACACGAAGTCACACTTCCGACAAGAGGATTCCGGAAAGGCTATAGTACCATAGACCACATACATACGCTGCGGCAGGTTATACAAAAGACCGAAGAGTACAACCTGCCGTTATGCTAAGCCTTTGTGGAGTTAATTGGGCTATGAGAAAGCCTTCGATTCTGTCGAGACCTGCGCCGTGCTTCAGTCACTTCAGAGATGCCAAATCGACTATCGATATATTCAAGTGCTGCAGTCACTGTACAAAACCGCCACCATGTCAGTCCGCCTCCAGGTTCAAAATTCGGAACCAATACGACTCCCGCGAGGTGTGAGACAGGGCGATGTTATATCGTCAAAACTGTTCACAGCCGCGTTAGAAGATATGTTTAAGCTTTTGGACTGAAGAGAACTTGGCATCAACATAAACGGCGAGTACATGACTCGCCTTTGTTTTGCTGATAATAAGACCCTCACTAAGACCCTGGAAGACTTAGGCACAATGCTCGACGACCTCTGTAGAGTCTCCCAACAAGTGGGTCTTAAAATGAACATGGATAAGACGAAAATCATGTTGTCGTACCCACTTCTGTTAAGGTTGAAAGCTGTACACTGCAAGTTGTTGACGAATATGTTTAACTGGAACAAATAGTACAACTTGGTAAGCCTAATTTCCAGAAAGAAGTTAATCTACGGATCCGCGGCATATAATAGTGTTTAATCCGTATGTGTTGCGCAATCACTCGACGTAATTGTAGAGGTTCAAGGTTAGTGACTTCCACTTCGTCAATGATACGAACAGCACGACGCTGTAATCTGTCCAGTGTATTGAGGAGGCATTTAGCGGAACCATCCCACAAGTGCAAGCAATATTCCACGCGAGACCGGACCTGAGTTTTGTAAAGCAGGCAATCCGGGAGCAGCTGACCAGTTGGTCAGGCGTGGAAATAGACGCACCGAGCTTCCGTGAGGCTGTTTTGATTACGGTTTCGATGTAGTTCCTGGGATTGAGATCGCAATATATTTCCATACCTAGCAAGTTCATGGAGCCCTGTGCCGAAAGATTTGTACTCTGAAGAAAGGGAAGGGGAAGGAACGGCGAAATTTTGGTTGTGAACGCGCATACCTGTTTTCTTATTAGCATTAAACTCAACAAGGTTATTAGATCCCCATTCAGAAGATATAAGGTTCAACACCCTGTTGATTTCAATGGTAAGATTCTTCTGACATGTGTAGTGACCAAACACCTTGTATATTTATAGATATTTATTAGGTGGTAGGTATTTTTACTAGGTGGTAGGCCCGTATGCAGGTACCACCGTCTTTCTTATTTCAGCCGTGAAACAGTTCGCAGTGTTTCGGATTGAAGGGAAAGGTAGCCAGTGTAATTACTGGGCATGGACGGCATTTCATCTTAGGCCCCAGGATGACAACGCATCTGCAATATCAAGTGATTTTTGCTTGTTATTGCAGGTGTCTATAGGCGGCGGTTACCGCTTACCATCAGGTGGGCCGTCAGCTTGTTTGTCATCCAGTTGTATAAAAAAAAATTATTTAGCATACATTATTACATTCATAAGTATAATTTATGTAGTATGTTTAAATTTTAAGCAAGTTTATAACTTCTCGAACTAGACTATGAAGTTAATTCATTAAGTTTCTTTTTGCACTGCCATTTTATTTTCTACAAAACCCTTTTACCGGTTGACTGGTAGAGAGCATTTAGCATTTAGTCCGCCCATTGTCCTTTTTGAGTAATAAAGATAAATGAAGAAATAAAAAGCAATTGCTGTAACCGGAATCGGCTAGGAAGGGCATCATCATCAGATTTTTATATAGAGTACCCTGATTCCGGCCTCCGAGGCGTGGGGTGAAAATGTCATATCTCTGGTATTAAGTATTTAATTAACTCATAATAAAATAACACTTCAAAACTATAAAGTCTGTGAAAATACTGAACTTCGTCGACTTGAAGAATCGCACTGCAGATTTTATAATACAGTACATGCATTCAATTAATTTGTACCTTAGACACTAGATGTCGCTAGGAGTATTGAGATGAGTAGGTTTATGGTCATGTTTTTAAGAATTCGCTAGAACCTCTGTCATCTGTGTCAATTTATGCAGTGTTGGTGTAGGAATATTGATAAAAAAAAACCTCAATATTCAGGTATGTAGGTATGGTATAGGTTCTTAAACTATAATTGTAATGCACCTTTGCTTAAAAATATTAACAATGCTTAATACGATTATTATTTTAGTTTTTCTGTTATTGGAGATTTGTATACATGTACTTATGTGCTATATATAATTAAGTTGATAAAGTTTTGATTTGGCCAGTTCTCAATAGGTGTTTTGCTTTAAATATTGGGGAAATAATTAATATGGTCGCAAGATTAAATTTTTTCTGCGTGTTATTTGGGGTGTGAATAATGTAAGGGCTATATTTTCCGATCCATCAACAGACAACCCAAAAACTCAATGCCCTTTTCACGTCCCGCTTCAATGGCCGGGGAAGATTTATGGTGTAATAAAGCTTTTAGCCTCAAAATCGAAGACAAACGTATACGTAGAACGAAAAGTAAAAAGTTTGCAATTTTGTTGTAGGTGGGTAATTGAGAACAGAATGGAAGCTCACTGATCTTTCTTATTATTAAAAATATTATCGTGATAGGTTATGATAACCTACATACTGCTTATAATAATTCAAAGTTATGTATACTGAGTTAAAAGTGAAACTTATAGGTATGCCAACCATCAACACCACTGATGTAGACATGTACATTGTTAAAATGATCCCAATAAGTATTAATCACATACAAACAGATTGCACAGAACAATACTCATACTCATTAGTCAGAGAAATCGACACCTCGCAACCGAGCATAATAAAACGCGTTCACGTCACGTACCTAGTCGTTACGTAAAGAACAATGGTCGACTGGGAACGCGGCCCTGAACGAGACAAGAATACTATACGCGGAACCTATTCTATTTATATATTCATAGCGTTGTCT
This sequence comes from Nymphula nitidulata, assembly GCA_947347705.1. NCBI lineage: Eukaryota > Metazoa > Arthropoda > Insecta > Lepidoptera > Crambidae > Nymphula > Nymphula nitidulata. The sequence goes on from OX374629.1 coordinate 15,121,578, forward strand.
CCGTTTTATACAATATCGTCGTGGAATTGCAAATGGCCGACAGTACCGTTTCCGTCCTGGCTCGCTGCATAAACAAGTATTTGCATATTTTCGACCCGCGAAACTCGCCCGATATTATTACCTGTTACAAAGCCAGTTTTTCTAGTTCCATTCGGTTTCATTTACATGTTAAACAAGATATATTTGTCTTCTCCAAGAAATTATGCTTTATTAAGCTGTCTATATGTAAATTTCAGTCTCGATATTTATTGCCCATGTTATAATAATGTTATTTTCACATTTTTATTGCTTCGTGAACAATAATTTTATAAATCGTTTATTGATACATCAAGAACAAGAAAGATAGTAAATCATCCTTTAAAATTTGCAGAGCTGGTTAACATTGTAACCTTAATTTATAAACCTGTAACCTACGTTAATGATTTTGCTTTAATTTAGGGCCTGCTGCCTGAGCTATAATAAAGCACCATAAAGAAAAATAAATCGGTGTACACTTGCGTTAGATACATTATTAAGTGTACTTTCACCCCAGCCTACCGTTATCTGAACTAGTGGCGTGCTGTCTCGCTCGCGCGACTACAATCTTGTTTACCACCGACGTTCGTAATAGCTTCTTCAATAGGGCTCAGGCTCAATCTGTACTGTATTACTTTTGCATAACATCGTACTTCCTTTATTTCAAATAAAAATACTCATAATGTTACTTACTTACACTCTACCTATTTCTTCTTGCTTCCTTTCATTACTTTTTACAAATTGATTAGGATTAACATTGCATTTTGCATCACATTATTCATTTACAATAAAAATCCTGACAGAATTCTGCAACCTATTTTTCATTTTATCTTTCGCGGACTGTCCTAGTAATTCTAACCTATTAGGTATTCATTCTCCCTTCCCTATATCTGTCTTTATCCCACACTCTTTAGAAATTTATTGAAGGGTTAGTGACGGCCCGATTTATAAGTGTATTGAGAAAGGGATTCGGCTTGTTTGAATAGCCTTTGAAAGGAAACAATGGTGGCTCGGGCGAATTTCAAAGCCTTACCTAGGTACACCCACATAAACATACTTACCTATACAGAGTAAATGCAAATTCCATTGGTCATAGCTTTCTCGGCGAACTGCGCTCAAAACATATTTAAAAAGCGATAATATCGCATATTTTTCCTAGTGTAGTATGGAAGTTACTGTTGTGTTAGCTAATCTTACTTGTTTAATTATTACATCCGCATTAAATCAAACTCAATGTATTTTACATTGGTTAACAGAAACTGTTTCCTGTTTATGCTTAATATTTATCCAACCCGCTTTTAAATGTCCAGCATCAAATCTAATGACTTGTGTAATCAAAACGACTTTTGCATAAATCTTTTCGTAAGTATTATCTCTAATCCTAAAAGCGTTAATCGTTACATATTCAAATCACTTGTTTACCATATCATTAGCATTCAGTAATTCAGTCCAATATTATTAATGGATTAATTTATGAGGTTAATCAATCAGAAAATGATTTTTTTCTAATTGTAATCAAAAACTGGCATTATAGTTATACATATACGGCACATATGTGGCGTAAATTTGTTTTTTTAACCATAAATATTTTACAAGGTACATATTAATACTATTTAATTCTACTTCTTGTGAGTTCATTGTGGATATATCGAAAGCCGATGATGTCAAGGATTTAAATTACACGCTTGTCCTCACATACTCAGAAAGGTAACATTCAAATACAGTACCTAGGCATGTGTATGATGTAATTATAGAAAAACACTTCTAACTTACTCGTATGTTTTTAATTTCACTTTTTTACTGTCATAAAAATAATCCTGAACCTATTAATTAAACTATATTAGACTCCATAATAGAGTAATGGACGATAGGAAGGCTCTGTAGTTTTGTTAGAGCCGCTCCGTTATAAGTTGACTTCTATTTGCCCTCTGTAAGTTGCGTTCAGTCCGGACCGGTTCTGGACCGGCTCCATTAAATACGGCGAGGGCGAGCCAAGCAAGCCTATCAGGATAATCTCACACATACATTCGTCTCACTCTAATCGCCATAAACGGGAAGATTCATGGTGCCCTTAAAGGGAATTTTGCTGTCGAATCCGTAATCGGTTCCTAGAAGAATTTATCTGAACCCTTTCTGTTCAAAACACTGCCTATTATACTTTACGGACATTTTATAATCAGGTTTCTTTTTTACGGACAATTTATTAACATTCACCTTGAATAATATTGGAATGCTGCCAGGGTGCTTTAATTAATAAGAAAGACAGGAAATTTCATTATTAATTTTATTCCTCCTATGATAAGCTATGATATCGATTGGAATCTAATGAAAAGTCAACTATAGATATTGGTTGTGTTGTAGGTAGGTACGTGCCAAAGTGCCAACTGTCAACTTTACAAACGATAGTCGAAGTTTCAGTTGCTCTATGGTTCGTACCCAATAACCCAGGGAAACAGTATTATTATATGTATATATGCACATTCCATTTTCCTAAATTATTCTAATAATATTGAAATTAAAATGCTTACTAGGTAGGCACCGGCAGCGGCGGTTGCATATTTAACCAGATTGTTATTATATTCGTTTATATGGAAACCGGTTTGCGTCATTTATTACGGTTGACCACATTTCGCGCGGGTCAAATACTTACGAGATGCGAGAGCTGTGTATTCAAGATGGCGGCGGGCATTACATCATCAGAATCTGACTGGCTGCGCGAGCGCATTAAATTGATCGTTACGCTGATTGACGCTCATGGCCTTTTGTGCACTTGTCTAGTAAATAAATATAAATGGTTTGTTATCTTAAATTGGTTGCGATAATTTTTATGATTATTATTAGATAACATTGCGTGTCTGAATTGTCATCTAGCAGATACCTATCATTATTATATTAACGAGATATAATTTAAGAACGGAAGAGTTATATTATTATCAAATCAATAGTATCAAATATTTATAACGACACAATAACATATTTTAATAAAATTCAATTTAGGCAGTCTAAATATCTACAATTCGTATTCCAATTTCTATTTTTTTAATTAATCAAACCCTGTCGATAATAATTAATCGTTGACGTTGGGGACACGCGACGAGTACCAGTTACGAGGACTCAATAAAATCTACTGATCTATTTTTAGCATTCAACTAAGACGACATCAATACATATTGTAGAATACAATATATTTAAATTATAACATGTAGGTCTTACACATAATATTAATACGTGAAAACAGGCTGTGCTGACAGAAAGTTCACCCTCTCACGTGTTTCGGACTTGTGAGAGAGAATTTACGAAGGATATTTATAAACTCGGACAAGGGCACCTTATAGAAATATAAATAGTTATATTATTTAAGTTGTAGGCAGGTGAAAGTACCTATTGCCAAAAAAGGTAAACATTGAATGATGAATTGAAACCCAATTGTGTCTAGCCCATAAAATAACAAAAAAGAAGTAAGAAATACTTCTAGTGTTAGTAGGTATACGAAATTGAAAGCTGGATTTTTAGTTAAGATTATGTTTAACTACCTACTTTACGATTCACGATTCATTTTAAAATATTATTATTTGTTTACTTTACATAGTTTAAAAACAGGTAAAATATAAGGACACAAAGATAAATATTGTGTATGGCACCAAAGTCATTCTTGTCTGTATAATGGCATGAATTATTTACCTACATAAAGGAATGCAGTTGTTATAAAACCTTGCTTAGCGTTTAAAATATTCCGTATAGCACCTTAATGAGAAGCTTTAATGATTTATTAATTAAGTTTTTCTGAACTCTTTAATGATTATAATGATAGCGACGTTTGCTGCACCAGTGCTTTTGGCGGCCACATGCCATGTTTATTTCAGTTATGGTACCTAACAATCTTGTCCAATTATGTGTGGATACTATTATGTACTTTCAATTCATCAGACGATTCAAATTGTAGGTATTGCTATTGCGTAACTTAACATTAATAATGAATGTCTGTCGACTTGCGGACCAAAAAGTCATATTGAGTCCATTATTACAACCGACTCGTCACGCTTGTTTAATTTTAATGCTTAGGCTAATATTTATTCATGAAATATCAAGCCACGGCCAATAATAACGTATTTAAAGAGACTTTTTATCAATAAATTCACGTTCAGAATTCAGTACATAAGTACTGAATTGTGCATAGTGATTGTTAAGCCAAAATAATATTTAACAAGGCATCCGTTCATCACCAGCCTATACATATATGTCCCGCTGCTCGGCACAGGCCTTCCTACATAGGGCAAACACCACCACGCTGGCCCAATGCGGGTTGGTGGGTTAAAGCGGTTGCAGCAACAACCGGAACCAACGGCTTAACGTGCCTTCCGAAGCATGGTGGATCTCGAGATGACATCAAAAATTAAAAATTTGTTTTACTGAGCGAACTACATATTTGTATGAAGAAATTTAAATTTATTTTACAATTTGTAAAATAAATTCATTGGTGCCCGCTTCTTATGCTTTGTACAGACGACAGCACATCAAGTGTAACAGTTGCACTACCTAAACCACCTCTATTACGAACGCAGTAAGGGTGGTCTCAAGGTCCCTGTTACGCTTGATGTGCTGTCGACTGTAACAAATATCCTGTACATAGTGATCTCAGGGATGGTAGGGAAAATTGGATCACGCCGGAAATATTACCAACATGAAAACGTGGAGGGTGGTGCACGCGATACGCAAAATGGCTGCCGCGCGACGCGCAGCAATGGCTGCCGGCCTTGGTCCGTGCTCGCAATCAACTTATTATTCAATCTCATGTCGCGAATTGGTCCGAGGTCCGGGGGACGTTGACCCACGTTCCACTCTACGCTTTAGCATTCCGCCTGTAGACGCGTGTTAAATTACATAAATTGACGGTGTGTTAATTATTAGTGCCTGTTACTTCACGCGGCATATGTACTTACATAAACCTTCGTTTTTCTTAACGAAACATTCAAACTAAACCACTATTAATAAGAGAATTATGTTAAAATAATTATTTTGTTTTACTTTAGAAAAATAATTTAATTAGGTGGTACTAAATAAAAGTAATTTGTTGGTTTTATTTATATGTATATCTCAGCATGGAATCAGCTTTTATGTGATAACCTCGGTCCTGAGTCGCCATCGTTGACGTAAATCCGACACGGTCCGTTATGTCCTCTCCAGAACAATGGACGGTTCGCGCTACTCGCTTAATGAGAAATGTTTGTTTTACAGCTCCACACAATAGCTGCAGCTTATTGTTGCTTTTATTAATAGCTTTCTTACTACAAAGCTGCTGATTAAAATATGTAGGAAGGTAACAAATTACCATTTTTTAAATTGGAAGACCTTCTTCTTTGAACATGTCATGGAATACCGTTCATGGCATGCCATTAAGCAAAATCGAAGTCTTTAATCTTAGAGATAAATAAATTTCACTCATGGCCCGCAGTGTATCATTTGCATCGTAAAACATAATAATTTATATTATAAAACAGGTTATAATTTAGCGGCAACAACGTTCCGAAGAGTTGACCTTGATTGAAGGCTCATTAGCCGCAAGCCAAGACGAACCACGCAGAGAACCGGTCTGAGTCGTGAGTCCACATGATTTATGCCTTTGCCTTCACAAAGAGCATGGTATGGTTTTTTTACGAGACCGGTTTCCCCCGCTCCCCCACGCCTTTTTGTTGCACTACCTGGCTGGATGGATGCCATCTAAAAAATATAGTGTCAGCTTTTTTTCGTTAATAATAATACTGAACATTCCTTTTGTAGCGCATGCGGACGTGGGTTCAGAACGTGATGCGACGCCGCTGTGGCTTCATTATATTAATGGACTGAACCGGATGAATACAAAGACGAGGCCTTTAAGCTTTATAGCGTGTAGAATACGTGTCTCCGGCATACACGGGTGACATAATTGATATGGCAATAACCCGGGACCGGGAGCATCTAATGAGTTCTTCACTCCTGTTACCCATAAATTTTTATCATTTTATAATTGCTGGTTATTACAATAAATGAGTTTGTGAAATTATATTATAATAACACAAAATAAAAAAAATCGTTCAGATAATAATTTTAAGTGCTAAAATTGACATTATCAATAATTACTAAATACTTACATAAGTAGATATGTGACGTGTATTGTGGATTATACAACTTTCAAACTAATATTTTATTTCCTCCTGATGGGCATAGTATTCAATTCACTGTGTTCATCATCGGAGTTGTTATTATTATTACAATAAATGTAAGAAATCTGTGCGCAGTGCATCCGCAGTAATAAATAAAATCTTTCCGAACGACCTCTATTTGACATTGCAAGCTCCGCCGGCCCGCCTCATGTTCTCAGTCAGTTTTTGCTGCATTTTTTATCCAATGAATTTATCAGTCGCAATTTTATATACCACCTGCCGCGGTCGTTACCCGCTTAGAAAAACTCCCCTCGCCTCCAACAAAAGAGATTCCCAAAGTTATTCTTACTTATAATTACGACTCACAAAACATTTCGGGCAGAATACTTCGTTTTTGTAAGCCTGCAAAAAATGTCTCCCTTCTTTCTTTGAAAACAGACATTGGAGTACACGCCGTATGGGTACCTGTTTTTTTGTTTGTTCAAAAAAATGTAAACAATTCCCTTAGCTACGGGATCAGAGGGATCGATCTGCATCATATCGATGTTTTTGTTACGCTCGGTAAATTGTGAAATGAGAATGGACGGTGCCGCTGTCCCCTAGAGGGTTTCGGGCTGCATATAAGTATTTGTCATTGTGTTTGACACGACACAGTTAAGCTGCAAAGGTCACTGCGCGCCGTGGGATAATTGTAACAATTCATGTTTAGGTTTTTATTTATGCAAAATATGAAAATAATTGTTACAGCTACATTTTATACTTATAGAACAGTTTGTCATTTTATCAGGTCCTCGTGTTTCATGAAACTGATTCATGATCATGACACAGCCTTTGTTTTGAAAATACTGCCACGGAAAATTGTACCAAGTAACTATTTCATTATTTTTATGTACGTTTGATATCAAATTATAATTAAAATCCACAACCACTGGCCTTTAATTCAAAACCAAGTTAAATTCTTAAAGTTTAGTATGTTATTAAAATGTTACAAACTTACAATACTCGTAGACATACCGGTACAGGTTATTTTGTCACGTTTATAAGTACTTAATTCCATTAATAGTTATCTCGTGTGGGAGCTGAACTAATTATCTCTTATAACTGGTCATTTATTGTATTATTGTTTATTTATGAAGATTAGTGTCGTATTTCATACTCACCAAATAGGCTTAGATATACCCGAGCGATTTAGCACGGTTATTAAATGTATAATTATTATTTATTTTGTACTACGTGCTTAGTCAATTAGTTTGCCGTCTGATTAGAAAAATAAATCAACTACTTTGTCTAGACAATCTTGTAGCCGCAGCCTAAAAGATTAGACTGTAGCTATCCATCCACCCACATTAGGTCGACCAAAGATAATGCGGCAAATGAAGACTTTGAAACTTTCACAAGTAAGGCATCTCAGATAGTTGTCAAAGAAATTGTAAGCGGATATAAATCTGAGTTTAGTTCGATATTGCCCGGAACTGCTCTCGAGAAAGAAACTTTCCGAAAGAAAAGGCCAAGTTTTAATGCTCTTTCTTCGCGTATTCTAATAATAGGGGACGGAAACTTTGTCTTTTAAGTTCTTTGTTAGGTAGAACATTCGCCTATCCGCTTACTTTTGAGTTATAGCGCAAGGACTTTCCGTTTACGGCTAATAATCGTTTGAGGTTTTTCTTTATGTAAGAGACCTACTGTGATATAATTATTGTCAAACCAAAATGTGCTATGTGTAATTTAAAAAATATTGTAAATTTTGTATAAAAGTTAGTTAAAATATGGGTTCACGGTTATAATGAATTTAATTTCAACCTATTTTTAGTGAGCTAGTCAATTGCAATGCTAAGCAAATTGCGTTGCAATGCAATAAGTACACCAAATTGGTCGGACTTTCAGCTTTAGAAACGTGCACAATAACAGATTTTGACCGTCGCAATTCAATAATCAAAAAGACAATTCAAAGGAAAGATTCAGTTTATCTAAAAGTAAAATATCCATTTTAATAAATCAACATTAAAATGGTAAATTAAATACAATACAGGAACTAGAATAAACTAACATAATAGGTACCATTTACATAATCACATAGTAGTCGTGACACAGTTAGCGTTATCCAATTAGATAACGTTAAATTAATACTGAATGTTTGTGACTGATGATAATAAAATGTTTCAATAAATTAACATTTAATTCACGAGCTATAATGCTGCCTGCGTAATAAAATATGATTCATTAATGGAATTTATCTAATGTTGCGTAAGAATTTATATGATATACTTACATAGTCATTTATTTTTTTACATGCAATTTAAGTAAACATCGAGTAGGTATCTAAGTGCAAATTGTCTGTAAATCAATGACTTTTTAGAACAATTTCTAGTGTTTCAACATAGACCACCAGAACAAGTTGTTTCAAATACATTAGTTGAGTACCTACTCAGATCATAGAAATAAGGTTGATTAGCTACGTAATGTGTTCAGAACTACACTTAGCACTACTTTTTATGTATGTACTTATGATGTAACCGCAGGAATTACATTCCCATTCAAAATTTTCGTTTACGAAAAGTCAAATCCGTCTGTCTTAGTGCAAATTGCCCGGAACTCAAATTGTTTGTATAGAAACTGGATCCTAAATGAACTCTTGGGTTCTATAACGCGATAATATGGCAATTAGGTCGTGGCAACTACTGACGTATCGGGTGACCGACTTCCACTTAATATTCAGATAAGCCTTGTTTAGATGCACTTTGCGACCTTTTGTTTTTATTGCGAATTTGATATACGATATGTGCACATCTGGCAAAGCAAGCGACATTTATTTATAAAAGGAATAAAATAAACAGGGCAACTAAAAATACTAAATTAGCGACTAAAAATCTGATTTGGTCGACTATTCAACGATTTGTCGCCGAAATCAGATTTTTAAACGCTTACTTGGCATTTTCGTTAGTTATTAGGTTTAAAAAAAAAAGGTTAGTATGATGCTCGGTTAAATACAAGTAAGCCTTTATAAAATATAGTTATTTCACATTTTGCTTTTATTGGCCAAAAGACAGAGTTAACTTTAAGGTTAGTAACGAAATTGATGACCAAAGTATTTTATTCAAGCTTCGCTAGTGAGTACTTGTTTACCTATCATTTTCATCCAGTTTATACTTTAATAATCCAATGGATCTCGCGTACGTAAAAAGATTATCTACGTCCAGGTGCTTTAATTTATTAATAATCTCTACTGGATGTAGGTAGATACTTAATATGGTTTCATTAGATATAATACAAATTTGAATATTGACTTTCGCTAATTTGAATATTAATAGGTCTATAAATTGGCCGTGTGACGTGCTTGGCTAATGAGACCACTCCTCCGGGTCAGTACACCCAACGGGACTGATTAATTGCCCTTTAGAATCCTGCTCCTTGCACAGGTGCCATTATTTATTGCTATTATTCATTTGTATTACCATTAAACTGCGGTGTGCGAGCATTATTTATATGACTCAGCACGATGTCAGCTATTATAACAAAGACTTTCCATTTAAAATACAAAAAAGGACAAAAGGTTCCCAGGGGATCTGCTAAAGGCAAAAAAAGGGTCTGTTTCCTCAAACATTTTGAAGGAATGTTAAGTAGTAGAAAAAAAACAACAGTTCGTTCTTATCTAACCATAAAAAATATGATTTAATCTCATAATAATTTAAAATTTGTACTTTTGTACCTACCTATTTGTTTTTTGTAACGTTAATCGTTACTTTTAGGTGAAGTAGTTAACGTATGCACACTTTCGCTTTTATCGCAAGAATATGTCGTGTTTTGCGTCTTACACCTAGTTTATGTAGTTCAATCCGAATATAGTTAGGTAAGTACTACATACTAGTTTGCCCGGATACCTAAGTCGTGAAATCATGATTGTGCGATTTGCACGGATTGAAGCGATTTTTTGTTCCATTGCATAGAAAGCGAGCACTACACATGCTTTCTTTCTACATTATTACACCATCAATCTCATGCAGCAGCGGTACAATGGTCGATCTATCATATTCAATTGCGGCCGCGGGGTCCGTTGACAGCTCCATACATTCTGTTCCTCGTGTTCGACTAATAAGGATGGATTTATTTGTAGCCATGTCCTCAAGAGAAACAAGGGAGATTAAACCGGTATGTGGGTGTGCTACGTGCATTGAATACAACTTGCACTGAATACAACTTGCGCATTATAGGCGAAATCAAGATTGGCACGAGCATTTCTTGTTTCTAACCCAGAGTCAGTTGTGCGTCATGCGGTCGCAAATTAAACTTTCATGAGTTTATTTGGGTGGTAGAATCAGAAAACTTGGATGAAAAATATCTTTTGTCTTTTATTAGATCCAGTTGAAAATAATTTAATGAAGAATGACAACACAGAGACAAGAATGACAGTTGGTACTCGTTTTATAAAAGGAGATGTTCGATATTGGTACTTGAAAGCCCCCCACGATAAATTATATATTATGCGAAAGCTTATGCTCAGAGGATCTTGAATATACCTTTTTTTCATTTTAATACCCCTGCATTTTTGAGTAATTTTGAAAAGTGTATGCAAGAATTCTAAGCTTCTTATCAAAGTTTCTCTGACAAAATACAGTAAAAAACAAATTGAAATCATTATTATTAGTCAGAAACAAGTGCAGAAACTAATTTGCCATGTTCTTCTAGCATTTACAATAAAATAGAATTGCAAAATAGTCGTAGGCTGAACCAAATCAACCCCATGCCTAGTTATTAAAAAAATATTTGACCAGACAATAGACGACATTGACGTTTTATACTCTGTCTGGGATGAGTCATATTTTTAAAAATGGAATTTTACATCTCTGGATAACAGTTTTTTGACCAGAATATAATGTTATTTTTTATTTATATGCAGGCATTTAAAATTATAGTTTTTATTCCATAATATTCTTTAATATATACTCTTTCTTCCCATATAACTTTTGTCTTGGGGGGTAGCTGAGTACCAGCCCCCATACATTTTCAGAACATGTCCTTTGGAACGGTTTTATGCTAATTTCTTATTTCGCTGTATTTAATGATATTAAAAGATTGTTATTTTTACATTGAAAATTTGGGCTGCAGATGCTGCTGTTACCTATCGAAAATTATGATCGATGATGATGATGTTAGTTCCAAATTTAAGTTTATAAGTACATACTTACTCTTTTATTGCATTAGATAATTGTGTCTAGAATGTGATGCTTGACGGGTTATAGCGTACATGTATCTTACCTAGATAATGCTTGGTTATTTATACGCTAGGTAATTCGTTATGCCAAATGTGATAGAATATGAAAAGTAAACACACTACTTTTATAAATAATTTAACCTATTCACAGTGAGCATAGGTCAAAAGGCCAGACTAAGGCCTATTTATAAACAATTGTCTGGCTCATTTATTTAAAAAAGGTGATGTTTTTGTACAAAAATTAAACGACTTTTACAAGAACTTATTCCCTATTCACAATTGTATAATAAATTTCATCTGACTCTATAACTGTCACTTTGTATCACATCGGGTCGGGTCAGAGAGAAACGGGATGTGACTGACGTGAGTTTCCGAATCAAAAGCGAGCTGTGAATAATGTGCTGGTTATCAGTTGAATAATTTTTAATATCAATACAGGATACAGACGTGAGGAGCTCGGTGGCGTAGTGGTTTTGCGATCTGGTTTCGATTACGAAAACAAACCAACTTTCGCCATGGTTGATTCCGGAGTCAGCCAAAATTTGCAATCTTGAGCTCCTCCGTGCTTCGGATGGCACATTAAGCCGTTTGTCCCTGTTGTTACTGCAACCGCTTTTAACCCACCAACCCGCATTGGGCCAGCGTAGTGGTGTTACGGCTTACGGCCCAAACTCCTCATTTGTATCTCATATGTAGGAAGATCTGTGCCCAGCAGTGGGACGTATATAGGCTGGTGATGATGATGATGACAGGCCTTAGTATGAGTAGCTACGATAATGATTAAAACTCAATATTAGCAACGTGATGTTGAAGTTCAAAATATTTTCAACGACCACTTGCTTCCATGATGTCTAGATAGGGATTAGGATAAACATACAGATAACCTTTGATATCGTACGCGTATTGTATTGCTAAATGTTTGCTGATTTATCGGAGAGTTTTATTATTAATATCAGTTGTCTTTAGAGCTGTGTTATCAAAACATATTTTCAATGTCTATTACTATGGTCATGTTTAAGAAAAATAGATATAGTAATTCTGATCCATTCGATAAATGGACTTTCGTGCCTTCCTACCTTTTTTTTCCGAAGTGGAATCCGCTTACGGACGATACCCTAAACCCCTGGTTAGGTGGACCAGCGGACCGTCCGGCTAGACGTGGGCCTGTGCAGGGGTCGCCCAGCGCCTGATCATAGCGGCACTAGGAATACCTGCTAAACCACTCCGGTTTCCCCATGCCCATAATGGAGACGACCCAGGGTTTGCCGAAGCATTTCATATTTATCTTTAATTTTTACTTTTTGCTCATCATCATCATCAGTCCACAACAGTCCACTGCTGAACATAGGCCTCTCCATATGAACGCCACTTGGCTCGATCCAGGACTTGTTTCATCCAGTTGCCGCCAGCCACTCTGCTGAGGCTACCACTCCATCAGCCTAAGACGCCAGAGCCTAAGGACGTCCCACACCGCGCTTGCCAAGCCGCGGTGTCCACACAAGTGCCCGCTTACTCCAATGGTCGTCAGTTCTGCGGATAATGTGGCCGTCCCACTGCCACTTTAGCTTACTAATACGGTGGGCTATGTCAATTACTTTAGTTCTCTGTCTGACCACTTCTTTCCGAATTCGGTCTGTCAAAGATCGCTGAGCGACTTTATACTTGTGTACCAGCTGCACTGTGAGTATCCACGTCTCAGCATCATACGTCATGACGGGAAGGACGCACTGATTGAAGACTTTTGTCTTTAGGCTTTCTGGGATAGGCGATGGGAAAACTTGACGTAGTTTGCCGAATGCTGCCCAACCCAGACGAATCCTTCTATTGGTCTCTACCTCGATATTATTTTACTCAGTTGTAGAGATTGTCCGAGATAAATATACCAATAAATAAATATACCAATATCGAGGATATCACCTTGCACCATTACTGGTTCCGGAATCGCATGTTCATTGAACATAATTTTAGTTCTATCCAAGTTCATCCGGAGACCGATGCGTTGAGATCATTCAGCTAGGTCATGCAACATCTGTTGTAGATCATGCAGCGTTTCGGCTTTATTGGTTTTTTGGTTGCTGCTTCGTAAAGGCATCTCATCACTTGAATATATTGCTAATCAACTTGGCACTACTGCAAGGATTTTAGAACCATCTAGGTCTCGATGGAGTCAAAAGCTTTCTCATAGTCAATGAAGGCTAAGCACAAGGGCAGGTCTTTGGTCTTCTGTATAACCTGTTACACTGTGTGAATATGATCTGTGGTGCCATATTCCAGGCTGGAATCCCATTATCCCACTTCCTACATCTTGTTATTGAAACGTTACCTTTTACGTAGTTGAAGTTGAAATAATTATTGTACAGGATTAACTAATAATTATTGTACCTATAATATTTTATTTCTTTTGTTCGAACTCAAAGTCTCCTGTCATTTGAAGCAACGGGACAAAACATTGTTCAGTGTAACTCTAGTATATTTTTCTCTTCTACATAAAAGACCAAGTGTAACACATCAATAAATAATAATACTAGGTACTATAGTACTGGGGCTTATTTGTACAATAATGTTAAACTTATCATAATGTCAGAGGTTATCATGTACAGTTTTCTTGAAATAATAAGTATTATATCATGTTTTACCTACATGGTAATAAATTATTACTTGCTTATATGTTGGCTGCTTATTTAGTACTGCGTAGAGAATAGGAACTTATTATGTAGGTAGGTTACTGTTTAAATTAAGCCTCGTTATTATTAAAACACATTCTAAACAGAAAATATTCTATGTTATTTTAAATTTTTGGTGGCAATCAAAATCTAATAATTCCACAAATCCAAAAAAAACTATTTATAAGCATCCGAATGTAACAATATGAATAGTGATAGAGTGCTAGAGAAAATATAATCCATTATGTTCATAGACACGCAATATTTGTCAAATAGCGCCAAGAAGAAAAAAAGAAGCGACAAATAGATGGAACATTATCGAATTTCGAAATTACTTAGAAATTTAATTAAATCTTGTATTGTCAAAAAAGACATTACTTTAAAAAATAGAGGTATTACGACAGTAATTTTGATGTCATTCCACACATCTTGCGTTTACAAATCCACCAACTGTTACTTCGTCGTTTAGTTCATCTATTCCAAGCGGTTTCTATTTGCATAACTAATTCACAACATCACAACATCCTTGTTGCCGACAGAAACCTCGACCACTTAGCAGGTGTCGATAAAATATCTGTTTATTTTTGCTATCGAGAAAAATGGGTTACGCGTGAAAAACTCAATACAGAATGTTCTATTTAGCTCTTACATTATATTTATTATTTTACAGGATGTGCTAACCGACTTAACGTTTTTATTCTTCTTTGTTACAGGTATAAAGATCTTTGGAGTATATCAATTAGGAGGTATAACTTAGAATAATAACGATACTTACATATATTATAAAGGTACAAGAATAGCAGCCACGGCATGAGTTTATAATGGCATACAAGTTCGGAAACAAGCTTTGTAACTGTATTACAACAACATAAGAAATAATAAAACAACTTATCTATATTGAAATTTAATGCGGATGTTCGGGGTTCCGTAACATAACAACAATCATAAGCGTAATGCTTTTAGGTATAGATATAAACTATCATTATACAATGAGATATTCAACATTTTGTAGAATAAATTGGATTCACAAGGATTCTCAGCATAGATAGTGGCGATGAAAGAAATGTCTAATAATCCCATGAAAATCTTGGAGAATTTAAAGTCGAGAGTTTATTTCCATTCAGTTTATGGATTATTTATTTTATCTACCTACTAAACCCTATGGCCCTAGCTATAGTCAGTTATTTACATTACACCCCCTATTATTACTAAACATTGTCTCATGTAGGCTTTGAATTTTGTGTCTTTTCGCAATGTACAATAAAAGTGCATTATTATTATTTAACTCTCCCCTCAACTCGAGTGGTAGCTACTCACCACCCGACACCCGCTTTGTCGCACTCGTGTCCATCTAGGTTGATAATAATATTGTACCACCTATTATCATAATAATAGATATAGGTATAGGTTCAGCAATGCGCAACTGATATCCCTGGTGTTGCAAGCGTCAATAGGCCACGGCAACAGCTTACCATCAGATGGGCCATATGTTTGATTGCCTTGCCTTTGACCTTAGTGGTATAAAAAATAAAATAAAGGTAAGTACACAAGCTCTCTTATCTCGTGTTAGAATTTATAAATAGTAGTGTATATGTAAATAATAATAATAGTTTATCATTTGTGACATAAATAATATAAGGTAAATATTAAATTATAATTATGCTATTAATAGTATGGGTATGCAATAGTTTTTCCCTCTGCACTAACATCGGTCAGCTGATTTATCGCGAGCGTAACTGTGGCAATAACACGGTGCTCTCTGGCTCGCCTCCCCATTAATTTCCCATGGGTCCTCGTAACGAACGCTGACCTGATTACACTTCGTCTGATATTATCTGTGGATATACTTACTTACACGTGTATTTATTTACAAGTGAATTAGGGATAGTCACCGATTCTGTTGGTATCCTTTTACGATTACACGATTTTTTCCTAGAAGTTTATAGGTAATCTGTCATATTAACAAAATTAAATATGTTAAAACCAAAGAAATACTGAAAATAAGAAACAATCCGACGATGAAGTCAAATTCAAATATATCTTTATCCACATAGGTAGTGGGACCATGCTTGAATATATCTATAAAGAGGAGCAAAGTTTTAAAAAAACTTAGTATTAAGCTTCGAAATGTTTGATAAATTATGATCAGCTAGTATTATTTATAGTGTATTCGGTTTGCTGTTTACTTTTGAAAAGCTGTTTAATCAGTGTTTTCAATATTCATTGTTCAAGGTTCCGTTGTACAGCAAAGTAGGTAATGTTGATTTAATAATAGAACTCGCTTTGCAAAGAAAATGTCCGTATTAATAAAATGACTGTTTACGGAAATAAAAATTAATTTAATATCATTTAAATTTAATATGCATGACAAAACAATTAAAAAGTATTGTTTAATGAAAATTAGGAATTCGTAACGCAATCATAATTTTGGTATAAGTGATATAACGATTTGTGGTACTTAGCAGACAATAATAGGTGAGTAACTACTCAGTTACGAGTACTTGTTTACCTATTATTATACGCCACTAGTACCAAACGGGAAATTACGTAGTCATTAGGAATGGATACATAATAATGTTTTGGCAAAGAAGCGTTAACCTAAGACACGAAAAAGATTATATTGATTTGCTTCAATAATGAATCAGAGTCGGACTAAAATAGATATTTCTTTTGACGTCAGCCAGCCTGTTTACCACGTTTAGGGAAAATCAATAAAGCTAACTCGGCAATTGAACAAATCAAGTTATAGTATTACTTGATATGTAGGATGTTATGTAACGTAATATAAAAACCTATTCAATAAACATAAATAACTCTAGAATGTTTTTTTTTTTTCTTTACTTTGTTTAGTGTATGAAGAATCTCTGTTTACTTACTTAGGTACTTCAGTCCTTCAGTGCATAACTACGAATTACTCCATCTTTCTTGTCGATGCACCATTGAAAAAGAAGCAAATTTTAAAAATAGGTATTAAATTAAAAAAAAACACCTTAATCATATTTCACAGTAAAGTGTTACAGAAATGTCAACATGTTTTCTTAGAACAACCGCCATAATTCTGTGCTATAAATCGTTACGATTTAGTTTGCTGAACCTACTCAGACCCGCATTCGGCCATGATATTCGTCATCCAACGAATTTTACGATACGGGCAAAATGCCAAAACAATTGCCAGCCTTTATACGATTGAATATCTCCCTATTCGGATTATACTTATAATTATTCCGGTGTACACAATAATACAATTATTTGTATATTGATGAAAATACACAATATTTATCAATATAATGGTGGATATAATTTTTCACAACAGCTGTAATAATATACTCTAATTTTCTGGCAAATATATTCGTCTCTAACAAGATGAGCTCGCTTATTGAAATTCCTTCATAGTCTTCATACCTACAAAGACTCTCTTCGTTCGCCGCCTACTAATAAAGAATCGGAACAGAGACAAAGCTTCCTACAAATGCCGCTGTGTGCGTCCGCCCTTCCCCGCTGGAAACGGCCGTGTGTCACGTATGCTCACAGCGCAACTGCGCAGGGAGCTCAACTCAGACATCAGTCTGCGGCTCCCCGCGCCCTGCTATGGCCGCATGTTCCGCATAGTGTGTAATCTTTTTTCAAGTTTTAACGAAATATGGCGTCGCCAACCTGTCCAGACGAACCAATGATAACGGAAGATTCGAAAGATTTTATTACAGACATGTCATCTGGTGACCGGACTTTTCCTGACGTGGTATTTAGTGATGGCCTACACACAGAAATTATTATCAAACCAGAAGTGATTTCAACTCTAGAAGAAGAGCCTAACTTTTTGTACTCTCCGGAAAATATGGAATCACCCGACGAGGCGGAACTGCTTGATTGTTATAACACTCCTATTTTTGCGTCGGGGATTAAAAATGATCCAGAACTATTTGAATCAGCCACACCGTCGTCGGCGTTACCGACGACATCAAAACAAGACATGCACATGGCGACGTCGACGTTGCGCAAACGCCGTTATTGCAGCGTGTTCGGATGCCTAGTAAGCAGCATAACTAGACCAGATTTATCATTTTTTTCATTTCCTACTGAGAAAGATAGGTGAGTGACTAAACTATGGTAAAAAATTTTGTGTTCAATTTTCTATTAAGCTTTGCTAAACCAGTAGCGAGACGACATAATTCACGTATGGATGTCCATTTTACTTATTTTATTTCATTATTTTTAAAAATTAGTAGTAGGTATTTGTCACGTACCTAATAGTTTTCTTATAATATATAAACTTTTAATCACACTTGTTTATAAAATTTAATAACTACTTACACGCAAACTTAGGGCCTAGCTGCCGGGTTAATACGAGCATTTCGAGTTTCTACACTTCATATTATTACGTCCTGAAAGTTTACGTATGTATGTAGGTCTACCGTTTTTTACGTAGGTAGGTACAATCGCACTTAGAAGTAGCTTAACACTTTAGTATCTACTATATATCACACCAACTATTGCGCTATTACAATAACATTTACGACTTGAACGCATGGTTTTATGGTACTGAAGTGAACAAACAAACATTAAAAAAGTTTTATTTTTACTTAAAGCATAATTGAATTATGTGTCTTTATTTAGTACCTAAATTATTTCCTTTACTTCTCGGTGTCATGTCATTCAGTCTATGGGTCATTATCATCATTTAAGTATCTTTAATCACTCACATATTGATATCATTATTTAAGAAATTATGCTATCTGCTTTTCTTTAATCCACTACAATTAGAATTTAGAAAGGGAGAATTACCTTTATAGTTTTTAATTATTTGACATTTACGCCGTTATTAATCCGTTATCTAGAATCCATAACACAAGCTCTTTATGATGCTTACTTTGGGCTAGATAATAGGTGTGAGTCTATGATTATTATTATTATTTAGCCGACTAGTCGCCATGTTTTGAGTTACATACCTACATACTATAAAGTAAGGTAAAAAAGCTTTAAATTTGTCATTTTAGAAAAGTCAAATGTAGGTAATACATGTTATTCTATGGCATTCATATTAAATATATTCATTCCTATACCTATGATTGAAATTATACATAGGTAATATTGATCTTCTCATTTTAATAAATTTTTTAGAATATTTGTAGTTATTTTCACAATATTTCTTTGCTGCTTGGGTTTTGCAGTCAAACAATTAAAAGGAATTCTCCGTTTATTCATTTAGATGAGATGTGAAGTTCTGGGTGAATTTAAATATTTTGCACCTAAAAGAGATGTTCCAAAAATGTATGGAGGCTCGGCCAGGTCTATGTATACTATTCTGAAAAATAGGTAAAAATATGCAAAACAGTGTTCAATAGTCCTTGTTCTTTTTATTTGCTTTGTTGCGTGGTACAAAACAAGAATTTTTATATAAAAAACTGCAACACAGTCAATTATTCATCAGTGCGCCTATGTCACTTTGGTGACGTTTAGTTGACTTCTATGTCGCCCGCCATATTGTTGCCATGTTGAATAACGGTGAAATCGACGAAAAATGTTAAGTTTTGTACAAACCAACCATGTATGAATTATTAGTATTTTTCCCGGATTCAGGAGTTTTTCCTGATTTTTTGAGATAGTGTACATGTATATACCTGGCCGGTTATGAAACATCTCCTTTAACATCTTAGTCTTCTCGTGACCATAATTGCTGTAAAGTAAAATTGTAATAAAACGGCTTGCTATAAAAGACACGGTTACATCAAGTACAGTGGTTTTATTTTAAATAACACACTAATTACCAGCTTTTAGGCTTTTGCTCGTTGTTAGTTTGATAATGGTTTCAAATCTCGGTAGTTCAACTTTTGGAACCGGTGTGAATTCAGACATGACATACAGACAGAGACTATGACGTTGTTAGTTAATATTTTTTTTGTGATAGTTGTAAAAATGAGTTTTTTGACGATTTAAAAGTGCTTCTTTGTGGCCTATTTAAATAAAATATTTTTTCTTTCTTTCAAATAATTTAAGAAGTACCTAAACTTTTCATTATATTAAAGAAATGTTTTCAGGAAACAACGATGGCTGAAACTAATAAACCGTGAAGATTTATTAGAGAAATCGTGTCAGCAGGCTGTTTGTGAAATTCATTTTCAAGACAAAGATATTATGGTGACATCAAAACGTAAAATTTTAAAGAAGAGTAGCTTACCAGCACTTTATCTACCTGGCATTGCAAGCGAAGATAAGTCTGTGCAAACTGAGCCCAAAATTAATCATATTCATGTTCAGACACATAGAATACTAACAGACATTTCGACTCAAACTACAAAAGCCCTTTACGCTGACAATTTCCGCGCTGAAAAGCTTCAAACTCAACTTAATGAATGTAGAAAGCAATTAAGGGCTCTCAAGAATGGTTCAGAGAAAGTGCAAAAAGAAGCTTTTCACAAATTATGTGACCGGTTTTTAACTAAACAACTCGCCGATTTAATCAAAGTGCAGACTAATTTAAAAGGTCGTCACACAGGGAATAGATATTCTCTTGCTTATAAAATATTTTGCATTAATTTGTATCATGCCAGTCCACAGGCGTACAGATTACTAGAAAATGCATTTTTCCTACCTTGTAGATCTACTCTGAATAAATTGTATGTACCCGTATCTACAGAAGTCAATGACGATTTAATCAAGACCCTCAAAATTAAAGTAGAAAATATGACATGTCTTGATAAAAACTGTATCGTTGTTGTCGATAGTATGATTTTAAAAAGAAGCTTATTTTATGATGCGAAGAAAGATAAAATTATTGGATTTCATGAAGTTGATGGTGTGCAATCACCAACACCAGCAAGATCAGCGTTGACAATTATAGTACAAGGTCTATTTGGAAATTGGATGCAGCCTGTCGGCTACGCGTTATTATCTGAAACCAAAAGTTTCCATAATGACATTTCTGAATGGATGGATAAAGTTTTGACAAAATTACTTGAAATTGGACTTAAATTACGGGTTTTTTTATCAGACGTTGGATCGGTTATGCTAGATAATATAATAAATAAGAAATTGATCTCTGTGGATAGACCATATTTACTTATAAACAACACAAAAATTTATTATATGGTTGATTCTTGCAAATTGTTAACACTTCTTCGTGATGATTTCTTAAATCATCACTTTTATTTTTTGGACAATAAAGTAGCAAAATATGAACATGTAGTACAGTTCTATGAACAGGACAGCAAAAAGCAAATAAGATTAGCTGAAAAATTAACAAAAAGCCATATTAGTCCCATAAAATGTGAGAAATTAAAATTATCCTATGCAAAAGAAATGTTTAGTAAACCAGTAGCAGCAGGTATATCTACATATGTAGATTTTAGTCTGATAGATATATCGGCAAGTAATACAGTAAAATTTTTACTTATAATCAATGATTTATTTATTGCACTCAATTCTACCATTCTCGTTGAAAATGATCCACAGGTGGTGTTTCTCTACGAAATGTTAAACTTCTTTCATTCTTTGAAAGTGGTGAATCCAAAAAATGGTAGTGATGTAACTCAAAATGCGAAATATATACAAGGCTATCAAATAACTATTATGTCTATTTTATATTTAATCGAAGATCTCAAACAAGAAGGACAAAAACATCTAATGACAAGCAAATTAAACCAAGCCACGATAAAAATCTGTTTTGATAAAGTTAGATCAAAAGATAATGTAGGCGAAAAGCCTACAAGTCGTCAATTCGTTCCAGCTTTTCGACGAGTGTACTTTTCAAAAATAAATGAGAGGCCAAAAGGCAAACGTGATAATGACATATCTAAGTTTCTTGTCAAACTTAACGAATTTAATAATACTACAACGGGTGACAGCGCCCTGATCAATGAGAGTCCATTTGCAACTGATAATGATAAGCAATCTCCCAATGAATTACTCGAAGTAACACCTTCGCACTACAACCAGTTAGATATTCCACAAAATGATTCTTTATATTATGTCAGCAAGTTTCTAGCGAATAAGTGCGTTGAAAAGCATAATGACTGTGAAATACTAAAAATCTACCTAGGTTCAAAACAACATTTTAATGAACTTGTCGGTTACGTAGAGAGTATGGAAAATAAGTTTCGTGAAGCGTTTAGTACTACACATGTAAGTCCTAAAACAGGAATGTATATTTACGGACAAATAACAACAATTCCTTGGACGACACCACCGTGCCTATGCTTTCCAAAAGCTTATCTGCGGAAATTGTTTGTTAGAATGAGAATCTTTTTGACAATTAAATTGAATAATAAAAACTTTCGTATACGCTGTAGCAAGAAAGAAGCAAGATTTTCAGTTGTTAACTTTTAATAATCGCTAAACCACTTCGAATTTCAATCAAACCTTCATGGTACAAATTTTTAATGGTAAAAAGGTTTTTTGACTACTATTTTTATGATTATTTCATTGTAACACTGTATTGGAGGTTTAGTGTAGTGTACTGCGTAGGTAGATAACTAACTACCTACTTACCCTATATTGTTATTGTTCAAAAATATTGTAAGGCAGGTTAATTTTGGTGTAGCATTTTTTAAAATTTTTATCCTCATAATTATAATGGTTGTATTATATAAAACTGGCTTACGAAATTCCATAATCGTAAATAATAAATCTTCTTCGTTTTAAACTAAACTATTATAGTACCTATTATGTATAAAAGAATTATATTTGTAATCGTAATATTATAATTTTGACAAATAAAACTACTGAGTATCACTGGCTTTTCAATTTAATATTCCAATTTATAAGTTTTATAACTTCATTAAGATAGGTAGGTACCCATGTGATGTAACTCAAATACTTAAATGTGTGAATTCGAAATTCAACAATTGTGAATACTCATACGACGAATTGAGAAAATAGCTACTTAGCAAGTGTTGAACAAATCGGCCAATGCAGACAATTTTGCTATAGGGTTTTCTTTCACATACAGTCCCTTCTATATTAGTTCTATTACAATCTTTTAATTAAATAGATAAAGACGATCAAATATTACCTAATTTATTTAGTACTTAATGACTTTATTGCATCGTTATCCAGTGATTTTTTCCGTTAGCTGCATTTTCCTGTCTTGCGCGTGTATATCTCAAACATAATGACTTTACTATTATGATTTTTAAATGCATTACTTATAAGGCGCACAAAAGCGTTATGCAAATTTTATGGAGTTGATTCCCCACGTGATATGGTAACATGAGTTAAACGGACATCCCCGTCCGGATCTTTATATTGGTCAAGGCGAAACTCACACGTCTGTGTAATTGTGTGTATAAACGTGTACCTACCTATGTAATGTAATGGATATCATTTTTCATATTTTGATTGAAAATAAAGACGACAATAATATCCGTTAGTTAAGAAGATGCTCAAAAAACAACGACGCTCAATTCATAAATCGTCTTCAGTTCATTAATAAAACGAAATAGTCAAATTATGGATCTTAACGTAGATTAAATTAAAATACTAGTCTGATTCAAGTTTTTTCTTAAAGGCTATTTCAACATAAAAATCAATGCTCTAAAGATCTTTAGAAAAATTTGTAGACTAGAAAAAAGGCGGCCTATAGAGCCTTTCACGGCTGACTGCTCGAGCCGCAGAAACTGAAGTACCGAGGACTTTGGAGTACCAGATTTTCTACAAGCTTTATATTTTTGCGTTATTCATAAGCTAAAGTCTATCTTTACAATGTTTAAATTATTATTTTTCAAGATCCGAAGAATATTTTTACATAATCCGACGTTTCTGTCGTCAAAAATGTAGGAATATTATTTTCATCATCACCAGCCTATAATACGTCCCACTGCTGAGCACCTGGGGCCTTACCACCATCTTTATAAAAGCGATTCATATTCCGCTCGGTTCCGTATTGGTTCTAAACTGCACCGCTGTCATAGTCGTAGATAGCGTCGTAGTACGGATATAACGATTCTACTCAGTTTAGGTCCTAAACTGGATCGCGATAAAAGATGGTGGTACGGGTGCAGGATTTCTAACATGGGCGAAACATGTGTTTCAGCCAGCCTATTGCGGGTTGGTGGGACGGGTATTTTTGCAAAAATCAAGATGTAATGTTATTGTTGACAGAGACCACGGGTGGTTTTGTCTGAGATGTTCTGTAAGGTGGACGAGCCTAATCGGTCGATGAGGCTCGATGTAATCATGACTGAATTCGAATGGTACTTAATTATTACCACTGACCCAACCCTCTTGAAAAATACTTAAAAAGAAAAAAAAAATATGACGGTATGCATAAAATATATACTAACTTCATTTAATACGTAAAATATAATTGTAACTATAGTAAAACATGTTACCTCTAAACCTGTTAACTCGCCGTCATTTCCAATATTTCTATCGAACAGCAAAATAATTATGTGTAGGTAACTCATATTGTATACTTTAAAATAAAAGAAACTGTTACTAAAAATAATAAAAGTCATCATTAAGTAAGCAAATTAATGCGGCATCGTGAATTGGTTGGCTTTGATCCAAACGAGTATGGCCGCTACCATCTCAAGGGCAACGGCTTCAATACTTGCAACGTGATTATATTCTTGTACAGACAAGAAAACTTAATTGATAAGGAATTTATCATTCCTATTTAAACTACCATCGATCACGCTATTCAATTAAAGGCTCATTAATTATATTATTGTTTTATTACGCTGACTGCTTTATCTCTGTTTTAGTTTGATAAAATCCCTAAAGCTATATTTTGGAAATTTCATATGAATTTATTTCATTTTATGTTATATGTTACATCATTTAAAAATAGCGCATGAATTGATGGAAAAAAACAGCCACTAAGACAATTACTATTATACTAACAAGCTATTACTGTGTCCGTTCTAAATTAAATTCAGATTCATTTCAATACTACCACATGATGCAATTTCTTTTAAAAAGATATTAATATTAATTTAATAATCTGCAGTAGGTTTGTGCCTAAAATTTATATAAATAGAAAACCTGCGGCATCTGATTTGCGGATGTTTTCATTAAAATATGTATCTACCTATATATGAACGTTTATGTGTAAGACCAAGGGTAATTATTTGATCTATGGTAACTTACATCATTGACAAGATCGTAATTGTACATGTTATGTATACAATGGTGTAGATAATTGCAAAATTAAAAATTTTAAGTAACCCCCGGTGTCATTAATCATCTATCTAACAACATCTTATTAAGACTATTCATAAGAGCCCAAACATGCTATATCTGCTGTAAGTTTCTGAAGAATTAAGCATTTCGCAGACTTTTTGATGGTATAGGATCAGCTAAAAGTTAGTATGTCATGGGAATGTCATCAAAGTGACAGTATACGAAATTTGAAATCAATCGGATCTGTAAAAGTTAGTAAAATCCTAATATCATATAGAAAATGAGCTGATAGTCATCAAACGCCTGAACTGATCTTCATAAATTATAGCTAAGAACCATCGTAGTCACATCAGCTTTCAAACAAAAACAAACCGAATCAAAATCGGTCCATTCGTTTAGGCGCTACGATGCCACAGACAGACACACAGATACACAGACAGACACATCAAACTTATAACACCCCTCTTTTTTCGTCGGGGGTTAAACAATACTTTTTAAAGTAATTCTATAAAGACTTAATATTAACAACTGCACAAAAAGGCTCACAACAATATGTAAATAAGTAATAGGAAGAAACTGAAGCGATCTAAAAAAATATATTAGCGTCATTCACGCTAATATATTTTTTTAGATCGCTTCAGTTTCGCTCTAGCGTGTCATCAAAAATTATAATTGTTTTACAAATTGTTAATTTGTCGGTATTTTGAGGACCTAATATTATTTTTGATTAATTATTATATTCATAAGGTTGGTTAGGTTTAGGTTAGTACGGTAATCCGTTAAATACAAGCCTAAATAATATAGGAGGCTCGGTAGGTAGTAAACAATATTTATATGGAAATGTCTTTTATTTTTGTAATAAAAACGTGACTACAAGAGCAGGTGGAGCATGTGTCTAACAATAGAATTGGAATGTTGCCAAGTAAATACCAATGGACGATAATCTGATAATCGTATTCTGAATGATTGTGTATTGAACGTTGATTGATCGCTTCCCGCGCCCGCGCCCGCGCCACAGAAGCCCGCGTTGTCCAAAACTCCGAACCAGCTAACGAGCGGGTCGACCTTTAATAATACTAATGTGAAATTGTCATTCATTGGTATCGGTCGATGCTCTGCAATAAAATCGATAAAAATGTAATTTAAAAAACATGTGATATTTGACCACTAAGTACTCAACATCACGTAGATATATTGGAAAATACAATGTAAAAGTAAAAATATCATGTTGAGAAATAATTTCATGCTCGATATTATAAAGTGTTGTAAATAGACGTAAATGAAGATACATACTAGTATGATTGCCATTTAAGGTCTAATAAAAAATATTGTTATACTCTCAAATTCACTTAATACATATTAGGTATTTTCTTCTCTCATCCTTGGTATTATATACCTAATATTGAGTGTATGTATGCTTATAGTACAGGTACTAACCTAGTTTAAGCATCAGCTGTACAATGAACGTCCACCAGCCATTTGAACCTATTAAGATAACGTTTACTATGTATACTAATTTTAAGGCTTATTGAAATAAATAATTTATTATTATTATTATACTCCAAATTAGTCCAAATATATAAATACTAATAGTTACTAAGATATTACATTAGATGTTACATTAATATAAATGCCTATTATTATTATAATAACAATCGAGGGAACTTCCATAAACTTCATAAATATCATCAATTAGTGAAGTTCCGAGGAACCAATTAAAGTTCGATCGCGTAAAACACGCCCCACCCTATATGCCAACACTTCTTGGTTCACTCTGGCAGCTTTTAATGAGTTTCCAGCTTAATTTACAGTTATTGTTTCACCCTCGCGGCCATGGATTTCGGACTCTTTATACTGGAAGTGAATAATAAATAAACTGTTTGGGAGATTGAATTAATACAGCATGTACTAATACTGAAATTGGTTATACAAAACGACAAAATTAGCACGTTATGTCGCAATAAGTTCTACAGGTGTAAGGCAGCGTTGATTTCAATGCTCGGTATTTATTACAGCAACCATTTCTAAAAATTTAAGTAAACAACAATATATTTTCGTTCTCCCCTGAGCTTTGTTCATCAAATGTTATTCTTAACTTCCATAATTTCACAAGCTAGAGCTAAAAATGTCTCCCTCACTCTTGTTGGCGACTTCTCAACCCGTTGCGGCACTACATTGTTCCTCGCTCTTATTGTGTAAACCAAGCAATCGAATCTTTCATAGAAAGAACCCTACAATTTGTTACAAAATCGTGTTTGTTTCGTTTACTTTTGCTCACGCCCTTACGTCAAGAGTTGAGTAATTTGTTTTCATTAACTTTACGACACTTTCACGGGTATTTTTAGTCGAGAAACGAAATAAGTTTTCGTAATTTTAGCTTATTATGATGTTACTTTCTAACTAGGTATAGGTTACTAATTGTTCTTCATCTTAACTTATGAAACTTTTGGAAAGGTTTTTTGTTGTAACTGTTTCAAGGTAAATACTCTTTCCGTACATATTGGTGCGGTGGTTACAGTGCAAAGTGCAACTTACATTTGATATGCTGTCTACTATACTGTATACACCACCATTTTAACGCAATTAAGCTTATATCTATATCTCACATTACAGAAGCCATTATAAAAAATCATTAACTAGATATAAATTCTCATAATGCGTATTCCTTATTATAATCTAATGTATTACGTGATAAAGGATCGTATCACCGATGTTGGTATACTGTGAGTCTGTTACAAACTTGAAAGATAATCTGCTTTCATCCATTACAGTTTCGAAGAAGAAGTTTCAGGGTGGTGTAAGTTTGGTTCCTGGCAACTTTCGTGAAAGTATCCAACTTATTCAACTTTCTTCTCTCGGCTTCCTATCTTTCCTAACTTGGGATAACGTGTCTATTTGCAAGTTTGTTTTCTGGCAAAACTTTTGATGAGTTTATATTTGCTTGAAAAGTTATTTAGTACAATTTCAATGTAAAACTTAACCTTAGTGGTCTTATGCAACCTGAGACTATCATCCAAGGTCGACAGTCGATCAAAGATTTTTAACTTTCAAAATAATGTTAAAGAGCGGCACGGTGTTAAAGTTTGACAATTTCACCCCCTGCTGCGTATTTGAACCGTTTGAATAGGGCGAGAGTGGGTGAGGCGACCGTTACGGGAATCTTCCCCCTCTTTGGCGTTTGTGAATACCCCTTGAAGTTCTCTACGTAATTGCTGTCTGGCTGCGAATAAACTTTGTATTACATTACCCGAGTTAATTTATAGTGTCTCCTTATTCATTACTTTGTGTCAGCTTTGTTTTCATAACGACCAGTGTAGCCACAAAGTTTTAGACAGTCAAAACATAATGAAAGTTTACTTTCATTAATAGGTACAAACATTTTTGGACTGGAAATAAACTCTTCTTTCACGTTTATACATCCTAGTCCAACATGTTTACGATATTTATTTTCGCCTCTAATGGAAGCATTTGCTTTGTGTATGAAGATTTGGTTTGTTATTTTCAATTCCTTTTTTTTTTGGAGATTTCTTTACACATTTTTGAAAGTTTATCTAAGATCTTAACATTGTAGTTTTTCCTTTGATAGAATATTTTGTCAAACATATCTATTATTATTAGATTTTAAGACTAAAAGTAAACTTCAATATCTAATGATATCTAACAATATCTGTTTGTCTTAAAAATAGAGTTCTTATAAAATTTAAATATTTACACCCAACAAAACGATACTTACCAAACATTTCTGACAACATAGCGGAGTCATGCAAATTGGAATATCAGTATTCTATTTCGTGGGCAACTGATCAGCAGTTATCGTGAACATCTTTATTACAAAGGCAGGAACAAGATGATGCCAAAGTCGAAACACGGTCAATTGTGCCTCGTTTACTCGCCGACGAAAGTTCAAAACTATTGGCGTGCTAATTGACTATGAACCTTTACTAATAAAGGGGTTAAGTGGCTTGTAGTTTATTAAAAGCACAACTTATAACCATTGTGACAGCAATCATGTTTACTAAGTGACTTCATAATAATAAAATAATCTAATTTGTAAAGCCAAAATGAATTATGTATATTAAAAATTTAATGAGATATTCTAATAGGTAAAGTTTTACTGTCTTCAGTAAAAAAGTTAGAATTACTCGTAATAGGTACTTATAAATTAATTAAATATTGCAACAGCATTTGAATGTATGTGATGTCGTTAAGATAAAGCTAGTTTGCATAATTACTGGGGCAGATGCTAAATGTGCGGGCAAATAAATTTGATGAACCACGAACGAAGGTTATCTCTGTTATTGCGATGCCCGCTTGTTGTGCCAGTGCGCATTCCGTGACAAGCGAAATCCATTTATAATTAGAGCCGTATGATAACGATAAACCAACGAGGTCAGACGAGAGCGCGCAAAAAATAGAAACGCTACTTTACTGCGCGTGACTAAAGAGTCGATGCAGGCAAGATGGCGAGCACACCCGTCTCTTTTCAACACGAAAGGTCCATTGCATTTATCCCCTTCCATCAGATTCGGTTGCCGTTATTTTTTTTACCAACTGCCTAAATTTTTATCTCTTTTTTGTCATTGAATTTCACGAATTACGTGATGGCTTCGAGAGCTCAACTCCGAATTTGCAACTACTTTGTTGTGTTTTTGTGGGTTATGCAACGAATGATAATTACAAAAGCCGAAATCTGCCTTTGTGTATCTAACACTTAATTATTTTACGTAATTATTCAAATCGAAGTAAGCGGCATACCGTAAGTGGACAAGTTCAAATTTTTATTTAGCTGATGGCTGGTTGGCTTGGAATCAGGAGTCGTTAACCACATTTGCATGCAAGACTACAGAGAAACCGCCACGATGCGTGCTTTTTTAGGTGACAAGATAAAAACTCTTTGCATAATGTATCTACATATTGTAAGATCAACTTGCGTCAGCTCAGGAGCAGGTTATGTAACGGTAGCTAACCTTTTTTGTCTTCTGTCAAGATAAATGCCGACTTCGCAACGAAGCAACCAATTTTATCGCATAGAATTCGCTTTTCAAAGCTAATTGTACGTTATTATTCTACAGTAATTTAAGCAACTCGGGAATTGATTGCGTTACCAATGCATTTTAACGTCTTCGTGAACTTTTGTCGAAGATAGATGAATACGTACAGATGCTAGCTGTACAGAAATTTCACATACAGGTTCCAGAAGCGTTAGATAAATGGTTAAGAAGAGTCGTTATTAATAAAACAACAAGTGAGTCAGGCGTAGTGTTATGGGTATGGGTCATCGAGCAAAGAACTCTTATGAAAAAATGTCACTCAACCACCGCAGTTCTCGTACGGGCTTAAGTAATTGGGACCGACCACATTCAGGACAGCATTATTTTATAAATATCCAACTTTATAAGAAAAAAATCATTGAATAAACAGTAATATTTTACTATGACTATCAGGGAAGTTACTAAGGAAGTTATCAATAAAAATACATACTTAAAATTCCAGAACTAACGTAGGAGGGAGTGATCATTGTCATGTTGCGTGCTCTATAGATCTATTAATTACATAATCTCGTTTAAGATGCCTTGATATTGGGTTTTAACTGTAAAGTATCTATTTTATTTTAATTAGTATGAGTAGTTGCGTAATTTTTAAAAACATCTTTTTGGATTATAATAAAATCATTTAATACAGCTTAGATGACTATTTTATGATTATTTTACCAGGGTATCAAGTAGGTAAAAGGGTGCCAATCAATACTAGTCAGAAATGGAATGTGGCATGAGCAAAAACCACGTGGTGTGCACGAATTGTTCCGCTCCGTTTATCTGCTGCACGTTGTTACCAAGCGGACGTGCGGACACGTGACGTTTTCTGAACCACCAAGATGGCCGCCACCACGCCGCCATTCGCTTTCCCACGTCGCGTAACTCGTACCTACTACCGCATTTCAAACTTTAATATGTTTTCATTTCTATTGTGCATCACAATATCTGTTAACCTGTGGAAATATTTTTTCATTCCTCGCTTACTTCGAGTAATCTTGTGTTAAGCTAGCAACATCCATAGGCACGGTAGTAACGTTACACTTTTTGTTATTTTCGCAGGTTTCCGTCATAGGAAAAAAATGGGGTTGATTGTTCTAATTTTGCTCGTTTGGATTTTGAGACAATGCGATAGAAGATTCCAAATTTCGTTGAACCATGAGTTCAATCGTGAAAGTGGTTTTGTTTTACTATTTGAAACCGAAGCGCTATCGAGCTCCTCAAGTCAGTCTATCACTGTTTGAGTTAAATAAGCCTTTTAGGCATTTGTCTTTATTTTTTATAAGCTCCCAGGAGGCGTTAACATACACGTGGCACGTCGTGTCGCAGCCATTAACCAACACATGTTAACAACGCAGCCGTGAACACGACAGATGTGGATAATGATACTTATAAGCCAATCAATGTCCAGACATGTGTTTTCTATAAGCGTGTTGATGATTCATTAACTTTGTTGACCTAGTATGAATTCAAGTTTCATTTTACTGCAGCATTTTGTTACAATGAAACGCCTACAAGGCATTGTATTTTAATGACCAAGCTAACAATTAATTTATGTTCTCTCTTCGCATTTGAGGTCAATCACATTACAATAAAATTATTTTCGTGCTTTAAAGCTAGCTCAATGATTAAGGATAAATTCTTGAATAATGACATTATACAATTAACATGCCATGTTTCGCTACCAGGGAGCCCAGAATAATAATCATTAGAACCAGAGGACGTTACTGACCGGAAATTACGAAAATATTCCACTAGTTCCACTTCTGTTGTGCCTAACGAAGCATGATAATACGATACTGAACATTGTTTTGTCAAGTGAATCGTGAATCTAGCCGAATACAAAGGTTATTCGAACACAATAAAAAAACTATTTACTAGGAAGACCACTTGCGTCCATTATTGTCTATAGAACGTAACAATTTTATTGGATATGTGTGGTAACATACTTTAATAATATTACCTACATTCTTAGATTTCACTTCCCCTCATCTCGTGAATTAAAGATTACTGGATTTATCGCGGGTAGTTTGTTAGACTGGTCCAATTTTAAATATGAGAACATTACTACAAGTTTTATAAATGTAAAGAATTAAATGTTTATTGGATTTGTGTCACGGCTACGTAGGTATGTTACGTTCGTATTCGCTTATACATATTCAAGAGACACAGGACTTTACTCATAGTCAGTCGCCATTGGCACGCAAACTAGCCGAATACTAAACGACCGCGCAAGATCTGCATTGAAATTATCCTCGAGTTTAGTTTCCTGTCTAGAATGTTAACTTTAAACGGAAAACATCACTATTTTTACTCATGACGCTATCCAAATGACGGATTATCAACAAAATATTTTATCGTAAAAACGCCTACCGGCCGCCTGTATGATATAGGTATATTATTACATTATATCTGTCTTTTTATCTTGACCCACTTGCTGCAGATAAGTGTTATCAACTGTTTTGAGTGTGACTGATGTATTAGCTAGCACACAATATATATATGTACTTACCTATTTGCTTTTAATTTTGCATTGCTAATGCAAATGTCTAATATTTGTTTTAGTTTACAATTTTTTACAAATATAAGTTTTTAAATACTAATCCATGCTTTTAAGAAATAATAAACAGGTATTGCCTGACAGAGGGACGCCTATACTATAATATGTAATATGCTGTTTCTTTTGATAAAAATAGTTACGTTCTCTCAATAATAAACGACCAGTCTCGGGTTTACGAATCATGGTTGTTCGTATTTTTTATGTTTGTAAATATAAAATCTAAAACAATGTAATATTATGTGTATTTATACTTTACCTAATACCAATGGGTATTAGATAATTATATAAACATACCTACCACAATACAAGCTCTTGTCTAAAATTATTATAAGTTAAGAATGTAATTATTAATCTGTCGGTACCTATATCCACTATTATCCATATAATAAGAATAATACCGACAGTAACTATTATCTAATCTGTGCCGACAGTACCGATATACTGGAATAGTATCATTCAATCAATCAAATACCTACTACACTTTATCGAAATTCGCATTTAAGGTCACATTGTAACAGAAAACATTACAAAACCAGATATCAGTACAATAAGCACACTTAGCAGTACCCAAGCACAATTTAATTCGTATAAAATATTATCATTTAAAGCCATCTATCAATAAATCTATAATTCACTTTACTCCTGTATTTTGTTGAAATGCTAGTTGCTAATAATGAATTCCTTGCTATTAAACAAGATAAACGGCTCCGGTCGGTTGGTCAAGGTGACCTCCCATTGGCGACATCACAGTAACGGCAACCACTATTCAATGTAAATTATGAAACCTCGTTCACATATTTTATGACAAAATGCTATGCTATGAAGTATGAACGCTAGATATGTATGAAACTTGATTGATAGGTAAGTACCTACCAGCTTTAATTTGGATTATTCTATTGATCATATAAAATTGATTTAGCTTGTAAATATCTATCGGTTTCAATGTCTGTTTATTCTTTTCTTTGAAATCAATAATATGACCTAGAAACATTTCTAACACGTGTAATTGAGCGCTTATTCAGATAATTAAAGGAGCTAGGAACATAAACTACTGCGCTTACACTTCACGCCGTCCGTCCGTCCGCCATTTTGCAATATAAATAGCAAGATGGCGTTCGGGTTGTTGGCTGGCGAAAGTACGCTTTAATTATGAAGCAGTCCGCGGAGCCAGAGCGTGAGGATCCATGGCAGCCCGCTGCACGCAATGCTTGGCTTGATTTATATCGCACTCTTGTTTCCACTCGGCCAATTGTTCTCCGTTTTATGCGCTCCGTGCTCAATTTTGGTATTGTTTTGTACGGCCATGGGAAAACGCGACCTCCATTGCCCTCACAGGCGCGAAATTAAAATTTATTCGCAGTTCAAGTTCAATTCATACACGATTGTTTTAAACGGGCATGTGTTTTATGGAATTTGGCATAAACGAATGGTCCTGATTATTATAAGTGCACGGACCAAAATTTAATTTAAATTCAGTGCTGCTATACTGTTTCATTAGAAATTACAATCTAACCATTATAGGACAGATGGCGATGTCATTCGACGTTTCTAAAAACATGTTAATGATAGATAACAAAATAAGTCTATGCATATTATTCATTAAAATAATTTTTTGATGTTTAAAAAAGTTTATAGATACCTACTTACACTATGTAGGGTAAATGTTATTTGTTGCTGTTACTATCTACCTTAAAACACTTTTATTGTATAAATTGTGAATTTATTTATATTGCGATACCCTTACAGGGTCATGTTTTTGGGAAAAATATTTTTATGTAACATCTGTTATACCAACATGTGGCAATAAATGGATGTCACTATGACTATTACTAAAACTGACAACTAACTTGATGTTTCTAAAATTTATTTAAGTTTTATTGTTATTTTATCTTTATATGTATATTTTATGAAAGCGAGTCAGATAACTTCATTTTAGTTTTAGAGATAGATAACAGAATTGGCACCCGATGCCACGTTTTGTTATATATTGGATATAACTTAACCTAAATATGTC
Source organism: Nymphula nitidulata (assembly GCA_947347705.1). Classification (NCBI taxonomy): domain Eukaryota; kingdom Metazoa; phylum Arthropoda; class Insecta; order Lepidoptera; family Crambidae; genus Nymphula; species Nymphula nitidulata. Next base: position 15,156,330 of record OX374629.1, read on the forward strand.
TCAAAGTCAACATTGATACAGAGTTAGGTTATATTAAAAAAAAGTTTAGGTTATATTGGGAATTTTATTTTATACAATTCGTTATCAATGCTAAAATATGCTTACAAATATTTACTGTTAAAGTAAATGATTTATTTCATTTAAACACAGACAAAGAAAACTGAATTTTCAACATGGCATAAATGTTTAAAACATAAGAATTCCTAATGCACAAGTGACGTACTTATACAGCGATTTATTCAGCCATGATACGGGTAAATATTTAAGTTTTAAATAGATTCCCTTTACCTTGATCTACTTCTAAAGAAAAAGGATATATATATATACATTACGTACTAACTGTGGTTTATCTTCTTGAACAGTATAATCTGATAACTTCCATTATCTAAATGTGCTGACATTCTCTTTCTTTTCAAAAGATTAGGACTTTTTCTATATATTAGCTATTTAACTCGGTACGTAAAGTGAGACTGGAAATTCGATATTTCAAATAAGTGACTGAAATTCATACAAAAATTTTCGTAACTGCGTGCATGTTCGAGTTTCAGATAAGCTAGACCACGGTTACTTGAATTTGTGTAATTAGAAAATGACTTTAAAACACTAAAAATAAAAAATATTTTAATTTAATAATAATAAGAAATATTGACTACAAAAAGCACATGATTCAGTACCACACAGCTGGCTACATCGTATTTTTAAGTATTTACAAAAATAATTCAATAATACAAACCCCTTTTAGATACTGGTAACAATAAGTGGACAACAAATTAAGAATAAACATAAAAGCAGGAACACTAAATTCAGAACTTATGAATTTATATTCATAAGTTCTGAATTTAGTCTTCCTTAGTGTGTGAGCGCAGTATGTTTCAAGGAGATTAACTGAGCCCGCTGTGTTATTCTCTAAAACGGAGGGATTTCTCATAGGCATTCAAGACTAAGTGATCATCATCATCATCACCATCCTATACTATGCGTCCCACTGCTGCGCACTGGCCTTCCTACATGGGAGAAACACATGAGGAGTTACACAAAGACTAAGTGATAACTACTAGAAATATATACATATTATGCCGGAGATGCAACAGTGCCTCTGAAACAATTCAATATGTCACAGGGGCCTGTAAAGCAATGATACAGACTAACTACAAATTTGACAACCAAGTAGTGAACATTAGCCATCAATTATGAGTTCAAAAACAATAAGTTATCTTCTGAGCCATTCGTACAGTATTATAAATATAAGCCAGAGTCAGTTTTAGAAAACGCTTCCACAAAATATATTTTGATTGAGCAATTTTAACAGATAGGACAACAATTCATTTCAATAGGCCCGATGTCACATTAATTACTAAACAGAAATTAAGGAAATAGCACGGATTTGGCAGTTAATTCTTATTTCAGCAGTGAAACAGTTTGCTGTGTTTCGGATTGAAGGGTAAGGAAGCCAGTGTACTGGGCATGGACGGTATTTCATCTTACGCCTCAGGATGACAACGCACCTGCAATATCAAGTGATTTTTTCTTGTTATTGCAGGTGTCTATCGACGGCGGTAACCGCTTACCACCGGGAGGGCCGTTAGCTTGTTTTTCATCTAGTTTTATAAAAATATACATAATAAACATCATTTTATTTTAGAATAATATCATTCCATAATTTACAATTCTAAGCTTATCATAAAATTTAAATAGTAAAAGTAAATAAAATGTAAAAGATTATAATTACAATGACCTAATAAAATAAAATAAAACAGTTAAAGTAAATGATTTATTTATTTTTGGAAACAAATTTGCACCAACTCCAAAAAGTTTTTTAATAGGATATGTATCTACTTGTTTTTTTTTCCTCTTTAGTGTCTTGAAGTCGGTTTTTATTTATGTTAATTTTTATTTTCAGAATTCTTACTGATAACTTTCTAAAGTCAAAGCTAGGTGGGTGACAGTCAATCAGCACACATTTCTTTCTACTATCTTATCGTACGTACCCCACTGAAAAGTCACAGAAAACCCAAAATCCGCAATTTCGCATACATTGACGACTTAATTCTTCCAGCCAGTTACTTTGAATTATGATACCAAACTACCTGATCGATTTTGATAAAATTTCTATGGGACCAATCTGACCTCTTTAAATTAAAAAAAAAACAAATTTTCGAAATCGGTATATAAATGACGGAGTTTTGAAGTCTTCCTACTTTTTGTAGTCGGTTAATTAATAGAGTTATTTAAAAGTTGCCGGATACGGAATCGATCTAAATTCGATGAACTTTGATTTGTTTTTAAGGAGGAAAAAACTTTTATTATCACTTGTATACCACAAGGCCTTGATGATTTGTAATTAAAGTAAAACCGTCCTATAAAAAAGTATTAAGGTCACAATACTGCGATATACTTTTTGTCGGGGTCTAGGTTTATCAGTTTTACCGTATCGTGGCCGATTTAGCTGCAGATCAATATATTTAATGCCTAATGCCCTATTTCCACTTTTGGACTGTTAGCGCGAATTAGTAGCATACATTCGAAAGTCTATGCAATGTTTATGGGTTGTGTTCATAGATCCTCGAACTAACCAGAATCGTCGGAGTATTTATACGGATTGACGTCCAATAGGTAAGTGATATAAATACGTATGAAGTTGAATAAAATATGTACTTTGACTTTGAAAGGTACTTGATCCAAATTATTTACATAGTTTAATACATAGACATTGACTGATATAGGATATACGCCTTTTTTTGTTTTCCAAAAGCGAACTAACTGATTGATGTTATTATTAAATTCCGATTTTTGTGTTTGCTATTATCAAAATAATTTTATATATTATAATAAAAAAATATTGATAACTTATTTATTGAAACAAGACAACCCATCACTTCTATTATAAGATTTTTTACTTATTATAATATGTTTTATTTATAAATTTTCAAAAGATCTTTTGAATGTTTTTTATGCCCATCCCGCCTTAAACTATACTAAGTACAATACTTTTGAACCTAAAATAAAGTACTGTTAAGTAATTTTAATACAATAATAACTAGCCCGGCACTTACCTACATTGGATGGTTTTAGAATGACAATGGACCTAATGTTTTGTGCACAGACTAAAATGAAATTAAGTATTATCTTTTTTAAAACTCCGACCAGAAAAAAAGGATAATACTAATTATTTCATCCCGTGACATAACATACGCTTTTTGTGCATTGCAAGTCGCAGGGATCAATTGACCGATTAGCGAATCCTACAAATCGCTTAATGTTGCTATAATGTTATGTTTAACAAAAATACCGATTCCTCCCGTTTGTGACTTTGTCGTTCCTGCCACGAAATGCCCATGAAAAAAAAAATATTTTTGAGAAATACATCTGCATCTGGCATATCTAAAGAAAAGACCAATTTAAAAATAATTTTTATACTTCTATGCTTATTGGTTTTTTTTTTTCAAAGTTATTATTTAGTAGTAAGTAAGTATCTCCTATCTTTATGTTAAGACAGATGTGATAACTGATAACATATATTTTTAACCGACTTCAAAAAAGAAGGAGGTTATATGTTCCACTGTATGTAAGTTCACCGATTTCTCTGTCAATTGTGAACCGATTTTCAAAATTTTTTTTTGTTTGATAGAGTATACTCCTGAGGTGGTCCCATTGTCACCAAGTCAGGATCTGATGATGGGATCCCAGGGAAATCGAGGGCAAACCTCAAATTTTATAGGCACGTATGAATTGTTTTACTTTTTTCCAAAGCTATTCAAGTATTTGCTTCTGTTAGTCATCATCTCATGTTGATGAGCTGGTGATGGAAGGTACAACTCTTTAACGGTTAGGAGTTAGAAGATAATTCTTTCACTAAGTATTTCAACCAAAGCCTGAGAGACAGACAAGTCGATAGTGCTGACGGTCACCCATCTTGCTTTGACATTAGAAAATCACTTAAAAATGTGAAAAAAATATTTTTTAACAAAAATAAAACCGACTTCAAAACACTAAAAAGGAAAAATAATTAAATTTCAGTACCTAGGTATTCCCTCCTAAAATTTATTTTTTGGAGTTGGTGCTTAACTTTCTTTTGTCCCTGGAAACAGCTTAGCACCAACTCCAAAAAATAAATTTTAGAAGATAGTACCTAGGTACTGAAATTTAATTATTTTTTCCTTTTTAGTGTTTTGAAGTCGGTTTTATTTTTGTTACGTTACTTTTAAAACTAATCGAATAGGTGTTTGTCATTTATCATTTTATTAACTCCAAAGTAACATTTATGTAAGTAATTAAATTTATCACAACTTATCATTCTATTCACAATTTTATTTAAAGTTAACATGACCTTAGCTTTTATCTTCGTCGTTGTAGCTGGGTGATTTTGTTAACATGCCAACATATTGTTTATTACGCCCGGTATCTGAGCCGCCATCGCATGCCAACTCCACTCCATCGACCCCATTCTCGAGTCCGACACTGTTCTTTGTAAAATTTCATATCAGTTATATGAAAACATACCTATTTTTAGAAATATACCAAGGAGCAAACCGCTCCAACTTATTATCTGTTTATTTTAGGTACAACGGGCGCGTTTGCCAAGTTGTCTGTTTTTTATTTACAATAAATAAAGCAATAGGTGTCGACGTAATGCTAACATTCCTCGACTCTTGGACTTGGATTAAGGAATAATAATCGTATTTATGATCCGTAGCAACGGCTGCCTGACGCATACAGCTTAGTATGTTGTAACACGAGATTTTCGACATGTGTGACCGATTTTGTGAAGCGAGCTTTTAATTGTACACATTTTAATTATCTCCGCTTGACAGCTTGAGGGACCAGTCACCCAACCAGTCGGTCGACATTCGTTAACTAGCTGGTAAACTAGACTCGTTCCTGCGTTTATCTCAATTAGAAAGCTGAAGAGAGTTTGACAATACCGACAGTTTGATCGATGAAGACTAAATAGATCTTTTTGTATCTTATATGACTTTCGATGTAAAAGCACTTTCGATATTCTCATATGAAAAGATGTTAAGTATGAACACAGGTAGGTAAGTAATACTCGAAAGCTAAAACATTTCAAGATAAGATCGTATTCAAGTTATAAATTAAATTGATAAATCGCACAAGTCGGATAAGATATCGGTTATCGCTGCATGGTTATATAAGACATTATTATATTCATCTAAGATAAATCTTTTTCGTGGTTCGGAAGTCACTATAATTATTCGTTCCAAAATGGGAACAGTAGCAGATGTAGGTAGGTACTGAAACATATTTGTTTATGAAATAATAGCTGTATGTAATAATTAAATACTACGTGATATTAGTAATGAAAGAGCTGCAATAATTACAATGAAACTAAAACAGAATAACGTTCATTACTATGTCAACTGTTGAATGATATAATAATAATAATAATAATAATAAAAAGTATTAATTACGACAAATGAGATTAAAGTGATTTTTGGGTAGAGTTAGTGGTATATTATCAACTCGAATTTTGAAGGTCCGACTGCGGAAGCACCTTCATCTATAGAGAATCGTAGGTAAATACACTATAAAAAAACTACAGTGTTATATTACTAATATGAGTAGGTAATATCGCCAAAGCGTTATACAGTGTGTTACAAAAGTCCGAAATAAAATTAAGGGGTTGGTTGTCTAAAGTAGGTCAAGAGTTACCTCTGAAAGTTTGACACCGTTTAGACAACTTTTATTTTCCGTTTAAATTAATAAAAACTTTTTAACACCTGCTCGTGACAACCCTAAAAATGCGTATAATCGCGTATCGTACGACACACTGCAGATAACAATATACACACACACAACACGATGTGGACCCACACGACACCAGAATTGGAAAATTTATTTCGGATTTCTATAGCACTCAGTATATATATAGCGGTGCATATGAGTCATTGTCGTATAAAAATCAATTTTTTAAAACGTAATCAATGTAAAACTGAATAATGAACCGCCATGTTGAGCCGTATAATATCGGGCAACGTACCCGATAGAGCTCTCATTTCTCACGTACTAGTTGCAACGACTGGTCCGGTCAGACCACATGCCGCGCTGGAAAGGAACTGGCCACGAACATAAAAGGTAAACGGAGTGCGTTTTTGTACTAGCAGCTTGGCTTAATTAGCCGGCCCGTTCAACGGCTGGGCCATTAGGGTGCCTAACCTCTGGACTATGGCTGTTTCCGCGCCATAAGACGTCACGCTTGCCACTCGGGTAAATGCGAGTGTATGATGTAAATTGTCTACTTCCTTTACTCCAAATGATCGATTTACTAGAAACATTGTTTCTTACTTGCCTGTATTACCTATGTTAATAAAGAAATGACTTTATAGCTGTTCTGCTAAACGTAAAAGCATTTCCATGAGAAGTACAATTACAGAATTTACAGTTCATAATTTATTACAGTACGTACCTACTGAAGTATAGTGGAAATGCCTCCCATATAATTCCTACAACACGAGTGCTTTAGGCTAAAACGGGTTTTTGATTGGATCTTATCCTACTGAGAATGATCAACTGGTAATACGGATTTGATACGCCCGTTCCCTTGGGCAATCTCTCATTTGTCCAAGCAAATGACTGTAAAGTCAGTTGAGATAAATTATCTATTCATCTAGCTATATAGTTTTAATGTTTTAAAACTGTGTTGTTTGTTATTTCATGACTGGAATGTCCATAATTATTTTAAATGGCACTATTTATCTACCTATCTAGTTGTACATACAATACATTCATGGTCAATATTATGTTTCAGAATAATATTTTTCATGAAATATATATAGACTAGAAAAAAGTCATGTCCTAGGCTGAATTCTAACCCTTGAACTTTCACCAAGGAATGTTCGTAGTCTTTATTTTTTACGTTGTACGGGTTTTTAAATGTGGTCTTAGATAAAAAATAATACATTTCATATTAATTTCAATTACTTATGTACTTAAAAAAAGGAAAATAAAAATTTATTGCGATTGTAAAATAAATCTTAATAAACACATAAATAAAAAAATTAATAATATCTATTTCGAAGTCACAAAAATACACACATAATATCTATCTAGAAGTCATTTTGTTTTTATTCTACAGTGGCTAAACAGGCTCATAGCATTTTTTGTAACAAGTTGTGTGTAATTTCGTAATACCTATAAATATAATCTACTATAAACGTGAGCCGCTATGTCATAATTTACACCTACGCCATAATATACTCACTCACTCATGTTATGATGGATTGATTGCTTGGCGTGAAATCCACCTTATTTGGTGTCTACTTATATGATCATTGGAAGGAACGTACATTTCGAGGTTGATTGCCTATAGGTAAGGTATAACTGTATTTTATGGACATAATATGTAAATGCGTGTTACATCAGCCCCATAAATGTGTACTCTGCATATTTTAATCCAACAATTATAGGTAATTAAATAAAATACGTCAAAGTGAGAAATTAAAAAGGATTATAAAGTTTGTTTTGTATTGCACAATCATTTTATTTATATTCATTTTTTAATTTAACAATTTATTGTGTACACATTGTCATATTAAACAATGTAAAAATGGCTAACCAAGAAAAAAAAATGTGTGGCTAAACACTAAAGGAAAAGATTACTAAAAGCAATACTACTACAAGCAGATTTTCTGAATGCTCTTCTGTTGCAACCTAAGTTTGCAACTGTTTATAATTAATTTAATTAGGTACTTAATTTTGCATAGTTACGCTTTTAAATAGTCATAGACCGACGTTCATTGTTGTTTTTGTTATAAATTTCGATCAGGTTCAACCAGCTGTGGAAGTTATTCACCAGTTCAATCGTACACAGAACATAAAAATACTAAAAATAAGACATAACACGCGCTCACTTAGAGCCACGCTTAAGTAAGTTGAATCACATGGCCATTAGTGTTTATAATGCGCAAGCGTAACGCTCGTACCTTGTATCGCCAGCTGCAACCTGGTTGACACAAACATGCGGGTAAGCAGAAATACAGGGCCGTGAGATGCTACCACCTGCCGGACTTGTGACCATATCAAGCCTGCCTACGCCCAGCCGGCTGACCACTGCAGCTTTTTATGTACTAAGGCATTAAAAAATAACACATTACTGAAGAACAAGTCACATTTGCGAACAGAAATCAAAGTTTTAAGAATTCCGTAATTAAAATTAATGACAAAAAAGAAGCGCTTAAATACTTTCGCCGTATCCGTCTGACTGTCCGTCATTCTTCTCTAAGTTATTGTCAATCTTTACGGTGATTGTTAGGACTTGAATAATTATATCGGCTATACGTTATGAATTAATGTTTTGGGGGATAAAATTTTAACAAATTGTAAGGCATAAAAATTGCGAACGATATAAATTTTCTCACCTTTTAATTCATTTATGACATTATGCTAGAAATAAAGTCTATTTATGGTGAAAATCGCTAAAGAGACATTCCGGATTAAATGCTGTAATTTTTGTTTCTGTATACTCAAAGATTTAGAAATTCTTTATTTCGCACTTTTAGCTGAATATTTATTATTGTTCCGTTTTTTAAATAATAATATTCGAATCGATAAAACTAATAAAACAACTGAATACTGTACCAAATGGAAAAATCTGAATTGCACTTATAGTACCTACTTTTTTAGTTCATAAAATAACAGAACTTACATTACTAGAGTGAAATATTTTACAAGCTATCACCGTCCAAATTAAATATCCCAACATAATCTTTGCATTGCACATGTCCTTCTTTAACAATTATTTGGAGAGACGTTACGTATCGTTAATTAAATCCAAATTGTAGAGTACCGTCGATACGTTCTCAATCGGCACTTGAATTATAATAAATTTTGTCAGTAATTGCTTTTGAAAACAAGAGCTTATGTAATGAACTAAATATTGATGCTTACATAAACATTGAAAACTTTTTGTGAATACGTCTGTTGAAAAAGGTTGTTTATTTCACATACCTCTTACTTGACGAAACTGGTTACGACAACCGGTTCATGTCTGCTATTCTTGACAACCTTATAAATATTCAACAGATAAATATTTTGACCTTTAAATTATGATGATCGTTAAGTTTTTGTTTTTATTATTTTGACCGTTTATTTTTGGTGTTCCCTTGAAGTTTAATTGACACCACAATATATTTTATATTTTTATTGTTTCAGGTTCTTCCCCAGAGAACGACTCCAGCGATAATAACAAGAAAGGTATAGTTTGTTCTTTCACTAAACTTTTCTTACATACAATCTATACAACATTATTATTATTTTCGTTCATAAAATAATCAGAAAGCTTTGAAAGCAAATCTTTGTAGGCTGTTTCCTCTTTGATTCCATTTATCCTCTAGGACTCTAGGAGTATTCTTTAACTTTATTCGAAAATTTAGATATATATTATTATTTTCACTTTTTATAAAGCGTATCACCTTTTTAAAACAAGCTGTGAGTGCCCCAAGCTTTGCTACGATATTCAGAGCGTCATAAACGTGTTTGTTATCGAGATATCTAATTTCACATTCAAATCATATCTTTGTTTGTTCAGCCTCATCTGCGTATTGATGTATGTATGGATCACTTATGCTTCACACCCGGAGTTTTCAACTAGAGGTCATTTCGGACGACATCAGTAAATTTGTTATTATTATTTCTAAATCTGAAATTCAATTTAGTATTCGAGTAACGGGGTCACGTCGTTTTCAATATATATTTATTCTACAAATTTTTTATTGGTCTTTCTGTTTTAGTTATGTTAATAGTATAGCATTATATACTACAACGGGACATGTGAAATCAATATTTATGTTTTTTACATAATAGAATCAGTGTCGTTATGTTCATGTGTCGAGTTTGCCTTACGTTTGGTTTGCTTTGCCCCGGAATGGGTTGAAATAACATGTTTCTTTCTCCCTCTGGTCGTTAAAGACCGCCACACACGAGGTGCCAGTGCCACCCTCGCTGTTATAGCTTTATTTATTTTTTCATGTGTACTCACCACACCTTTTCAACCCAGACATATTAATGTATACATTGGAATTATGTCCGCATGAATCATTGATAGCAAGTAGAACTTGTTGGTAATCTTCTTTTTGCTGATTTCTAAATTAACGGTTTTACTGATTTTAACATTATTTTACTAACTAATGGACACCACTATCACGGTAATGTTATCTTTTTTCAAACCACTTTATGTATCAGCTATAAATAACTAATTAAATAAAAAGAATGATTTAGCCAGTAATAATAATCTCCGCGTGCGTCATGTCCATAATTAAATGAACATTCGTGCACGAATCGTTCCAAAAACATTTTTATGGCGGAGAACCGGTCTCGTGATATTTGTCCATGTTTAACTTACGATTACTGGCTGTTATGGCCGACTTGTACTATACGAACGTGTATTTATAAACACCTGCTTTATATGCGTGAGTGATCGCGTCCGACGGATATGATTAATCCAGAACGAGAATTTTATTGCTGCGAACGCGTTCGATATACGATAGCGCGATTATTTATAATGATGACACAGCCGACTGTGATGGCGAAACTGCGGTAATTAATGGTGCAGATAGGACAACCGTCGCCGCGATAGTGTGCCACAAGGAAAGGGCCATAATTAACGATAATTACATGGAGCAACGGAGCAGGCACTCAATGGTTTCTGTTTAACATGGAGAAGGTGTCCGTTATGATTTGTGTTGACGTGTCTACAATAGCTTTCTATTCCAAGTTTTCAAAACTGACATTAATAACACGTAGGAATTGACAAGTAACAAAAAGAATCACATGAACAGTACCATAACAATCGCTTGAGGTCAGACGAGTCGAACCAGTTTATGTGTAAGAAAGTCGCCGGTGAAAGTATGCGGCTGCGCCTAATTCGCTCACTTGAATTATTAAACGCGTTTCATAACACGACTCGTAACCAAACTGGTTCTTTTAGTCACGATAATCTTTTTAACATCACATTAAAGCTGAGTTAAGATGAGAATAATAATAGCAAGGGTAATGTATGTGAGGTTTGTAGGGCGAACTTGTCCATTGTTATCAGCGACCGTTTTGGGATGAGGGTCTCGGGCGGCTATTAGGATTTTGAATGTATTCGGGGCACCTTCCTCTACCTTTGAAAGCTATTGCCGTCCATTCTATTATTATTACCTGTCTGACTTAAGTAGCGCTCAAGAACAATTTGCCGTCGGTGAATCGTTGTTTTAGTATTCAAAGCCATTTTCGATTTTTTATTTTCGCTTCAGAGAAGGACATAATTATGGGCTAAATATTTGTGCTACGGTTTACCACTTAAGAGGGCGCCTAAAGCTAGAAAAAAATCTAATTTCACCCGCACCCCCCGCATCGCGAGGCACGATTGCAGTGTGTTGTCAATCGAGCTCGCCTAGTCACCTGCGGACGTCATAGCATAGTATACGTAAAATATTCACATGAAAGCAACAGTAGCTTCTTAGGAGTAAATGTAATGCATTTCTAGTCTATAATAATAATTATATTGGCTCAATGCAATATTGAAGTCTAGATTTTTATTGTTACTAGGGGAAGTTGTTAAATTAGACCAAATTTTCGTCAAGGCGACACATAGTTAATTCACTAATTCAATTTTTTTTTTCAAATGAAAAAAAATAATCAATCGTTGTAAACTTAAGATCTAAGTCTTGTTTGAATTTCTTGGATGAAATATAATGTATCCTTGTACTATTTTTCGCACACATATCAACTATCCACTGCATTAATAATTTTTGTAAATGGTGCAGCATACCAAAATCATCTCTAATTTCAAATCAATGTCGGTAATTTATTTCTGGGTGCTCTTGAATTAGATGTAGTTGGCACATTAAGAGAAATGAATATATGTCACCCACCTGGAAAAAGTTACGACTAAAATAGATACGCTAAAAAATTTAATGAACAAACTATTTACTTTTGAAAATAAAATCATATTTTCTTCAATATTTAGGTCTTCATAAACTGTACTAAATATTGCTGCTACATCAGTTTGAACTGAATCATTGTAACATTACTAGCTATGCAGATGACAGTGCAGTGCATGGTAAATTGTTATTACGGTTGCCCAGGGGCGGAACGCATTGACACCGAGAAAGAGAGAATGAATATTACCGTCGAGCTTAACAGGCAGCGTTGTTGTGTTAGTTAAACCTTATTATATCCAAATGCGGTTCGAATAATCTTGTTGAATTTAATGCTAAAAACTACGAGTGTGCGCGTTCACAACTAAAATGTCGCCTTTCATTTCCCTGCCTTCTCTCAGAGTATTACTCATGGAGATATGCTGTAATCCAAATCAAAGAAACTACCCGACGAGGTGCATTGATTTTTCACGGCTGACCAAGTATGCCTGCTTTATAACAAAGGACCGATCGTGCGTGGAATATAACTCGCCTGTGGGATTGCACTCTAATAAGCATTGGAAAGATTGCAGTGTTCGAGCTGTACATATAATTTGTGATATAGAGGTCACAAGGACAATTGAGCCTCTACGAGCGAGCTTATGAGAAGCGCCTTCTATTGGCTATAATAATGAAGAGTGCTGTGATGAGCTTTTAGGCCTTATCTTAGCTTCCTTTTTCCTACTCAAGTGCACGCGTGCCAGTTTTCGGAGTCATCAATTCACTGTTTCCACTCCAACATTACTCATACAGACGTTTAGTGACTCATTTCTTTGTCGTTCTTCCAACACTTGGAATTCTTAGTGGCTATCTGCGCTTAAATACTCATCTAATCGTTGTACATGAGGTGGTGTTGAATCATTTGTTATGTTTCAACACCACCGTCAAAATGTGTTTTTTTGACCATTTAAAAGTGCTTCTTTGTGGCCTATTTGAATAAAATTTTTTTTTTTCTTTCTGTTTATTTAAAAAAAGTGTCAGTAAGCTTGGCACAATGATGTAGCCGGGCACATATATCGAGATGCTCACTAATATTGGTCAGAGAGACATTGAAATTTAATTTTTTTCAATCACAAATGTACCAACAAAAAATAATCTCATACCGGCGACACCGCCATGCATTGAGTATATCTAACAGTGCAAGGCCGCGCCGCTTTGACTTTCTGGACCGTAACGCAGACCTTTATACTAAATAAAATGCAAAAACTTTAGAATCTCATCTCTAAAATAACTTTTAAAAGGTTTGATTTGTTTTTCTAAAAATAATAAATATTTTAGATATAAAATCAAAAAAGCTACTGAGGTTATGCTAGAAATATGGTTTTCAATGACTATCTAGAGCTCCCCCAAGGTTCTCCAAACCGATCGGTCCTGCGGTGCCCCATCCATCAGCTTCCCACAATCACCAGATCGTTGGTCCACCTTGTGGGGGGCCTACCAACGGTATATGAGTATAGTAAAATTTGAAAAAATGTTTGAAAGGGGTTTCTAATACTACCAATGATTAATTCTTGATACGCGCTCCATACGCTTGGTATTACTAAAATGTTTGTGTCCGGGCTTTTAATAGGTACAATGAGACCTCCTCTGTTTGTGACAGAAAAACCTCTGACCGTCTACGTAGTGGTCGTACGGAAAAGGTGGTCAAAGCAGTAAGGGAAAGAATTCGAAGAAATCTTGTCCAAAAGCAAAAGATTTTATCTCGCGAGATGAAGAAAGCACCTAGAACCATGTCGCGTATTTTAAAAGATAACTTAGGATTTGCAGCCTATAAGAGACGTACTGGTCATTTCTTAACTGATTAATTTAACTGATAAAATCGAAACAACTACTGAAGCGGTACGCAAAGGGAAGTCACAGAAAAATTTTGTTTAAGTACGGATGAGAATATATTTACATATAAGGTACCATCAATTTAAATGATTACGTGTCAGAAATCGCCAAAACATTTTTCATACATTTTGTACTGAAACACGCTAAATTAATTCGTAATATTATTTCGACAACTTTCGACACAGCTGGTGAACCGGAATCACTCTTAGTACATGTCCTTTCTATAAAATAGTGCAGCCAATGTTCTGTTATTTCATACGAATGTCATAAAATTATCAAATGAATAAGATGTTTTTAAAGGTGGCAAACTATTTCTATGAACAAATATATCCCGTGTTTTAATTTACTGTTGTTTATCTCACCACTCATTGAATTTAACACCTCTAGTGATCCAAAAGAAATAAACTTTAACTAACATTATGTTATGACATCTATAATGTATTTTTGTTATTAATAATCTTATAGTAGATACCATATTTTATTTACTACAGACTTCGCTTTATTAAAATTTTTAATTAGGTGTAGTTTTGGTGATAATAATTCGATGCTGATCTGAAAAAACATTGTTATCATTAAGTTGCAATAAAGTTTATTATGCCATGTTTATAATAAACTAAAGTGTTGGATTCTCCAACTGCATATTAATAACTGCCTGATAATATTATGATTTCTGTATTATAAATACACATGAAAATTTCGACCATCGAAAAAAGTTTTATTACAAATAAATCAAATACGAGTAAGTCACTAAGAAACACAAAGCATGATTTTATTTTACATATACTACGCCTACTGAGATTGCAAAAACAATGCGATTTCTGCTCAATGTACATAAAAATAAGGTCGATATCAATAATTAAAAAGTGAGTAAACAAAAGACTTGAGTTTGACACCTAGCCGTCATTTGAATTTTCAGTTTCATTTTATAGCATTTTATTTCAATAATTATGAGAAATCATAATTTACAACGTTTCATTAAATTTTTAAGTAATAGTTTTAAAATATATGTACTAAATTATGGTTTTTAAGTTATAAACTACAAATTATTTGCGAGAATATTGACGAGGGCGCTCGAGAACGCAGAAACATAGTCTTCCCGTCTCAATGGAGCAGCCGCGAGTGAAACAAAACAAATATCATGCGGCCTACCATGCGACGGACAGAGACCGACGATGGCGTTTAGCGCGGAAGGAAAATGGAGTATGCGCCAATACAGTTTTTTATTAATTACTTGCAAACCATAACATATATTGAAAAATCGCTAGTAGAAGCCCTCGGAAACATGGTGACTCACATATTTATCAATTTTCCCAGTGATGAAGTAATGTGATTTTGGCAATAAATTGAATCTCGTTGGAAGTCAGAGGTATCTTTGTGATTTTATTCTATCGAGAAAAGTTTTATAAATTCATGTTTTTGCTCTGACACAACCCTCACAAATATAATGTAATTACCATATTTAAAATTTCAGCTCATTTGGATTTGATTTAATACGATTAAAATCAAATCTACGATTAGTGATTTGCTTTATGCCCCCTCTTAACTATAACTGGGCAGTTCAATGCGATAGCAGTTGGGACGCGAAGTCGCGAACCCCATTTTGCAATTAATGAGCCCGCATGCGTAAGGTCAACGCTCTGCATTTAGATATTATTTAAAACCGTGGTGGAAAAGTACCTTATCCATAAAAATGCCTATTCAAATTATTATTAGTATTATTTAATATGAGTAGCTGCATTAATTTACTAATTATGATATGAATATAACAAAGATACACCTGTGTGCTATTTTAACAATTAAAGCATTTATGAATATTTTCTTGCTTAATAATTGTATAGCTACTAGAGCATTAGATAAATTACCGGACGATTTTACTACCGGTAAATTTACCGGTAACTGTTAAATAGGGTTTAGAACTCATAAAGAAATATTGAAATAGCAATAATATATTAAAAATCAATTGTTTCACAGATACAGTGGTATATTTGATGTTGCAGCGCATCGTCTAAAAACGCTTCATATAAAATCTGCGAAACAGATGACATAACATGTTGCTATGTTACTAAAAAATGTATGGGCATATGGACACAGAATACATAAATAGGCGTAGAAGGTGTTCTCCGCACAATAATTTAATAAATAGCGACTCTTGCTATGACACAATAAAGTGCAATTCAGGTGGCACAGCGCTATTGTACCTACCGATAAATTCACCTGAAAGTATCGTTGTAAAACCGCTTTCAGAAGCACTGCAGTAATTTCGGGACGGAAATCTCGGTGCTTTCTGGGTTTTGGACGAGTGTCGGTTGGTGCATAGACTTCAATAGACAAGACCTTTCTAATCTTAGTGTTAGCGTCAGTATAATTCAAAATTACAACTCACGAGCTAATCTGACTGAGTCAAACTGAATATTAATCATATTATTACGCATGTCAGTGATCATGGTCAATCAATTAAGATATTCAGCGAATTACTTTCCGATATTTGTAAAATTGTTGGCATACACAACACAAATAACACCCGTTAATGGGCACAACAGAGGCAAAACGAATAAAAAAATATCAATCTAAGAAAGTTCAAATCTTTCAGATAATAATGTTAATTTTGAATATTATTGGCAATGTCAAAAATAAAATTTTGTTAAACATTAAGGATTTCTACACACGGTAAATTACCGGTTTTATATTTCATTACCGATTATTTACCACCTGTATAAATGGGCGGTTAACCGGGATAAATGAAAACCGGAAACCGGTATTGCACGCCCAACGGCCTGGCCACGACTATTCGCTTAGCGAAGAGCGAGCCGGCGACTAAATAGCTATCTATAAGTCTATCGTTGATAATTATTTTCATACTGTTTATAGAATTATGTAGACATATGGTGGCATGTTTACTTAAATTAATGTAAATGAAATTGGCCCGCATGTCATTCTTGTTCATGCGTAAACGGTCTTATATGGTATAGCAAATGGCAACTTATGCGCGAGTTTCACACACGGAACTGGTTGTAGGCATAATCGGCAATTTGCACAGCTTTCTGTAGAAACTTCGTTCCTTACAAAGCAAACACTTGAATGCAGATAACATAACTACAGAAAAAGATTTTATTCCCTAACCCATTTCAGATTTACTGTAGGTTTATAAATAAATAACGGAATTTCGTCATGACTTATGATTTTAATGATACGTTAACCTCTCAAATTAATTAGTATATAAATTAATTTTATTACATAGTAAAGTAAATAAACAATGCTTCGTCAATGATAAACGAGTCGAGTCGATTTCCATGAATAGACAATTGAACAAAAGAACAAGGTACATTATATTGAACATGTGACTGAATAATAATTGTATGATAATACCTTGTTGTGAGTCGAATTGAATATTTAACAAGAAACAAGGGGAAAACAGAACACTGTATACATACACCTTTATTTTGCAGAACAATTTTTGTAACGTTTACAAAGGACCACCGATTTAATAGGTATAAGTAACCCAGATAGGTATATCTAGTTAGAAAAATAAATAAGAAAATATCCCTATCATGACCTTTAAATCTTTTAGTTTTAATCTGTAGGTGTCGTTGTATAGCATGCTTTTGGTCAGGGTCGTGGATTGTTAGTTGAGCAAGAAGAGACACCACCTGTGCCTGCGCAGCGACCGGTAAAGCCAGTTCCGACCGATCACCGTCTAGCGCCCGCTGTCGTAGTTATGAAACGTTATTTATCTCAGTCATGATTTTATTTTATTTCTTGCGCAATGATTGGCGAGATAGAAGCAGCTCCGTTCTATGGCAAATTGTTATAAGCTCTGGAGTATGCGAGATTAGTAAAGTTAATGATAGAGTCACGGAATATTTATTCACAGTCACAGACAGGACTTTTTTATACTGATGCTTAAGTGCTATGGGAATTTTAATAAAATCTGTTTTAGTTTTAGAATGTTAGGAAAATTCTTTAGCAGTTGTAGTTTAGTTGATTCTTTTATGCTATACGGTAAAGCTGTACCCTAAGGGATAGATAACGTTATGTATGTGTCGCAGCCGTCTGGTTAAATCAGCCGCTTAATAGCCGCCTAGCCCGCTGATTAAACGCCGGCATCCAATAAAACGACTGAAGTACAACTAGCTAAGTCACTGTGCGCAACGTTTAACCAGATGGCTGAATGGTTTGAAATAAATTTGGATTGTAACATTGCGTACGTAAAAAGAGAAAGCTAATTCATCCAAAACGCGAGCAATCAATCAATACAGTAGAAACATAAAATTTTTGAAAACTTTCTGAATTTCCGGGTTGTATGACTGGATTATCTACAGTTTAGTTGTACAGTCGACAGCACATCAAGCGTAACAGTTTGACCTAGAGACCGCCCTTACTCGGTTCGTAATAGAGGCGGCTTTCGTAGTGCAACTTTTACACTTGATGTGATGTCGTCAGTACCTAGCCAATTACATAGCTACTCGATATTTTATTGTTTAATGCCAAAATGTCACCGATCTGTCTTCATAGATGTCATTCAAGACACCATATTAGGTTCGCCGCAGTGCAATTATATAGAGTCGAACCGAATGTTATTCCAAGATGGCTGTGGTTGTTCAGCGAGCCATCACGATCTGTGCGCCGCAGTGTAGGTGGCTACTTTCTCTTAACGGGACTTTCCTCTCTCCCCTCGCCGCGGGGCAACCGTCTGCGCAGACGCCCGCGCTGATTATGATTACGACATTCACTTACGACAGATCATTTTAAATTTTATTATCTACTTCTACTGCGAAGTCATGGTGACGTTACAGACTATAGTATAATAATTATTTATATAATACACAATTGTGCTACATTATGAAGCTTTTTATACGAAATCTTTATTTAAGTACCAATATTCTTATTATTAGATGCATCTGATTTTCATTTCTTATTATTTTTAAAGGCCTTTTGCTAGTATTAGATTTTACACAGTAAGGAGTAACTAAAACGTGACGCAGAAACATTATTATGGACCATAAGTCACGGCATACTAGAGACAGCAACTTTCGTGAGGCAGACGTTCGTCTCACACCGGGAGGCTCACGAGCCAAAGGCCACGACTCCACGATCTTTGCCACTATGACATTACCGGATCTACGAGTTTGTATGTAGGCATGACTAAACGATCAGATTCAAAATGTAATTTCATTAAGAATTAACACAAAACTAGTCTCATTTAATGTTCTTTTCTTTAGGGTATCATTCCTTTATTATCTTGTTGTTTTCAAACAATTTTTCCTTTTCAGGGTAATTATGTCCTGCCATTTTTGACTGCAATAGTAAGAAGTTTTAATGCACTTTCAACGCCAGATCAATTAAGACAAGAGTTTTATTGTGTTGTTTCCTAATAAACATTTATGTCAGATATGACTAAAGAAAAATGGGAAATGAAACGAGCTGTTGACATAATAAACATTAGGTAATATCATTATGATGATTTCAAGCGTCTTTAATAATAAATAAACTTCGCGTTATAAATTTGTTTTCATTGAACCGATTGTTTTTAAATAAATTGTGCTCATCCACTAATATATGGGTGGATACTTGAAACCAGCTGCAATTTAGCAAGATGATTCATAGTCAGCAAGAGTCGGCATGATCGTTCTAGCGTCAAAGTTTACAAGTGGCACTTTGACTTCACGTCATACCTCTCACTACCTCGCTGGGAAAAGTGTCTGGCAACAGTCCAAAGTGTGGCGATCTTCCTGGAACTGCATCTATTCGCACTGAACTATTTGTGACTTGTGTTATACATCACTCCAACGTGTTAATTGCGAGCGCAGAAAGGCGTTGTAATACTTTCAATTTATTTGACCAGGCTTTAATCAATCTCATTAATCAAATATATTGGATAAGATTTAATTTTAAAATTCTTTTTTGTTAAAGTAAAAGACCATATCTCATCTCAAGTTTAAATTGTTCTCTTTGAAACGTCACAAATGAATTGATTTCCTTTCTAATAAAAAAGGCATTGTCTGTTTGAAAGCTCACGGCACAAAGCGCGAAGACAACAAAAAGCTACTGCACAAAAAAGCTCAGCCATATCGGTGTGGTTGCGCGCACGACTTGCATTATTCCGCTGTATGAAACGGAACGCACATGTGTGGCAGATGTTTAGGGTTCTTTTTTCAAATATATTATTAAAGAACCCTCCGCCCCCTCGCCACCCCTCTGCTCAGTCACTGACCCCTTTTTGTTGTACCAGAGACCCTGCTGACTTTGTTTTTGACCTGTTTCACTCTGCAGCCATTTCTTAAACCTGTTTCGTACCGGCAATTTTCTTAATTGAAGCTACAACGAAACTTTCTTGCTAAATCGCCAATATATTTAGTTCTAGTCCGTTCCGTTCAATTAATACAACTTACGTGACTGCTTGGTGATTTATACTATAATAGCTCATGCTATAAATACTTCTCTGCGTTGTTCTGACTTTCTGACTAACACATGTTTCTCTTGAGTTGTTGAATGGTCTGATTGCGAACACATTATGAACAATCGTTCATAATGTGTTAATAAACGACAAATTAGTTACTATGTTAAAATATTACAGTATGTAAGTACTTATAGTTTTTAAACCAAATAATTATAGGTAAACACATTCTATGTCTTCAAGTTCAATGCACTACTCGCTGAGCGTACCAATCAGAAGTCATCTCAATAAATGCCAAATAACAACTCGCCCGCCCGCCGGCAAAAAATGTCGAAATATTTACGAGAACCAAACTTGTTGTTTTATTTATTCATTTATGAGGCCGGGTATTTTATTAGTACAGACAAATATATTTCTTATGGCAGTCATCTACACCACAATTTCGCATGTAACCGTTCGCTGCTAGCTTATTCATATTTTTTTCAGTAGAACCACTTGAAGCAGATCGTGCGTTCCCCGCGAAACGTGTTTGCCAAAGCTAGATAGGTAGGAACTAGTAAAACGGGTATTGCTAAATTTGTTTCTTTTTATCGTCCGAGGCTCCTTTTTGTTTCCGTTATAATCTATAATAAATGCTATTATTAACCTAATGCATTTCTTCGTTACCTCGATTATACTAATTATGAACTTGTTACATAATCATGTCATACTACTAGGCGATCTAAAATTATACTTAATTCAATTGGAATTTTTGTATTTCGTAGAACTCTGACTGAATGTGAATTTTATTAACAAACATTCCGAGAACCTGTTGAGAGCCCGGGCGTCTCAAAGGGCCTGCTCGAAGCCTGGGGCAGGTAAATGTTCACGTTTTTGCCCTTTCATTCTCTCATACGATACTATATAATTTATCTGTTTCTCCTCGGATCCGGTTTGAGCATTATGATATTGAACATTTATATTGCAAGCCTGGGTAAAAAAGGCGAAAACTGGGTACTTACTTTTTCGTGTAATAATGATTTACACGAAAAAGTAAGTACCCAGTTTTCGATGCCTGATGCCCCTCGGTAAAAGTATCCACCCATATGCGTTAAAAGGTGACTTTATATCACAGTGTTATATGTATTACTTTCTCTTCCTATAAAAATCCGTTTTGACTGAGTTGTTTGTACGGAGGTCGGCCAGTGGTATTTATATCACTCTCCCACGTTCAGAAAGGGTGGCGTGATTTAAACCGGTAATTTAAATTTTATCCATAAAACCTGATAGACCTTGTCTTGTCTCTAAAATATAAATAGGCGGTAAAAATATTTCTGAATTTTCTAAACTAAAAAATATTAAAGGAACCCAAAATATTTTGTATAATAAGCTCTCTAATTTCTCTAAGATTTATGCTATTTGAAGGAAATATTTTTGTGCGTACTGAGTGTTTGAGCCAATCACATTTGGCAGGGTGTTTACAAAATCTCGTGGAATTGAATCTAGTGTGCGCTAGTAGTATTTGTAAACAGGCCGGCACCGTGCGTGGCTCCTAAAATACATCAAACAGGAATTGAACCCTCGCCAACTGGTGTGCGTAGACAGCGGCTCGCACGGCCCTCGTAAACTTTTCACTATACGACATTTCATTTTATTCCCGTTCATATGTCTTTTATGTTCGGTAATTTATAACCATCCGCCGCGCCCGAGATGACGTGATTATCAGAGTACTGCTAATAAATTTATAAGTGATCCCAATTTGTTCAAATATACGCCAAATTATAACAATAACTACTGTTACACTGTAAACATTGAAAATATTGTACTTTTACCCCGTTATTTTAGGCATTTTTATTTGTAACAATTTCTTTAAAATTGTACAAAGACGAGTAGGCATAAATGCTCTATCATCTCGTTGTAATGTAAAGCGGAGAATCGACAGTAATAAGAAGATGAATTGCGCAATTCTATTTGTACAACTGACTCCAACACACGTAAAACAAACTTCGCGCTTTGGTAATTCAACATTGTTTTCACGACAAATATTGGTTGTATACGTTATCTATCATTATCATATTTCTAGAAACTATAAAACATAATGTGCGTCATAGGAGACAACTTCACGTCTTTCTACAATATAAAGTTTATTGTAGCATAAACTAGTACCTACTTGTACTTTTTTATTTGTAGGTAGGTACTATGAATTTCACGTGACAAAATATTTATGGAAAATATTTGCTATTTAAGTATATTATTATATTGGTCTGCTACACTACAACTGAACATCAAAACGAAAAATCAGTTTAACCTTTTCAACCTTCATTCGTCCTTGAAAAATGTGCTCCAACTGTTTGACATTCCACTTCTCTACCAATGTTTAAAGTGACATCATAAATATTTCGCCTTTTTACTACTAAAGATAAATAAAATGAATAATTTTGGCTATAAAATATTCAGAATTTTGAGTTGCTTCCCTACTATCTCTTGGAGAGTTGGAATTGGCAGCATAACTTCAAGTGATGGCTGAAATTTGTTACGTATTGAACGTTCTGAATTTAGGTCACATGTGCGTGTGTCAGTTTCACAGTTCACTCGTTTATTTCTACACATTAAACTAAAAGTAGACAGATGGAAAAGAAACAGGTTGAAGTCCAATGCTATCCAGAATATTTAATTAGATTCACCCATTCCAGTGCTCTGGTTAGTTTTTGTGTGGAATGCAACATCGCATTTCTTGCGTTGAGGCAACGTTTTATAAACAAAAGTATACGAGCCAATCTAAAATTAATGAACAGCATTGCTAATGCATTGTTTCTGCGCGGTGTCGTGTAACCGGTTCTGGGTTCGTCACGCGTGTCGGTTCGAGGAAACCAACAGTTGTTTCCATTGGCATTCTTCGCACGCCCGCCGCCGCACAATGTCAGTGAGAACCGAACGACCCCATCTCAATTTTCTATTGTGCACGTTGCGCGCCTTCCCTCTTTCTGTTGCCATGCAACGGTAGTAAAATTGTCGCTGATGTCAGTAATTGACGGTTATGTCAGTAGCGACAGTACCTAATTGCTTCGGAACCTTATCAAGTTATCACCTTTGCAGACAAACGCAATTTTTTTGGGCGGACACGACTTCAAGGCTGCCAGTAGAGCGCATCTGTGAAATCTCACAGCGTATAATTTATTTATTTGTACAGCGAATAGGGTTCTATTAATACCCAACGGCCGACCCGTAAGAAGGTTATTCGCGTTCGTGTTTACACAACCAAGAAAATCAAAGCGACGACGAGTACACAAAGAAAGAGTTATCGGTATGACTCGGACATTAATCAACGTTGTCGGTAACAGTAACCGTCTCTGGGGGATTAGCCGCCGAGATATTCTATTCTTCTTTCGTAATTAATAGCTTTTGGCAAGTGAGCGTCGTCTGTCGGACGTTGAATAGGATTCGTGACACAGCGGCGCAATCGCGTTGTTATGTAATTAATCCAAAAACAATACGAGATGTATGTAGAGAGCGTTCATTGCACGTAACTGTATCTTTACTAATGCGTGGTGCACATAATGCAAGACCCACGCTCAGGTGAAGCGGACCAACGGTCTTTGCCGAAAAGATGGGTGACGGCTTGACGATAATTAGAATGAACGAGTGATTTGGAATGTTAGCGGAAACAAAAATATTAATAATATTCTCTCAGTCAACACAAGTAAATACAAAATAATTACCTTGCTGTAGTATGATCTGCGAGTCAAGAACCTCTATATTTAATTAGCTATGAGTTATGAACGCCTACAGCGGTTGAGGCAATGACTTCTAGGTTTTTGATTCATTAGCATGAAATGCCACATCACGGTGTTGTTTTATGAATAGGTAGATAGGTACACGTAGTTTCTCAACGTAAAACTTACTTCATCGAGTTAACTATTAATAACAGTTGATATTGGGTATTAACGTAAACGAATCAGTTACCTTACCAGTGACAGAATAATCGGTCGATTTTCGATTCTCATCGGTACCTATTTGTATTATTGTTGTAAGTTGTAACGATAACTAATAATTTAATGACGACATTTCTGTCCCGATTGAGCGGATGTGCTTTAATTAAAGCGGTTCCGTCGGAGTTCGGACCGGTTGCTACTTTGTTAGCGATTGCATGGAGAGACGAGCAAATCGTAAATCAAACTGCTAATGTTCTGGTATCAGTTTAACGGCCACTAAAGCTAGCTCGAGCATTGTTGAATTAATTACTACTTTTCGATAAATGGTTTAAGCAGAGATTGCTTCTCATGATTGCTCATTGCACGGTCGCTAAGTGGAGCCAGAACGCGTATTCAATATGAGAACAATCTGTTGCGTACAAAAATGCAATAAACGATGAAGCGGATTGTTTATCAATTTACATAAAGTCATTAGTTTATTACAAAGACTTTTAAAACTCTCAGATTCTTTTAAAATATAATTATATCAGAGGCCCTTACCTTTTCATAAAGTAAAGGCACGTATATAAGGTTTGTGTAGCCTAAGAAACAGGATTTGAGCCGGGTGCAGATGCAGGCCGAGACTCCTGCGAAGCCAATATAATACAGAGCACAGTTTGACAACGTGATTCGCTCTGTGGGGATCTGGTACACTTGCGCGAAAGACATTTGCGCGAAAGACACTTCCACGAAGCCATTTGCGCGAAAGGACATTTGCGCGCAAAGTCAATTGCGCGAATGGACAGATACGCGAAAGGACATTTGGGCGAAAAGACGTTTGCACGAATGGACACTTGCGCGAAAATACGTTTGCGCGAAAAAATGGATTTATAGTTATGGGTGAACTCAAATTACGTACACTCTTAATTTTTGTAAAAATTGCTCCTTTTTTGCAAATACGTTGCAAGCAAGCATGCATGCAGAAAGCAAGCATGCATGCAGCAAGCAAGCATGCATGCAGCAAGCAAGCATGCATGCAGCAAGCAAGCATGCATGCAGCAAGCAAGCATGCATGCAGCAAGCAAACATGCATGCAGCAAGCAAACATGAATGCAGCAAGCAAGCATGCATGCAACAAGCAAACATGAATTCAGCAAGCAAACATGAATGCAGCAAGCAAGCATGCATGCAGCAAGCAAACATGCAGCATGCATGGCTTCTGTCATGGTTCCGGCGGCGCTGCGGGGCTCCGGCGGTCCTCCCACGCGACCTTATCGTCGCAGATGGTTTTCGCCCACCACCGCAGCTTCGGCTTGCTGGCCGGCGCGACGGTGGTCGTCAAAACCACCTGCTCCGCGCCTTCGCGGGCTTTAATTATACTCTAGGGGTAGGGCAGACAAGACTACGTGGAGTCGGTTTTGCAGCGATTCGTTTCTGTCACTGACACTGTATACCAACAGATGTCAGATTATGTACAGATTATTATGTCAATTGACTGTTATACCAAGTGAAGATTATATCAATCAATCATTATTTGAAATGTAATTATCTTAAATAATAGTTATATAAAATGACGCCATTTTTCAAATCCATTTTTTCGCGCAAACGCCTTTTCACGCAAGTGTCCATTCGCGCAAACGTCTTTTCGCCCAAATGTCCTATCGCGCATCTGTCGATTCACGCATATGTCCTTTCGCGCAAATGGCTTTTCGCGCATATGTCCTTTCGCGCAAATGGCTTTTCGCGCATATGTCCTTTCGCGCAAATGGCTTTTCCCGCAAATGGCTTCGCGCAAGTGTCTTTCGCGCAAGTGGCCTGATACCGCTCTGTGGTACTACTCTTTTACTATGGGTACTCTGTACATAGGTAAGGTAATGTTTTATCGAAACTTGAAATTCACCATTAATCTGATTAATTCTCCTAACCCGAGAAAAAATTACATTTAGATGTAGCGAAACCTTTCTAGGACCCACACGCAGATTTGTGACTGATTATACCATTACCCTGAGAAACTTAGCTTTAGTAATCATAAATTTATTAACAAAATGAATCATGATTCAATACCATCGGTCTCATTACATCACATCTACTAACGTTTAGAACCAACGCATATAAAGTGGATATGTGTATCCACTTTATTTTTACCTATGTGTCACCTCGATATCTCTCATGTTATTGGTCCGTAGTGTAAGTAAGTACATTCGTAGGATTTATAAATA
This sequence comes from Nymphula nitidulata, assembly GCA_947347705.1. NCBI lineage: Eukaryota > Metazoa > Arthropoda > Insecta > Lepidoptera > Crambidae > Nymphula > Nymphula nitidulata. The sequence continues at coordinate 15,182,584 of OX374629.1, forward strand.
AACAAACACTCAGTCGAATATTGGTTTTCCTCTGAAGAAACCTGATTTGTGGGTATTTCAATGCTTTTTACATACGATGCACGTCATAAAACTTCATTATTATAATGTGGGCATTGTATGTAACAAGGAAAACATTATGCGAATGCAAATGAGATTCTTTGTGTTCTATGTTTTTATTAATTATTATGGTTTGTTTTATTACATTCAAGAGGAGTGTATAAACAATCTAGTATATGGGTTTATTATTCCTCATACCGACATCGTACAGTTCACAATTTTTAAATGAGTTATAAACTTTTTTGTACTTACATTAAATACTACAAATATTAATTAGCTAATATTGAAATAGCAATGACTACACCTACGCGAGTACTTATCTTATCTCACGTACAATGTGATATTTATCGTTTTCATAAGTTGTTATTGTATGTAGAGTTGATTGAGATAATAAAACCAAGATTCGTGCACTAATACTGCATATTATCAGTTTAACTGATAATGAAGGCCATGAATGTCTAGAAATATAATAATTCATAATCCTGTAATAAATCTGCAGTCACGTATTTGTAACTACAAATAATGTTTAGTAGATGCTTGCGAAATATTTTTTGTTAAGCGTATACATAATACATATAACTAACGTTTAAATAACATCTTTTCCTGTGACACGTAAAGACCAATTAAAAGTGATTCAATAACTTTTGTGACTAGAAATTATAATATTTATACACTATTATTAATCTGTGGTTATACATAATTAATAATAGTGTATAACTATTATATATTATTATTATTATTCTACTGTAATTTCAATAATTGCATCTGAAATATATGTATAGTCATAAAGTATGTGTAGTTCAACATCGTTATGGAAGAAAAGCACACAAAGTCAGTTAAATATAACATTTATTTACGTTTTCAACACACTGTCGTATCGTTGATGTGCTTCTTAGTAAGAAAATTTTATCGCTATGTTGATAACGTGAAACCGCGAGAAAGAATTCTTTGTCCACGAATAGTTAGAAAAGAATAGAATAGAATAATTTATTTCAGACCAAGTCCATACATTTGCTAGTAACATAGGTAGATAGGTAGGTATACCTTCTTTTTAATTTGAAGTGCTTGAGGAAGGAAAATTGATTAAATGTGTATATTTTGTTTGTGACCATTATCCTTGAGAGTAATATTTGCAATAATATTGTTGCTAATTTATAGCACATTGCAACATAACATAACTCACCGCATAAACCACTTTATTTAGCTGTTAAATGTGAGTTTATTGTCGCTTAGATTGCATTTTACAATTGTGCTACAAAAGATTTTGTAATCCCTCTTTTGGACTAATAATTACACAGAATAACAACATCATCATAACCCTATTTTTCTAAATATACAAATTATTATGTAAGTATTTAGGTGTGTGTGCATTTGAATCATCTCTTTAATTTTTTTAATAATGAATATTCATTTTGATTTTTAAATGTAATTTAAAATAGCTCTGAATACCTACCTACTTAATGTACAATTATAATTTTTGTTTACCTACTCATTAATATGACTAAAATAACTGTGTACGGTTTCTATTATTTAATTACCCCATCCATCGTTAAATTAATTACCTAATTAATCATTTTGGACTCAAACTGGTTGACTGGTAGAGAATGCCTAATGGCATTAATTCCGCCAAATTGTAACTTAATGTGTGCAATTAAAGATTAAATAAATAAATCCTCTACAATGAAATCCCTTCAAGATATTAGGAGTATTAGGAAGGAATAATTATAGGAACCCGTCTGTGTTCTTGTTTCTTCGATAATGTAATTTCGATTTGACTATCTAGTGCACATTAAAGAAATATGTACCTACTAGTAGTTTTTATAATAATATACCTACCTACTACAAAATTGTTAAGTCATTGGCTTAATATCAATGCTGAATCAAGTCTACATCTTCTATAATAGGTATGTTGCGAAATGTATCTATTCTTGATTACTTTGTACGAGTATAATAGTCGAGTCGAGGTTACTGGAATGTCAACATTTAATCAGAAAATCTGCGTAGAATTCATTTGTCAACCCGTGTATAAATTGACTTACGTAGGTATAAGAGGATTGTTCAATATAATTATAATATAACCATAACAAATTGTAAAAGGACGTTACGCATTCGTGATTAAAGTTTAACGCAAATATTACTGCTGTGCTGTGTGGTTAAAATTTCCTTGATTCTGAAACGGAAAATAATTCAACGACACAAGAGAATATAAATTGAGGTCGGAAGCAAAGCAAAACAAAAGCTTCGGCTTCCTGGAATAATTATATTAACCGACTGCAAAGTAATATAATGCTAAAACTGAACACAAGTCGTTCAGTTAGATTACTTACCTTATTTTTGGATTCCGCTTTTTGTAGTGTCAATGTGTCAAATAATTAAGTTATATAATTATTATAATACAGATATTATTATTAGTATTATATTTTAATGTGTATGGAAAGGATAAACAAGAGTAAGACCTACTTGACTAAAACGGAGTTCATATGTAACAAAGGCCACAAAAGTTTCACCAAACTCGGCGTCCGATGTGGTATTGTGGCGGCGGGCGATTACGATTATATGGAGTTTGAGAAAGTAAAGGCCGGCGTCTGGTGAATAACCAAGTGGTCCGCTGTTGCGGTTGTTGCGCAACAATTCGTCGATAGATGATTATAGCGGACATCACGCGCTCCGGCTCACACGAAGAAAACCATGACCATGTTATACGAAACTCCCCCGCTTCACGCGATGCCAATCAACCGACACTAAAGGAAGCGACCTATTAAACTATCAGAGGTCTTGACCAACTGGTTGTAAGTCATGAAACGACTGTTTTGCATCGAACATTGTCGATTAAAAGCGCGAACAACGGAGCTATTGAAACGTGAAAACGAAACTATCACGATAAATTGCACTACCTACTGTAAACGTAAAGGAATGTCATTATGCTACTCCGCTTGCCTCGCTGTCGTTTCGGCCTACATAAAACGTGTCGATTTTAGCCCGATAACGTTGGCCTTGTCGTTTTAACTGAATGGCATTTAAATTGGAATAGGTACGTAGGATTTAAATTGAACAACTTGTTTTATGTAACCAGTTTTTAAGTAACGATTTTAATTCAGTAGCTGATTAAAAATTCATTAGGGATTATTTGAAATGAGTCAAGCAAATTGCGTGTCAGACTTGGTTCTTATGTGCTCAATATTCATTTTCGCATTGCAACGATCACTTGGTCAGTAACAGTGTAACAGTAAAACGAATTCATTACAATGAATGAAGTCATATTACAATTGAGTGATGCGAAACATAATAAAGCACATTTTTGATGTCAGCAAAAAGCGGATGTAAAATTCAAATTAAAGATGTTCTTATATGTTTATCAAAAGTTCACATTATCTTGTGATACTAAGAAGGTAGGTACTTACATTATTGAAATTGTTGGTGGATCGATTAAAATAATATTATGTACTGAGAAACACTACAAGACGTGAGAAGATAATAAACGGGATTGGAAAACGTGACGTTGACACAAAAACGTGAACATTATCTAAAAATTGTCATTAAAGCTTTATTTGTTACAAATTTAATAATATATTTTTACATCGCCACGAAGTTACCTTTAGAAATAGGGAAATATGATTAATAATACCTTCAATAATAATTTGAAAGACTTATTCTTCGAATTATAATTTATCGCAGCCGTCTGGTTAAATCAGCCGCTTAACTGGACGCCTAGCCTGTTGATTACACGCCGCCATCCAATCAAACGGCTGAACTACTAGCCAACTTATTGAGTGCAACGTTTAACCAGAAGGCTGAACATCATGTCAGCCGTCTGGCTTAAATTAGCCATTCAATTGGACGCCTAGGCGGATCGTTTAAATCTAAAAGCTTTTGTGTGACTGTTTGAGTAATTGGTTATTTTTTATGACCAGTTACAACCAAAACGATGTCGGTTATAAATGGTCATAAAAAAAATAACACTGAACATACCAATTAAACCAAATGTTTTCAATACAAGGCGATCCATTCAATACGCTAAGTCGTTAAACTTTAAGTGAGTCTAGTTCAATTAACTATCGGGCTAGGCATTCAATTGTATTCCGGCGTTAAATCAACGGGCTAGGCATCCAGTTAAGCGGCTGATTTAACCAGACAGCGGCGACAATTATACTGCCGACATGTTAGGAATAACCTAACAGTTCAGTTCAAAATGTTGTATAAAAACTTGAACATACGAAAATAGAGGTAACAATCAAATGAACAATCGCATTGTGCTCTTGTTATTGACCGAAAATTCCTTTAATTACGTCTGCGAACAAAGGAAGCAACCATGAAACGACAAATCGCTCTCTTTATAAGAATAATAACTTTCGCCCCCCAGCAACGTCTGCCTCGTATCGTATCTTTACATCCTAAATGTTTTTTCCTTTTATGCGTGAACGAATGAGAGTGAGGAAATGAGGACCTTTGTACCTAAAGAGAAGGGTTGATGTAATTGGTAATACGTCCCATATTTAAGTTCAGCACAGAGGTATGAATTCCTCTAACTAAATATTTAATTACTTAGGAGTTTCAAATTTTCACCAAGAGTTCAACACCAAGTTTGATTTTAGTACTTTTTTTTTATGTAACTACTGTAACGTCTATTTGTGTTATTTATTGTTTGATAATGCAAGTTAATAGTAACTAGGTACTTTAAAATTACTTCTGTAACAATAGAAAATTACTTCTAAAAACCCTTTAAACCTGAGCATTAAGTGAGGATATAACTGTTTAATTCTTTTGTATAAAATTTAAAGCATATTGCTTCAGACGCTTTTTTAAAAAACTATTATCCTACCAAATATTATTTTCATTAAATCTCTCTTTCTATTGTATAGTCTAGCTAGGTACTTCTCAAGATTCCGTATAACAAAAAATAAGTCATATGAATGAAATCAGCTGCTCTGGGGTGCTATGGGAATAAATAAGCGAGGGTTGTTTTCTGCGAAGCGTGACCCTTGACGTCGCGTCGTCATGACAACGGCCCGGGAATGAAAGCTACTTTAATAGAACCAAAGCTCGTCTCTCAAAAGGCAGATTATTATCAGTTTAATTTGATAAGATAATAAGGTTATGTCCTGGTTAATACGGAGCGCTATGTTCTCTGCTGTTAGTTATTTGGTAACAATAAAAAAATATTTTAGTTAAGACAGAAAAATCAAGGAGCATTGACGTGTTCTGACCATAACCATAGCATAGTAATATTAAAACACTAGGTATTTATAAGCAACAGTTGGGAGGTACGTTATTTGAAAACTCTGCGAACCAATAATTAAACAACCATTGGTGCAGTACGTTATTTTATTGTATATTAGCTACTATTACTTTCATGGACCGTGCATATCAATCTTTTAAGTAGGGTAAATGTATAAAATTAAGAAGACAAAAAGAAGAATATATATATTTCTTAACAAAAATAAAAACCAACTTAAAAACACTAAAAAGGATAAAATAATATATTTAAGTACTTATCCCCTAGAATCATATTTTTTGGAGTCGGTGCTTTACTTTCTATTGTTTTTGGAAACAACTTAGCACCAAAACATTTCTGTTCATTAGTATGATTATCAAGCTAGAAAGAAAAACAAAACAATATTATTTTGGAAAAATATCACACGTCGATAGCGGCTTTAGTAATAATTGCCAATCTGTATTCTGTATCCGGAATTTGTAAGGAGGACAAAGACCAGAACCAAGTGAGGACCTCTAGATATTCGCTTACTTTCCACCATTTTGTTTGACCATTCATAACGCCGCAAAGGAAAACTTATTTAGTTGCAAAAACAAACTTTTAATAAAAGCCCTCCTGTTCTGTAGGCATAAAATGGAAAATATAACCAAAGTTTTGTCAGAGGATTTATCTCGGTTCATGGGTGACGACGTAAACAGTCCGTGGCTAGGGGCGCGGCTCCCCTACCCCCTCCCATTCATGCACCCGGTAAAAGAGAGTGATTGCGATATTTTCCTTTCATCAGTCCTTGGAGTATTTCGAGAGTTACTCTGAGTAATATACGACATTCGGAGATTAAATTATGTTACGTTGAAATAAAAAAATAATTTATTAGACAGAGTTAACTGAAAATCATTTACAACTCTTTACTGACATTGATTTAGATTTTTTGGTTATTGTAAATAATTGATAGTATTTTTATTATTTTTTCGCACAGATAATTTAATTATTTAGTTTATTACGGATTCTGTGAAGGGAATTATTTGAGTTGTATACTTACATACACGATTATTAAATTTTGCTTTGTTTATATTGCTTGGTTTATGAACGTTAATTTACCTGTGTGAGATGATGAAATTTCAGGAAGCATATGAGATGGTAGGCGTCAATCAATTCACGACCAAAGCAAGACGCAAATACATAATAATAACTTTTGTTATCACAGTTTTTGTGCTCGTATGTAATAGTTCCCCTTCAGATCGTCTGGAGGTCATTACTCACGTCAAATCTTACTACATTCACTATAGGTACCTATTTTATTGAGGATATTAAAAGGAATCATAAGAAATCTTTGTTTTGCTGAACACTTATATCTTTTATCAACAGTAAAGTTTTTATCTATACGATGTTGTTTAATAGAAATCGCAAGTTTAACGATCAATCTTCTTATTAAATAGGAAGTATAGAGGTTGCAAATTAAGATTTTTACAATTTTAAATACAAAAGAAAATGTGAAGAAAAATTAATTACCAATATTAATAATTAATGAGTTTATGTAGTAGGGAAGGTACTGGTTGGTACATATTTATTCTTTCGGATTCATGACTTGTGACGCGTAGTTAATGACGCACATAAAAGCCAGTTACAGCAACATACTTTAATAAGTGGGTAATGCTTAGTAATGCTGCAGTCTTTCAACCAGAAGGCATTGCGTAATTAAACTAGTAAGGCTTCCTACCGGACTTACTAGGGATCCAATTACTAGTTGATATCTGCATTACGACATTTAGTCCTCCACATACCTATGTTTCCAATCATTCAAGCATGTTCCCTTACACAGATCAGACACCAGTTATGATGAATACGTTGACATGCCGAAACGGCACTTAGTCTTGGCATGCTTCCAAATTTGTGCAGGTACTTTGTATAAGCCCACTGTAATTTTTGAAGGCGTATAACTATAGAAAACTCACCTAAACTAAAATGATCTATCACACACAATAATAATGTGACGTCAACCTATTCCTCCATATTTGTACTAGGTATTTCATTTTGTGCTGAATAATGCTTCTCTCTTTATAATAGATTGATTCAACGCCCAATTGTGAGTTGAGATAGATACTTATTACATTTTTTTGCCCGTCTGCCCGAAATTAATATTCTGCACTGACAGAATGTTTGGATCATCAGAAATCAAATCACACTGTCCATTTTACAGTTTGCGTGGGATGCGTAATCGATGTGAACCTTATAACACTATTCGTAATTCGCTACGTTCCTGTTTATTATATCAAATGAAATTGCAAAAAACATACTGCTATTAGTATTCAAGGTCAATGAAACGATTAAACAAAGAGCACAATGACAAAGCTCTCTCTAACAAATTCCTATTTGCTTGGCGTTTCGCATGGTGTCGCGATAGGAAGTCATTGTTGTGTGTTGTGAATTAAATCGAAAACAGTCGAAGAATGCTCCCCGGTAACAATGCAGTCATTGTGCAGTTTGATTAGTGAATTAACAGCGAGAGTCTCGCTGGTGTGGACCGATCACGACTTTCAGATCTCACGCCAATATTTCCCAGCGCTTGTTGGAAATTTCACGGACGACACTTTTCTTGGAAAAAATAAAATTACGACACCTGTAGTTTTACCAATGTTGTTTCTTGCTGTGACGTTAATACAACAGTTTCTATCAAGTCATTATAACCTACTTATTCTTCTTTATGTTCTTTTACTATAGGTAAAAGAACATAAAGAACGTACTTAATTATGTAATTATTTTCTTTAAGAAAACATAAATATATTTGTAATCTGCCTGTATAACTTTGAATTGACGATAATGGTCTGTGATTCTCCCATTGCAGAGATAAAAAGCTATAAGTGAGTGGCAAGCCAGACCGATGTTATACTTAATGGTCAAAAAAAAAAAAAAAAAATTATACTTAATGGTACGACATAAAAAGTATGTAATATTCGTAACAATGGACCGGTGGTGGTTCCGTAGCAGGAAGTACGGCTGCTTTGCTCACAGCTGTCAGTGAACTGAAAGCATGTATACTTGCATTTGACATTGAACCTATATTAGAGGGCATTCAAATCAAACAACTCAGTACTCGAGCTATCAATAATTTGATACCTATCTTTTTATAATTTCTTTGTGGTTTTGTGTGTTTAAAATTAAATTATAAACGAAGTTATCTTACCCAGTCAGTGGGATGTTTTAAAACTTTTTGCTAATCTTTGGTGAAATGCTTTGTTGTTTATAATATTGTGTCTGGGGTGTCTGGTCTGCTCAACAATATAATATCTATTTGATTGTGTCTGGTTTGTGAGTACTTTATTATTTAAAAATTGCATATTATAAAAGTGTGTGTACACTTTATCTGGTGTTTACTTAAGAATATGTAATCAGCGCTCGCTCTAGCATTATTGCAAAAGTTTTAACTAAAACCGCAATCTGAAAGAACGGTTAAAAATCTCATTGCCGTTCGTGATGCGTAGTTCGTTTACGTGGATGCGAGCGTGTGTTGGTTCCAGACTTGCGGTTGCATACATACAGGGCAGACGGGCGGGCGCGGTATTTCATTTCACATTATTACGACTCCACTTGGCGGTAGACTTTCATCAGTAATGAGGGTGCCGCCGCCGTCCGTATGCCTCGACCGCAACGTATCGCCGTAAAATCAACCGCTCAGCAAAAAGCAAAACGAAGTGTTCGCATAATAACTCGAACAATTGAATAGCTTACCGACAGTATTTGAATGAAGCTTTGAAACCTTTGACAATTTTATACGGAGCAAAGTTAAAGTAGACACAATAATTATATCTTAGCTATCGTGCTCGTTAGTAATTATTGAGAAACGGCTTTACTAAAGAAGAGATGCTCGATCCGAGAGAAAAGGCTTTTGATTACTATTACACGGTACAATGGTCGTGCGTGAGAGTTACCAGCGTTGTATTGTGCCATTAAATTTATTATGTATTACAATGGCGCGGCGCAATGCTCTATTTACTCAGTCGGTAACAATAGAAACTAATAATGATCATTCTGCATTAATTGCGTTGCGTGCATGTCTAGCTTAGCAAGACTGTTTGCAATACTTATCGTGTCATGATCGTTAATGTTACGTGTTGGCGTACAAGCGCAGCGGAAGTTAAGAAAAAAATGTATGGCTCTTTTAAATTGAAGGTATTATCGTGCAGTCGTAAGGTCGTATTAATATTCACGTAGCGGCGCGCCCGGGGCGAGCAGGCTTCACAAAATGGCTGCCGGAGGCGCTGGGGCCGGCCGAGTCGTGACCGCCAGGAATCCACGCGCTCGTTCCGAACCCTCATCAATTATGCATGAATGCGGCCGAATGTCGATGTTTACTCTCCATGAGACAACAATTTATTGCTTCGTGCGGTTTTTGACATTCGATCGCGGACCGGTCGCACAGCGTTGAGATGACGAAATACGATTTAACTACGCTTGCTTTGTTATCTTTACTTTATATACATCTTACCATCAACGAGTAGATTTAATAGCTCTGTTTACTTTATACCTTGACTCGTCGTAACTCGTAACTATTTCATATCTGTCTGCTTACATTATGTTTAATGGCTGTATTTATGTGCATTGTTTCAATGAACTTGAGATTGGTTTGTAAATATTTACATATTGTGTTATATCTTGTCATCAGTTCGCTATCCAATGATCATAATGATTCATATTTATTGCATCAGTTTGGTGTGGTGATGGTGTGGAATTAATTTAATCGCGATTATAGTGCCAACTATCTACGAATACGAGGCACAGCTGTGTAAGCTATCGATAACGCCGAATGAATAACTCATTGTTCCCGACAAGCGGCTTGCCTTCGAACGTAAAATATTTAGTTTTTGCCTAGCTCACATTCGTATACGATTTTATAATACGCGGTTAGATAGATAAGCTCGGTATGTTAACTGATAATTTTAAGAACTTTTCGGTTTGGTGCGGTAGGTAGGTATAAATGCAATATTGATATTTATATAAATCATGTTTATACATTCTCTATTAGTAATACGTCTTTACAGAAAGGTCTTCGTAATATCATCGTAAATTAGATATACAACATTTCCTTCATGTAGAACGTGTAATTAATGTTGAATGTAAATAAACATAAGGGAAGAGACTTGTTTTCCCGGTGTACAAGGCGTCGTCGTTCCAAGAGATTGTGACAAGTTATAACTCTCCCACGCATTCGTGACTCATGGAGGCCGGAAATCGCAAGAACAGTTCTTTACACATCTAACTAAATAATACGAAGTAAAGGTGACATTTATGCTTATAACACCATGCATAACGTTCGAATTTGAATGGAAAGCTGTGCTAAAGTGCGCTTACAATTTGAGTTGACCTTACAAATATGACTCTCGACGCTGACAATGGCTTTCGTTGACAGAAAGATAACGAAAGCCGCTGAGATAAAATACCTCTAAGTGTCACACACACGCACATGGTTTAATTGCACGTTGTCTTTTTATTTGTTTGATTTAAAGTATTTGTAGAATTTAGGTACGCGAAATAAAATAGGTTTTAGTAATTTAATTAAATTAGACAAACAACTGAAATAATTCAAATAGGTGTAGATATCCCAAAAGCTCGTTATAGGTACGTTTATTCTGCATATCTAAATTTTATAAATTAAAAAAAAGAATATACGGGCATCCTGTTGACTACCTACAAAGGCTAAAAACAAACCACAACATATTAATAGGTACTCGCTAAATAACGTGATAACTTCGAGCCTCTTTCTCGAAACTCATCTGGGTTCAAGGTTATTTTTATGACCACTTATAAGTATAACTAAAACGATTTCAGTTATAAGTGGTCTTAAAAAATAACCTTGAACCTACCAATCACTCAAACAGTCATACAAAAAGCTCTTCGATTTAAACGACCTGCCTAATGCGTCAATTAAATGGCTACTTTACCCAGACGGCTGACATGATGTTCAGTCATATCTGGTAAAACGTTGCGCTCAATGACTTAGCTAGTTGTCCTTCAGCCGTTTCATTGGATGCCGGCGTTTAATCAACGGCCTAGATGTCGAGTTGTTCGGCTAATTTAACCAGACGGCTGCGACATAGGTACTACTTGACGTCAATAATACGTCATTCAAATAATGACTCACTGTTATCATCACAGAATTCAACGGACGATATTTATGTTAAATCTGGCACCTTGAATCAACACAATACACTATGAATAACAATATGTATTTGATGAAATCAAAGTTTATTATAAATTGTAGATTTGAACAAAATTCAATAAGCTTCCTTTGTTATTTCCCCGCAGGAATTTAAACCCAATAGAGTTTTTCAGATACATTATGAATTATTATGATGAACGTAATTAGTTACAAATCTCTAAAAGACTACCTTGTAAGTAATCTTTCTATGGCTAAACCTAAAATATTTTTTCATCGCAATTTGCACTCGGCTGTGTTTAGTTGAATTGAAAGTAGGTAATCGAGTACTGTATTCAGGATATCATTTTTTGCCAATTTAATTCTGATGAGGTTAGCATGTTCTCACTGTGTAGGTAGTTTATTTGTTTTTCTCAAGGCAACGCTTTACTGTATTCGGGGAATTCAGTCCTTATCAATTGGAACAACCAGGTTATCGACTAGCTTTTGTTATCGACTGCCGTGTTTGTCTGTCTTATCTATGAATTCCCTGCCTCTTGCTATCTAATTCTATCCTATCTAATTTATAAAGTGGAGTGTTATTCAGATATACAGACATATTTGAAATAAATCATAGGAACTGAATACCTTCAAAGGCTCTATTTTATGTTCGCACAAATTAAAGTTAACTCTACAAAAATTAATTTGTTCTAAATTTGAATAATAAAATTCAAAGTATTATTATTATAGGTGTGCCTTGGTAACTTTTTACGACATACTTAATTATGATAATACTGTTGAATTACTGTCTGTTAAGAAGTTTTATTGTGGACATTTACATGCCTGGCCTGCATGTTTTTGAATTTGAAGTTTCATTGGAACAGAAATCATTAAAATGTCGTAAAACGTCTAAAAGTGGTTCGCAAGTTCGCATCCGAAAATATAATAGTTTTGCGAATTACCGAGTTATTCGCATGCAACCGCTAATTCGATTTTTACAAGGCCAACACAAGGTATGTGACCTCTTTGCTTGTTTATACAAAAAACAGGTTTCACTTCACTATTTGCCTAAGTAGGCCCCTGCTGCTAGCATGTCAGTCCGATAAAAAACGTTAAAAAACACACTAGTGTTAATAATTGATCTATTTAACAAAAAAAGTAATTACTTTTTTACAGTCAACGTTTCTAATTCTATTTTCTAGGAAAATCAACGGCTCGTGATAAACTCAAGTAGGTAGGTACCTACCTACCTACTTGAGTTTATCACGAGCCGTTTTTATTTAATTAAGTACCTAGCTAGATAGGTAGGTACCTACCTACCTATCTAGCTAGGTACTTAATTAAATTTGGTAATTTGCAAGATAATTGAAATAGGTAAGTAGGTAAATTATTACATTTTGCTTATATTTCAATTAAAAACAATGTTATGTATTCGAGAACATGAAATATGTTTTCAACTTTTAACACGTGCTCCGTTGCAGAAATTATACCTAAACTAAATCATGTGTAATTGTGTACATTACATTCCTTCTTTGTGTTATTTATAAAACTGAAGTCAGAACGGATAGCCTGTCACGAATAGTTGGGTTATTGCCAAATCGTTAGCGCTTTGTAAAATGTATACCGGTATCACACGGTATGTTGGTCAACGATCGGAATTTGTTTGTTTGTTTTTTAGTTCCGCAACCCAGTAAGTGCTTTGCATTATTTTTATTTGTAAAAAAACTTTATAAGTATTATACTTTAACTTATAGCATGTATATGTGTATAATATTGACATCAACGATGATAGGTACCTACTACTCCTAAGTACTCTAGTTTTTTAACTTCTGTCCGTAATACGTGTACCTTACCGTGTATCTGGAAATTTTAACCACATTCACAAAGTATTCTTCTATTAAATATCTAATTTAAACTTAAATTATGTTGTACTCAATTACCTATGCTGGCGATGGCGTATGTATGTACCTATACATAGATTTTTAAGATTTTATGTTTGTTTTGTTTTAATGCCTGCTTATTTGAATATTTTGGCTCAAATAACATTCCAGTGATATTTTGACTGTCGGAAACAATGTGAATTTCACTGGAAGCAAATAAGAAACGTGTTTATATGTTGTTTGTTAGCAAGAATTAGGTATTTTGTTGTGCTAACAGTAGTGTGCTGTTTTAAAATTTTCATGATGTTATCTAAAGCACCATTTCTTTAAAGTTAAAACTAGGTATAAAACTTAATCGTTAGATTGTCGGTCGGGCGCATATCATGATTATCAACATCTGCCCTTCCAGTTGCAGTTGTAAATAATTCCAATCGTTTGCTTGTATACTGTAGACCGCCCCATCAGGTGCGCTCTCGTATACGCGGGGCGAGCCCTCCTCACACCCCCGTACCCGCGCCGCCCGTTCACTTGTTGCTACGTTGCCTGCTAGTGCTACGTCGCGTTCGTTCGAGACTGGCGCTACCGCCTTCCCCCGCTCCCCTTTCCTCTACCGACGTTTCCCCGCGTTTCAGTTCTTTGTGCGCCATTGAGGCTTTCGCATGTCTGTGCTTTGTGTAACGTTTGCAACGAAACTTGACTGAGACCTGAGACGTGAACCTTCATAGCCAACTAGAAGTGGTGTGTGTGTGTTATCAAGTCCTCGCTTGACTTTCTAGCGGAGTTTTCGGTAGAATAATACCTACTTCCTCCTGTGAAATCTGTGATAGTGATTTACATTTTGTGTTACTTTTGAATTGAATTAGGATTATTTGTGTCTACTACGTGTAAAAAATAATATCCACTCTGTAATAGAAGAGAAATCGGAAACTTTCAACTTGAAAATCTATCAATTGACCATAATATTTTTTTCACCGCACGATACTGAAGAGTGAGTACCTACATCTAATTACCTATTTTATTGATTGATGTCAAGTCAATATATATGAATGTCATGCTCATGATACAAGTAATGACGGCATTGTGACTAATAAATGACGTTTGCTAATTACATTGGTAATATTTAAACATCTACCTCTTCAAGAAAACCATTTCCACAAAACCCTAACAGAACTCACGAAAAACACGAAAGGAGTATTTAGTTAGTTGGTACATATTATAATTTGTTTACTTTATAAATCATTCGTTCGTATCTTACCTCTAGTCTTTAAGTAAAGTATCTACTGCCACAAGTTTTTCTGTGAAAAATAATGAAAATAGAATACAAGACCTTGATCGAAGATTTGGTCGCTCGCTCAGTAAAAATAGACGTGAAAATTTTTATCATAGTGGTTATTTAATTGCAAGATTTTCGATTCCTGTTTTGATCGTTTATCTTTGTAGGCCATCTAGAGTAGTTAGGTAGGTAAAAAAATTGGGAAGTAATTTATTTTAGATAGGTCACTGCAGTATTATAAAGCTTGATCTAAATTGCTTTCATGGTCCATTAATTCTTTTTCTAATTTGAATTCCAATTTAAGTAATTTTGAATTTATAAGTGTAACAAAAACGTTTTCATACATAACTCAAATGACCAAATGAAGGTCTTAGGAGGTCTAAAAGAAAGATAGTAAGCGTGGGTTAGCTATTAGAGATGTCGTTTAAAGGGGAATCAAGAATTCCAGTCACGAACGTTCGGGACGCGTCGTGAGATGGAGGAAGATTACTCGTTCGCGTCCGTGCGCTTTCAATAGCACGTTGCGCAATTTACTGCACGCGGCGAGTCGTGATGCTAAACTACAGCATATCTTCAAGGTGGTATTGCATTTTGTAGTCACGATACCCAATGCATATAAATGCCCTGGATAGCAGGCTAGGTTCATTCCATTGGATAATAAAGGGACAATTAACTAAGTCATTCATTACACATTAGTTTACTCTCAAGTACGAGTATAGCAGAATCATAAGTAGAGCAATTTAAAAAGACCATAATATCACACATGACGTTACGTAAGATGATGTTAGTGTTGAGATAATTGCTTTATTGCAGCAGGGAAAGCTTTGTTAACTTGTTTTATTATTCTGTGCTGCTAATGTCCCATTAACGGTTGTTGGCCGAGTGGAAGTGTTTCATTACACGTTTGGTGACTCGACAGTCGACACGCTCTAGCGGCTTTAACGAGATAGCTTTGACTCCACTACACTAGGTGCCGGACAACGTAGTGATTGCTATTAGATTATTAAATCTGTTTTTATTAATTTGTAAAATTCCTATCTACACACGATACTATTTCTATGGTTGAATACCCCGCGTTTAAATTAGATAGGTATTAGACAAACTACAAAAGATACTCTAAACACAACACATAAGAGAATTATTCATATCAGGCATGACAATAACTCGAAATCAATGACTTTAATATCGTTAAATAAACGTGAAACGTTTAAATGGTTTGATCTATCGATCCTTTTATATGAATGTTCTGACTCCGAGTCCATGCCCGTTAATGCTTTGATGGGTTCGGCCTCTTGACCTCGTCCAAGTCTTCATTGCAGTGGATAGTGGAACCGTTCTTGTTATAACTACCGGCCGGCAGCGTAATAAATAACCCTCGGAACGAGCTTGCGGTTTAGTTATTCAGAGAAGTCCTACATACTTGGCTAATAACACGGCAAACGGTATTGCACCGAAATGAATAATTCAAAACCACACGATTGTAGAATTGTGAACGCTGATTTGCGGTTTTAAAAATCATCACAATAGGTTATTTAAACACTTTGAGATTGAACGTTTGCGTTCTGGGAATGTTTGCTACAATCTGATTGTATGTACCTATCTATAGGTATGTGCATGCAAACGTTTGTGCAATAGTGCGGTTGTGCGTTCTTGAGGCCCACCCTTCATGAATAATGCAAGTAGTCCGCGGTCAGAATTTAGTGCCGTCGCTTTGCACGACTCTCGATCTGCCATCTCTATGTCAACTTTTTTTGCCCTTCTTTCTATCTAATGAAAGGCTCTCACCGGTTCTCAGCGTTTGTCTTGTCAATCAGCCGTTGTCGCCGCCAGGTTGCCGCGCTTCCCCATGGAGTTATTTGTTGCTCCATTGTCTCCGCCCACTGATCACTGTCGCATTGTCTCGAAACTTTTGTTTACATTCATTCAATAGTCGCTTGTTTAAAAAGAAACCTACTTTGTTTACTTGTACTCTTTAATATTATTGGTTGATTTTTTGTTATCAAATACTACATAGTACATACCTTCTATTAATGAATAGTTTCGATTCCGATTCTTAGTTGCAATCCGAAAGAATTAATTGTATTTTCTATATGCAAATTGAAAGTTAAATCAAGTTTTCTAACATAACTTTGACTGTTAATTTCAGTATTATGTACTTATATCAAGTTATATTTAAATGTCAAATTGTAATGTTGAATTTTCTACCTTGTTATCTTAATATATTTCGCCCCTATTAATTCTCGAAAGTAGCCCATAGAAGGCAAAGAATTTCAGGACCGGTTTCTCCGGTGAGCAAGCATGATGCATAACTCGGGCCCGCCCGGCCCAGTATCGAGCCACATTATCATGCCATATTTACGATCCATCTGGCTGCGCACGCACAATAATCACCAGGTTGGACTCACAATTATTGTCGGTTTCTTCTGTTTACGTTTGTTATTAATCATTATTCATGCGATTATGTAAATAAGGATCCTCTTTAACAGCGACTCATTAGAATTCCATTGTAGTGCGCTCGACACGCAAACTTTTGAGTAGGTGTCGTGTTAAATTCTTTATAAGCACGAGCCGTGCTATTATACCTACTTTACTGTATCTTGACTTCATTAACATTATATTTAGTTGTTCTTTTTGTCTAAATAAAAATTAGTCACGGTAGTATGAAAAAAAACTGTGGTACTAAATGAATTTTGTGTAATGTGTTCACGTGCAATGAATTTATTTTAAACTACCATACGTTTCCTTGCTTGTTTCACAAATACATATTGTATTAGATTATGTAATAAAGGTACAAATTATACTATTAATTTGTCAAGTAGGTACCCCCAAACCAGGCACAACAGGTTTTCGATTAGGTATAAGTAGATGTAGATTTTAGACCCGTTGAAATGGTAAGGGAGGAAAATCAATTGTTTTAGTTTTGTTTATTGAGATGACGTAATTCTTGTTATTGGCTGGACAGAATCAGATTTTTGTTATATCGTTTTCTTGTTTCGATTTTGAGCCAAACGTCCGTTCAACTGTAATGTTGGCTCGCGTCGCGGTGGCTGGCATCCAACTCGCCATTCATTCGCCATCGCCATGTGGACGACTTGCCAACACTCCATCTCATAAAAATGATTTCATTATCTTCCAACTTCCCTCTTCCGGTGGCCAATTATTTAAATTAAACGAGGCATCAAATCACTATTGATACATTTTATTATAGTATAGACAGTGTCACAAATTTCGAAGTCAAGGCCGATATCTTCGTAACCACTGCGAGTGTGAAAGTGTATTACGCAACAATTACTTAATACCACACCGTCAGACAGAACTTACTAGGGTAATAAACAACGTCCTATAATTAACGAATACCTACATAGCGCTAATTTACAAACACTGACCACTAAGAAAACCAACAACCTACTTATGAACCATAATAATGGTTAACCCATGCTAATTGTATCTATCTACCTATGTGAATGTGAGTGACAATATTAAAATGCCGGACGACTCGTCTTAAAGTAACGACTTGCTGTGTCCGCAATCCGCATACAATACATATGTTTGTGCAGCGAGGTGAGCGAGCGTGTGAATGAGCTTATGTTGGCGTCAGCCCAATCGTGTCGACATTCCGAGCAGTTGAATGACGTCAGTCAGTACTTTGTCAGTATCCAGCTGATACAGTGAAATATGACATACGAATTTAGATCTATGAAAATGAATGACAGCGTTTGTAATAATGATCCCGCTGTTGCATATCTTCTTTTTTAAGGTTAATCACAATCATTGATTGATATAATAACTTCAGTCTTGTGTTTTACCAGTCTCTTTTTTGTTTCAGGTGTCTCCATAAGTGTGAGTGCAAGTGATGTGGTCGAAGTCAGTGAGGAAAACGACAAGTGTGTGAAACAAGAGGAAGTGAGCAAGCCCGAGGTGGTGTCGAATAGTGAGGGTGAAGTGCGGAGTGAAGTGATTGGTGGTGCAAGCGCGGATGGTGTTGCTAGCGCCGTGGCCTCCGAGGAGGACGACTGTGTGATAGTGTGCGCGCGCGATGCGGACGAGAGGTCCGACTCCGGCGTGAGTGGAGTGCGCTCCGGGGGCTCGGCGAGCTCGGTGGAGGACCGCGAGTGGCGCGGTATGGCGCACGGCTACGGCGGCGGCCCGCCCCCGCCTCTGCTGCACCTGCCTCCTCAACCGCCCGCGCTCTATGCCAACGAGCTGCTCTGGAAGCAGCGCTACCAGGCGCCGATTCACGCGCCGCTGCACCATGCCATCGCTGATGACTACCTCGCCGCCGCTACATACGATAGAGAGAGACATGAAAGACTGCTACGGTGAGTTTACCTTATTAGTAACATGGAATTTTTGTTTGTGTTGATAATTCTTCTATCTACACTACACAGTACACCTTACTCTGTTGATACTTGCCTGCATATCAAATTTGTAAAAAAAATAATAAGACAAGTTTTCAAACTGACATATTGACCTTAATGTGCGCTGCCGTCTTAACTATTTGAAAATTTGTAAATAATCTTTTATGACATGTTTTGTCCTGTCTCTATCATAAAAAAGCATTCACTTACAAAATTGATCTTCGTCATTTGTCTAAACGGCATTTTTGCGTAAAATTCAACTTCGAATTTTCGAAAGAAGCGTACTATACTAAACTATAGTTATGTTTCATATTTTAATGTTGTTATGAGACGCGGGTTCGATTCCCGCCTGGAGCATATATTATTTCATCGTTTTCTTTTCTTTATTTGTAAAATTGTTACAGTATGGTTATGTTTTTTCTGAACCTGGTATTGATTCTTTTCTCCGAAATGACTCATACGAGTCATCGCGGGATTAATAAATAGTATGAGTCACGCTTATGGGGGTTTAAATATTGGAAATGAACAAACCGAATCTAATAAGACTTTATTTAAAAATGCATAAGCAAGTCAGGCTAGTCTAAATAGGTGTCAGATGATTTTTCGAAAAGTCTTATAATAATAGTAAGAGCAATTTTCAACTTTTCATACTACAAACCAAAAATCTCCAATAAATTCTTTATTATTTAGACTTTTCAAAAAATCTTCTTACAACTAATTAGACTAGCACGACTCGCTTTTGCATGTAAAGGCTTATTAGATTTAGTTTGTTCGTTTCCAATTATTTTGACTCCCAAAGTTTATATGAAAAGCCGTGCGGCGTAAACTCCCTTACTTAATCGTAATTTGTAATTAATAACCGACCAAATAGGAAACAAGTAAACTATATTTGGAATTAGCAATTTTCTTTCTTTGCAGTGATTGTGTGTGTGTGTGTGTGGTAGGGATTCGTAGTGCTGGCTGGCTACAATTTTCTTTTTCGCTTTAAAAGATTCCTAACGAGAAAAAAAAAGATTATATCCCGATTGTTGGTACTTATTATTTATGAATATACAGTTTTTCTTATACTTACTATAAATAAAATCTTTATTCGCCCATACAGAAATGCTTGCTAAGAGTAGAGAACACTGTGACCTTGAACGGTCATAGTTGTATGTTATAAAATTCTAGATATACAAATTATACAATACAACGACACTTTAATTGTATCATCATAGGTAGTATATTGTTGGTAAGATACGTATTTATTACTGAATAAAATATTTGATGTCTTTTACCTCTTAAGAAACATTCACGAACAGAATTTGCATCAGTTTTAGCAATATTTTAAAAACGTCTGAATGTGGCAATATAGTTAGGTAAATATTCATTATTAATAAATTTTAATATTAGAATGTAAAAATATTTTCGTCGAAATGAAATGGCATAACGGAATTGTGATGCTTTTAGTAGGTAGGAATGCAAAACGTAGTATTTCGTCAACAACTATTTATAACTCCAGTGTTTACTGTCCCAAATGTCTTTATGACTGAATCAATGATAATACTGATAATGAAGGCTACGTAAATTCTGTTCCTTAGAATTTATTACCAACCCAATACTGACAGACGGAATTGTAATGCAAATTTACGACTGTATTTACTTAAATTACAAATTAAGTTATGGTTGAACATAAAAACAAGGTAATTCCGTGTCCGTTAAAATTTACATGCAACTAGGCAAAATAAGCATTTAATTTCACGGTCCAATAATAGCAATATCAGCGTAAGCAGCGGTCTTGAGACGTGATCCAAGGTTTGTTTCGTTCGCTTGAAAGTTCTGGGTCAAGGTCAAAAGAACTGTTCTCAGAGTGACTTAGCAACTGTAGGTATTTTTTGATAAATGCGCTTACGTTTACGAGTTGATTATTGTTTCTTTGTTTATGTTTTCAGCGCTTATTTAGCATCTATTTATCTTTGATATTTATTAGAGTCAACGTATAATTGTATATTTACTTGACAACATTACATTTATGATAAAACTATTGCTGTATGGGTGGACGCACAAAGGATTTCGAATATTTGTATGATGAGTGTACCAGGCATTTGGATTTTTTAAAATGGCGGCCACGCATGAACACCTTCATTTATCGATAGTTCACATCAATACAAACACAAAATCTCGTAAAGCGTCATGTCTACAACAGCTCATAAGCTCTTAAAGATATTTTAGTGGCCGCACAGAATTTAGCTTTCTTTTTTTAGTGTTTATTTTTATCGCAACACATTTGGCGTTTGATATTATTAGCGGACATCCTAAATAACTACATAGATAGAAAATTAAGCCATACCTTCCTACATTCCTTTATTCGAATTAATTGTTTTTACTCTATTTTTAAGACTTTGTACAAGATGGTGACGATAATAGGACAATAAGATTCATAGAAATGGCTTGCAACTTTCAAAAATTTATATATTTGATAATTTCATGACATTTCTGTGAAATAATGCAGTCAATGTTATATTATTTTATAGAAATGTCACGAAATTATCAAATGAATAAGATGTATTTGAAATTTGCAAGACATTTCCATGAACTAATATAGCCCATGTTTTAATTTATTGTCGTATAACGAATAACCACCCTGTATAACGAATTGAAGCTTGTTTAATTTGCTCTTTATCTAGAGACGCGGCAGCGTTCCAGCCAAGTTCAAAAAAAGGAACTGGCAACGCGGTTGCCATTTCGAGCTACTTTTGACCCTTTCACAACTCGTAAACTTTAATCTACACATGAAATTTGGCACATTTATTAACCCCCCAGCTTGTAAATAATGTAAAATTTCATATTAAGTTTTTAAAACCGGCATTTTTGTGACTGACTCACTCAACATAAATCTAACCCACTTCTAGATGATCTAGAAACTTGAAATTTTGTGATTATGTTTATTATTATGCAAATATAAAGTTCATCTTCACTCACTAGATGTCACTGCACGGTTCTGCATCGTGGTTGAATTACATTCCCAACAAATAAGTTGGCACTCATTTAGATCTGGATTCTTTTGTCGGCAAAGTCGAGAACGACGCAATTTTCAATATTAGCTCTTATTTCACTGATGATGACAATACAATTTAATTTATTCAACCTGTACCGTTGTAAATCCAAGATGGCGGCTGCCCCAAAATAGCATACGACAGAACACCAAATATGTTCTCTGGCACCCAGCCTCCA
This sequence comes from Nymphula nitidulata, assembly GCA_947347705.1. Lineage (NCBI taxonomy): Eukaryota > Metazoa > Arthropoda > Insecta > Lepidoptera > Crambidae > Nymphula > Nymphula nitidulata. Next base: position 15,204,707 of record OX374629.1, read on the forward strand.
TAACACAAACCCTCATAAACGCATGACTTTGGGCAATTAGTCTATTGTGGAAAAATCGGCGCACCTTGTTCAGGATACCGAGTTTCAGCGAAGTTGTTTTGATCACGGTTGCGATGTAGTTTCTTGGAGTTCCATTTAGTTCATAGACCAACTTCTGTAACAAAGCTTTGATATCCCTATCAGTCCTGATGATAATTGATGCGAATTTCTCACATTTCCTTGCTCTAATAACACATTTCTTGTATACCTAATGGATTTATACCAATGTTCAATGACATTTGCTCTTCTAAAATTACTGAGCAGGCTTTTATTAAAAGTAGTAAGCGCTTCACCAATCCTATTTCCAACCCCTTGAGTATTCCATGTCTCTTCAAGATATCTTGGGTATTGATTTTAGTATTTTTGCACGAATAAGCCACTTACTTTGATTCCCTTGAAAGAATTACTAGTAGCCTTTCTGCCCGGGTTGTACTGCAACCAAAACGATTTTTCTGCCATATCTAATTTATCTTCTGTAGGATTATATTTAGGTTTTCATTTTTGGTTAGTATTAGATTGCAAATATCTATAATCTTGGCTGATTTTATGAAGCTAACTTAGAACAGCGTATTGAAGGTTGTTGGTATGGTTTTTTAGTTCATTCAAGGTAGTTTTTAGTTCTTCTTTTATTTCAAGTACCTACTTCATCCAACTATTTAAAATAAAATTCCGACAACTCAAAAAGCTAAGCTAAGCTGTTTCCAGAAACAACAGAAAGTGGAGCACCAACTACAATAAATACATTTTTAGGAGATAAGTACCTATAGGTACCTTAATTTAATTATTTTTAAATCGAACGGGTACAATATATCTCAAACGTTCGTTGTTGAGTGAATGAATGGATCTGTTAACTAAAGATTAAAATGCTCTGGTAATGTAGTGTACACCAAAAGAATTGACACATTATAATTGGAGGCTCAGACTTTAGATATTATAGAAAACATGATCTTTTTTAGGGAATGTTTAATACATACAGCATTAAGTATAACATCCGCAAAAGTTCTTTAGAAAATAAAAGCTTAATACCTCATTATTTTTACGTACATACGTAGTAGAACTTCTTTTAGAAAACTACTACCGTGTAATAAGTTCCTTTAATGGCAACTGTCCGGTTGACTGGTAGAGAATGCCTAATGGCATTAAGTCCGCCAAATTGTAACTCATTTTGTGCCATTAAAGTTTAAATAAATAAATAAAGATAAGACAATATGTTTTTTTACTATACAAAACTTACACATTGTTATATTTCCTTATGTTTAATTTTTATTATTTTTAAAGTCATGTGAAAGAAAAAAACTCATTTAAAAAAAATTACTACATAATAGTTACGTTTTATTACTAATATTATAGTTACGTGTTGTTGAGTAAAAATAAATGCCGCAAATGTCAAAGATTTGTAACTGTCGGAATGTAACAGACAATTACAAAAGCATCATTTTATTCAGTCTTTTCAGTATTAAAGTGACTCATTTTTCGGAGGGTTTTTGACGATTAATTTAAATAATAAATAATTCAATTACATACTATAATAATTTTAGGCTTGATCTAAAGGAGAAAGTATAAATAATAATATGCTCTTTTAATTTTGAACATAGCATTGAATGATGAGGATCTATATGACATGGAACACAAAATTCGATTCAAACCCAAAATTTTTTTTTTTACTTGCAACACCAGGGGTATCACTTGGGCGTTGCTAATCCTGTAAAAACTTTTTCAAGCCCCTTTTGAAGAACCCATGCAGTACGCGTTCGAGAAAACCTCTGCAGGGAGCTCATTCCACAACCTGAGCGTACGGAGGAGAAAGTTCCTCTGAAACGCGACCACTTCGGTTCAGAGGCCGTGGGCATCATGTCAAATAATTCCTCATAACACACCCCGTTATACAAACGGTAGAGCACACACAAAGAGGCAAAATATCTTCATAGGCTTAGAGGTTCAATACCGCTTGTGAGCTCAGGATCGTCGACAATTTTCATAGCGCGTCTTTGGAGCACGTCAAGCTGGTATCTAGGTGCTCCCGCCCATAAAAGGCAGTAGTACTCCATATGGGGCCTGACTTGAGACTTAACAGTAACAGTCTTTGCCCCGAAGTGAAATACTGCCGCGCTCTATTGAGCACACCAAACTCTTGGATGCCAGTTTGACTTTATCCTCCAAATGACTGAGGAATGGCACGCCACTAGAGATATCAACACCAAGGATCCCAATACTCGTAGAGATGGAAAGCGGTGTGTTAAGGAATTGTGGAGCCACAGCGAATGGGAGTTTTTTAGCGGTGAACGCGCAGACTTGTGTCTTAGTGGGATTGAATTGGACTAAGATTGGTACATTTCTTGCATTTGCCAAGAATCGTCACTTTCGTTCTCAGCATGCGATATAGGTATTATAAATAATACAATTAGACACGAACAAATATTGCTATGAGAATAACATTTTTGTGTACACAGGCACAGGAGTTATCCCTTTCCGTTCGCGTTGTATTGTAACATTATGCTGTGTATCCAATTATCCATGACTAAATTTGCTGACGTCATGATTTTTCTGTCTGTCAATTACACTAACCAGCCCACATTGGGCTATTGGGCCTAATTCTGTAGGCACACTCTCAAGTTTAAATTTAAGTACAGTATATCTCTTTCTCACAATCACAATATGTAATAAGAATGAGATAGCAAGAATTTCTTTTAAGCTGTCATCTAAATTTAGACAGATTTCATACGAACCATGGACAATTTTAGACGGCATGTACAGCCTCCTAAACACTGCATTTTATCACGTTCTATAAGGTCCGAAATTGAATGCATGTTTCTAAATGTCAAATTTTATGACAGCGATCCTTTTCGTATTCATATTGAGAGAAAGGGGTAGACTGAACTTAAATTTAATCTTAGCATGTGTTCGCCAGAATTAGGACCATTGTCGTATTATGGCCTAAACTCTTCTTGTTACTTTTTCCATGTAGGAAAGCCTCTTACTGTGTGACCAACAGTAAGACGTAGATATTCCTCGAAGCGCACCGAATTTTAAAACGCACCAATTGTAGCGCACCTAAACTATTCCTCGAAATGCCCCAGTCTGGTGCGCTAACAAAATCAAAAAAAATAATATTATAAGTTTATTCCTCAAAGCGCACCAACAACGGTGAAAAATAGAGAGGAGCATGTAGAATCATTTTAAACTTTTTACAATCAAACTAAAGGTTACTTGTAAAAACTTTAACATGTTTGGTCAATTTCACCAATATTCAATATGGCAATATGGCGGTCAACATAGGTCAACTAAATGTCACCAAAGAGTCAAGTCATAATAATGACGTATATTTGTGGCTGTGTGCCAAAAAATTATTGCTTTATACCACGAAACAAAGCAAATAATAATAATAAAATAGACAATTAAACAGCTGTGCATATTTTTTATTTTTAGTATAGTGTATTATAGACCTGGTCGAGTCTCCATATATTGTTGGGATATCTGCTTTAGTTAAAACAAAATGTAGCTGATATCGTAAAATTTCGGTTCTTCAAGGGTAAAATAAGTATATATTTTTAAGCTTATACATATTTTTATATCAGCTAAATTTTTATTTCTCTAACGCGTTTGTAATAATAAGGTCATATCTTGTCATTTAAACTAAAAAGTTACCGACCTATTTTACAAGCAATTGAGAGCAATTGCTGTAGCTGTCCCGCCCAATTAAGATAGCTTATCTCACTTTCAATCGACGAATTTTTATTACGATGGCCTGGAATTTTAAAATCATTTCTGTATGATGCAATGGAGTTATTTCGACAGAAATGGTTAAAAAGGAGATGTTTTATATCCGGCCAGGTGGTATGTATGTACATTATCTCAAAAAATCAAGAAAAATTTCCTGAATTCGAGAAAAAGACTAAAAGTTCGTTTTCATTCATAGTTTGAGTTTGTTTAAAGATGGATCTATATGGAAATATGGCGGGCGACATAAAAGTCAACTAAACGTCACCAAAATGACAGACGCCATAATGAATATTCGGCTGTGTTGCAGTTTTTTCTATAAAAATTCTTGTTTTGTACCTCGAAACAAAGGAAATAAATAGAAATTTGGCAATCGAACACTGTTCTGTATATGTTTACCTTTTTCTCAGAATACTGTACATAGACTGGGCCGGGTCTCCTACACCTAAAAATAATACCAACTTAAAAATACTAATAAGGATAAAATAATTAAAGTTAGGTAGGTACTTATCCCCTAGAAACATAGTTGTTGGTGTTGAGATGCTAAGTTTGTTATTAGGTTATTTTTACCATTTAAAATTATTTGGGTGTGTTAGGCTAAATATGCACTTTGTTTCTAGTTACTTAAATCGGATTTCGTTGAAAATATCATTGATGACATACGATACGGCTGTGAAATGTGGTCGCTTACTAAGGGCTTCTGTTTGTATGGAAGGCCCATGGTAACTCAACGAGCTCAACGAGCTACGATAGGAGTTTCCCTAAGAGGCAGAATTAGCAATGAGCACATCCATGCTAATAGACTGCCCACTTTAACTTGCTAATCCTATGAGCAGGCAACAAGGGATAGCGCGTAGAACAAACAGATGTTGGGGCGTTGAATTTGTAGCATGAAGACCGTGTACCGGAAGCGCAAATTAGGACGGCCTCCCACTAGATGGACAGCCAGGACGACCAGCCCCTTGTTCGATTGGAAAAGTCACAATGACGTCTCGCTTTGACACACCGTGATAAAAAGTGACAGGTTTCCCATATCCGAATTATTTCCGACAGTTCATTAGGCATGCAATTACCTGACCTTTTCATTTCACAACTGTCTAAAGGCCTTAGATAGTTGTGAAATAGGCGGCTGTTTATGGCTGCGGGGCGCGCCGTAGGATGCAGGTGGCGGAAAACCATTCCTTTGGGAAATCGATGACAGAGGCCTTTGTTCATAGGCTGGTATCAGCCAGCCTATGATGTCTACTGCTGAACAAATGATGATGATGTTACCAAATTATTTTGTAATTTAGAAGTTACCTGAGAAAACTGCAAGGTAGGTAATATTATAATAATACCTACCTACCTTACATTATGTCTAATTTTGTCATTCGGTCAGGTCGGCCGGATATTAAGATAAAAATAGGAAACGGAGACTTGTTTAAAATTTTTATGATATTCCACAATAATATTAAAAAAAAAGCGAATGTTACTCGGTCTGTTTGTAACGTTTTTTCTTCTAAACAATTTATACGATTTAGATGAAATTATGGCATGACGATTGATTACATCCAGAGAAAGCAGATAGGCTACCTTAAGGCGCGATAGCCGACATCCGCGCGGGTAGAGGCGCGGGCTAATGAATAAAAATATCCAATTATTGGAAAATTTTGCAATACTACAAAGTTTTTCTTTGCTTTTCTTTGCTATCTGTTATCTTGAAAACAAAACATCATTTCCGTCCCTTCTCAGACCCATTGCTACACCCCCAATACAAACACGGACAATATTACACACCCTATCAAACACGACACAATACTACTCAAAGCTATATCTTCATCCACCATATATTATGCAAATATTTTTTTACATAGGTACATATTAATTATGATAAAAATAAAAATGATTAGCTGCGGTGACATATCACCGCAGCTAATCATTTTTTTACGCATTACCGATTTTAGATAGGTATGGCAAAGTTATTTTTTATGAACAAAGCACGGCAAATAACTCGACACGACACCACCGGCCACCACCCGTGAGAAGCGGCTCTAAGACTATTAAGTGGCAGGCGTAGTGGTTTAAGCGCTCTGGTTTCGATTACGAAAACAAAGCAACCTTCGCCATGGTCGATTCTGGGATCGGTCAAACAAAAAAAATATAATCTCGAGCTCCTCCATGCTTCGTAAGACACATTAAGCCGTTGGTCCCGGTTGTTACTGCAACCGCTTTAACCCACTAACCCGCATTGGGCCCGCGTGGTGGTGTTATGGCCCAAGCTCCTCATGTGTTTCTCCCATGTAGGAAGGTCTGTGCCCAGCATTGCGGCGTATATAACTGGTAATGATGCGAAGATGGCTAGTGAAGTATGAATGAACTCTGTTCTAGCTGCCTGACCTTGCTGGTCCATGAGAAGCCTTATGACGCCTCTTTTGAAGGAATCCATGTTATATATAGGAAGGAGGGGAACATGTGCTGGTAAAGAATTCCAAGTATTGGACGACAGAAGAAAACGAGTTACTAAATTTCTTTGTGCGTGAGATGTATAAGTGGAGACAGTTAATTGATGACTCAGAAGATCGAGACGCGTGCTTAGAGAAAAGGGGAGGGTGAGACAAGGTCGAAAAGCTCTTCAGAGCACTTTCCACTTCTTTTATCCAATGTCACCATTGTATGACATGATAAGGTACTACCTATATGGTCGGCAAATCGAATATGAGTGATGTAATCATGTTGATGCCGAGTCCTGTCCAGTCCAGTATATTGAAAATGACTTCCAACGCAGTGGTAAACGGTTTCGGAGATCTTACGTCTACTTCTCTTATCCCTCTCTGCAGCTGGATAGGATTCTTATACTGAATGATTCTGTATACGGATCGACATGCTGGCGCTCTCGTACAAACATCTCATCACCTTAATATACCGATAGTCAATGTGACACCTATGAAGGGGCTGAAGCACGGCCCAAGTTTTAATCAATTCAATTTGAAGGTGATCGTGTTAATAATGAGAAATTTGGATTGTTTAATGTAAGATAGAATAATATATTCGGATATAGTACCACCCCGTGTGAACCTCTTTGAATTCTTTGATTAAGTGCATAAAAATTAGTAAACTTATTGATGTAATAAATAATTCATAGACTTTGATCAGGACACTGTCCATCTAACAAATTTGGTGACCTAATGAGAAAAATAGATTCGCTGAACTGAGCCAACACCAGTATGAAAAGAACAACACTCTCTTGTGTGTGAAGTCTTATATAAAATATTTATTCTTTGTTATATTCAGCAGTCAAAGCTGAAAGCAAGCGCTATCGAGATGTTGCGATTCAATTGAAATGACACTGAGTGGTTATTGTTGATGGAGTGTGTCATCAGGATTAAGGATCGATCAAATCATTAAGAAATACATGTTTCCTAACCAAGTCCTTCAAGCGCTCTATATCCATATCTAATTATATCGGTGAAAAATTCGTAAAAAAGACAAATAATGACGCGCGCGGGCTGTCGTGACCCGCCGCGCCCCGCTTCACACGGCGTCTCACATACATTGCCATAGTAATTCGTATGCCAAGAACACGCGATCAACACACGACGTGACTTCACGTCCAGTCCCGCTTTCTTTGTGACAAGGCATTTAAATATTGGTAGGTTCTGACATTCAATTTGAAAAATCTGTTGAAACTAAGGTGTTATTAATGAACAGTGTCTGCCATGGCTTCCTAAAGATAAGGGCGTCAGGAAAAAGGTGTTTGCTGCATGCAGTTCAGTAAATCGTCTTCGGAATTAGTTGCTTGCCAATTAGTACCCAAGTCGAGTCCTTCATGCTTTCAATATTGGAATATGACGGCTGTTATGTTGATCTTTCAGAGGATCTTGAATAAATTTGAGCGTCTGCAGAATGTTTGCATTACGTTTATTTTTATTTTAAGAAAATATGTCCATGATTCCAACCATTTTTAACACTTTACATTGTTCTATTCCTTCCGACCTCTTCCTCCACTATGCCTTAAAAGTTGTTTTTCCCTTCGTTTCTCTTCCCCAGTTTCATCGTTTGCGTTCTTACTTTATTAATCTAACTTTGGCCATTTCTTCTCACTCCGCTGATTTCCTCTCCTATTCCTCTTCCGTGCATGTGATTCACTTGTGGAATTCTCTGCCAGAGTGTGTCAGGTAGGGAAGCTCGCACTTTGGATTCTTTTAAGCATCAAGTTCATTATCGTTTCTTAAATATTTCGTTAGCTGCATATTTTTAATTATTTTGTAACAGCCGTCATGTGTAGTTTTGTTTAATTAGTGGGTACCATTATTATAGTTTGTCTCTTATAATTCCTTTAAGTACACACATATTATAATTTTTTAGTCAATTTCTTGCACCCTTTATGCGCTTTTAAGCAATTTTAACCATTGTTATTTTAACCATTTTCATTTGGTAATTTTCAACTTCAAATACCTACCTGCCTACCTACCTATGTATTTGGAGTTAAGTGAAAAATAACTTTACTATAGTTGATCCTCTTCAAAGTAGCGAGAAATAAAGCTTGATAAATAAAACCAAATATTTTCATAAATCTTGAATCTTCAACTTACACCTTTTTTGTTTCTTTTATGATTTAAAAGTAAAATTATTTTGTTACGTATTCATTTATGTATTCGAACGTTAAAATGAGTTTTTTTAATCAAAAATTATTTTTTTTAGAAACCGGGAATTTAAAAATTACAAGAAAAGACAATTTATTTACGTTTTGTTTTCCTACTACCTATATTAAAGTGTGAAATACGCTAGTAAGATACATATAAGTCAATGGTAATATAGCTGTAAACATGATTTATGGTAATAACTTAATGCAATATCTAATTAATTACCTCATCGCGAGTTAAATCCGGTAAAGTGGTGTTATTTCAAATGTAGTGGTATGTTGGGCTTGCAAAAATGCATATCAATCGTTAACTCGACTTCTTTGTACGAATTTTAAGTTTTCCGAAATCGTTTTGCCCTTTTTTCCATCATCGTCCCGTCGGACGGAACGCAAACGTTGAGATCACTTTGGAGCTCAAGATTTTATTCTTTGCCAACAACTTTAAACTTTTATAGATATATTTTCATGTACCTTGTTATATAGGTCTTAGAGGAACTCGTGCCTTCTTACATGCTCTATTAAGCGTTCCCAATCCATTTTTTGTACTAATAAGTTGTTTAAAGCTGTCGGCACACCACCGACGGTAAGGGGTGTCGATGGAAAGTCTGTGTGCCTGCAGCACGCAGCGTGTGTCACACCGCGAGCGTGGCATCGACGTCCATGCCCCGTCGGACGGAACGTGGACGTTGTATTCAATATGGAGCTCAAGATTTAATTAAATCTCAGCAAGCTTTAGCTTTTTTAGATATATTTTCATATATCTTGTTGGATAGGTCTTAGAGGAATCAAGCCTTCTTACTCTGCTACAATGCTCTGCGTGTACCGTCCCGTTAAGCGGGATGCTACTAATATCTGATCTGTGAGCGGGACTCGCTGTGGTGACTTCTGTTGTCTATTCGAGACTTCGTCTGTCGTCGATACTTCTTGTATTACAATACAACTCACAGCGTCATGCAGACGTTCCGTCAGCGTCCCGTCCCGTCGGCGGTGTGGTTAAAGCTTAAGGGGCAAGACATGAAATTATTTTTTTTCGAAATATGTAGAACCAATTGTGTTTGGGAAAAAGTCAAGTAAGCCATGTTTTTTAACAATATTATCCGCTCCCGCTTTATTTTTCTAAATTACAAATGGTGTATGTCAATTTGTCCCATCGGAAACTGCACAGCTTTTCTACTTTACCTTTGCCACACGGCCAAAAGTTAGTTTTTTTACTTTAAATATCATCACTCTTCACGACGTGGCTTAAGCCGCCAAATTTGTGCCCTGAACAGTGAGGGGGAACCGCACAGTACTTAAGTTTAGATTTAGCGTTTGTAGTATAGGAATTATTATTGCCCCTGTATTTATTAAAAAATTATATGCCCCTATAATTATTAAAATATTACTTGTAAAAAACAATAAAGTTCTCGTGTTTGTAATGAGAATTAGTTCTCAATTTAGTGACAATGAGGATACCTCATCTACTAAATGCTTATGCTGGAAGCAAATTGGAATAATACACAATCGTTTGGGACCCATACGAACGTAAGTATTGATATGGAAATAAATTTATGGTGGAGAAAATACATCGCAAATTTTTGAGATACATTTACAAAAGGTTGTACGGTTATTATCTCTGTATGTATCCATCGATAATTAATTAATAATCAGGTTGATAATCAAGATGTTGATAATATGAAACTTATGAAACTAGTAGTCCCTTTAAATACGAATGGGGCGTCAGGCGAGGGGGGAGGGGTTTCGTAGGGAATCGAGGGTGTTTGCTGAACTAGAAGGGGTACTCCCAGCGTAATCGCCTTACTAAATGCAATACACAATCAAATCCCCGAAACCGACTGAGATTATCCCAAAAAATGTCTATTTTCATTCAATATGTAGGTATCATCTTACCATAATGGAAAGTATTCAATGTATAGTTATTAGACCTTAATTTGTCATTCAAACCAGTGTACGTTTTGGTTAAGTGCTGTAAGGCCATTGTTGTTATTAAATAAAATAAACAAACTATTGAAGGAATATCAGGGTATTTATTTCACCATTTTTATTTTATGTGGATGTATTAATTTAAAATTGAGCTCAATAGGGTGCTGAAACTTATTTCCTATCTAATAACCTTGTTGAGTTCAATGCTAAGAAAACAGAGGTGTGCGCGTTTACAGCCAAAATGTCGCCGTTCCTTCCCCTTATTCCCTCTCTTCAGGGCACAAGTACACCAAACTGTGATCAAAACAGCCTCACGGAAGCTCAGTGCCCTAAAAAAGATGAGTCGATTTTTCACGCCTGACCAATTATGCCTCCTTTATAAAACTCACGTCCGGTCTTGCGTGGAATATTGCTCGTACCTATGGGATGGCTCCGCCAAGTGCTTCCTGGATGCACTGGACAGATTGCAGAGTGGTGCTGTCCGTATCATTGGCGTGTAGACGCTAGGAACATTATAATGTCAGCGACTGCGTCGCTTAGGGCCTTCTATCGGCTTGATAAAGGAGAGTGCTCTGAAGAGCATTTCGACCATATCCCACCTTCACTCTTCCTACTCAGGATGCGTGCCGGTCTTCGGAGTCATCAATGCACTGTCTCCACCTCAACATCGTGTACTAAAAAAGTTTAGCAACTCTTTTCTTTGTCGTAGGTACTTCCAAACATGGAATTTTTTGCCTTCACATGTGTTCCCTCCTTTTTATAACATGGGTTCCTTCAAGAGGCCCGAAAATGCACCTTTTGGGCCGGAAAGGTAGCTAGGTAGCTAGGCGGCTAGAGTGAGTTTCAAGCTGCACTAGCAGTCTTTGCATAAGGACTCTTCTTACCGTTTTACGTCAGGTGATTTTAAGTCATTTGCCGTGCTTTGTTTAAAATAACTGACAGCGCTCCAATTTTCATGACATAACTATAATCATCATTATCACCAGCCTAGGTATATACGTCCCAGCACAAGCCTTCCTTTATTATTTATCGGAGAAACACCACAACGCTGGCTCATTGCGCGTTGGTGGGTTAAAGCGGTACAGTAACAACTGGAACCAATTTTTTAAAGTGCCTTCGTGTAAATTTTGATTGACCCATCCCGGGATCGATCATGGCGTAAGTGGCCCTAGTGTAGGTTTCAATCAAATCGAAACGAAAACGATAATCGTTGTGTTCACCTCTCAAATCCTTATATTAAATCTGGTTTCCATGAATTGACAACTGAATCGTGGCTGCCGTTTTAATACGATTTGACAGTTGTCACGACGGACGAACGTTTTCGTTTCCATTCGATTGGAAAACTTACACTAGGGGCACAGAGCGCTCAAAACATTCGCGGGCGTCCCCAGAACACCCAACATATATTATTGAAACATATTTTTGAATATCGAATTTAATTTCACAAAAACCATTCGATATATAATCAAATATTTATTATTTTATTACATTCAAGCATTATGAAAACTGAAACTTGAACAAAATTAAATAATGGAAGAAAAACAGCGATCTAATACTATTTCGATTAAATACACGAAATATGAATAAAAAAATAACGATGAAGTGACTTTGTTAATAAAAATTTCAGTGTTATGGGAAATAAAAATCGTTGGAGTTATTTGCGAATAAGTGATGGATCCGCGTCGGACAGATAAATAAAGCTTTACTTTTGTCATTAGGTTTGTATTTATTTATACAACTAGACAAACAAGCTGACGGCCCACCTGTTGTAAGTGTTACCACCGCCTATAGACACCTGCAATAACAAGGAAAACACTTGTTATTGTAGGTGTGTTGTCATCCTGAGGCTAAGACTAGGGAATGGTTAGGGAAAACGGACATTAGTCTATACCAGCTTTTGAACATGGGTGCCAAATTTCATGAGTGTATATCTATATTTGTATAATTGTATGTTTATCCGCGCATATCTTTTTTCGTTGGTCTCGATGTTGTCCAACTTAGGGAACTGTGCAAGTTTCATCAAAATCAGTTCAGTAGTTATTGAGATAGAGAGATAAGTGTGTTTCAGTCGCTAACAAAACGTGTTGATGGCTAAACAGCGCAATTCTAAAACGTGATAAAGCATGTTTTTTCTATAGTTGCATGCAATTAGGCTTTCATAGTAATTATAACCAGCCTATATACGTCCCACTGCTGGGCACAGACCTTCCTATATGAGAGAGATACACATGAGGAGTATCCCCCATTTATGAAGGGCTACAAGTAGGCTCTAGCTAAATGAAATAAAAAAAATATGTAAAAAATTAAACTGACTTCAAAACACTCAATTAAAAAACCCAAACAATTCAAACGAAATAGACATGTACTTGCCTCATAAAAAGGTGGTTTTGGAGTTAGCGCTACAAACTGTTTCCAGAAATAATAGAAAGTGAAGCACCAACTCCAAAAAAAATACCTTTTTTAACATAATATGAGTTAGGTACTCTATGCATTATATTTCTCTATGGGCCAAAAACTCCTTAATAAGCCTTGGAAAATATAAAAACATATTAATGAACATATAAATAAATAAAATAAATAATAAATACATCCCACTGCATTGTTACTTGTGTGTAAATAAATAAATAAGTTTGTTAATTAAGAAAATTTAAAGAATTATAGAAATGGAATGAGGAAAACAATAAATCACAGATAAATTCCGAAGCAATACGGAGATGAATGCGGATCTACTATTCTCTATGGTGATTATAATATTCTTTATATAAACAATGTCACTGTCATTTGAGTTGTCAGGTGGCAGTGAGTCACTCGATTTCTCACCTCAATGCGACTATTATTTAGTTTTTCTTGTACTCGTCGTCTTCACTGGATAAATATTGAATTTCGCTTGTATATTTGAAGATACTATGTAGTTAGCCTTGTCATCATACTTCAAGGTTTTGGTATGACATCTTGAGTATTTTTAATTCTTCATGAACACATGTATGTAAAATTATTCACAACTTAAACTTGTCTTGCATTTAAATTGCACACAACAATTGTGAGCTAATGTTATTTTTTTGCATTATTTGGGCCGTAATCCAAATAAATGATCATGATTTTCTCAATACACACCATATGACCTTGACCCGGATTTTCACATTATTTTAGAGGCCACGGTAAACAAAGCAGCTAGGTAATTATTTATCATTTATTGACATTTAATGTAAAAACCCGATATAGTTCATTTATCGTTATCTTAATTATACTTATAGATATTAAATTTAAGTCTCAAAATAGAATTTAATATTAGGTGGGACTTTGATCCTTCGTTTTCAATAAATTGATCGTGATTTCTATATATGATATTATGAATTAAGTAAACTACCTATTTAATTATCATCTATTAATCTGTCAAGCGGCGTTATACCTCTGGGTGTCTATAACAATTGAAAAATCAATTCTGTCTAGAATCTGACGGGTTAAACCGTTAATGAATGGAAATTTAAACCGCATTGCGCTAGCGTGGTGGTATTATTGCTCCTCAAGTGTTGCTCCTATCTAGAAAAGTCTATGCTTATGAGTGGGACATATGCAGCAGCCATTGCTAGATTATCTTTAAACGACGTTGATGGCAAATAATCGTTAATGACGGATTTATTATATTCAATTAAAAAAAAAAGAATTTCGGATAGATTCGAATGACACATATGTAACCATCCTTTTTCTGCTTGTTGAGTGAACATATGTTTTTTACTTACAGAGATAGAAGAGATCAGGAGCAACGGGAGCTCAAAGAGAGAAAAGAGAGAGAACGGATAGAACAAGAGCGAGAAAGAGAGCGTGAGAAGGAGCGGGAGAGGGACAAACAGGAGCGGGAGGAGAAGGAGAGGAGAGACCAAGATGCCGCATCTAAACTAGTCTCCAGGCATTTTGAAGAGTCCTTTAGGCTAGCTAATCAGAAGGTTAATAATTTTAATTATTTGCAACAGTAATACAACTTAAATCTATTACCAGTGATTAGAGAAAGGAGAGTACTACCTCAATTAGGATTAATTAATACACAATTTTCATATACCTAGTTGTTGACATTTTTTTTTAAATCTATGCATTTCTTGATAAAGACGTGGAAATAGCCTTCTTAATTTTAAAATAAACGATTACTCCAGACATCGCGTCTCTATTTTTGCTGAACTTATTATAAATTACCAAAATACACCGCTTCAATTTAACAAAATTTTAATAGGAACCTGAAGTACTTACTGCTGTTATTAGAAATTCTATAAACATTATCTTTTTCTGATGTTTGTAAAAATTTCAAAATCCTATGTGAATGAATACCGTGATGTTAAGACCAATATTTACTCAATCTATGTATCTTTCTATTATTTTGGCAATAGAATTCTATTTCTGAGTTTCGTTTAACAATAATTGTCAGTTGCTACAAATACTTGCTGGTGATCTTTATTCTGTGATATGATAAATTTCAACTTAATTGGATCTGAATCACAATTAAAGATATTTTTCTTTCCTTTGTGCAGCGGGAGCGAAGTATGTCGTGGTCAATACTGAATAGCTTGGCGCCGAGCAGAGGCGCGGCGGGCCCAGAGCACGAGAGGCTCCGAGCGCCGCCGCCCGAGCGAGCTTACTACTCCACGGGCCCTCACCCTGCCGCCCGTGGGCCCGCCCCCGCACCCCCGCCTGCACCCGCGGACTACTGCCCACCTCACGCGCGCCTTTCCATCACGAAGCAGGACAAGCCTTCGCAACATCCCTCTCTCCCCAAAGGGGAACCCAATTTCGCCCCCTACAACTACCCTTATAGATCCTATGATAAGTTAAAAGACCAGCACCTCCCGGCCCCGCCGCCGCTGGTCCCCGAAAAGAACTCTGTGATAGTCAAACACGACGCCAAACAGATCCATCTGGAGCAGAAGCACCCGTACCCTAGCAAGCCTCGCAGCGAGCCGTCCCCGCACTACCTGCCGTCGCGGCCGTACCAGACGGGCCTGTCGCCGCACGCGCCGGCGCACCCGCACCCCGCGCTGCAGACGTCGCCGCACGCCGCGCTGCCCGCGCAGGACAAGAACACGCGGCGCCCCCTCTACCAGCCGCCGCAGCGATCGCCCGCCTACTACCAGGCCGCGCCGCCCGTCAAACCGAAGGTGTCCAGCCCCGCTCCGCCTCACATCTACGGCAAGCCGAGCAACTCGCCGAGCCCCGCGCACTACGCGGTCGCCGTCGAGCCGCCGATGCCGATGGCCAAGGCGGAGCCCCCGCCGGTGCCCTATCCGCCGCCCTCGGCCTACTCGCCCGCGCTGCGCACCAGACCACCGCCCGTCGCGCACTCGCGCACGCCCGAACCGAGGCCTCCGCCGCGAGCGCATGGCGACGCCGGCGTCGCCTCTCCCTGCCAGACGCAGCCCCTGGACCTCGGCGTCGCGCGGGACGACCCCGACAGGTTGTCGCCACGGCGGCGATGCCCCTTCGACGCGGCCGACTCGGAAGCGAAGCGACGGCGGCTTGATGAAATCTCGACGACGGAGCCTCTGATAGCGGCCGCCGCGAGCGTGGGACGGACGCCGCACGGGTCCGAGCCGGCCCCTCAGGCGCCGGGCCCGCCGTGCGACGTCCGCGTCCCGTCTGCCGACGGCAGCGTGGAGACGCCGGAGCGCGCGGCGGGCGCGTCCCCCGCGCCGCCCTGCACGCCGGCCGCCAGCCCCGCGCCCGCCACGCCCGCGCCGCCGCCGGCCGCCTCGCCGCCCGCGCCGACGCCGCCCGCGCCGCCCGTCACCCCACCCGTGACGCCGTTGGCGGACCAGGACACGCCCGCCAAAACCGCCTCGTCGCCGCGGGACGGCTCCGCGCCCGTCAGACACCTCGGCAAGAAGGCCTGGCTGCAGCGGCACGAGACGGCGCCCATCGGCGAGGGCGACTGCTCCGGCGGCGGCGGCACCTGCATCACCCTCCCGATGACGATAACGAGGGTGTCCGAGCCGGACGACTCGAGCTCGAACATCGTGGTGCCGGTCGCCGCGAAGTCGATCCAGCGGGGCGCCCGGAAGACGTCGAAACCTCGCAAGCCAAAGGAGATGAACGGTCGCGTCGACGATGCCGAAGAGGACAGCTCGAGTTCAGACAGGGAGTCGGCGGCGCCCCCTAAACGGAAACCGCCGAAGGCTAAACGGAAAAAGGGCGCCGTGCCGAGGAAAGCGGGCGACGAACCCAAGAAGAAAAAGGCGTCCGAGAGCGGGAGCGAGAGCGACAAGGAGAGTGACGATAAGGATTCCGACTCTGGGGCGAGCGGCAGCGGCAGCGGGAGCACGTCGAGCAAGCGCGGCGGCGCGGGGCGGGCGCGCGGGCGGCGGGCGCGCGGCGGCGGGCGCGGCGGCCGCAGGAAGGACGACCCGCCGCGCCGCGCGCTGGCCGCCGCCGGCGCGCGCCCCGCCAACGAGTCGTTCCTGCAGAACGGGCCCTGCTTCGAGGTGGCGCCGCGGCTCGCCAAGTGCCGCGAGTGCCGCTGGTCGCCCGCGCAGAGGGACAAGGATATGCCGAATATCTTTTGCCGTTTCTACGCTTTCCGAAGACTGAAGTATGCCAAGAATAGGCAATTAGCTATAGCAGGGTTCTCGGACCCGTATAAGGATGCCGATGAGGTAAATAACTTGTCGTTTTTTCCTTTTAAAACTATAAATTTAACTTTGTTAATACCTACATTTATGACGGATTTTTCTTTCCCAGGAGGATAAAAAATTATGGCTGTCATCATCCGCAGGAGCTGCGGAATTAGATATAGAAATGAGTTGCTTCCTATTAAGGGAGATTGGAGACCAGTTCTGTGAACTGTTACAACAAGAAAAAGAGGCAGAATCGCATCACCTTAATGATGGTAATATATCAATCACAGCTGTGCTTTTAAATGGACTAATCTATTAGTAAATTTCCATTTCATTAACATAACAATAATATGACAAATTTCAATAGCTATAAGGCACCCATCTACTAAATCCTAGTAGCGGCTAGCAGCATTACTATGCAGTACAATATAGGTACTTAATATATAATTCTTTAGTAATTTTATGTTTTACTTTCATTCCACAGATAAGACGATAGCATGGAAGCGTGTAGTTCAGGGAGTTCGGGAGATGTGCGACGTCTGTGAGACCACACTATTCAATTTCCATTGGACCTGCGGCAAGTGCGGGTTCGTCGTCTGTTTAGATTGCTATAAGGTAAGATTAAGTACCTACTTCAATATTTATGGATTTTATATTTTGTTCCCTAATTAGAATTTAGGACAGCAGAATAATCATTTCACCGATTATAAGTAAACGAGTATAAATAAGAACGTAGATAATATTATTTAAAGGTTTTAAATAGGTATTTATATCAACTAATAATGTTTATTTTCTTCTTTACAGTCACGGACATCAGGCAATGAGTCTAGTAATAATACCAATGAAACCAATAATACAACAAATGTTAGCAGCAATGGCGAAAGAGATTCGTTTGGGTAAGCAATTATTATGTTATTTATATACCTATATTGTAGAGAAGATGATGTAAAATTCAATTTTAATACCACATACTCATATAAATGTAAATTAATCTGATACACAATTATACCACGAAAACAGCGACCTAAATTGATGGCAAATTATTCTAATAGCTTCTTTAATGGCTGGTTCTAACATGACATCATGGCTCTGAATAGTTTATCTAAAACCTGTGTAAGGTTTTATATAACTGGCACCACTGTTAAATATTTCAATCAAAACAGATTTAACGGGTGTTTATAAATTATTCATTAATTATTCTAATTATTATACATTAATTGTTACCATTTTTCGTTTCTATGCTAATGACCTCATTAACAGTAAATTGATTTTATTATTCATTTAGGAGGACAAAGTCATTAAATAAGTATAACTTAATTTTAAAGTAGATCAAACAGTTACATTGCATACACACTACTAGATTTATGTTAGTTATCTAGGTTTTCTGTTAAAATTATGGTTCTTTTCTTGCTTTTAAAATACAAGTAAGGAGAGGAACATCCTATGATAAGAAAAAAAAACCTTCATCTTTTAATCTACTATTATAATATCTACACAAGCATCTGTTTATTGTTTTAGGCGTGATTGTTGTTATAATAGGAATAAAATAAAGCAATTTTTGAACTAAAGATCTTCGAATTATTTTTAACAGAAAACCTGATATGTTTTTTTTTGTGGCCGAATGGTTAAAAATGTCATAAATTTAAGTCCAGATTAAATGTTATGGAGTGTTTATTAGGGATGGTGGCAAATTTTGTTTTATGTCGTGGATAAGTAGTCCTATTATAGCCCGAAATAGTTATAATTATTTTCATATAACTTATGTTCTGATCTAACACGTCAAGACTTGACTTGTGACTGTCTTGACGTCACGTTGCCAAACATTGATAGGTTGCTATGGTGATTTAGATGGTTTTCCCTCTGAAGAGTCCATATGCGAAGACAGCTAGTGCAGCTTGAAACACACTGTTCTAGCCGCGGCCTTTTCACGCCTCTTTTGAAGGAACCCATGTCATAGGAACGAACAAACACATGTGCTGGCAAAGAATGCCAAGTTTTGGAAGTCCGTTAAAGAAACGAGTTACTAAACTTATTTGTCTGTGAAGTTGAGGTACAAATAAATAAATAAATATTAGTTCATAGAAATGGTTTGCCACTTTCAAAAACATCTCATTCATTTGATCATTACTTGACTTTTGTATGAAATGATATAACATTGGCTGCATTATTTCATAGAAATGGCATGAAATTATTAAACGACTAAGTTGTTTTTGAAAGTGGCAAACCATTTCTATGAACAAGCTCATGTTTTAATTTTTTTTCGTATTGACGGTATCAATACCGCAATAGTAACGAATACGGAATCGCTCCTGATCCGTTTAGGTGAATAAATAGCAGTGTTAATGGTGTGTCGGTGTGTCGTGTAGGTGGCTGACGTGCACGTCGGGCGGCGCGCACCCGGCGCGGCGGCTGCTGCTGACGCAGATCGCGGCGGGCGGCGCGCTGGCGGCGGCGGCGGCGCGCTGCCACGCGGCGCGCGCGGCCTGGGCGCTGCCCGCCTGCGGCTGCGGCCAGCACCCGCCGCCCGCGCCGCACCAGCGCCGCCACGCGCAGCAGATGCTGCACCGGATCCTGGCCAAGGTACATACACACATAGATACATACAATGGTGGCGCGGCCTGGGCGCTGCCCGCCTGCGGCTGCGGCCAGCACCCGCCGCCCGCGCCGCACCAGCGCCGCCACGCGCAGCAGATGCTGCACCGGATCCTGGCCAAGGTACATACACACATAGATACATACAACTGTGGCGCGGCCTGGGCGCTGCCCGCCTGCGGCTGCGGCCAGCACCCGCCGCCCGCGCCGCACCAGCGCCGCCACGCGCAGCAGATGCTGCACCGGATCCTGGCCAAGGTACATACACACATAGATACATACAACTGTGGCGCGGCCTGGGCGCTGCCCGCCTGCGGCTGCGGCCAGCACCCGCCGCCCGCGCCGCACCAGCGCCGCCACGCGCAGCAGCGCGCAGCAAGCAGATGCTGCACCGGATCCTGGCCAAGGTAATGACCGCGCCTGCCCGCTGCTCCAGTGTCTTATACAGCGTTACCGGAGTTTATAGGAGGCGAGAACCTTGGTGAGTTCTCAATTAGTCTCAGAATATGGAAGATTTCTCATTGACAGGCATCATCTCCGGGGGTCGCTTAAGGCTTCGCCACACAGAAAGCGTGACTGGGCGTGTCCCGCCCCGCACATATTTAATCAGCGGTTTCTGTGTGGCGTCTCCCATCCATAGTAAATCGCATGCCGAGAACACGCGACGTGAATATCACGCCCAGCCCCGCTCTCTCTGTGACGAAGCCTTCAGTCTTCAGGGCGCTCTAGCTATGAAGAAGACACACCTTACCATTACCACATTATACACATACGTCGTCGCCGCCGTCACCCCAAGAGTTCGTGTCGACGCACCGTCGCTGAGTCGCCGTCCAAATGTTTCTTCTACTAGCTTTCCTAACCTACTACTGGATTTAAGACCGGGCTGGACCGCAAAATTAACGATTAATTATAATCTGACAGAGTGTTTGAGGCAAGAAATAGTTAAAATGACAGTAATGTGTTGAAGTTCGACCAAAAAATATCTGCCAGCAGTGCTAACACTAGCAAGTTTCTACAATCGGGTCGAACACCTCGCTCAGCTCAAAACTCGCCACCAATGCGATGACAACGAGGCCACTCCCTATATAAAATTTATTATTGCGAGTTGAGCGGATTCATTAATGACATCGTTTATTTCGCGGTCGAACCCCGGCTTTAACCAGAATATACACAGCACCGCTCAGTACGCTCGATGTTTCACATATTCCAGTCAGTACTCGGTTACAAAATCATGTCCACAGCTGAGCTCGTGATAACCGCAAAACTTTCACGACTATATCTTTCGAGATTATTAAATAGGATAGGATTCAAGTAAACAGTTCTTTGCATTGATATTTTAAAAAGTTTGTCTGTGGGTTGTTTTGGAACTCTAATCTAGCAGTTTTTCGGTTTTAGTAAAACTGCTAGCTGCTGCTATCGCTAACGATAGACCCCTCTTCACCTGCTGCAACCAATATATGCATTAACTTTCAAATAAATGGTTAATCAATTTTTTCTTGTTACAGAATATCAAAAAGGAAGATGTCAAAGAAGAGAATGTTTCCACGAACGGAACATCACCAGTCAAGTCAGAGAACGGGAAGACCAGTAGCAGCGTAGTCAGCTGGCTCTCAGACATATCGATGAAGACCGAGACCAAGGAGGAGAAGTCAGACTCTAGCTCCTCAGACTCCGACGAAGGAGGAAACTTCTCGACGTTGCGAGAGCTTCTAATACGGCCGGCACCCGAAGGTGGCGAAACCCAGCCTAAGAAGAAACAAAAAAAGAATAAGGGTGACATCTTAGATGACGTAATATCTAGTGTAGTAGAAGAAAAGAAAGACGAGGACGGGGAAGAGAAGCCGTTTGCGTTATCAAATGTCGTAAAGAGATACGATAGAAGGCCCGGGCGAGAGGAGCTGCCCATCCGCATTATGACGATGACGGAGTCGAAGCTTCTGTACCCTGACGTGCCGCATGCGTGGCTTTGTGACGGGAAACTGCTGCATCTGACAGACCCCGTTCACGCCGGCAATTACAAGCCTTTCCAGGTAATTAACAAAAACTTCACAAGATGAAACTTACCTTTTGTTTGTAAGATATTTCTTAGTTAATTTGTAGTACCCTATGATCTTTTATTAAAATAGCAATTTTTTCTTGTTCTAGGATCAATGGAAACGCGGTCAACCAGTTCTAGTCTCAGATGTTTCAAGTGTCCTCGACAAAGACTTGTGGACTCCCGAGAGCTTCTCTCGAGATTTCGGCGAAACGAGGGTCGATTTAGTCAATTGCGCCTCGGGTCTCGTGGTGCCCAACCAGCCAGCCAAGAAGTTCTGGGACGGCTTCGACCTAGCGTCGAAGCGGCTGCGCGACGAGCGAGGCGCGCCGATGGTGCTCAAGCTGAAAGACTGGCCGCCCGGCGAAGACTTCGCGGAGCTCCTACCGACGCGCTTCGACGACCTAATGCGTGTCCTCCCGCTCAGCGAGTACACGTCACGCAACGGAAAGTTGAACTTGGCCGCTCGGCTGCCGGAGTGCTTCGTTCGGCCAGACCTCGGACCCAAGATGTATACTGCGTACGGGGGCGCCGGAGGCACTACCAACCTTCACTTGGATGTTAGCGACGCAGTGAATGTGATGGTTCACGCCAGTGCGCCCGCTGACGCTCCGGAGAGAGCGCGCGAAGCCGCCCGGGCGGCTGAGGAGGCGGGCGTCGATGTACTGTCGCGACGCCGTGCCCGCGTCAAGCCGCCCGCGGCATTGTGGCACATCTACGCCGCCAAAGACGCGGACAAGATCCGCGACTTCCTAGTCCGAGCGGAGCTGGAGCGCGGCGCCCGACCGCGGCCTCAACACGACCCCGTCCACGACCAGACCTGGTACTTGGACGCGGCGCTGCGCGAGCGCCTCTACCGCGAGTACGGCGTCGAGGGCTACGCCATCCTGCAGTGCCCCGGCGACGCTGTGTTCGTGCCCGCCGGCGCGCCCCACCAAGTCCGCAATCTCCTCGACTGCATCAAAGTGGCCGAAGACTTCGTCTCCCCCGAGAACGTCTCGCGGTGCTTCGAGCTGGCGCAGCAGTTCCGCCGGCTCTCGCGGCAACACTCCAACAAGGAGGACAAGCTGCAGATCAAGAACATCGTGTACCACGCGGTCAAAGACTCCCTCTGCTGCTTGGAGGAAGCGTTCGCCGAAGCCGACGACAAGTAGAGCCGGGCGGGCCTCCCGCATTTGATCTCAACCTCGACGTAATATTAATCGCTAAGTTCCGCATTTAACGTAAGAGTGGGAGCGAGTGTGATACGCGCTGTGCGCCGTTTCGTGTTTAAGATGCCATTTTAAGCGTCCGAGTGGATTGTGTACCAGTTATGTGTGTAAATGTACTCGAAATGTGATTTAGTCCGATGGTCGCAGTCGGAGCATGTGCAATGTAAATTAGTCTGATTATGGTGATATCGTTGAGATGTGGATATGTTTTATGTTCCTTAACCGAAATACAAATAAACTCTTCTTATTACAGCTTAATTGTAGTTATAGTGATATGTATGTATTGTGTAAATTTTTAATTCGAATTCCATCGAGTACATATTAAGAAGTGTATACTTTTAAGTTATTGTATTGAAAGTTGTAAAACGTATTCGCTCGAAGCATTGTACATTAAACACAGCGTGTAGATAAGTTTCTCCTATTATTAGATTTCTCAATTTGGTTAGTATGTTACAAAATGTGACAATTTCATTTTGTCCTTATCGCTGTATTAGATGAAAGCAAGTTTTTTTTGTACTGTGTATATTATGTATGGTTATAAGTTGGAATAAAAAAAGATGTTTATATTAGAAAGTGGTTTTGATTTTCCCTATAGCAGTTAATTTAATTTTTACTCATATCATTGTATCTACTCAAACAAAGCCTCGTTTGGTATTTTTTGATGCTGAAAACTTACCCTTGGCTATACCATCCACTTTATAAGTACATTAGCAATGATTATAGAAGTGTTGTCTATGATATCATTACCAGCCTATATACGTCCCACTGCTGGGCACAGGCCTTCCTATATGAGGAGCAACACATGAGGAGTTAAGGCCATAACACCAGTACGCTGGCCCAATGCGTGTTCTTGGGTTAAAGAGCGGTTGCAAAAACAACCGGGACCAACGGCTTAACGTGCCTTCAGAAGAACGTAGGAGCTCAAGATAACCAAGGTTGACACATGCCGTTATCAACCATGGCGAAAGTTATTTTGGTTTATTAATTGAAAGCAGACCGCTCAAACTACGCTCCCTTTAATATCCGTCAGTATTAAAATATTTTTTGACATAAATAGCGACATCTTTTTGGTGTATTATTTATTATTCAATGCACTTAATATCACAGAATACCTAAAATATACTTCAACTTCTAAAAATGTCAACAGCGCCATCTAGGAAGCTTTTTACAAAAAGAATGAAAACAAGCACATTCATATTTTTCGTACAGTTGCTTTAGCAGTTTTGCTACTCGGCGGTAGATGTCGCTGCTGTAATACATTGTATTTATTTATTCCATTTTATTGTATGCAAAGTCACACAAAGAGCGTTATGTCTTTGTGTGGAAATAAATTAAGAGAGTTGTCTCATAAATAAAATTTGATTTGAATATTATCCGGATATTCGGATATTTTCAATAGTACTTATTTACAATTTCAACAACGTCCAGGGCCCTAATTCTCTTATTTTAAACAAAGCGCTATCCTATTGTTATTCTACTGTTATTCTATTGAGACACCTGTCAAAATGGGTATTCTACAAAAAATTTGACAGTCTTAATAAAATAACAACAGTGTCTCGTCGCTATGGCTATGGGATAGCTATTGCTTTGCAATGGCGTCTCAATGGTACTGTTATCAATGTTGCCTACAAAACCTACTATTTTCATCTATGAATCTTTATTTGTTTTCATGAGCGAAAATAATCGAATTATACATTAAATTAATTGCTACATAATCAAGTATTATTACTTGTTAACGGCAGAAAGAGGCTTAGTGTTTAAATAAGCGATTTATTAAACAAAAATGAGTAAATTTACATTGAACATAAAATAATAATTAATTCATGACAAAACAAGATAACAACACCCGTTGCGTAGCAACGAGAATGCATAGAGCCGCGTTCTCGACACTGGAAAAAATCCTACCGATGAAAAATGCGTTCGAGGCACCCATTTACCAAATCTCCTATACATACATGAAATGTTATTAAAAAGCTTAAAATTTTGTAAAAACTGTCTGTCTGAACCTGTTAGGAATGAAATTGTGAAAGATTTGGTTTCTTATTTGGAGTTTTGGAGAGGTATATTCAATAGAAATATCTAAGTACCTACATACGTTGGAAGTATATCTACTCTTTAATATACTTATTGAAATAACGGAACAGTGAAGGCATTTCTATGCATCGTGTTTAGACACTATTTTAACCTACTTTTTACAATCTATAATTGTAACAAATACATATTAACTTAATTTTTAACCATTTACCTAAGCCAAAAATGTACTTAATTAACAATTTAGCGTTATGAATGCTTGATAAATAGGGTAAACTGGAATTCTATTTGCGAAAACTGAATTACTTAAAAGTTTATAAGTATTTTAAGATCTCTCTCCCCTAACATACAAAATATTTTTTTAGTATGTCATCGTCGGTTTTTACAGATCATTTATTCTTCACTGATGGATTTTATTACAGCTGGCTTTAGGATACTATTCCCGCATTGAGATTCCTCTTAACTGCTCGTCAATGCGGATGCTTTTGCATCAAAAACTATTGATGCAGAAGCATAAGCATACGCATAACAAAAATAAAACCGACTTCAAAACACTAATAAGGAAAAAAAATATTAAATTTAAGTAGGTACTTACCTAGGTAGGTACTTATCTGCTAAAAATGTATTTTTTGGAGTTGGTGCTTCACTTTCTATTGTGTCTGGTAACAGCTTAGCACCAACTTCAAAAAATACATTTTTAGGAGATAAGGAATAAGTAGTAATTAAATTTAACTATTTTCCTTTCTATTATATTTAAACAATTATCTTCCTACTCCTAACCGTTAAGGAGTTGTAACTTCCTTCAGCAGCTCATCAACATAAGATAGTAACTGACAGTACCAAATACTTGAACAGCTTTGGAAAAAGTAAAAATATCCCATCATCCGATCCTGACTTGGTGACTATGGGACCACGTCAGAAGTATACTCTATTAAATAAAAAAGAATTTTGAAAACCGGTTCACTATTGACGGAGAAGTCGGTGAACATACATCCAAAAAAATGTCTACATATAGTGGAGCATAGAACCTCCTCCTTTTTGAAGTCGATTTAAAATAACACCACGATCACTGCACAAAAACTACTCCGAAGCAATTTTCAATCATCGAAACAAAGATCGAAATCCGGATAATTAATTTTCATGTAAGCAAATGTACCATAGGTGGTGTCTCTGCACAATGGCGTATCAATAGTAGTTGAATGATAAATATGCTATCACGACGTTATTGATAGAAATGTCAAACTGTTTAAATAATTAGTAGAATACGTTATTATGAAGCCACTGACAAGACATCGGCCACTAACTTATAGTAGAATACCAACTGATTCTATAACGGTGGAGTAGTAATTCAGTGGTAAGCCATTGGAACGTTATTGATTAACAGAATACGAAATTACAAAAATTGTACCATTGAGACACTATTGTTATTATATTGCGATAGTGGTCAATTAGCAGACTTGGGCCCCAGATAGCTAGTGGATCCGATGGTATCCCATCGATATTCCTCAAAAATACGCAGCGGAGTGGTATCCTTTTTTTTAGGCAGGGGAAATGCCTGACGCTACGAACTGCCTTTATTTTACTTGCAGACAGAACAAATAGGTGTGTGGCTTGCACCCACTACAACCCCTGCCATATACCTCAAAAAGTGAAACAATTCCTCGCTTGACGCTCCTTCTCCTTTCCTACCCAGGAGCACGTATAAAGTGGTCCCCACCTCATTTTTTTATTTATATAAACAGCACGGCAAATGACTCAATACCACTAGATGTGAAGACAGCAAGTTTAGCCCAAGACACTGCTCTAGCCGCCTCCATCTTGCCGGCCAAAAAGGTGAAAGTCCTGAAGAAGGGTAAAGGCAAAAATCGGTTAAAATGTTTCCTGATGAAAGCAATGGCATTGATTTGAAGTAGAAAGAGTGTGGGGAATAGAAATGGGCGTTGTGGTACACCAGCATTTACTGTCATGAACCGTGAAGCACATACATCTACTGAACACACGAAGCCGGCTATCTAGTTGCTAAGCAGCAGCCCATACGCCGGGAGCTTAGAGAAGAGCCCTGTGCAAAACCTAGATCAAAGGCTTTGGCAATATAAGGCTTAGTAATTAAAATATAAAACTAGAAAAAATTCACTTCCTGAGGCGGGAATCGAAACCGCGACCTTTCGCAATCCGGGCGACTGCTCTAACCAACTGAGCCAACCAGAACTTAGTATATGCCTGTGAAATTCTTCTAGTCTATCTGTATTTGCGTTTATGAGCTAACGTCCACCCTACAATGTCGAAATGTTCTATTTCAACATCCGATACGAGTATTTTTACAAATACCTACGATTCGGTTAAGTTGGGGCAGTGCTTTCAAATATTCTTAATTTCACAGTGATATCCCAAGTCCTGGGTGGCTCAGTTGGTTAGAGCAGTCGCCCGGATTGCGAAAGGTCGCGGGTTCGATTCCCGCCTCAGGACGTGATATTTTTCTAGTTTTATATTTTAATTACTAAGTAATTTTTCAAACATTTATAATAATGTTAAAAACCTTCTAGAAGAATATCTTGAAATAAACACATTTTTTCTTATGTGTTACACATTTTGAAGTGTAACATAACAGGAAACACTTATTTTTGTCCAAGTTGTCACTGTTTAAAAAGTAATTAGGCAGATACCTACACTTACGTTCTGTTTCTAACAAACAACCAGACATGTTTATATAAAAGCTCATAGAACAAGGTAGAAATAAGGCTATAACAAAAGTACGTAGGTTTAATCTGGGTTCAAGCCAGGGTCAGATAACTGTATCAACACCCTGTTTACTCTAGGAGCGGCCAAGAAAAGCTTCCTAATCCTACTCCGAAACATTGTATTAGTCAGTTTTCGTTTCAACATTCGCTCTACTTTATGCTTTAATATATCTACGGGTATTGTTACTCATATATTTGTGTATATTATGCGGGTAGGCCGTGGCCCTATAAAGAATGTATGTCGTTAACATTCATCTGACCTCTCACCGTTAGGCAGATGTTACAAAAATTCAGTCCTGACATGTTTTGATATTTCTAACCTGAAAAATAGTCTTAGGTGGGATGTGAACATGCCCAAATTGTTTTCGACATTTCTTTCTGTCTGTGCGTGCATCACGCAAAAACCGCTGAATAGGTTTTGATTCGGTAGCTTTAGGTCCAACTTAAAATCTAAGCCAATTTCATCTCAATCGGGTGGGTAGAACTAGAGATAGAAGAGCTTGACCTCTCCGTAGTACTAACCTTCGTACAAAGTTATTATAACTGTAGTTATTGTATAAATTAAAAATTAATTCAATGATGAGTTATTTAAGAGTATTGTGAAGGATAACTTATTTATTGTCTTAGTTTTCAATCAGAGGGCATCGGATCAAATGAAGCAAAGCGAATTTTGACATACTATTTGTTTATAGTTGAAAAGTCAATTTTGAAGTTATGTATTACGCTTATTTTGTAGTCAACTGTTGTCTTTATCTCTTTTTGTATAAGACAAGGGTGGCAATCAAGAGTACGATCCGCCTGATGGTAAGCGGTGTCCGTAGCCTACCTATAGACCTCAGATCATATAGACCCTCGAAGCATATTGGACACTAACTTGCGCGTTTCCGTAGCCTGGCTATAAGCGCTCGAAGCGCTTTGGGCACTTACGCGTTTCCGTAGGCTGGGCCATAGGCGCTCGAAGCGCCTGGACCACTAACTCACGCGTTTCCTACTCTGTAAAAAAAGAGTTATGATGCATCGCTCTCAACATTACTTATTCTATGGGCTCTGACGACCTTATTCACCGCAGTAACACGACACTACATTTAGTGGTATTTTAGCTGCGATCTTTTGTAAGGATAAGTGATATTCCATTCGAGCGGCCGAAAACGAGTAGTGAGTAAATAAAATACAACTATGGCTTACCTCTCTTAGAACTACCTCACCTATAAAATTGATATTCAAATACAAACAGTGACACAAAAAACTCTTATCTCGTGTCAAATCACTGAATGAGTTAACCACTCTCTTTATGTAAACGGGTCAGCGTCCATTTTGATTTCATCTCGACAACAGGCAAATTTATTCTTGTTTACAGTATTTCGATTCGCAGCTACTAAGCGATGCGGCTACCTGAGGAGCCTTGGCGAAAATTATTGCATTTATTCATTACATTGATGTCATTGTACAGAACTGTGTAGGTGGGAGCGAAGAAGTGACTCAATGGATGTAATTTGTTGGATAAATATCGAATTGTTATTGCGTTTAGCGGCTCCCCATTATGAGGATATAAGAAGGCTGACCCCACTCCTCGTTTGCAGTTCACACGCAGTAGTAGGTCTACTTGCACGTTACTTGCTGACAAAAACACAATGAAGGCAGTTACATTGGCTATTTTCGGTAAGTTGTTATTTCATAACACTTTTTATACAATTTTAGGAATTTATGACGATTAAGTACCTACTTACACAATAATATTACGTATTTACTTGTTACCCGTCAAGCATGAGATTCCAGACACAATTGATTTTTCAATTGTCATAGCTCTCCGGTGGTACATCGCCGCTTGACAGATAGTAAGTACAAGTAAAATTTGTGCTGGTAGGTATAATAAAACTATTTATATCTAACTTGTTATTATAATATTCACATACACATAAAACACACACAATTTGATTGGACTGACTAAGATTGCAACCGAAAGAATTAATGCTCATCATTAAGCGAATCATAGGCGCAAAAGATCCCAATGGTGGGAGCGATAAAAGGGAACGACGGATTATTACGACGAATGGCACCGTCTATGGGGCCCTTAACAAAATATAATACGGGAAACAATTCAATTTTTCACTAGCTGTCGCATATTATACAGAATGGTGCCGTCAATGCAACAATAAATTAAAACATGGGCTATACTAGTTAATAGCAATATTTTGCAACTTTCAAATAAATCATACTCTTTTAATAATTTTTAACATTTCTATGAAATAATGCAGCCATTGTCATATTACTTCATCGAAATGTTATAAAATTATCAAATTCTTAAGATGTATATGAAAGTTGCAAACCATTTCTGTGAACTAGTATAGCCCATGATTTAATTTATTGCCGTATTAACAGCACCAGCCTGTATATGCTGTTAAAAAATTTATTTTATGTCATACGTAAAATAAATATAGCAATGTTGAAAACTGACTGTCTAAATTAATTTTGTTTCCTCTTTTCAATGATAAACTATACAGCCACATAATAACTACTGTATAACTATAGTTTGCATATGACCAATTAAAGGCATGTTTGTTCAGAAGGAAAATTTATTAAAAGAATATAAATTCTTTTTTACGTGATGATTACTTACCTATCGCAGCTGAATTAAAATGGGTCCAATGACCATTTTAATTAAAAGTAAGTGTGTATGGCATAAATTATCTGTTGCGAAAAAGATTTATCTGTCGGGGATTTTGTTAGATTGAACTTTGTCGTTAACTGAAAAAAATATTAATTATTCGGTCATTTACCTTGCTACGTCGTTAAAAAAAAGGTTATAATTTAAATAGCCATTGTTCCATAAACACGTTTCTTTTTTAATTGTTCACTATATTTTACAATTGTTTTCGTTTCTTCTATTTTCTCAATCATAGCTATGACATTTAATTTTAATGCGATATTGTTTTCTGTAATTAAAAAGTTCAGTATGTTGCTATTAAAAATCCAAAACAATTTTTAGAAGAAAATCATTAATTAATTTGTACAAGCATTTTTTTTTATTTACGACTAGATGACAAACAAGCAAACGGCTCACCTAATGGTAAGCGGTTACCGCCGCCTATAGACACCAGCAATAACAAGGAAAAATCACTTGATATTGCAGGTGCGTTGTCATCCTGGGGCCTAAGATGAAATGCCGTCCATGCCCAGTAATTACACTGGCTGCATTACCTTTCAATCCGAAACACAGCGAACTGTTTCACGGCTGAAATAAGAAAGGCGGTGGTACTTATCCAGACGACCCTACATACGGATGTAGGGTCGTCTGGGTAGGTACCACTGGGTAGGTTTTTAACTCCTTTCTTATTTCAGAATACCACCTAGTAGAAGCATTCCGAGATATAGTTTTTCTAATTATTATATGTCACACAAGACAAGAGACAAGGAAATAATTTTACTTCGTTTACGTATCACTTTTTGTATATTATTTTAGGATAAGTTCATACATATAAAACATTCTTACATTTATTTTTTCAAAAACGACGAGGTTCTCAATTCGGCCAGTATGTTTTTTTTTCTTTGTATGTACACCGATCACGCCGAAATTACTGACCGAAATTAATTAGTGATTCTTTTTTGTTCGATGCGGAATAGTTGCCATTTGTTCCCATAAAAAAAAATTTTAAAAGCAGTTGGGTAGTTTGGTTCCTAAATAAAAAAAACTGAATTCAGTAAGTTGTCTACGTATGCGAAATTGCGGATTTTTGCTTTCCTATGACTTTTTAGTGAAACGATACGATAGTGGGAAACAATATAAGTTGACGGTCACCCATCTAGCTTCGACCTTAGAAAATTAGCACTAAAAATTGTGAAAAAAAATTAAACAAAAATTAAAACCGACTTCAAAAAACTGAAAAGGATAAAATAATTAAATTTGAGTACTCATTCCCTAGAAACATATTTTTTGGAGTTGGTGCTAAGTTGTTTCCGTTTCAAAAAAAAGTGAAGCACCGACTCCAAAAAATATGTTTCTAGGGAATGAGTACTTAAATTTAATTATTTTATCCTTTTCAGTTTTTTGAAGTCGGTTTTAATTTTTGTTTAATTTTTTTTTAACTCCTTTACGTTGCGTACATGTTGATTGTAGTATAATTCTAGTAGGTACGTCAGCATAAATTGCCGCGAGTACTCTATTTATTGAAATCATTTTAAATCACGTATGTATGTTAAAAGGAGTAGTAAGTGTTGTAATAAAGCGGTCTTCCTGTGATTATCTGTTGATGTCGAGTTACCGACCTTATGTAAGGTCAAACGGCGCAGGCGCAGATATTTTTATATTGGTTTTATTACATGATGAGCTTAACGTACGTGGCGTAGTAGACTAGGAAACTGTTTAATATGACTTCTATTCGCCAAAACCTTTATATTAGCTTGGAAAATTAAATACTATTTAATGTTTTGTATTCATAAAACAAGTACCTACTATGCTTGCTACAGATTATGAATACACAAATTAAATTTTCAGCATGATTGTGTTCTACACACATTGATTCAAAGATTTTGTAAAACATCTTATATATTAAACAAGGCATAACAAGCGGGCACCTACCCATGGTAACATAGTCATATAAATACTAAGGTGATGTCAAAAGATCAAAATATAAAAATAATTTTGAAATTTCCCATAGGTACATTTTGTTTAACTGACCGAACTATTTGTATGAAGAAATTTGAAATTTATGTTACAACACCTGTATACCCAGGTACCTTTTGTATAGTAAAATGCTGGTATCACTATAATAGTATTGCAACATCTGCTTCTGTGATAAATTCAGAGAATGATATTAGATACTTATGTTTACTAACCATTCCCTAAGCTTAGGTGACTCTAAACGCCATTTGCCTCGACCGAGATAAAAATCGCTAAGAGACTCTTAACGCTAAGCAAATGTTAGTGAAGTACTTTATTAAGCAGTTGAAATCAAGGAGTTATCCACAGACTGGTAAATCTGGTAATGCCGTAGTTGACAATTTAAATTTAATGATTCCAGCGGTGTTGTTCGTGGTGGTCTCCTGCAGGCCTGAAAAGCCTGACCTGAAGAAGCTAAAGGCCGAGGCCGAGCGCAAGAAGGCCTGCACGCACGACTGCGCCAAGGTGAAGTTTGAGCCCGTTTGCGCCGGCAAGCAGGGAGAGAAGCCCAAGTCGTTTGGCAGCGAGTGCGTCATGAACAACTACAACTGCGAGCATAAGGATAGTAAGTAATTGAGTATTTATGATGAAGGGCTTATGATCGTTTTCCTTTTTAGAAAAATAAAAAGAAGGATATCCCTCTTTGTATTTGCTACTTTTGGTAAGGCTAAATCCTGTCAGAATAACGTCGCTGAACGGTAGGTATATAGAGGTTTGCGCAACCAATTTTAGTTCGAAGTAAACTAAACATATTATTATTTTTTAAATACTGTATGATATCTTCTATTCAATTTGGCGGAATTCGATACACATTTTTTTATACAACTAGATGACAATTCACGGCTGAAATAAGAAAGGCGGTGGTACCTACCCAGACGACCCTACATACGGGACCACCTAGTGAACAATTTGATAAACAATTCGATAAACTTGGTTCAATATAGTAAAATTGCGGAATTAGCTTAATATTATAACTTTTAGTTACTATGTTTTGACAATTGAAATTATTTTTTTTTTGTTTTTAAATACCTATATTTGTTGTTAAGTATTCTTAATTTTATTTTTAACATTATTATAAATGTTTGAGGAATTAATTTACTTTGAAAAATCACTAAACTAGAAAACATTTCACGTCCTTATTTTTTTTGTAACTTTTTGTTCCTCACTACAATATAAGATAGAACACATAACACTATTTAGGAATCTATCTTCTTTACTCGCTTATCAATTTAAAGTGTAGATATTTCAAAGTTTTACACTGAGGGAGATTATATTATGTCATAAATAGTGAGCAGTATGTTGTGAACATAGCAAGGTCTATCTAACCACTGGGAGCTTGCTAGGTAGATCTACAAAGATCCAGTGTCCTGCTACATGGTGTCAGGGGAATGAACAAAGGATGGCAGGGTGGTCATCGTAAACACAACTTGTTAAAAATAATTGGAAGCGTAAAAAAAACAGTTGTTTCATACTAAATTTGCGTTCTGGGGCCTTACCACCATCTTTATAAAAGCGATTCATATTCCGCTCGGTTCAGTATTGGTTCCTAAACTGCATCGCTGTCATAGTCGTAGATAGCGTCGTAGTACGAATTAACGATTCTACTCAGTTTAGGTCCTAAACTGGGTCGCGATAAAAGATGGTGGTATGGGTGCTGCTCAAACTCATTTTTTAACAACTCATTTTTATGTTGATCAGTAAAATAGAACTTTCAATTCAGAAAAGTCTTCTGTGCCAAACGTAGATTGAGAAAAACCTCAACCATTACCGCCATCTGTGTATTTCTGTATTTCAATATATATATTTATATTCTCTTGTAAACACAGGTACCTACCTTGATAATTTTGAATAGAGTATAAGGTCTGAATAATATTGATTGTATTTATCCAACGAAAGTGTAACAAATTGTCAATCGAACTACTATTGTCACTGTTCGCTGAACAGAGCACAATGCACAGTGACAAAACATTGTAACCCACTAGGTGACAATGTTTTCGCCACCGTAACTGATAGTATTGATCGTTGATCAGTCATTTAATTCAATAGAGAAGTAACATGTTTATAGGAAAGAGTCGTGGTTACTAGAGTTTGAAAAAAATATTGATGGGGCTTTTAAATAGACGAACATGTTAAAAACGCTTATTTCTCTCAGTCCACGTGGTATAGTGTCATAATTTTAACACTCTTCTAAGAAATCGTGTACTTTGAATACCCAGATCAGCACTGGTCACACTCAACGATTCTTCGTTTCTGAAAATTCCATTTAGGGCACCGAAGTCTGGTTTTAAAAAGTCATATAATTGCAATGAAAACGCATTGAAAAAATTTTGCACCTTCCTCGAGTAAGAGCTCAAAATAGTATTTTAAAAGTCTTTTAGGTTAGCGATTGAAGGGATTTTAGTTTTTTCGCAATAGTTTTTCCTTTTTTTGGTTTCCTTAAATAAAATTCACAAAGTTTTTAAATAATGATTTTAATTTGCCAAATTTTTCATATTTTTTACAATTTGAAACCATACTCATAAGGCTTGGCTAAAACCATTAGCGCTAGATGAAAATAGTATTTTAAAAGTCTTGTAAGTTACCGATTGTAGGGATTTTAGTTTTTTCGCAATAGATTTTCCTTTTTTTTGGTTTCCTCAAAAAAAATTCACAAAGTTTTAAAATAATGATTTTAATTTGCCAAATTTTTCATATTCTTTACATTTTGAAACCATACTCATAAGGCTTGACTGAAACCATTAGCGCTAGATGATTCAGTTCCTAGAATAATGAAGCTAGCTTAAACTACAAAACAATTTTGAAGCTACCAAACAAACAAGTGGGATTGATTTCAGAGTTGGACAGGAAGATAAAACGTATAAAGTTGACCGTCTAAAATATTATTAAAGAAACAAACAAATCTGGTATTTACAACGTCGTCATTTTGTTTTTTAGCCCCCGACGAAAAAAGAGAAGTTTTATAAGATTGACGTGTCTGTCTGTGTGTCTGTCTGTGGCATCGTAGCTCTTAAACGAATGGACCGATTGTGATGGTTTTTTTTTGTTTGAAAGCTGTCGTGACCAGAATGGTTCCTAGCTTCCTAGTTCAGGCGTTTGATGACTATCAGCTCATTTCTTACTTGACAAAAAGGTTTTACTAACTTTCACAGATCCAATTGATTTAAAATTTAATTTAAAAGTTAGGCTAACCTTAAGCTGATCCTGTATCATCAAATAATCTGCGGGGTGCTCAATTCCTTCAAAAACTTACAGCAGATATAGCGGGTTTGGGCTTATAAGAATAGTTTCAATGAGATAGTAGATTTCTATTATAACAGATGATGATGAAAAAAAAATTCCATTTTGTATTTTGTCATTTATCTTCGTTTTCCCACAATTGAAATTAGAGCAGAATAATTTCAAAAGTAGGATGACGGGTTTCGAAACTTTCGAAACCCGGCATCCTACTTTTGAAATATTCGAAACATTCATTCAAATGACATTTGGGATTGGAACAAAAGTCAAACACTGTGTGTGTGTAGCTATATAAGGCTTAATACAATAAGTATAATTTTGGCTCAAAATTCCTAATGTGTGTCTCCCATGTATGATGGTTTGGCAGAGGTATCAGTTATCCAGCATTTTGTTTAACTGACCGAACTTGTGTATGAAGAAACTTAAAATTTTATTACTTTTTGATAAGCTCGCTTGTTTTAGGCTATGTACCAAACTCCCTGTATACCCAGTTTCGTTTTTGTATATTACAGTGCTGGTATCACTAGCTGAAAGAGGTATTAGTTACCCAGCGACGTGTGACGAGAGTGATAAACTTATTTCTATGATCAAACGTCCAGCTGGTATTGTGTGCTACCGCAAACCGGATCATGACTCAGTCGTAACTCTTTGTTTTTGTCGCGGCGGATTTTCCTGTATTCAGATTTATTTAGCGCACGGTGACTTCACGTTCAGAAAAAAGCAAGCAGGTTATTTAGTTTAGATTGTTCATATAGATTTTGTGACCGGAAAGAGAGATCTCTAAACGAGTTTAAGTCCGCCTGGTGGTGGTAAGTGTTTGTCGTAGGCTGATTACTCACGCGATGCCTTCTCTGTAAAAGTGATGGAAAAGCGTCGGGTCGCCATGTTGCCAAATACTCTTACTCAATGAACCCTGGTGACCTTACTCATCGCAGGAACGTAACACTGTAAAGTAGTCTTATTTAGATGCTATGTTCTGTGAGACGAAGGTTAATATCATTATAAATGTAAAATACCCATTCGTCAGACTGCCGGAAGGCCTTGATTACTGTGAATGAGAATTACTTGTGAGAAGCAAATCTCACAAGGTTCTTCACTTCTTCGTATATTTTTTGACATGTATCTAAAGAATTTCAGGACATTTCTATGAAATATTGCAGCCAATGTTGTATTATTTCATACAAATGAAGTTATCAAATGAATTAGATGTTTTTGAAAGTGGCAAACCATTTCTATGAACTAATATAGCCCATGTTTGAATTTATTGTCGTATTGACAGCACCATCCGGACCATCCGGTATGTGATAAATAACAATCAATGTTTGTATATTTGTCTCCTATGCGTTCCGAAACCATTGATGAGATTGTGATGTAAGTTTTGTAGGGTGTTCTGGGATGCCCGCGAAGGTTCTTGGGTGATAAACTTTTTTAATATTATTACGAAACCTAACAGTTTTCTCTTTACGGGCATTGCACAGCATGCCGGGTGCAGCTAGTTGTATTTAAAAGTCAACCAACAACGGTGGCTTACCAAATCTAAGTATTTTTCATTAATCTCAGCAGTTATGAACTGCTAACTTATTCTTGTATGGGATGGAATGCCAAAACATTAATAAAAAAACAGACCGAGAAGTAGATACCTTACACACTTATGGCAGAATAAAATATATGCTTTTGGTGTAACTTACTTAAATAAATGAATAAGTAGGAATCTTTGCGTAAGTAATTTTTGTAGATGGCATGGATGGATTCCTCATTTGGGAGTCAGCTACGGAATTCAGCTTTGAAATAAGAAAAAAATATTTGTTTTCGACTTTGTAGAAACTATCAAATATTTGTCAGTATCAAAAATACTAATAATATCAATATATCAATGAAATATGTGTAGATAGTAACTATACAAACTAAAACTTTCGTAACTTAAAAAAAAGGTTTATCGATAGGTACGTGAATTACTTGGTGGCTTCATTTAAAATTTAATGTAATTTTGGAAGTATTTTTGTCATAGGTAATAATATTTCTATAAATAATATACTCATCCGGGACTAACTATAAGTAGCACATAAGATTTGCATAAGAATAATTTCTTTTAGAAATTATATAGCCACACCTTTTCTGTTTTTTTTGTTAAGCCATTTTCACAAATTGTTAGTAAGTACAGCTTACGTAAGCTGATTTTAGTCTGAAGAAAAGTTGATCTAAGTACCTACTTAAAATATTGTAACAATTACAAATAAATAAAGAAAACGATGAAAAATATATGCTCCAGGCGGGAATCAAACCCGCGTCTCCTGATGCTCCTCCCGGCCAGACAGGATTACCACTACGCCACCGGAGCACTAGGTATAATCTGCTAATTTCCTCACCGCTCTCTATGCACATCAGGTGACGCAGGTTCGAATACCGCCTGGAACATATATTTTTTCATCGTTTTCTTTCTTCATTTGTATGTTTTGCAACTTTGAAATACATCTTATTCATTTGATAATTTCATGACATTTCTATGAAATAATTATAATGTCTGCATTACTTCATAAAAATGTCAGAAAAGTATTAAATAGGTGAATAAAAAATATTTGGAAGTTGCAAAACATTTCTATAAACTAATATAGACCACGGTTTAATTTATTGTCGTATTGTCGTCACAACCCTGTATACATATACAAAACGTTGTGTT
The DNA here is from genome assembly GCA_947347705.1 of Nymphula nitidulata. Taxonomy (NCBI): domain Eukaryota; kingdom Metazoa; phylum Arthropoda; class Insecta; order Lepidoptera; family Crambidae; genus Nymphula; species Nymphula nitidulata. The sequence continues at coordinate 15,242,778 of OX374629.1, forward strand.
AATAATGAATTTTATTCATGTACAAAGATTACGGTGCTTAAGAGCACTTGTTTATAAACTAAACTTTTAATAATATGTATAATTTATCAATTTTTCTTTTTTTAGCTTTGAACAAAATCAGCAACGGGGAATGTCCCGGCTCTGAGGGTATTCGTCTCTCCTAAGAACATCTCTCAAGAATTCCAGACCTACTGCTGACTTTCCTATATAATATTAGGTAAAAAAACTTAAACAACCTTTTTACTATACCCTTAAAATAGTGCTAAAATGTGTTCGAACCATCAAACAGATATTCGAAATATTAATTTTATTAAACAATTCGCTTACGAAATACTTTATTTAATGTAGATTTCTAATATTTTTACGTTAACTTTTCTAGTAACTGTACACATATACACTTGCTAACACTAGCAAGTGTATATCTGTACAGTTACTAGAAAGAATACACGTTCTTTAAGTTTTCCTAGATTTTGTCAAATATATACATATAGGCGCAGATAGGTACATAGGACGAACTTGAAATAGATCTTATTGCGACAGTTATGGCGTTTATTTTCGTCTAAAGTCTCGTAGTCATTACGTTAAGTGTACTCTAAAGGAATGCCTCATTTTATCCACTTTTCAAAGAAGCTGTGATGTTGTGTTATATAGAAGCTTTTCGTGTCATTTTATAAAGCTTTGCGTTTTGATTTTCTACTTTATAGAATAAGACAGATTCATATTTTTGTGTCACTTAGCTGTTTTTTATGTCTATTACTGAAACGCTTTGTTTAAGTCTAATGTTTTTTCTATGTTTATAAATAATTATGTTTTGTATTTTGATTTGTAGCGAATAAAACATGTAAAATGTGCACGATGTTTTTTTGCTTTTGCTGATATTAAATAAATTGGTGCATATCTCTAGGATTGGATAATGTTACTCTGCAACACACATGATATATTATATGTTTCTAGCATAGAAAAATAGCCGTACTCTTAGAATAATAACGAAGTCTACAAAATAAATTACTACGAAATAAGTAGTATAAATAATGTTGCTAGTTGAATATAATTTCTCTACAAGTATGAAAGTTTGTATTTTGCTCAATATGAAATTGATACGTTCCGAGCAAAATGTTTTGCTCACGAAACTTTTCAACCCTTTGTTCATTACCAGCCCATCGGCATAACAATAGAATATCTATAGAAGATAAATAGATTTTTTGATTCGTGAAAGCATCACAAACTTAATAGTTTCAGGGGTCTTCACAAATTAAAGAATCTGGTTACTGAAGATACTTTAAGAAAAAAGGAACTTGGTACTTAAGTCTTAAGTGCAGTGGCTCTTTCATTCCCATTCATTAAGAAAGGATTAAGAAGATTTTTAGAAACGCCAAGTCAGATATTATGTATGTTATGTAAACAATGCAAACAATGTTGACCTTAGGTGCCCACTTCCAACTCAGAAGCACGCGTGCCGGTCTTCGGAGTCATCAATTCACTGTTTCCACCTCAACATCACGCACAATAGTTATTTGTTATACAAGAGTGCAAAGTTGCTTTTTAACCGCGTGCTCAATTTTGATGGCCGAGCTAGCGAAGGATTCTAAAATTAGAATCCTGAGCGTTAGCGAGGCAATCAAAAGAGCACGAGGTGAAAAATCTTTGCACTCGAGTGCAACACGTAACTTTTTATCCCACCTCAGCGAGGAAATGACTAAATGCTAAAAAAAAAACATTTACGCATTATTAACAGTTTCAGTCAATTCTGTTGGCGTCACATAAACTTCTTCGTCGCTAGAATTACTCATTTCAGGTATTTCACTTGTTTTTAACCATATGTCGTGAAAAGAAAATGGCGCGCGGAGAGCAAATTAAAAAAAGGTACACCAAGAAGCTGCCGAGTCTGAGTTTCTAACAAGTTAAAAAAGGTTGTATAATAAATACGGCACCATGGAGGTAGAAGTAAATAGGTTTAATGATGTTTTGAATTCACAAACTTAATGCACACGATGTTCTAAATTCAAATTTACATTATCCTCTAGCGGATAAAAACGGCTTTTGCACTCAGATATCGAAGAGCACAAATACTCTTTCCGAGATGGGGGGATGAAAAGAAATTTATAACCTCGTTTCTTTGTCGTGTTCCCAGAACTTGAAACTCTTTGCTAGCATATGTGTACTCTCCTTCCTATAACTTATTCAAAAGAGGCATGGCACATTTTGGGCCTGCAAGGTGGAGGCTGCTAGAGCAGTGTCTAAACTGCACTGGCTGTTCGCATATGGACTCTTCTTACCGCTTCACATCAGGTGGTGTTGGTTCATTTGTCGCGCTTTAAATAAAAAAAAATGTTGAAAATTATAATCATAAACAGGCGGTAAAACTCATTTGATTTGAACTAATAAAAAAATCTAGCTGCAACAGGATATTGATACGCCTTCATTATTAGTTCTAGTTAATAAGATTACGTTTGATATTTACTAATTACGAGTTCGCAGTTGTTTATTAATTAAATTGAGTAGGAACATAGTTTAAATACTAGATACCAATTGACCTAAAATTGAAGATAAACAAGGAGACGGCTTGACGCTCAAAGACAATTTATATAATTAAATACTATTGGTAAATACTATATAGGAATTTACCATTCAATAATGTAAATAAAAGGCATAATTTATGTCACAAAGTACAGTGCCTCATTAAGGGTTAAGGCCAGAACCCACAGAGCGCGGTGCGGAAGTTTTCCGGGGCGGGATGATTTTAAACCGACTTCAAAAACGAGGAAGTTATCAATTCGGTTGGTATGTTTTTTTGTTTGTACACCGATTACGCTGATATTTCTGATCAGATTTACGTGATTCTTTTTTCGTTTCATGCAGAATAGTTGCCATATATTTTTTTAAATCGATTGGGTAGTTTTTTATATCAAAATAACTGGAATAATTAAGTCGTCTAAGTGTGCGAAGTTGTGGATTTTTACTCTCCTATGACTTTTTAGCGAAACAGTACGATAAGTAGTAGAAAACACTATATGCTGACGGCCACCCTTACCCCACCTTAGAAATTTATCACTAAAAAATGTGAAAAAAAATCAAACACAAATAAAAACCGACTTCAAAACACTAAAAAGGATAAAATAGGTAATTAAATTAAGGTAGGTACATGTCCCCTAGAAATTATTGCTTTGCAGTTGGTGCTACCGACTCCAAAAAATATGTTTCTAGGGGAGAACTATTTACTTACTTAAATTTAATTATTTTATCTATTTTAGTGTTTTGAAGTCAGTTTTTATTAAAGTTTTTTTTAATGTAGGAATTCTTATGTACCCTGCTACCTTAGACGTAGGGAATGAAAATCTCGCGATATTGGGGTTGGATCAAGCGAGATCCCGCGAGTTTTTGAATAACAATACTGCGAGATCTCGCCAATTTCGAGATCTCGCGAGATAAGCAGTTTTGTATGTTTTTTTTCCAAATAATCACAATACTTTAATAAATTAGAAAAAAAATCTAAGTAATATATTTTTTTTTTATTAACGTTTATATATATATAACGTTTTTGTCTATAATTTTTCAATAAACTTCTAAATAGTAAACTTTGACGTACATACCTATCAAATAACAAATGAAAGAAACAACCAGAGGGCCTAGACATCTATCAATAAGCGGAAAATGAATGGGATTTGCTATAAGCTCTTGATTGACTTTCGATTGTAAATGTCAAATACCATACATTTTCCATTTAGCGATAGCGGTAGCGATTGTCAAATGGCATCTAATATAAAAAAAATCTTTTAGTAATAAAACAGTTCTTTTATAACAAACAAAATAACGAGAAGTCAAAAAAAATGAAACTTATTATCTAAGTTGAGTTGACTATTAAACTGAGATATTAAATAACTCCGTCCGTGTCAGTCCGCGCTTCGAATAAGACGTTTCTATGCTCGAGTGCAATCTCGTTAAACTCGCGAGATCTCGCCCTTTTTTCGTCCGAGATCAATCTCGCTAAAAAAAGGCCGAGATCTCGCGGAAACGAGATCTCGCGAGAACGAGATTGCATTCCCTACTTAGACGATTGTTCTTACGGTCTAAGCCCGTTACACAAAGAACACTGCTCCACGACCTTTCTTTGTGTAACAGGGTTCATAAGAATTGTATCATTACAAAATCATATCGCCCCGAAAAGCTTCCGCACCGGCGTTCTTAAAGTTCTGATCTTGATAGATGTCGTTATTTTTTTTAACACATTTCCTAAAAAAATGCATTTACGAAGCCTGTATACATTAAAGTGCGGTAAAATAGGTACTCACGCGTGTAAAAGCACCTATTTTACTGCACGCTCTGTTGTATGGCGCCGTGCGTGTTCTTTACGGTTTTTTTAAATTTCATAAAAAATGTACAAAACGGGAACTACGTTTTCTGCTGTATGCTGTTTACGGATTATTTAAACACTATTTTAGTTTCAATTTATAATTACATGGTTCTAATTTCTTATTATTACTTCACATTCTAATACCTTTAATATTCTTTGAAAGAGTTGTATCTTACTTAAAACAGCTCGTATTTCTTTTGTCATAGGTGGGATGAAAAGCAGAGGGCCTAATTTTCCAAAAACCTTATAGCAAGGAAAATTAAATAAAAAAATATTTATCAAAGCTTTATTGATCTATTTCGACAAAATTTAAATTATATTGTTTCATAAACATAAATTAATCTATTTAACAAAAATATTATGGCACAATTTCAAAGAGGTTGAATATTAACGTACTTTGTACATAAAAATAAATAAACACAATAACGTTTGCAAAATAGCAAACACCACGATTAAAATCCTTATAAAATTAATGGATGTTTCTAAACCATTTACAAACAAAACATATTTCGAGTAATAATAATAATTTTGAATTTTAGGAACTTTGACCAAATCTTTCCATTGTTATATAGAATAAAGCTTCGTTTACAAAATAATTATATTTTAATACCTACTTAACTACTTAATAAACTAGTTATTTATGTGCAATAGTAACGCTATGGCATGATGTTGGTAAAATGAGTAAATTTTCTATTTGGTAAGGTGCCTAAATTATCTTCGAAATCAACTAAAGAAATATTTTCACTAGGTTTTTCATCTATTATATTAATTTCGTTTATTATACTAGCTGGGAATAGGTTTATGTCTTGCAAGGTAGATTGTAACGGGTTGTCTTTAGAAATTAAGCATTAACAGACATTTTTTTTAAAACAAGACTGCTCACTTGGTGGTAAGTGGTAACTGCCGCCTTTAACACCAGCAATAACAAGAAAAAAATCACTGCGTATTGCAGCTGCGTTGTCATCCTGAGGCCTAAGATGAAATGCCATCTTACTAAATTAACAAAAAAAACATTTCACTCATGCAACTTAATTAAGTTAGGTACTTACAACTTACTATAGTCAGGGTTCAAATGTCCTTAATTTGGGATTCATTAATTACAAAAAAAATCTTTTAAGTACTTTGTAGCTGGAGTAAATAAAATGACATCACGTTCTGATTGATTTCACTTCAAGTGTAAATAAATACACAGTAGAAATGTACTGCGTACTGTGAGGACATCGTTATCTCTTGTTGATGTTTAAAGTTCAATTATTATTATTATTACAATAATAATGAAATTATTGGTACAAATGCGTGTTTTTAAATGTGGGTGAAGTGGAATAATTTAAACTTATTTATTGTTGAATACATTGTTTTGAATTTTCCATTATGTTATTGTAGTAGCTGTACGTACACTCGATGACATATTTGAAATACCAATAGCATCGAATATAAAATTAACAAATTATTTAACAGAATGTCACAGATAAACTAATGAATTGTTCATGTTTGAAAGATGCCCAACCTTGTCGGAAAAGCAGTTTTATACCATAAACTTGATATGATAGTTTGCGATTTGTAAACTGTCGCTTTGCTGTATCATAAACGAGTATTACTTAAACAGCTTAAGCCTTAAACTAAGAAGAAAAGTTAGAGGTGTTACGCTGTAATTCCATTAGTCCGCTGTCAACATTCACCCAGACTCGTAATCGCGTAAACTGAAAAAAGAAAAAAGAAAACATAAATAAAGTAATAAAAACAAAAGGTCAAATATTATTTTGATTGACTGACGTGTGAGTAGTATCCATCAAAGAGTACATTTTTTATACGGGTATAGAGGTATCACTCCATACTACAAAATATATCGCGCTTAGCGATATCTGGTGATGAACCGGTAGACAACCAAAAAAATATTTTCTTAATACAACCTTTTTTTTCTTAAAAACTTAATTTAAATAATCACAAGATACTTAAAAAATGTTTATTTATGTATTTTTATTATCAAATTAAATTTCAAAGAAAAAAAAATCCACATCGGGATTCGAACATGGTTTTCTTGGTTTAGAACGGAGGATGGCTAGCAAATATACCATCTAATTATTATTAAAAATCATAAATTAGCGGTACCATTTCTACTTCAGTAATGTTCTTAACTAAAATATTTATAATGGTAATTTATTGAAAAATATGTATAAAATTATATTGATAAAATAATGAGCACCAAAATCTCATCAAAAAATTAAAATGTCATGAAAAATTCAAAACTGACAGGAACTGCTAAGACGGCCTAGGTTCAAATCCCAATACATAGGTCGCTACTCTAACTAAGTAATTAATAATTTGGGCAAGATATTATAATATAAGTTATAGTAAGAATATTACTAACGACATAGTGAAAAAATATAAAAGTTACCTAATATTGATTAAAAATTGAAGTAATTATTTTTTCTCAGTTTAATGAATAATATTATTAATGTCATTTCAGTTTTAAATATTTTTTGTTAATATTTTCGATGTCACTATTTTTTTATGGTTACAGAGTCATCTATCGTCTTGGGCCTGAATTTCTAACCCATTATAAGCCGACCAAATTAAATATTAGTTAAACGAATGGTCCTAGTCGATACCTTAATGTAAACTGCAATTGGTCGTATATGATATGGTTATTTTAGTATGAAGTTATAACACCGTGGTATCCATATTCTCGTCATTGTAAGCTGACCGAATCAGATCAGAATAAGTTCTATGGATTCTATTCTTAATTTCATTTTAAACATTAGGTATCATAAGTGTTTGCAAAATAAATATACTTATAAAAATATCTATAGTGTAAGTTTCCATCGAATTGAAGGGAAAAGTTTCGTCGTCGTGATACCTGACAGATTGTATAAAAACGGCAGCAGCGCCTCTGTTGTGAATTATTGGAAACCACTTTTTAAACTATTGAATTTGAGAGGTGAACACGTAGAAAGACGTAGATAATCGATTTCGTTTCGTTTCGCTTAAAACTTACACTATAGGCACTATGCTCGATAAAAACATGATTGTATCGTTAATTGCACTTTCATTCCCTATTCTAAGAGACGGCCGGCACTCGTATTAATACCAGACTAGTAACTATACACACTTGAGCAGGACACAGTGGAGGCTGATGGGCCCGGTAGCGGGAAAAATCGTCCCACCTTCGGCGCATCACGACTGCAATAGGTACTTGTCGAGCGGCGAAGCCTCGATTCCAGCGGAATACGTAGGTGTTTTAGTGGGTATGCTGGAGACTGGCTCCGGAGAGTCCCACAAAACCGAGGGACTATAAAGCTTTCTTCAATAAAAGAAAAGCCCTGCGGTCATTGGCGTAGCTAGAGATTTTTCCTAGTGGGGGCCATGGCCCCAGCCATGTTTTTTTCTTTTAAAAATACTAAGGTGGCAATCAAGCATACGGCCCACCTGATAGGAAGCGGTTACTGTAGCCTATGGACGCTTGCAACACCAGGGGTTTCACTTGAGCGTTGCCGACCCTGTAAAAACCTTTTCACGCCTTTTTTAGAGAACCCCATGCTGTACTCATTCGAGAAAACCTCTGGCGTAAGTTTCTCTGAAACCGTACAGTACGCGACCGCTTTGGTTCCAATTTGTGAGGATGAACTCCCTGCCGGTGGCGAGCGGTGCGATGATAGAAAGAAGCCGTGAGCATCATGTCAAATAATTATTCAGAACACGCCCCGTTATGCAAACAGCAGAACACACATAAGGAGGCAAAATCTCTTCTTAGGCTTAAAGGTTCAATACCACTTGTGAGCTCAGGATCGTCGACAATTCTCATAGCGCGTCTTTAGAGCACGTCAAATGGTCCAAGCTGGTATCTAGGTGCTCCCGCCCATAAATGGCATCAGTACTCTATATGGGGCCTGACTTAAGACTTATACAGTAACAGTCTTTGCCTCGAAGTGAAATACCGCCATTGGATGCCAGCTTGACTTTATCCTCTGAATGACTGCGGAACTGCACGTCACTAGAGATATCAACACCAAGGATCCCGTCCCGATACTCGTAGAAATGGAAAGCGTTGTGTCAAGGAATTGTGGAGCTACAGCGAATGGGGTTTTTTAGAGGTGAACGCTCAGACTTGTGTCTTAGTGAGGTTAAATTGGACTAAGTTTAGTCGTCCCCAATCGGAGACGCTGTTTAGAGACCTCTCGATTTCAGACACAAGTCGACCGCGTCATCTGCATAACAATGCAGTTCATCAAAAGACAACATATCATTGATATGCTGCAGGAACAATGTTGGTGATAGCACCGAGTCTTGCGGGACGCCAGCGTTAATGTCCATGCTATCCGAGCAACTGCCGTCAACGACGGCTCTTATGCATCTGCTGGACAAAAAGTTAGCGACCCATTTGCACAACCCCTCAGGCAACCCGTAAATTGGTAACTTCGAAAGAAGACCCCTGTGCCAGACCCGATCGAACGCCTTCGCTACATCTAGGCTAACAACCAATGCCTCACCATGACTCTCACTCAATAGCAAGAGTCCAACGGTGCATGAGATACCTACATTAGAACTTCACCCGGCGAGCGACTGTGGCGAAAGCCATATTGACTGTCACTGATTAGGCCATGATCCTCTAGGTACCTGAAGAGTTGTTTATTTATAACGCGCTCAATCACCTTTGAGAGAAGAGAGGTTAAAGCGATTGGCCTGTAATTCGACGGGTCTGATCTATAGAACTTTTTGGGCCGGCGCCGAGTGGACATGGGCAGTCTTCCATGAAGACGGAACTTGCCTGGTAGAGTAAGAAAGCGCGAAAAGACGCGTCAGAACAGGACACACTGAAGCAGTGTGCTCCTTAGTTGCGGTATACCGTCTGGCCCGCTCGACTTATGAATATCCAGAGATGACACTCACGCCGTACCTCCCGTTGCGTAATGGAGATCTCCGGCATAGAGTTGCCGCACCAGGGGATGGTAGGTGGTGCAGCACCTCCGTCATTCAAAGTCAAGTTCGAGGCAAAGAGAGCACCCAGTAAATCAGCTTTCTCTGTAGCGATGTGAGCCAGCCAAGTTTCCGTCAGGCTTTCGTAGTGGTGGCAAGGACGACCTACAAAAGTTTCCCTCAGCAGCTTTGGCAAGCGACCAGAAAGCGCGACTCGCGGAGGGTGTCTTGCAAGTCGATCGCCAATTCTGCCGACAATATCGAATTTCTCTCTGGCAATCACTCTTTTACAGAACCTATAGAGAGAGCTGGGATCCTGATTGGTTTGGGCCGTGGTCCAAGCCTCAAACGCAGCCTGCTTAATCTTAATCGGCCGGCCACGGCAAGGTGGTCACTGACTATCAGCGCATGCGCAATTTGTAGGTATTAAGTATGGATTTCAGTTATCCTGTCATATTATACTATTCTTTATCTTTTATCTGTGTCCTGACCAAACCAAAAAATTCTACGTAATGCGGCTACTTGCTATCTTAATTCAGCTACTTGCTACTAGTTTAAATTCTAGGCATTTCGGTCGCTAACACATATTAAAATGTGTCGGCGGCGTAGGTAATTATTTTAGCTTTATTTTGAAGACGGTTTTCGGTATTGGTAATTGAGAATAAAGTTATTTTATGTATGAGGAAGGGTATTTTTCAAGGGTGGGCCCACAGCTTTCTAGGGTGAGCCCGGCCCACCCTGCCCCCCCCCCCCTAGCTACGCCTATGCCTGCGGTGAGTGAGGTCGCTAGAGCTCATTGAGAAAGACTCTGGGAGCAGGAAAACTCGTGTTTTATGTTGTCAACATATCGCCCTTTCTTGATACTTACATAATAGACAACACGTGAGTAGTGCCCGAGGTGCTACGAACCTTGCCCTATGCGAGTTGGTGGGTTAAGCGGCTGCAGTAACAATAGGCACCAACGGCTTAACGTGCCTCCCGAAGAACCAAGGAGCTCGAGATTACAAATCGACCATGGCGAAAGTTGCTTTGTTTTCGAAATTGATTGAAACCAGAGCACTCAAGCTACTACGCCTCTTTAGAACAGAGGGTTACTGTTAGAATCTCATTATTTTTTCTTTAATCATTTTGTATTTCTACTAGCATCTATGTAAATTTTAAGAGTTCATTATGGGGCTGTTGGCAATAGCTCATTCATTTTCTTTAATGTTAGCGTAAATTTTTCTACGTACACGTGCTTTCCCGACACGACACCGCTTCCAGTTCGCATAAGGTGGCGAAGGTCCTGGCAGTTCCCGCGGCGTTCAGGGCGCAGACAGGGCCGGCGGGCGGCGAGGCGCAGCGGCCCACGCACAACGGCTGAGGCACTCCCTCGCCGACCTTCAGCTCGAACGGCAGCCGGGGGTCCACGCCCTCCTCCACCACCTCATAGTCGTAGCCAATCCGAGACGGTAGGAGCGGCAGGCTGGCTGACTGGGTCTCTTGCCACGCTGTAACACGACATGGTCAAGATGAGTTGTTGTACAAGTTGGTGAAGACAATACGACAATAAATTAAAAAATTTGCTAGACTAGTTCATAGAAATACAATGACACTATTAATAAAATTCTAGAATCAATATTTGCAAAAATCACACAAACTACCTAAATAACTCAGAAATGGAAATAAAAAACTAAAAATAAAAGCATTTTGATTAGCGTGAATTTAAAAACAAATTTTTCATCCCCCATTTGGGAAAGAATATTTTTGCTCTTCGATATCTGAGTGCAAAAGCCGTTTTTATCCACTAGAGGATAAAGTAAAATTGAATTTAGAACATCGTGTGCACCAAGTTTGAGAATTCAAAACATCATTAAACCTCTTTACTTCTACCTCCATGGTGCCGAATTTATCATACAACCTTTTTCACTTGTTAAAAACTCAGACTCGGCACCTTCTTGGTGTACTTTGTGTTTAATTTGCTTTGCGCGCACCATTTTCTTTTTACGACATATTTGTTAAAACCATAGGTAAACAATAGGTTGTTAAAACAAGAAACTTGAAAACAACTAAAAAACCTAAAATGAGTGATTCTAGCGACGAAGAAGTTTATTTGACGGCAACAGAATTGACTGAAACTGTTAATAATGCGCAAATGTTTTTTTTTTGCGTTTAGTCCTCGTTGAGGTGGGATGAAAAGTTACGTGTTGCACTCGAGTGCAAAGATTTTTCACCTCGTGCTCTTTTGATGACCTCGCTGACACTAAGGATTCTAATTTTTGAATCCTTCGCTTGCTCGGTCATCAAAATTGAGCACGCGGTTACAAAGCAACTTTGCACTCTAACAAATAACTATTGTTAGGTTTCGGCAATGTTAAATACAATTAGAGGATTGTATTAGCAGGCTCAGCGTGTAAAAATATATAAAATGAAAAAAACCCTGTGAATAAACTATTGAATATAAGTAAATTATTTCTTGTATGGTGGGTGATATAATCACCGATTATTCATTCATAAAGGTGTGATTTATAAAAGCCCAAACACGCTATAACTGCTGTAAGTTTCTGAATAATTAAGGATCTCGCCAATTTTTTATGGTATAGGATCAGCTCAAGTATGTCATGGGAATGTCACCGATGTGACAGTTCACCAAATTTCGAATCAATCGGATCTTTGAAAGTTAGAAAAACCATTTTATCATGTAAAAAAGGAGCTGATAGTCATCATAGCTATAATTTATGAAGATCAGTTCAATCCTAGTCACGTCAGCTTTCAAACAAAAAAACCTAATCAAAATCATTCCATTCGTTTAGGAGCTACAATGCCACAGCCACACACAGAAACACAGACATACGCGTCAAATTTATAACACCTCTCTTTTTTCATCGGGGTTTAAAAATGTCTCTTGTTATTAAGAAAGTCTTGTTATTATTAAGGTTCTTCAATTATTGATAATAATTGGATGAGAACATCTAGAAAGCAATAAGTTAGGAGCAGGGGACTTGTCGGCTATGCTGTCAACATACGAGTAACGTTTTCTCTTGATTTCTATAGGGTAGGAAACACGTGATTAGTGCCTGACTCGTTGTCACCATGGTACACTTTGATTGATTCAATATTTTTAGAGGAGTGAAAAGCACGACATAAAAGATTTTGATAACTTATAGCCTGTGCTTATGACAGAATGTAACATCATTTTGATGCTAACTGTACACAGATAAATAAAAATTAAAACGATTGTAACTGTCAAATCTTATAAGCGGTTAAAATTGGTAGAGAGACAGATAACAGATAACAAATTAAAAATATTTAAATCAATTGAACAATTAATATAATATTTGATAACGCATTTTAAACGGGCTTTGTTTTCAGAGAAAAACAAGATAAATGATAACAACACTACTGAATATACGAATTGACATTAAATATAATTATCAGTTTTAAAATGATTGTATTTGTTTATCTTAAATTTACTTAAGTTAAGCCAGTTGCAGCCGATGCGTACATTAACTACGCAGTATTTAGTTCCTAGTATTAATACTATATTTTTTTATCACCCGTTCACGTCACTATTGCCCTCATTTCCAGAAAGGACCGATCTGGATAACAATTATATGCCCATTAGCATTGAGTCATCTCAGGATATAACGATATCAAACAGTTCCCACGCTATACTTTAATGACAAATAGTCGTTTCGATAAAGTTGCCTAATTTACATTTAATAATAAATTAAATTAGAGTGTAACACAAACAAATAATTATTACTAACTTGCTTATTTTTAAATACATTTTTATCCTTTTCTTTTTATTATTATTTGTCATTTTCATAACAAGTTATCTAATTTGATTTCTTTATTGAAAACCAATAGCTATAAAATAAAAATAAAGTAGTATTGTAGTTTTAATAATTATTGTAGTAAAAGGAAGCCATTAACAGGTTTTCATGAATAGTATAAATTAAGCAGGATGTACCTAAGTAATGTGTGGAACATACAGGGTGGTGACCACAATAGGACAGTAAATTAAAACATGGGTTATATTAGTTCATAGAAATGCAACATTCAAATAAATCTTAATAATTTTTAACATTCCTATCAAATAATGCAGCTAATGTTATTTTTCTTCCAACTACGCAATAAATTCATCATATCATAATCAACCTAAGCAGCGAGAACAAAGCAGCACTTTACTGCTTCAGAGTAAAACAGTGCAGTAAAGTATGTATGAAACTCCATTACTGCACTACTTTTGAAAACAGTGTAGTAAATTTGTAAGAAAATCCATTACTGCATTGTTTTCGCCCTAAAGCCACAAATCCCAGATGACCGTCCAATCGCAGGCTTTATCTTTACAATCATGGCCAACTGGATTTAAACCAGCCAATCAGCGCTATTTTGATCACACAATGAGCCAATCGCAGGCTACAGGCATAATCAACTAGTTTTCTACCAGCCAATCAGCGCTATTTTTATTCCCGGGAACAATGGCAAAAAAAAACTAAATAAATTGTTCCTACTTTATTTGACTTCAGTTCTATATTCGGTAGTTGGAAAAAAGTAGATTATGAACCTCGCAAAAGTGACGTTTATAATTGCACTCGTATTTGAGAGCCCTCGCTAAAGCTCGGGCTCCAAACTAACACTCGATGCAATTATAAGTCACTTTCTGCTCGATGCAACAATCTACTATTATGTACCTACGGATCACATTCCACTTGATACTTACCACACGATATCATCTACATACCTACAAACTTTATGTTTTGTTGTAAAAGAGATACACTTTTTAAATGCGATAAGATGTTTTATATTACATTTTATTACATACAGATAGTATAAATTATGTCATAAGTCCCATATCGTTTGCTGTTCTAACAAGTGAATAAAAACGAAAGCTCACAAAGAAGCTTTTCTCAAAACAGGAAATAATGGATGGCTTCCGAGACGAGAATAATAGAAAAAAAAACGCAAACCAAGCACATGGCGCAGTCGAATTTGACAAACAAAACCTAAAGCAATGTTGTGATATCGTTCTTTGCATTGACGTCCATATGTCTGTCCGTGCGTCGATTACTCACGCCTATAATAAGCTGGGGTGGGCGTGTGGAGATAACCCTTGGTTCAAGATGTCAGCCGATCTGCTGGATTGGACACTTCGCTACTTGACTATATTAGTTGTTTTTGATTTTATTCGCGTAATTTAGAAATATTAAATGTATAATTTATTAAGTACAGTCACGAAAGCAAGAAATAGGCACAACATAAGATAAAGAGACGTTCACAATGGTAGTGCGTGATTTGAGCAATCTTAGAGTGCTTTTCGTCATAATGGGATCTCATAATTCTCCTGTGATTTGTTTTGTTACAGAATTTACGACTTATTAGTTACAGTTAGTTACTTGAACCATTGATTTGATTGACGTTATATGTATCAGCTTATTGCAGTCCACTGCTAGACGTAGGCCAAAGCTGTGGCACAATTCACGATCTCTCGCCTTCCTCATCCAGTCACTACCTTCTTTAAGTCGTAGGTCCACCTAGCAGCGGTTGCCCTACACCAGGGATATAGAGAAGAATAATATTAAAGACTCAGCTAGAAACCATTTGACAGATGGCTCCATTTCAGCATGCATTCTGCTAAAAGAATCATCTTACAACCCTAACATTTGTCATCTAATCTGCAACAACAGAAGTCACACAACTTTTACTTTAACTTAAAGTACTCGTACAATTGAAACATTGCAAAATGTTCCTATTTTTCTGTAGTAAATAAAGAGTTTGGAGTTGATAGTATTTATTACTTTTATTTTCTCAATAACCACAAAGTCAAAATTTGAAATAAAAATATTTTATGGCACGTCTA
The DNA here is from genome assembly GCA_947347705.1 of Nymphula nitidulata. NCBI lineage: Eukaryota > Metazoa > Arthropoda > Insecta > Lepidoptera > Crambidae > Nymphula > Nymphula nitidulata. The sequence goes on from OX374629.1 coordinate 15,257,885, forward strand.
TGGCCTCATGAAACATTTCTTTGGAAAAATGGCACGTTGATAGGTAAAGGTTCGCCATCCCTGCCCTACAATAACTCCTACCCATGCTTACAATACATGGTGGATGACGTCATTTTACTTACATCCTGAGAGTCTGTTCTGAATAAAGCTGAAACAACGACACGACAACGACAACGACAAACGACAATACAGGTGTTTCCTAATTATTTATCAATAAGAATCAGAATGTTAAAAGTAAATTTAGATTTATTTAAATTACTTATTTAATACAATTATGTGTATAATAAATGTTTGAAAGATATTGTGAAATACTATATATCTAAAGTAGAAAAAGTAATATTCGGGTGACTTCTGGTGACCGGGTATCCTCGGTAACACAGTGGCCTAGATTGCGAAATGTCGCGGGTTCGGTTTCCAGTCCCAGGGCACAGATTAATAACAGTCAGGGCACGAGAAAAAAATATGTTGTGTGGCGGGAATTGGCTCCGCCCCACGGTAAGCATTTTGTCTAGAAATCTTTTGATATTAAGTACTTTGAATTGATGTCATCAGATACAAAATTGTATTTAATTTAGACGTCACGCATTTCAATTGATGTTGAGTAAGTACATCATAATACATTCATATCTCTTCTATGTTTTATCGCTGATTTCAGAAAGGTTACCATTTTTAAAGTTCTATCTAAGAAGAAGGTAACACAATAAAAAATCTATTGTCCTCGTAAAAATTTTAGTTAAAATTTTACATTTCACTATCTTAGGTATGTTGCAGATAGTACGAGGGCCTACATTATAAGTTTTTAGAACTGTTTACTTCTAAACAATACAATAAAAAATACGTTTAAATTTTGAAAATCGAAATCTTTGCCAATATTATTGAGTATGTATTACATTCATTTGTTATACGATTCGGCAGCCAATTGAAAATTGTCTGTGTCACGTCAGCATGAATTTATCCGAGAAAAATTTCGTGCAATGATCAGTTATTGATTTTCTAAAAACCTTTCACTTAGACCCTCGTAATTATTAGTTATGATGCATTCATACCGCATTATCTTATCATGGGCATTAACGTCACGTTGCACTTCGACTTTTTTGTAGGTAAGTATGTATTAACTTTATTGAAGCAACATAGATTGCAATATCATTATCATTCTTTGGCTTTTGTTATCATTTCTGAGCTTATGATAAAGATTCGACGATTAACTGCTCGTGCGGTTGGTGGAACTTCACACACTTTCAAACGTTGCTTACACAAAGTAACTGCAGTGTGGACGCAGTTCATAGTTATTGGTACAGTCGACAGCACATCGAGTGTAACAGTTCGATCTTGAGACCGCCCTTACTGCATTCGTAATAGAGGCGGCCTTCGTATTGTAACTGTTACACTTGATGTGCTGTCGTCTGTAGAAAGCAAATAACGTTTAGATATGGAGTTTATTAGCCGATTTTATTAATTACGGATGTTTATGAGCAAAAGTTAAGTAAATATATGTTTCCATCCATATTTACGCAGTGTGTCTAAAGTAATGCCGTTCGTTTATCGCGCTAGCACATTGCAAATAATATAAAAAATATGTTATAGAATACTCTTAAGTGGACAATAGACACTTTTCTTTCATAAAACGTGAGTGCGTGTTCTCTCTCTCTGTGTGTGTGTGTGTGTGTGTGTGTGTGTCTTGAAAATATGAACTGTTTCCTTAAGCTCTAATTCCATAAATTATAACATCAAATGGTATGTAATGAAGAGGTCACATTTATCTCGTCATTATGTTCAAAATTGTTATAAATAACATCATACGACGTCTTGGGCTATCGACGAATGATATTTATAGAATGATAAATGTTATAAGATTTACTCTAAATAGTATCAAATGGAGTGCATAATTCATGAAACTGTTGATTGAAACACATTTATCACTTGTTATAAATAATCTGCTTTGTATTTCACATATAATTGTATTCTCAAGATTTCAATCTATTTAGGTACGACATAATTTACGATATGTAAAAATTTTTATCGGCTTGAAAAGGTATTTATCAAAATATTTTTGGACTTTGCAACAAATAACCTAAGCCCCATTACTGTTTAATTTTTTTGATCAACACTATTGACGTGATCCTCTCGTACGCAGAGTTGTTTGGCGACATCCCACTTCATTTGGTCACGTTTGCATTTGCAACTGATTTCTAAACTAATTCAAAAAAGACAGCGAATTTAAGCTTATGTTGCTTTTTTGCGTTTTTTGTTTTGCGTTGAATCAACTTCATGTCCCTTATGAAGTTGATTCAACGAAGAATCTATTATAAAAACTAGGATTTATTCGAAACTTTTAAAAGCGTTTAAAATACATAAACTGAATTTAGTTTGTTTATTCTAGCCATTCAAATTACTAGATTTAGTTATAGAATAATAGAATTAGCGGTTTTTATATACTTTATAACTAGAACTCACCAGCAACTAAAATAGTACATAAAAAGATCTTCCAGCTTAGCATTTCCAGATTGTTAAATCCAAAATCAGAACTTTTACTTAGCACTTTTACTTTCCTCACTCGCGTTAAATGGCGAAAAGTCTTATATCCAGAGACGATAAAGACGATGTCGTGTTTTTTTTTAATTGTAATGTTGATGCGGGCTGCTGGTTGCGTGGTTATCGGATCACTGGTGCACCGTGAGCGCTGGCGGGGAGAAGCTGATAACCCCTGGACGGAGGACGGGCCGCCAGATAACGACACCAGACTTTCAAATGAGAGCAACCATTCTTTCGCTAATGATAAATACTTTTTTAATTTCTAACACTAAATAATTGTAGCTTAGCAAAGAAGCTTTAGTTACTGATAAGATATCAACAATTGCAACAGACTGTTTTGCCGCCAGTTTTCCTGTTTTGGTGGAGGACATACGGGATAAATTCAAACTTAATTTTAATTATTGTTTCTTATTAAAAATGATTAAATAAATAAATAAATGATAAGCTTATTACCGTTTCATTTATGTAGGCATGTAATGGGCGACTTAAGAGGGGGCATAAAGCAAATCACTAATCGTAGATTTGATTTTAATCGTATTAAATCAAATCCAAATGAGCTGTAATTTTAAATATGGTAATTACATTATATTCGTGAGGGTTGTGTCAGAGCAAAAACATGAATATATAAAATTTTCTCGATAGAAAAAAATCACAAAGATACCTCTGACTTTCAACGAGATTCAATTTATTGTTCAAATCACATTACTTTACCACAGGGAAAATTGATAAATATGTGAATCACCATGTTTCCGAGGGCTTCTACTAGCGATTTTTCAATATATGTTATGGTTTGCAAGTAATTAATAAAAAACTATATTGGCGCATACTCCATTTTCCTTCCGCGCTAAACGCCATCGTCGGTCTCTGTCAGTCGCATGGTAGGCCGCATGATATTTGTTTTGTTTCACTCGCGGCTGCTCCATTGAGACGGGAAGACTATGTTTCTGCGTTCTCGCGCGCCGTCGTCAACATTCTCGCGAATAATTTGTAGTTTATAACTTAAAAGCCATAATTTAGTACATATATTTTAAGACTATTGCTTAAAAAATTAAATGAAACGTTGTAAATTGAGATTTCACATAATTATTGAAATAAAATGCTATAAAATGAAACTGAAAATTCAAATGACGGCAAGGTGTCAAACTCAAGTCTTTTGTTTACTCACTTTTTAATTATAGATATCGACCTTATTTTTATGTACATTGAGCAGAAATTGCATAGTTTTTGCAATCTCATTAGGCGGTAGTATAAGTAAAATAAAATCATGCTTTGTGTTTCTTATTGACTTACTGTACTCGTATTTGATTTATTTGTAATAAAACTTTTTCGATCGAAAATGGTATCCACTATAAGATATTTAATAACAAAAATACATTATTGATGTTATTATACATGCTAGTTTATTTCTTTTGGATCACTAGAGGTATTAAATTCAATGAGTGGTGAGATAAACTTTGCTATAAAATCGTTAAGAAGAAGGATAGAAAGCGGTGAAGAAATTAGTAGGTTATACCTCATACTCCGGTGGCGTAGTGGTATTCGCGTCTGGCCGGATATCAGGAAACGCGGGTCGAATCCTGGCTGGAGCATCATTTGCTTTCTTTATTTGTAATTGTTTTAATAAAGTAGGCGTTTAAACGCACCAAAAACAATAAAATATGAATAGTTTATTGCTATTAACAACAATTAAAAACAGAACATTGGCTTAGTTGAAGTCATCTGAAAAATGTGACGTTACTTGTGTGTTGTTGCTTTTTTTAAATGTAATGTGATTTTAAGATGGAAAATTGGAAATACAATTCATAATAATATAAAACGTATAAAAATGAGTGGTGGTGCCGTCAATACAACAGTAAATTAAATCACGGGATATATTTGTTCATAGAAATAGTTTGCTACTTTCAAAAACATCTTATTCATTCGATAATTTTATGACATTCGTATGAAATAAAACAACATTGGCTTCACTATTTTATAGAAAGGACATGGACTAAGACTGGTTCCGGTTCACCATCTGTGTCGAAAGTTGTCGAAAGAATATTACGAGTTCATTTAGCATTTTCCAGTACAACATGTATGGAAAATGGTAGTAATTTCATTACAGTTGGAATTTTCTTTCATTTCGTATACAATTCTTTTACTTTGGGACTTTGTTTCCATTAATTGCTAAATCATCACTGTTGCTGACTGTACTTGTTAATACGATCTTTTTTGTGATGTTTTCGTACTAACTTTTTAATGTCACGCGCGCGCAATGTTAAAACTGGCACGCGTGCACTTGAGTAGAAAAAAGGAAGCTGAAATAAGGCCTAAAAGTGCTTCAATTATGCTTCAATTGTGCTTGTGACCTCTACATCACTAATTATATGTATAGCATGAACACTGCAATCTTTCCAGTGCATATACTTAGTAAAGTGCAATCCCACAGGTGCAGGAATATAATTCCACACACGATCGGTTCTTTGTTATAAAGCAGGTATACTTGATCAGCCGTGAAAAATCAATGCACCTCGTCGTGTAGTTTCTTTGATTAGGATTACAGCATATCTCCATGTGTAATACTCTGAAGAGAACGCAGGGGAATGAAAGAGGAGCTCGGTGGCGTAGTGGTTTGAGCGGTCTGGTTTCGATCACGAAAACAAAGCAAATTTCGCCATGGTTGGTCCCTGGATGGGTCAATCAAATCTATAATCTTGAGCTCCTCCGTGCTTCGGAAGGCGCGTTAAGCCGTTGGTGCCAGTTGTTACTGCAACCGCTTTAACCCACCAACCCGCATTGGGCCAGCGTGGTGGTGTTATGGCCCAAACTCCTCATGAGCTTCTGCCATGTAGGAAGGCCTGTGCCCAGCAGTGGGACGTAAATAGGCTGGTGATGATGATGATGAACACAACAACCCTGCCTGTTAAGCTCGACGGCAATATTCATTCTCTCTTTCTCGGTTTCAATGCGCCCCGCCCCTGGGCAATCGTAATATCTATTTACCATGCACTGTACTGTCATCTGCATAGTTATTAATGTTACAATGATTCAGTTCAAACTGATGTAGCAGCAATATATAGTACAGTTGATGGTGACCTAAATTTTGAACAAAATGTGATTTTAATTTCAAAACTAAATAGTACCATTGAAAATACCTCTGTTTTAGATTGTTCATTAAATTTTCTAGCGTATCTATAACTTTTTCTTGATGGGTGACATATCTTTATTTTTCTAAATGTGCCAACTACATCTAATTCAAGAGCACCCAGAAATAAATTACCCGCATATGATTTGCAATTAGAGACGATTTTAGTATGTTGCACCATTTACAAAAAATATTTATGCAGTGGATAGTTGATATGTATGCAAAAAATAGTACAAGGATACATTATATTTCATTCGAGAATATGAAATAAGACTTAGGTCTTAGGTTCACATCGATTTTACTTTTAATTTGAAAAAAAAATGTTGATTGAATAAATTAACTATGTGTCGCCTTGACGAAAATTTGGTCTAATTTTGACCCCTTGTAAGAATAAAAATCTGAACTTCAATATTGCATTGAGCCAATAAAATTAATATTATAGATTAGAAACATTTACTCCTAAGAAGCTATTGTTGCTTTCATGTGAATATTTTGCGTATACTATGTTATGACGTCGGCAGGTGACTAGACGAGCTTGATTGACAACACACTGCAATCGTGCCTCGCAATGCGGGGGGTGCGGGTGAAATTTGATTTTTTTCTAGCTTTAGGCGCACTCTTAAATTATCAACTAGGGATATACTCACCTACTTCAACAGGTGATTCATAGGAACTAATGGATTAGCTGCCAAGCTAATGGATTTTCTAGCGTTACAACATTTAGAATTATTTTCATAAAATTAAAAATTGAACTAATTTATTACCAAGAAATAATGATTTTTGATCAATCTAAAGGATAATATTTAATATCCATACCATTTTTAAAAAATACTGTCATTTCCACCTTGCCATAAAACGCTAGACAAAAGATCTATCGATCAGTATAAAATAAAATTCACAACCTTTGGTGTCACTTAAGTATAGAAACTACCTGAATTTTTGGCTCTTGAGTCTTCAGGCTACGTTAACCACTTAGCATCATCTATCTGACACTCTTTTTGTACATAAAAATACTTTTTATCCTAATATCAAAATTACTATAAATAGACAGTAATGTTTGGAGAAATTCAATATCGTCAGTGTTGCTTTTAGTATATTATTGATTTCTAAAAACATTTAGGTATTCATGATATTTTAATAAGTGAGCATTATTTTATTTGTGTGTATTTAAATATTTTTATAACGCTCTTACTTGTTTAGAAAATTATACTTGAAACAAAAGCACTTTACGGGATTTAACTCGCGTTAAAAATTAAGATAATACTAGAAAGTTATAGTTAAATAATGATATTTACTGTTTATACGTATGACTATCGTCGTGGAAATCTTTAGGGAAACGTCTCAAATGATGATGTGATGACTATCATATAGTATGTATCATGTAGTTTGGGCTGGCAAGGTCGAGGCGGCTAATGCAATGTCTATTCTGCACTAGCTGTCTTCGCATTTGGACTCTCCTACCGCTTCACATCATGTGGTGTTGGGTCAATTTCCGTGCTTTGTATTAAAAAAAAGTATTGGGTTATCCCAAGTCCGCTGTAGAGCAGCGGTCAGAGCAGAGACCCGGCTTGTAAAAGGTAGCAGTTTCAATTCCCGATCCAGGAAATTTATTTTCTAAAATGACGTCTAAAATTAATCTAATATATAAAATTCTCGTGTCACAAATTTAGTTACCATACTCCTCCGAAACGGCTGGACCGATTTTCATGAAATTTGATATGTATATTCAGTAGGTCTGAGAATCGGCTACTATCATTTTTTTTATTTTTTGGACATTTTTTTTATGGCAAAACAACGTTTGCGGGGTCAAATAATTGGAATCTAAAATACGAATACTTATTAATTATGAATTCAAAGCTCTGCGGTGAGGTGAACAAGCCCTATTTTGAAAACTAGTGCATAACATAAAAGGCGTTTAAAATCAACGCATTGTGAAATTTTCTTCGCATATTATGAGTTTACAAGCAATTTCATATTAAGTACTCAACTGTGGAGATCTATGTAGTCATTATTGTATTGTGTTAATCGAAAGTAGCTATCAATGTTACATAATTATTAAATATTTTTTAAAAAGTAAAAAAAAACCTAAAATGGGTAAAATTTTACTAGTAGTTTTATTTGGTAAGTATTTAAGTGATTTTTAGTTGATTTTATGGTGTTATCATAAAAGAGAATAAATTTATTTTTTTACTAGTTAATAAATTTTAATTGGTTAAAATTTAATTAACAATAGATGTCACTGTTTATCGTTAACTGTTTTTGTGTAGTCGTTCTTTGCCACGGAGTAGTAAATTCATCAAAGAAGAAGAAGAAGAATCCAGACCCAGAAGTGACAACGATTGACTCCACTACAGAAGGGTATCTTTATTTTTCTTTTTTGTAACGTGTGAAAGTAGTTGATAAGATAAATTTAATAACGAGAAATTTTATACACAAGATATTCTATTACCTACTTACATGTTTTTTTTTACCTAAACTTCAAGGTTTGTAAAGGACTATATGACAAACAAGCTGACGGCCCACCCGGTGGTAAGCGGTTACCGCCGTCTATAGACACCTGCAAAAACAAGAAAAATCACTTGATATTGCAGGTGCGTTGTCATTCTGAGGCCAAGATGAAATGTCGTCCATGCCCAGTAATTACACTGGCTACCCGAAACTCAACGAATTGTTTTACGGCTGAAATAAGAAAGGCGGTGGTACCTACCCAGACGACCCTACCTATGGGCCTACAACCTAGTATTATAAATTAAATAAAGAGTAACAGGTGTATTAACATTTTTGTCATGTCATTCTTACGTATTTATTTATATTAATTTATTTTTAGCGTGTTTGCCTTTTTTACCTATCTCCCCAGTCTACCATCCATCTTCCCATCTTCCCAATTATGGTCTACAATTTTAAAAAATTCAAGATCATAGTATTTTGAATCAGTCGTAGTCTAGCGTCAATTTATTTATAAATAAATCAATTTTAGTTATAGCACGACCTCACTACTACACTGCATAATTATGTGCCCCACGAAAAATTCGGAGTACCAGCCAATTTGCGGTAGTGATGGCGTCCATTACTATAATATATCGCACCTGAAGTGCGCTCAGGATTTCTGTGGAGTTGGTGAGTAGCTTTTTCGCCTATTACAGTATAGAAACTCATTTGTTTTTAAATACTAGCGGTGAACTATATCGCAGGTATAAACGGGGTATTAGGTGCCCCGCCTATTTTCAGGCCAGTTAATAACTTTTTCAAATACATATAAATATTGAAAGAGAAATATTGTCTCCGGGACATGCAGTTATTTACCTTAACAAATACTGACGCTACATGAAGAGCAGACAGAATAAAATTGCTAGATTCAATTTAGGATGAATATTTTACTTAGTTGATAATAATATTAATTTTAGTTTCATGTTTACAATTTATGTTTGTATGCTGTAAATAACCTTTAAGATAAGATTAATCCAAAAATCAAATGCAATTTTAAAATATAGGTATGTATTGAGAACTCGATCGAAGTTTTCCAATACGAACCAAACCACAAAGCTACAAAGCTTAATAAGGAAAAAAAGTTACGTTTACAGTTGAGAGTTCTGTTCTCGAAGTTGTTGACGAGTACGTTTAACTCAGACAAATGGTCCAGCTAGGTATCTTTACAGGTGTTACAGAATTGCGAAATAAAATTTGAAATCTGGGGTTGGGAGGGGCCATACTGTGTGCGGGTTGTGTGTGAGTGGTAGGTAGCTTAGGTACGCGATAGTGTGCATTGCTTAGGGTGGTCACGAGCAGGTGTGACAATGGTTTTTATTAATTAATTCGGAAAATAAAAGTGGTCTGAAAGGTGTTATTTCAGAGGTATTTCTTGACAAGGAACACAACTATTTCGGACTTTTGTAATACACTGTATATCATAGGTTTATCCAAGCTCAGACGAATTTACATAGTGACATGCGTCTTGCCGCTCCGCGTACAGAGTTTTGTTTGGTTATAAATATACGCAATCTGCAAGCTAGCTTGCTACAAGCGGATATTGACGGAAGCGTGCGTAGAAACGGGGTATTAGGTGCCCCGGCTGTCTTCAGGCCAGTTAATAACTTTTTCAAATACATATAAATATTGAAAGAGAAATATTGTCTCCGGGACATGCAGTTAATTACCTTAACAAATACTGACGCTACATGAAGAGCAGACAGAATAAAATTGCTAGATTCAATTTAAGATGAATATTTTACTTAGTTGATATTTTTATATACAACTAGATGACAAACAAGCTGACGGCCGACCTGGTGGTAAGCGGTTACCGCCGCCTATAGACACCTGCAATAACAAGGAAAATCATTTGATATTGCAGGTTCGTTGTCATCCTGAGGCCTAAGATGAAATGCCGTCCATGCCCAGTAATTACACTGGCTACCTTTCCCTTCAATCCGAAACACAGCGAACTGTTTCACGGCTGAAATGAGAAAGGCGGTGGTACCTACCCAGGCGACCCTACATATGGGTGTACCACCCAGTAAAGTAGTATATTAATTTTAGTTTCATGTTCACAATTTATGTTTGTATGCTCTAAATAACCTTTAAGATAAGATTAATCCAAAAATCAAATGCAATTTTAAAATATAGGTATGTATTGAGAACTCGATCGAAGTTTTCCAATACGAACCAAACCACAAAGAAGCTACAAAGCTTAATGAGGAAAAAAGTTATGTTTACAGTTGAGAGTTCTGCTCTCGAAGTTGTTGACGAGTACGTTTAACTCGGACAAATGGTCCAGCTGGTTAGGTCCAACTTCGAGAAAGAGGTAAATCGACGAATCCAACTCGGATGGGCAGCGTTCGGGAAATTGCGTAAGATCTTCTCGTCCAAAATTCCTCAGTGCTTGAGGTCGAAAGTCTTCGACCAGTGTGTGTTGCTAGTGATGACATAAGGCTATAAAACGTAGGCGCTTACCTAGGGCCTTCTGTACAAGTTCGCAGTCACACAACGAGCTATGGAACGAGCTATGTAAGGTATTTTTTGCTAGATAGAATCAGAAATGAGGACATCCGTAAGAGAACTAAAGTTACTGACATAGCTCATGATCAGCAAATTGAAGTGGCAGTGGGCAGGACATACAGCACGCAGAACAGACGGCCGGTGGGGCGTTAAAGTTCTAGAATGGGGATCACGTACCGGAAAGCGCAAAGTAAGACGGCCTACCACTAGATGGACAGACGACTTGGTCAGGGTCGCGGGGAGCCGTTGGATGCAGGCTGCGCAGAACCGTTCCATTTGGAAATCGATGGGGGAGGCCTTTGTTCAGCAGTGGACATCATAGGCTGGTATGATGATGATGATGATGAATCCTGTAATTTGAATTGTTGCTTGTTTTTGTTTCAGATGTACACCCCACGCACCCGCCTCCCTGCGTACCTACTACCACTACGGTCATGGAACCCACGCTTTAACTAAATTTAAATTTGTACTTTATGATTTTCTATGTTGCATTAAATATTTTGTACTGGTATGGTACGTGTACGTTGTACAGTCGACCACAGAAGTAGCTGAACACTTTAGTACCATGTCACACCGATCTTGTGCACGTACTTTATAGTTCCTACCGTACTATATTGACGCTATAGTTGTTGTGACATGGTTCTAAAGTGTTCAACTACTTCTGTGGTCGACCGTACAAGTCGGTATCACTGACGATAAGTAATACAACCGTTAAGCGGTGTTACTGAGGACTATGTAATTGTTTTATTGTGATTCCCATACCTACTAGGCACCCACATAATTATTTTTTTTGATCCAACCCACGATGCCCACGACTTTTTACAATCCGGGTGACTGCTGTTACCGATGAGCTATTGGGGAGTCGGAAGAAGCCTATGAAACTGCATTATGCAAAACTTTTCTTTCTAAAATGATCAGCCTATTATTTAGATAATTTGGATTTTAGTACTGTAGGCAACCAACTAATGAGTACGGTAACTACTTCGCAATTAATAAATTAAACCATATTTTTTGTTGTTAAATAGAAAAAAATATGTCTCCAACTCAGTCTGATCAGATTATCATCCCAAGATACGGATCAAATTGTAAGAGTTCTTTCACTTTATATCTTTATTTAACATTGTACAGGACGTTTGGTAAAAAGCATAATAAGCATCTACCCATTGTTTACATAGCCACATAAATGCTATAATGTTATATATTATTGGAAATTGTAAAATAAATTTCAATATAATAGTTCAACCAGTAAAAAAAATATGGGAAATTTCAAAATTAATTTAACAATTTTGAACTTTTGATAACACCATATAGTACCTATTTATATGATATGATAACAAGGTAAGGCGCCCGCTTGTCATACCATGTACCAAAATCTTGTATACATACCTAGTCTTGCCATAATAAATAAACTGAAACAAAGAAAAAAAAAATCTATTGCAAATAACATTTATTACTTTTACAGTGTGTTAGTTTAATACATAAATGTAAAACAATTTAATATATAAAAGCTTATTCGAAGTGGTCCACATTGGCTGCAATACAGTCCTTTAAACGTTGAGGCCAGTTATCAATAGAAGCACGCACTCTTTCCATGGAAAGATTCCTCACTGACAATCGTACAGATTGTTTTAGGGACTCCAAATTATCATGGCGTTAAGAGCAAGCCGTACTCTCTAAAACTGACCATAAATCATAATCCAGCGGATTAAGATCGGGACTAGACGACGGCCAGTCTTCAGCTCTGATGAAGTCCGAAACGTTCGTTTCCAACCAAGACTGCGTAGACCGAGCTTTATGACCTGGCGCCGAGTCTTGCTGGAAGGACCATTCTTGGTTATTGAACATGGTGTTGTTAAGAGGCTTCACTACCTTCTCAAGAATGGTATCTTGATACACTTGTGCCGATGTTTTGATACCTTTTTCACAAAAGTATGGCTCAGTCACTCTTTCACAGCTAAAACCCCACCAAACCATCACTGAAGTCGGATAGTGCCCACGTTGCACTCTGTCGACTAATTGGGAAACTTCCTTAGAGCTTTGAGCATAAATACGGTCATTTTGTTTGTTAAAATGTTGCTCAATTGTAAAAAAAAAAAACATCCGTAAACAAAATTTTTCTGTGACCTCCCTTTGCGTACCGCTTCAGTAGTTGCTTTGATTTTACCACCCTATTCTTTTTTAAATTATCAGTTAAGAAATAACTAGTACGTCTCTTATAGGCTGCAAGTCCTAAGTCATCTTTTAAAATACGCCACATGGTTCTAGGTGCTATCTTCTTCTCCCGAGATAAAATCTTTTGCTTTCCGACAGGATTTCTTCGAATTCTTTCCCTTACTGCTTTGACCACCTTTTTCGTACGAAAACTACGTGGACGGCCAGATCTTTTTCCGTCACAAACAGAGGAGGTCTCATTGTTCCTATTAATAGACCGGTACACAAACATTTTACTAATACCAAGCGTATGGAGAGTTTTGAAAATTGAATTTGGCTCCATACCTACTTTGTGTAGTGCAATCACAGCGATTCGGTTCTCTTTGTCACTCCACTCCATTTTAATATCGCAAAATATTGTACAATGTATTGGCGCCAAAATGAGAAAACACAATGAACAATCATATAAAAATTACAGATTCCAAATTCAAATGTAATATTTTGTTTATTTTTAATTGTAACAATATTTATGGCCAGACTAAGTATACATTAACGAAACAAATGTGGGTACGCATAGTAATCTCGTGGTTAAACAAAATTAAAATTAAAATATTGCAGTTGTTTAACTGTACGGTAAGCGACTAATAATGGTTATAATTAGAATAGGTATAATTACCACAATGATGATATTGCCATTAGAGCAATGATCTAAGAGGACTATAAATAAATAACTAGATACTATAGTATTGAGGGCATTTATTTATCAATAGTCAGCCACTCCACACCGTAGAAACACAGAAAAAAACGACAACTGAACTTTCGACTACTTGTAGCTCAAAAAAGTGACTACATAATATAAGGTAACAGCTAGCCAAAAATAATGTTGCATAGAGATGCACCGTTTTGTTAAATCAAATGAACTGTAATTACACCTCGCTAAATTCTGGTTATAACTAAAGTAACCGAAGTAGTTCAGCTAATATTTTTTTCAGTGAAGTAAAGATTTCGTCCCCAACGCACGAACGATTACCGTTACGTATTTTTTTTTTTATAAAATGTCATAACTTTCATCTTGACTTCAGTAAATATTAAAGTTGCTATATTTTAAGTCAGGGGGAGGGGAGTACAGGATGGTGCTGTCAATACAACAGTAAATTAAAACATGGGCTATTATTAGTTCACAGGAATGGTTTGCCACTTTCAAAACCATCTAATTCACTTGATAATTTCATGACATTTGTATGAAATAATATAACATGGGCTGCATTATTTATTAGATGTTTTTGAAAGTGGGAAACCATTAATGTGCACTAATATAGCCCATGTTTTAATTTATTGTCGTATTGACGGCACCTCCCTGTATACGCCTATTTCCGTAAAAATTAGGGCCGCAAGCCCTTAAATTTTTACGATAGCACATAGCACTTTTAGACAGAGATTCGCAAAATAAAAGACCCGAAAATGAATGCAAATAAGAGCAAGTATAAAGTACACCTAAATGTATCCTGTATTTTAACAAATGAAATGAATATGTTAGCAATAGAATAGGTACTTGTTTAATTTGCTTAGGTTAAAATGTGTCACTGTCACTGATTTATTTTTATTACAAATTGTTGTGATTTTTAAATGAGGCAAACCAGGACGTATAGTTTGTAAAATATGGCAGAGAGATACTTTACGATTATTATAGTAGAATACTTACTTAGTCTGTGTACGTATGAGTAATGATGAATAATAGTCATACACCGAATTGCTGTGCTATTCTGGGTGACACTTTGAAACGCAAATTGTTTATTGTCATAATTTCAATCCCCTGGTGTCTATAGTACCATTGCTTTGTACCATCAATGGTACTAGTGACACTACTGTGTGTCCTTAGTACCATCAATGGTACTACCGACACATTCAAGTAGCAGTAGTACCATTGTGCCAAAGACGGGCAAACATATATAATAGTATTGGATTATTCCATTTATTATCTTAGGCACTACACTTGAAATTTTATTTTCCCATGACACTACCGGTAGTGCCACGGGTAAAAAAGAATTTCCTGTGACACTACAGTGGCCTTAGTAGTGTCACGGGAAAATTAATTTCCCTTGGCACGCGATGTATTATCTTGTCTTCACAATAGTTCCCTTAGTAAAAAAAATGAAAACAGATCTCAAATCGAAATATCGTATTTAGGTATGTAGCTGGATCATCTCCTGAAGTACCAGGCTACTATATCTATATAGGAGACGTTTACTGTTGTTTTATTTATATAATAATCGTAGGGGTACATACAATAAATAACCTCTGATATACTTATGGTAGCCTGGTGCTCCAGATTGTAAATATGTGCAAATGCAGTTAATTCATGGCAGTTTACAGTCGCATTGTTTTTTAAAAAATTGCGTTGTTAATTTTTTTAAATAAAAGTAGAGAAGTAAATACACGGTATAAACTAGTATCTTTTTTAATGGTACTAACGACACATAGTAGTGTCACTAGTACCATTGATTGTACAAATCATTGGTACTATAGACACCAGGCCATTTCATGACATACATCTTAAGGCATACAAATTATAAAGCATAATAGTTTTCAGCAAAGTTATAATAACGCATAAACAATAACGCAGATTTGTTGAAAGACATAATAATAAAACCCATAATCACATAAATCTATATTTTCATTTGCCATATTTTTATAAAGCATACTTTGAAATGCATATTTTAATTATGCATAAATGACCATATTCATAATTTTGTTTGACCTACATTTATAAACCATAACTCAGTAAAGCCATACTTTTATAAAACGTATATAACGTATATACATTTTATTGTTTACTTTTACTATGCATATTTACACCTACGTATTTTTTTTTATTCGACACAATGAAGTATTATTAAAGCTAAATTGTGTATAAATTTCGAAGTAAAAATAAAGAAATCAATATTAATACGAAATTAATTATATTAAACCCTACTGGCCGCGGACCTTCGCCGTGGTACTAGTCTGCCCCTAGAGTGTAATTTAAAAGCCGGAGGCGCGGAGGGAGTGTAGCCCTCACCCTCTGTAGCGAATCTCAGGCACCCGGGCCGGGCAAAAAGCCGAAGCTGCGGAAGCTCTCCTGGGGCCTTACCACCATCTTTGTAAAAGCGATTCATATTCCGCTCGGTTCAGTATTGGTTCCTAAACTGCATCGCTGTCATAGTCGTAGATAGCGTCGTAGTACGAATATAACGATTCTACTCAGTCTACTCAGTTTAGGTCCTAAACTGGATCGCGATAAAAGATGGTCGTACGGGTGCTGGGCGCATGAGACTCGTTACGTAAGGGCGGAAGGGCTGCACTTCCCGCAGCGCCGGAGAAGAGCAGAACCTATTGCACGCTGCATACCTGCTTGCATGCATGCATGCCTGTTTGCATGCTTGTATGCATGCAGAAGAGTTTAGGTATTATGCTTGCATGTATGCTTGCTTTCTTGCTTGCATGCATGCAATCAAAATCAAATCAATTATAAAAAAAACTTTTATGCACAGAAATTTATGGTTTTGGTGAAATTATGATAAATAAGTGTTGTTCGTTGGGAGTTTAGGGATTTTGCCGGTTATTCTTATTAAATATATGCTTTTTGAATATTATGTCTTTTGAATATTATGCCCAACAAAAATTATGCCTTTCATTACTTATGCTTATCAAACTTATTCCTTTCTATGATTAAGCCTTACAGGCTTCAGCCATATGATATTATGCGTCATGAAGTTATGCTCTAATGGCTTATGGCAAGTGACTATAATAGTCACTTATACTGTCACTGACAAGGCCATAATGGCCTTGTCAGTTTATGGCAAAAAACGTTATGCGTTTTAATAGGTAACCGCTATTCTGTAAGGAAACTCGTACCTCACCTCGAAGTCACTTCGAATTTAACATTCAAATAAAGCAAATTTTCATACATTTTGACAGATGAAATCGAAGTGACTTGGGAAATGGGATGCGAGTTTCGTTACAGAATACCATGGCTGTTGTTAATTGAGTAAATTGGGTAAGATAATTTTCTTGAAACGATTTTTTTATATGCTTTAAACAAGTCTAAATTTATCAAAATTTAATATCATTGATGGCTCAGGCGATCCTACTCAGAGAAACACAACGCCGTCCCCGAAGCTTAATATTATAGTTACAAAAATGCTACTTTTCAGGAAAAAAAAAACGTGTTATTGTTCTTTGCTCCTTAAACTGGACGCAGGCTTATGATTGATAGCTTTGAATAAAGGTTATTTTTTGTATGTTAAAAATTATTTAGTGAAACATGCCTGATTATTAAAATACAGATAGTATTCAGGAAATACGGAAAGTCATTGTTTTTGTTCTATAATATCCATTATCATTTTATTCTTCAAACAGCATGATTCGAGTCAAATATTGCACTTGTTACTTTTCATTTTATTCTATAGGCATTTATCAGTCTAGTGGGAATATTTTTACGAGAACACAATTGTATGACTGTTTGTCATACTAACAAGTACAAATACATTTCTATAATGTTATATAAAAATTTTATTCTTGTAATTTAAGGTCTGTGTTAAATCTATGAATACTATTTTAACGTTCTGTAACTTCGTGAAATAGCTCTATAAAAATTCCAAAAACAATCAGCAGATTTATTACCACCCACAGATCCCAAAAGTGGCATAACACTAAAAGCTACGATATTGGCAGTTATCATTTTATTCTGCAACACAACTGCAAAGTGTTATTTAGCGATCTTCGAGTGGTAAATAACTCTATGCCCTGCCGCTCATATAACCTTAGTTTGATAGTTTCTCCTATAGATTAACTGTCAACTTGTCAAAGTTATTCTCTGGATATAAGTTATCCGAGGATTGAAAAATCAGTTGTTAGTAAAATACTAACGCTGCCTTTTTTATAAGAAAATTATTTAACTATTAATTTGAAGGTAAAATAAAGCAACTGGTAATCGAAGGAAAAAGCAGTAAATAATAGAAGTTTATGAAATTAAATTAGCTGTAAAAAGCAATAAAATAAAATATGCTATTCTTCTGTCAGAAACTTAAACTCTTCAAATATGTTAGTTAGAAGATGTTACATAATGATGTTTTTAAAAAGAAGGAGAACAACTTAAAATAAACAAGATTAATGATAATTATACATATCTTGAGCAATAATCACGTGAATGAATACCATGTTATTGAGCATGAAATTGAACAATTAATATTAACATACTTATGTTCTAACAATTGAGTGTCTTTGGTAAAATACGTATTTGCTGTTTTCCTACGACAAATATATATATAACGTCATGGTCATAAAATCAATACAAGCGCCAATATATACGAATAGTTTTTCTATTAACCCATTGTCCACTTAGAGCAGCGTGAGTGAGGTGAAGATTTTTAAGTTCATGTGTATTGACAGTCCAGTAGATATAGATAGATGGCGAAATTACTGTCTTTTATGTTGGTTGGTGAGTTTTGATTATGTAGTATCGATTTCTTTAATTAATCTAGGTTTGTCTTTATATAATAAGCATGTTTTCTGTAAACTATTTTTCTCATCAAATAAAAAGATATTTCAATTTTAAAGAATAATGAATTTCCTAAATAAAAATTATTTGCATATAATAGTTCTCTTACCGTATTGATTCGATAATATATTTTGCTTTGATGGTGTAACCACATGAGAAGATTATTCATGTGGTGCAACTATCGTTGCAATGTATGTTTGAATAATGTTTTTTATTTTTAGTTTTATGTAATCAAGTGCTGGGGTACTACCACAAAATATCTATGACCTACCCGTACCAAAGGTAACATGAATTTTATCAAAATATTAGTTTTTAATTAAATAATTTATTATTTTCAGTGGCAACCTTCACCTTACTCTATTTCGATTTGTATATTTTTTGTTCGAATTGATTTATTACCATATCTGTGAACCTGCGAATTTGTCAAATGCTTATACATTTTTAGTAACATGTGACGTCATCTGTTCCGAAGATTTTAATATGGAGATTTTATATGGAGCGTTTTTGGAGTTGGCGCTTCACTTTCTATTATTTCTGGAAACAATCCAGCACCATCTTCGGAAATAGAAAGTGATGCTCCGACTCCAAAATTTAACTATGAATTAGATACTTACTTAAGTGCTTCAATTATTTTTTCTGTCTCTTCGTGAGTTCGTGTTTTGAATGTGTAATAAATACTCACCCGACACTTGCGTCTTCATTAAGTATTACAGTCGTCTATGGCTATGGTAAGTGTTGTATAAAATGTATTTTATCCTCAGTCCTTTTGAAACAAACGAGCACTGCATTATAAATTGCCCAAAGACTTCGCAGTATAATCCAGTATGCGGCAGTGATGGAGTGCAGTATTATAACGAAGGGTATCTTGTGTGTGCGCAGTACTGTGGTGTTGGTAAGATTTCATATACAATTTTAAAAATATTTATAGTTACATATTTAATAGTATTGCCTTATATTTTCCCGAATACTATACATATGAAATAAAACCAATTTATAGGATTTAACTCGCGTTTAATTAGATGTTACATTATTATAATACAACCCACTTGACGACGTTTCGATTACTTTACAGCGATCGTGGTCACGGGAGGACTGAAGATGTCAATTGTCTTTGATAAGTTTATAAGTTAACTACCGTCACTTGGTGTTTAGCGGTCCTATTCACGCATACGGAGCTCACGGTGTCAGTTTGTCTTACAGTGTGGGGACGGGAAACCTCGGAAGTATAATAATAATAATGTCACATCTAATTAAAAGAGCCTATTGGCTATGGAGCCTATATACGGTCGGAGCACCTCACGCGTTGTCTACCCTGTAAAAACAAAAGAAAGCGCTACTACCCGAAGTGCTACGAGCGTCTATAGACTACGGAGCTTATTATTATTCACTCGTAGCACCTCACGCGTTGCCTACCCTGTAAAAACAAGAGAAAGCGCTATTGCCCGAAGTACTACGAGCGTCTATAGACTACGGAGCTTATATTCACTCGAAGCACCTCACGTGTTGCCTACCCTGTAAAAACAAGAGAAAGCGTTATTGCCCAAAGTGCTACGAGGGTCTATAGGCTATGGAGCCTATACACGTTCGTAGCACCTACCCTATAAAAACAAGAGAAAGCGCTATTACCCGAAGTGCTACGAGCGTCTATAGACTACGGAGCTTATATTCACTCGTAGCACCTCACGCATTGCCTACCCTGTAAAAACAAGGGAAAGCGCTATTGCCCGAAGTACTACGAGCGTCTATACACTACGGCGCTTATATTCACTCGTAGCACCTCACGCATTGCCTACCCTGTAAAAACAAGGGAAAGCGCTATTGCCCGAAGTACTACGAGCGTCTATACACTACGGCGCTTATATTCACTCGTAGCACCTCACGCGTTGCCTACCCTGTAAAAACAAGAGAAAGCGTTATTGCCCGAAGTGCTACGAGGGTCTATAGGCTACGGAGCCTATACACGTTCGTAGCACCTACCCTATAAAAACAAGAGAAAGCACTACTACCCGAAGTGCTACGAGCGTCTATAGACTACGGAGCTTATATTTACTCGTAGCACCTCACGCATTGCCTACCCTATAAAAATAAGGGAAAGCGCTATTGCCCGAAGTACTACGAGCGTCTATAGACTACGGCGCTTATATTCACTCGTAGCACCTCACGCGTTGCCTACCCTGTAAAAACAAGAGAAAGCGCTATTGCCCGAAGTGCTACGAGCGTCTAAAGGCTACGAAGCCTATACACGTTCGTAGCACCTACCCTATAAAAACAAGAGAAAGCGCTACGTTGACAGCAATAAGAAACAATTCCCTCTCCTTTCCAAAGAACGCTTTGTCGCCGCAGGAACACAACACTAAAAACAGTGTTATTTAGCTACGGTCTTCTGTAAGGTAGCTGTACTATCCCAGTAGGACGTTAAGAAGTCGAGTAGTGAATGCATGTGAAATAGGTTTTGGGTGTGCTATTGTCTAGAGGCCACCGAGGCTCAAGCTACAAACAGTACCTAGTATTATAGTATATGCACAAGACGGAACGATTTTTAACCAATTGTGGTCACATGACCTACTACGAGGCATATCCAGAAAGTAAGTGTACTGATTTTTTGTAGGTTACAATTTTTTTTATTGAAACAAAAAAAATACATGGTTACCATAGAACATATGTAAACTATTTTTCAACATAGTCGCTATTCCTCTTAATGCAGGTGGTGAAGCGGTGTATCAACTTTTTGATGCCTTCCTCGAAGTAACTTCCTTACAAAACAAAAAAAAAATAGTATTGTTGCAAAATTTTTTGACAAAAAAAAATTAAGAACCAAAAAATCTTACGATCAATTTTGTACAGTCGACAGCGCATCAAGCGTAACAGTTTGTCTTTGAGAAATTACCTTACTACAACCGTAATAGACGGCTTTTGCAGTGCAACTGTTTCATTTGATGTGCTGTTGTCCGTACTTAATAGAACAAAAGTTTCCTGCCTATAATAAGGATTGTATTTGCATTGTTGAATTGTTTATAGTAAACGACACGACAAAATAATTATATGTATTCCGTAGATGCGTCTCGTCTATTCCTAAAAAATGTTCCTAATATGGTGAATTCTATTCTCTACATTTACATTTTAAGTTAGAAGCAACTTTAACGTCTCTGTATGTCTGCAGCCTCAGCTCAAGTCAAAGTTTTTAACATGAAACATATCTTTTATTTAGAGATTAATGAAATTTGGAATTCAAGTATTTCATTGATACATAAATTACAGATGTAAGAAAAACGCAAAGACGTCCTCCATGCGAACTTCCAGCAACAGAGTCGCCAGATTACAGGTAAATTTACTATTAAATAATTTCCTGCAAATCTATCAATAAAAAATAAATCAGTTAGTACACAACATGAGTGTAGGAATTGTGTTGAAGAATATGTTTGGACTATAGATTTTGCCTGCTCCACCTGCGTGGCAGAGTTTTATAATACCTACATGGTGTGTAGGCTATAAGGCTTAAACTATACAATACTGATTATTATAGTATGGCCATTACGGTCTATAACCGCAAATTAATTAAACCTATTTTAGTCAAACATGCTATGTCTTTTTCATTTGTCTTATTATTACTAGTGAGAGAAAAAAAAAATTGTTTAAAAATTAATTAGTATTTATATAGTTCTACACGTCAATCTTTATTGTTTATTTCCAGCAACGAAAGTAATAAGATATCTTCAGTAGAGGAGTGTATCCACGAGTGTCCGAAGACTTCGGAGTACAATCCTGTGTGTGGTAGTGATGGAGGGCAGTACTTCAATATGGCGCAGTTGAGATGTGCCCAGTCTTGTGGAGTTGGTGGGTTTGGTTTTTTTTGTTACCACCTACGGGTACGTGTACGGAGGATTTCTTCTCTCATACTATCAATACAACGCTGCCTCTAGATTTGAATTTGACATTAATAACACTTTGACATCAATATTATGGCTAGAAATAAATAATATTAAAATTAATTTAAAAAAGACATTATACATTTAAGACAAAATAATTTCGACTTTAATGTCAAGTGCAATGATAATGTAATTAATAATGTTGAATCTACAAAGTTCCTCGGTATTATTATAGACAGAAAATTAACTACTTACTAAGTAGGTGGTAGACCCATATGTAGGGTCGCCTGGGTAGGTACCACCGCCTTTCTTATTTCAGCCGTGAAACAGTTCGCTGTGTTTCGGATTGAAGGGAAAGGTAGCCAGTGTAATTACTGGGCATGGACGGCGTTTTATATTAGGCCTCAGGATGACAACGCATTGTCATTGCAGGTGTCTATAGGCGGCGGTAACCGCTTACCACCAGGTGGGCCGTCAGCTTGTTTGTCATTTAGTTGTATAAAAAATAAAAATAAATAAATTGTAAATCACATATTGAACATTTGACGGCCTGCTGGCCGAGTGGTCTGTGCCCCTTGCTATACAGGCTACTTGGTCGGGAGGTCCCGGGTTCAAATCCCAGTAGGAGTAAATGTTTGTATGATGAGTACGATCATTTGTTCAGGAGTCATGGATGTTTATATGTTTATTTAGTATATTTCTAAAATTTATATACATATTATTATCATTATTTATCCGTTATCTAGTATCCATAACATAAGCTCTTAACGATGCTGCTTTGGGCTAGATAATAGGTGTGAGTGTATAAATATTATTATAATTTGAGTAAACGAATTAGGAAATCGGCATATGCTCTTTTGAAACTGGCTCAGACTGACTCAACGCGGACCCACGGAGGAGCTCAAGATTACAAGCTTTGATTGAACAATCCCGGCATCGACCATAGCGGAAGTATTTTTTATACAACTAGACAAGCTGACGGCCTACCTGGTAGTTAGCGGTTACCGCTACTTATAGACACCTGCAATAACAAAGAAAAACCACTTGATATTGCAGGTGCGTTGTCATCCTGAGGCCTAAGATGAAACGCCGTCCATGCCCAGTATTTACACTAGCTACCTTTTCCTTCAATCCGAAAACAGCGAACTTTTCACGGCTGAAATAAGAAAGGCGTTGCAGACGACCCTACATACGGGCCTACCACCTAGACAACCAGGCCTGCCTGGTTGGCTCATAGATAAAAATGGTTTATTAGTCTTTAAAGTAACAGCTTTTAAATATTGTCGTAGCGACTCAGGTAATTTGAGTATGTAAACTCTTATATTTCGTAGAATTCTAGACATTCCGTGATGCTAACGAACACACACTATTTCTAACTATTTATGCGATATTAACTTACCTTACGCGCGTTGTTTTTCACGGCTCTTTCCTCGTAGGGCTCATAATAGACGGGAGTAGGAGTCACTAAGTATTTACATAGCTAAACATTGTGCAATTCAAGTTGCTTGTATGCTTATTATAAGAAATATTCATTTCTTATTATATTTAACCTTTTAATGAGCAAATACATATTGAGATAGCTTCATCTTTGACTAGTTAAGTAGTAACACAATTACCTACAATTTAAAAAAAAAAAGTAACTATAGTTAGCCCTCTTGCAAGATTTTCCTGCCTGATTAGCTATGTAGGTATTCCACCACTTATCCTATATCAGCTGTGTCAGTTCGCTGTATTTCGTTTTGAAAGAAAAGGTAGTACCTAATTACAAGGATGACAGAAGCTAACATTTATTGGTTCGTAGAGTTGACACGCAATGTCAAGCTATTTCTTTGATGATTGTTAACCAGTAGTCGTAATGGGATTCATTTGACATTATTTGAATAATAATTTAATATTTTATATACTACTCGGTGAAAAATTAAGCGTCTTGTCACATCATTGATGAAGAGAAGACTAGAGAAAGAAAGAAATCTACCACCAAGGGACCAAAAACACTTCCCCGTGGTACGTCGTGGTGCTAATTTCGTTTGTACTAGAATATTTATTATCTGTTTGCTGAACCGTGGGTCTAACACTCGTCTGCTGAACGTCTATTAAAATTCTACTGTCATAAAAAAGGGGGCGCAACTGGCGTTTAGCTTTTCAGCCTGGGTATTTCGGTCCCATGCTGAATATAGGTCAGAAAACGGCGAGTTCTTACAAATAGTGTTAACTCGATTATCAGAACGAAATAAAAAATAAAGTAGAAGCATGTTTTTTCCCCAAAGAATTTCACTATTTTTTTAGAAAATTCTCAGTTGCCCTAACTTTTTATGATGGCGGAATTGTATTCTGTCTTACTTAATATTATCATAAATAACCAAAAGTATTGAAATATTATTCTAATTTGTTGTTTTATTACAGATGTCGAAGCTACGAAACTAGCGCCATGTCCATAGAAGAAATTAAGTTATTTTTATTAGAAAAATATTATAAATGTGACGTGAACTCACGATGTTTTAACAATCCGTGTGACTGCTCTTTGGCACTGAGCTCAGAACTTGGGACAGTTTATGAATTTTAGGAATATACCTAATGTAATTTTAGATTTTTTTTTAAGATATTTATTTTCAAACATAGGTATTGGAAGGTTTCTTCATCTAAGAAGTATGGCTTTAAATGAGAAAAATTCTAATAATATAGAAACAATTTGAGAAAAATAATTTTATTGAATTGCACAGTAAGTATAGAAATACATTATAAAAATATACAGGATGGTGCCGTCAATACGACAATAAATTGAAACATCGGCTATATTAATACATAGAAATGGTTTGCCATTTTCAAAAAAATCATATTCATTTGATAATTTCATGACATTTCTATGAAATAATGCAGCCAATGTTATATTATTTCATACAAATGTCATTAAATTATCAAACAAATAAGATGTTTTTGAAGTGGCAAACCATTTGTGTGAACTAATATAGCCCAAGTTTTAATTTATTGTCATATTGACGGCACCATTCTGTACAAAATATAGTATATATATGAAAAAAGGTTTTAGGATGGTTACAGCTCTACCTTCTTTGTTTATATCTATCACTGTCAGTGAACAATATTTTATGCTTTCATTTTGGAATCATTTACCGACTTAAAAACGGAGGAGGTTCTCAATTTGGTTGATGCAGATGTTTTATTTATGTATGTTCGATGCAGAATAGTTGCCATTTGGTCCCAAAAAAATGTATATAAAATCGATTGGTTTTTAAATCAAAATAACTGGAATAATTAAGTCGTAATTATGTATGGATTTCAGCTTTCCTATGACTTTTGAGTGAAAAGATACGATAGTAGGAAACAATATATTATTATGCTGACGATCACTGTCTAGCTTTGACCTTAGAAAGTTATCACTAAAAATTGTGAACAAAAATTTAAACAAAAATAAAAACCGACTTCAAACACTCAAAAGGATAAAATAATTAAATGTAAGTAGGAACTTATCCCCTAGAAACATTGTTTTTTTTTTATACAAAGCACGACAAATGACTCAACACCACCTGATGTGAAGCGGTAAGAAGAGTCCATATGCGAAGACAGCTAGTGCAGTTCAGACACTGCTCTAGCTGCCTCCACCTTGCCGGCCTTTCACGCCTCTTTTAAAGGAACCCATGTTATAGGAAGGAGGGAACACATGTGCACATATAAAGTAAAGCACGAACTCATTTTTGTTTAATTATATTAGTCAGACATTAGCCTGACTGCATTCAAATTTATAAATAGAAAGTAATTAGGTATATCTAAGTAAGACGATTTTATAATTGTGTTCCAAGCTTAGGCTAAATATTTAAAATAAAACCAATTTACCGGATATAACTAGCGTTTAATTAGATGTTATATTACTTGTTGATATTAGTAATGATTATAAATCAGCACTATTCAAGATCATTATAAATTCGAACGTTTACGGACGTATTCATCACGTCGGGTCACTCGGCTTAAAACTTTTTATAGCATGTATGACGCTGAATCGCCAATTTGATATTAGGAACGTCAAACCTAAAGATTGTTGCCACTTACCGACTGTTATTTAAAAACAAAATAATATTACTGTTTTTATGCTGTTTTCTCGCATATCTGCTGAAAAACGTTATATGACACACGTGCGTATATTGGTTTTTACAAACCCGTGACTATGGGAAGCCCTCGGCTTCGTCTCGGCCTTACATTTGTCTAGTCGTTTGTAAAAACCAACTTACCGAATAGTATCATAAATAACTATATTTACATTATGTCCGTTATCTAGTATCCATAACACAAGCACTTAATGATGCTTACTTTGTGGTAGATAATTGGTGTAAGTGTATAAATATAAATCGAATTTCTATTTTGTGCAAGCGAAAGCGACGGCGGATATTGGTATCTGGTAAAGGTTAAATTAACTATCCTCGTTTGTCGTATGAATGTACAGCAACTTTAAACTCGTTCTACAAGTTCCACCCTCTTGGCTATAAAATATTTTAAGTATTGGGGAATTACGGACAAAAGTTTTCTGCGTAAGAAACAGAAACTAACAATTCTATGATAAAAAATAGAAGCAAATTTAAAATCAAACGATCTTATGTAAGTGACGATTCGCCCTAGATTGTTTTAATTTCTCTTTTAATCTATGTCTGAAAAATGACTTTATTATTGAAAAAAAATCTTAGTAGACCAGACCTAATCTAATGCAAATACAAGCCTATTGTCGTTATTTTATGTTTTAAAGTTAAGAATTAAAGAAGCATTGTACATTTTCAACCCGTTCTACTTAGTTTAAAAACTTTAAAACAGAATAAAATGTTTCAAGAGTGTCAAAGAATTCATATTTGGTAAGTATTTCCTGCAAATAGAATATCAGGCAAGATTTGAGTAAAGCTTTTGATAATCAGAGCTTCGTATTTATGTAAAATCTAGTCAAGGTAAATAAACGCCACAAAATGGGAGAATCTATATTGAAATATAACGATAAGACGTCACGCCACTAGCAACGGTCAAGCAAGAAGCCGGGCTAGCCGGTGCGGTGCGCCCGCGCAGCAGTTATAAACACAAGTCCGTCCCAGTCGCGGCCAGTGACGTGTCGGTCTTCGCCACGACTGGCAAACTAGTCCTATTTATTACTATATTAATTAATTATTTCTATCAAAATGGAGAAACTGTTTGCGGTGTTAGTGATTGGTAAGAAAAGTTTTGATTATTTTTATTATTAATCGTGATCTACCCTCTTTATTTAACTACCGTTTTCCCTTTTTTTTATTAAACAGCATACTAAAATGATGTTACCAAGTGAAAACAAGACATAATATAAATATTTTAGTTCTTGCTAGTATTATTTAGAGATATAAACTAAAATGAATAATTGTTATGACATTGACCTCTGTATCTTATGTTAGGAATCGTTAAGTCATTTTATGAAAACAGTCAGCCGATACTTACCATTAACTGGCCAGTACTTAATATTCATTATGCCTCGAGAATGGTATTTTTATTTTATCCTAAATATTTGTACTAGAACTTTTGAGCGGGTGGCTGGTAAACAAAGATATATTTTCGTGTCTTAAGTATATCTCGAAAAATTTGCAATATGCTTAACGTGCCTTCCGAAGCACGGAGGA
This sequence comes from Nymphula nitidulata, assembly GCA_947347705.1. Taxonomy (NCBI): domain Eukaryota; kingdom Metazoa; phylum Arthropoda; class Insecta; order Lepidoptera; family Crambidae; genus Nymphula; species Nymphula nitidulata. The sequence goes on from OX374629.1 coordinate 15,285,725, forward strand.
GCTCGAGATTATAAATTTGATTGACACATCCCGGGACCGACCAAGGCGAAATGCTTTGTTTTCGTAATGGAAACCAGATCGCTTAAACCAGAACGCCATCAAGTTCCTCGCTTTATTATTTCATTACTACGCATATAAATATAATAATATGAATGAAAAGGTGAACATTATACTTACGTAATGATAATGTATCTACCAAACAGACCGGTTTTTCCAAAGATGTCCCATTAAAATAACACGTTGGATGTTTTTTTAACCTTTAGTTTTGTTTTTTGTGCAGTTGGTATCTGTTTAAAGTCGCTACTTGAATATGAGATGTATGAAGCATTTATCAAATATCGATTTTATTATTTATATTATCATATATGTAGGTAGGTATAAAATAAAAGAAGAGAAAAGACCTTTTATCTTTTCAATTTGAAACTACAGACCACCGCACATCAAGCGTTACATGTCTCAGTTGAAACATACGGATCTCGACGGATTAAGGTTTAGAGTTATAGTCGTGTTTTCAACCAAGTAGAAACCTCGAGCTCTGAAATAGGAATAGGTTATTACAATAGTTTTTACCCCCCATTCCGCATTAGGCCAACAGCGTGGTGGCAACAATTCTTTACGTGCCTAGCACGAGTGACATAGTTATAAAGACTGTTGATGATCCATAATAAATCTTTCAATAATGAAGTAAGCGTACCCTATATCGGTATGGAACATTTACTACGTATTAGACGTGGGTGCCGACATAGAAAATATCGGCGGCGTAGGGCTAAAATCTATAACTGGCGGGCGAGAATTTGCCAGTGTGATTGGATTATCAGCCTATGATCCACACTGCTTAACAAAGGTCTTCCCCATCGATTTCCAAACGGAATAGTTCTGCGCAGCCTGCATTCTATGGGCAACAGCCAACAGTTCCACTCGACCCTTACCAGGTCAACTATCCATCTAGTGGGAGTCTGTCCTAATTTGCGCTTTCCGGAACGTGGTCGCCGTCCCATCGACCATCCCATGCATGCATGCGTGCCCTTCCCATTGCCACTTTACGGTAATTTCGAACACTTACTAAAATAAATTAAAGGATATGAAAACACTGCATTTTATTAATTTTAGACATCATGTTTCACAGTAACGTTTACTGCTTAAGACCTACACAATCGATATCTAAAAAGAAATAGTGTTAGTTTAATTTTCATAAAGTCCGGGTTCGATTCCCGAGCTGAGTACACTTTTTTTTATAAAATGTATGAATGCAGTTTTTATTATTACTAAAATCGATGACGTGGTCCTAAGAAGAGATTTTCGTATTTCTTATAGTTTCAGACTTTCCTATTGACAGATCTAAATGTGCCATCCTGTATTGTTGAAATTGTACGGTTTAGAAAATTTATAAAAAAATGATATATTTTTTCCAAAATGTATCAAAAATTATATTGCTTACATCATTGAAACAACTTTTATTATGACAACTAACTATAAATAATACATACATATTACATAGCCATTATCAATTGCGTCAATATGCCCATACATTTTTTAGTAATATAGCGACATGTGACGTCATATGTTCCGCAGATTTTATATGGGGCGTTTTTAGACTATGCGCTGCAACATATCATACATACCACTGTGATCTGTAAAACTATCGATTTTAAACATAGATACTCTCCAATTTTTTTTGCAATATTTTTAAACTTATTAATGAAATAACAAAAAAAGTTGTGAACTGCCCTATTGTCTTAATTTGATTCGAAATAAATTTGCATTTAATTGTTTTATGCCCGTCGTAACTTTATTTATAATTACTTTTGTTTTAGATATTCTAAAATGAAAATTAACTAAATAGTCTTTACATAAACTGTGTAGTTTATGTAAAGACACAGTTTATGTGTATGAAAAGATTCATTATGATAATAGATCATTTATATTTCTCAGCCCTCGTCGCCCATAGTGTCGTAGCAAGGACATACCGTCAGAAAAGACAGAGTGATGGAGACGAAGACTTAGAAGATAGATATGGTTTTGATAGAAGACCACAATTCCAAAACGGCCAAAACCAATTCCAAGAACAAAGTCAGTTCCCTGGACAAAATCAATTCCCAGGACAGAATCAGTTCCCAGGACAGAATCAATTCCCAGGACAAAACCAGTTCCCAGGACAAAACCAGTTCCCTGGTCAGAACCAGTTCCCTGGACAGAACCAGTTCCCAGGACAGAACCAGTTCCTAGGACAGAACCAGTTCCCAGGACAGAACCAGTTCCCAGGACAGAACCAGTTCCCAGGACAGAACCAGTTCCCAGGTCAAAACCAGTTTCCAGGACAAAACCAGTTTCCAGGACAAAACCAGTTCCCAGGTCAGAACCAGTTCCCAGGACAGAACCAGTTCCCAGGACAGAACCAGTTTCCAGGACAAAACCAATTCCCAGGACAGAACTCAGGCCAACAACAACTACCCACCCAGGCGCCTCCACCAGGGTGAGTCTCAGCTGAGTTTTAGATTATTACTTTGAAAGATGTGTAGATTTTTTGAGTGTAAAACGGAGAATGCACATAACGGTGCCAAGACCCGTAATAAGTAAATAATGTATATGTCGCAGCCGTCTGGTTTATTAGCCGCTTGACTAGATGCCTATGCCGTTGATTAAACGACGGCATCTATTGAAACGGCTGAAGGACAAGTAGCCAAGTCATTGAGCGCAACATTTAACTAGATGGCTGAACGTCATGTCAGCCGTTCGGTTAAATTAGCCGTTTAAATTTGACTGTTTCAGTTAAGTATTTTTTTATGACCACTTATAACCGAAATCCTTTTGGTTATAACTGGTCATAAAGAATAACCTTGAGCCTATCAATTACACATAAACTCTTCAGTACAAGACTAATTGTCTAGGCGTCTAATTGAGCGCACTAACATTACGCCATGTTGTTAAACGTTAAGTGAGTCTAGTTCAATTAACCATCGATCTAACCAGATGGCGGCGACATATACAGGGTGGGGCCTGTAACACGAGCAAAAACTTTAAATATAGGCATTTTCAGTTACCACTATTCATATCCTAGTTGTTTTAGTCCTTTAAAATTATTAAAAAAAAATGGATCATCCCTAACAAAATTAATCCCACCAGCAATGGATGGCAAACATTTCGTTTTATTCAAAACACTCTTCACTGACATTTAGTTGATGTAGCCCCAAAAACTTTCCTGATAGTTTAGTTGACATGAACTATTTGCTGATATCACCGTTTTTCTACGGTAACTTGCAAAGCACACTAATATTTTTTTAAAAATAACCCGTGCTTCGTAAATTATTCTTGGCATTTTAAATATTTTTATTTATTTCTTGATAAGTAATTTTTAAATTACCAACTTGACATTGTCATTATAACGTAACGTTCTGAATGTTTCGAATAATCTGATTGTCGCTTGAAAAGAGTTTCAACTGTGATTAATTAAAGAGTTTTGATATTAATTTACATTACCTTCATTCTTAACGTAATTACAATAAGGATCAGTCTTAATTGTTTGAAAGTAGTACTTCCTGGCCGTTCCCTGTACCACGTTACTTTACGACCCGTAAACGATAATATCGCAATGGAAGTTACATCGATTATGGGTATTAACTTTAAATTAAATTAATTCCTAAACGACGTACTTTGAATTGAACTATGCGGACCACATTAGATAAACTTTGAGTGCTCGAAATAATCCGCACAAGAAGTTTTTGCTCCTGTATATAGACTTTAAACTGGATTTTATTTTCATTTAGTTAGATTTTCGTACATTTTATAGAAATGTAAAATCATGTTTAAATTGGTCCTGGTTATGCCAAAATGATCCAACCCACAATATGGTGAATTTTAAGATATTTATGCCAAATTAAATAAAATGGACCCCATTTTCATGTGACAAAGCCTCGTTTTCGTATCTATTTCCTATGTAGAGTTATACTAAAAGTCTACTAACCCACAACTAAGATATTTAAAAAATTGTGCAAAAAGAATACAAGCTACTTGATACTAAACTTGAGCCAACTTAGATAAATAATTAATGTAATCAAACCAAATGTCATTATGTATAGGTTTGTCCCTTTCACCCGCTACCTGTCTTGCTCATCACTCGTACAAAAATGTCAGTGGTTTGTTTAAGTGGTTTCTTTATTTAAGTTGGCTGAAGTAAGGCCGTGGGTTACTGAAAATTTTAAATTTTTATCAGCTATGGAATGTAATGCCTAATGTGACGAACAATAGAATTGCAATTATGTTTTATTATGTGTTTTCCATCATCTTCAATATGAGATATTCTTGTGCCTTTTAAAATATATTTATTTACATCTCTGCACCAGTTACATTTAAAAAACATACTAAAATTAAATAAAAAAAAACTGATACTCAGAGTAACCTGCCTGTGGCATGGAACATTTTGGCACAACTCTGTCCAATTATGCCCTTATGAGTTATCTGATCATCTCATAGGTACTGAATTTGTAACGGGTATTTTCAGAGCTACTACAGTGTCCAGCGCCGTTCGGAGCTGCCTTACTAGCTGCCCCGTCACTCCGGAGTACAACCCCGTGTGTGGCAGCAACAATGTCGTGTACCCCAACCCGGGCAGGCTGGCCTGTGCGCAAACTTGTGGCATCAGTAAGTATACTTACACATTTTAGTTTTATACAGGGTGGTGCCGTCAATACGACTATAAATTAAAACAGGCTATATTAATTCATAGAAATGGTTTGCCACTTTCAAAAATAATGCAGCCAATGTTATATTATTTCATACAAATGTCATGAAATTATCAAACGAATACTTACGATGTTTTTGAAAGTGTCAAACCATTTCTATGAACATATAGCCTATGTTTTAATTTATTGTCGTATTGACGACACCACGATAAGACGCAAAAGATTCTCGCTGGAGCATACTTATGACAATTAAAAACCCGTTGTGTAATGATGAATAATACCTTGACAGGTTTAAGCATTAGGATTATATCTGTGTAAGTAGTATGGGATTGAAGACATTAAAAATAATCAATAAAATAATGGGCTGGGTCTTACAGCCACCCGTTCTTCCCAGAACAAGACCCCGGTAGATTTACGAATGGATAGCTTGGAATCGATGTTCAATTAGTGTATGATACGATTATTATGTACGCAATTAAGATAATGACCCAAAAACTTTAAATTTATCATGTCGAGCTGATAAATAATAACATCCAAAAAAATTATTTCTGACTTTTATTGCTTTGTGGGTCTGAATCATAGATGCGTACGTGACGGAGGTCACATCGCATCTTTTCTTTAATAGTTTATCTCTGTTTCTCCGATGTGGAATGGCCTATGTCACTGAATCCTGTGGGGTGTAGTAAGGTTATATATTATATTGAATTAGAATTACATTCAAAATTTTAATTGCACACAAAATTACAAAAGGAAACCTTAATGTCTGAAGCATTCTCTACCTTATCTGTAGAATACGTAAAAAAATTACCTTTCAGCGTTTTTTAGAGGCAAAATTTATAAATCACAATCAGTTAAATCAGATATTTGTAAATGATTGCTTTTTACTCGAAGCTATCTCTTATCTCTGAAAATATTTTTTCAAATCCTAATTTTATGAAAGTTCAAGTCACAGAAATATTTACTCATTTTATAAAATTTCCCTTAAGGAATGAAAAAAACCAGTACCTAGGTAAAATGTTTAAATTCCACAATGACAAAGAAGACCGTGATCTTATTACAAATTATTATTATAATAAAGTATTCCGGCTTTAGGAGGAAAACACCGAGAAACCTAATTACAGAGGTCGGAATTAAATTTAATATTTATTTATCAGTTACCGGTATTATAATTACTATTAAACGCGTAAAAGGTTAATCGTGGAGGAAAATAAATAACCCTGTTGACTCGTATTACATGTTTTTAAATGTACTGTAGTGAATAATTTTTTGTGTTTATATTACCTAATTAATTTAGATGAGTTATTATCTTACAAGGTTCAAACTTTCAAACTATGTTGGGCTTTTATGAGAAAAGAAATTTATATAATGAAATGAATGATATGAATTTTTATAATGAAATAAAAAATCAGTTCATACATGAGTACACACACCTAATTAGCAAATATTCGTCTCTCAGCATATGCTGCAACCTAGTGGTTCAGAGCACTGGTCTCCGTAGCGCCAGCTGAAAGTGCAACACGGCTGACTCATGGTCTGCCGTGTTACCTCAAGCTTAACAACTTAAAAAAGAATTTATAAAGTTAAAAAATGCTGAAATGTTTCCATACTACAATGTCTACAACCGTCTGCAATGTAAGGTCAATGATCTTGGTCACCATGGCCCCTCTTGTGCAAGAAGTGCAGGTCGATTTTTGAGGCATGCCGATATAAATGATATCATTCGTGGGGTTCTTGCTACCTCCGGGGCTCCTGCTGCTCTGGAGCCTAACGGCTTAGCGCATGATGATGAGAAGAGGCCTGATGGAATGACACTTGTGCCTTGGAAGATGGATCTTTAGTGTGAGACGCCATTTGTATCGACACCTTAGCCATGTTCCATCTTTCAAATACCTCATTGACACCAGGATCGGCTGCTGCTTCTGCTGAATCCCTCAAATGGCGCAAATATGGTGGTTTATCTGGGGATTACGTATTCGAGCCGTTTGGGGTTGAGAATTTAGGACTTTGGGCACCTTGGGTGTGTCCAGGAGCACACAGACTATTTAGGGACATTGCAGATCGTCTATGTGAAACTTTAAGTGTCAATAAGGCTGGCATATATTTCGAACAAAATCCAGCGAGGTAATGCGACCAGCCTTATTGGTACACTTCCTGTTTCGCAAGATTTAGTTGGTGGTTTTTATTTATACCTATTGTTTTTTTTAATGTCACGTTTTAAGGTTTGTAAATATTAGGTTAGTTTTATAATGATAAGTTTATTGAATAAACTACTGTTTACATACTTAATTTAATAAAAATACTTTTATAGAATACTCAATACTACGGTATAATGAGAAGAATAGTAACATGTTGTATGTAACACAGTCGATACATCAAGGCAAAACACTTAAGGCTGATTAAAAAATGTTTTAATCAATTAATTGAATACATTTGCTATCTTTTTCAGATGTGAGTCTCCTGAGAGCTGGACCTTGCCCTGCTACGACTCCGGCCCCAACACCAGCATAAGTTATTGATCAAATACTAATCAATATTAATATTAATATGATAAATTTTGACTGAATAAATAAGTTGGTGATTCTAATTTGACGATTAAAGTGCATTTAATGTTTAACGTTAAAACTATCCCAGAGCTAAATGTTTGCTAGAGATAATACTTTTTAATAAACGATTCGTAAGATAAGTTCTAAATTATTCATAAGTCCTTTCTTCTGGCTTTTTATTCAGTTGTAAATATTTCACACACTTTAGGTAAGTGTAAGTAATAAGTTACACATATTAAATACCAGGGTGCTGTTTAATAAACGTTACAATTTGACTATTATGTAAATAAGTAACAAATTTGTTAAGATAAAGTTAAGTGCTATTTAATAAACCTAACAATTGGGATGTTGCCTAAGTTTGAATATGACGATATTGTTCACAAATTCGGAAAATATACGCTCATGTTACCCAAAAAAACAATTCAAACTTAAAAGATATGGAATATTGTTGAAGATATACTGTTTATAAAATTGGTCCTTTTATTCCATAATTTATCAAAAATAATGATGGTATTAGATTGCTCATATTAATTACAACAACTATTATTATGACCACTTTGAATAAAAACATACATATTACATAATTATTATTGATTTTGTCAATATGCCCATACATGTAGTAATAAAGGAACATGTGACGTCACCTGTTCCGTAGATTATGTATGGAGCGTTTTTGGACGATGCGCCACTACCAAAGACTATATAACCAATTGACTGCGCTTGCGGGGGCAATCTTCTCACTAAGCATATGCTAAAACGAGTTTATGTGCCGATTTCGGCTTCAGAGTGCTTCTAGCTGCCGCGGGTATCACACAGTGACGTAAAATATTATTTAAAGAGTCAAAATACGGTAAAATTGCCCAGTTGTGCTATTAAATGGTGTGGGATGTCGAGTTCTACTTCAAATTACAAAAAAGATGGAATAACCTTCTACAGGTAAGTATTATTTAGATGAAATTCGTACAAAATAATTTTCACAAAAATAAATTCTTTTTAATAAATATAAAATTGGCACGCGTTGATGTCTTTCTACCCCTCTCTCTCTTTCCTAGGTTTAATGTACTATGCATTTATCTCTTTCTTGAAAGTAAGTGCTGTTACGTGCACTTTCTTCTTGGTATCGATAATAAAATCATTTTGTAAGATTTAATTATATTGTTTCGTATTATTCAAATCTAAATTCTATTTGATTGATATAATTTTTATTTCTATTTACAGACTCAAGCCATGTGATTCACTAAGGGATTTATTTAAAGAAATTAATATTTTGACCGTTGCTTCTCAATATCTAAAACTTGGAACAGCAAGTTTATTTTTATATCTAGTGCTTAAGTTATGAATATCACTATGTTTTGAAAAGGTATGTTTATATTTGTGAACATAAATTATGTTCTCATATATACAGGGTAGAAAAAATCTATAGGCCCTGGAAGGGAACTACTTTAAATCCTTTAGTTAGCTCATTTTACTGAAAGGAAACATTCCTTTATTTTTGAAAAGAAACAAAACTGCATTTAAAGATCTTCTAAAAGTCGCTTGTCTCACCCGGGAATCGAACCAACTAAAAATTAAAAAAGTATACTCGCTATTTTTTTATACGAATCGGTAGGATTAATGTTCAGGATAAAATTTGTTTAATAAACATTTGTCGTTCTAATTTCAAATTGCCCCGCGTTGCATTAAAAAATGCGTTCCATTTTTAACTTTTCCTCAGATTGCCTAGTTTAAGAACGAATTGTGCATAAATTTATTATTACAATTTAATGATTTTCTTATCGAAGTCTTCAATAAGGTACTAAGACATAAATAACATTAGCAAACCTGTATTTCATACAATATCTTTGGATGTTAGAGAGATAATAAAATTAACGTATGGTTTACTTGTTACAAATGAACATTACAGTACCTACTAGGTACTAGGTAGTTAATAAAAAACTTGTAATAAATATTCAATTTCATATGTATCACGTACAACATATTAGTGTGTTTGCTAGACAAATTTGATCCTGCACAATAATCCTACCGATTCGTATAAAAAATAGCGAGGGTTTACTGTTTTAATTTTTAGTTGGTTCGATTCCCAGGTGAGACTAGCAAGTTTTAAAAGATCTTTGAATGCAGTTTTGTGTCTTTTCAAAAATAAAGGAATGTTTCCTTTCAGTAAAATGAGATAACTAAAGGATTTAAAGTAGTTCCCCTCCAGGGCCCATAGATTTTTTACATTCTGTATATATGAGAACATATTTTATGTTCACAAATATAAACATACCTTTTCAAAACATAGTGATATTCATAACTTTAACACTAGATATAAAAATAAACTTGCTGTTCCAAGTTTTAGACTTCACAAGACAAGTCGCTCATTCATGGGGAAATGTATACACATTTACAACAAAGTCGCACCAAATGTAACTGAACTGCCTTTTCACAAACTTAAGTTATATGTCAAACAAACTTTAATGAAAAAAGGCTACTATAAGGTCCAAGAATATTTAGATGATAAGAATGCGTGGACACATTAAAATTCCAAAATGTTTTATATGTTTATTTACGAGTATTATGACTATTAACCACTGTATACCTATATTGTGATTGTGCATTGTCAGATAGCTTGAAAATGAGATAATACTTTTGACATTGGGTACCTACTTTGTTGGTACGTTGATATACATTCACTTCTAATATTATTATTTTTTTTCGCTGGGCGGCACTGCGCTGGTAAAAGATAAATTTTTAAAAAAACATTGTAATTTATTATTTGAAAAGAGTGACTACATGCGTTTGTTGCCGGAATCTTCTCGGTAGTTCAACTTTTGGAACCGGTGTAAATTCAGACATGACAGACAGACAGAGACTATGACGTTGTTAGTTAATATATTTTTTGTGATAGTTGTAACAATGTGTTTTTTTGACGATTTAAAAGTGTTTCTTTGTGGCCTATTTAAATAAAATATTTTTTCTTTCTTTCTTACGTTCATTCATTAAAATCGTACTAAGTTATTATGTTGTTTAATTACACTAGAAATTCCCTCGCACCAAAGTTAACTTATAGTTTTTATCGATAGTCGATAATATTTTTGGTCTCCCTGCTCCCTACAAAAACACTTGTAATTGAACTGACCAATCAGCGAAGCCAATGCCTCGTCGCCCCCGCACCGCTAAGCAGTGACCTGTGTTTCTAAGGAGGAATGCATCTATGCGCTCTCCACTGGTTAAGTACTCCATGGCCACTACACATCAAACATACCACTGTATCTCTGAAACTATTGTCCTTAAGATCAATATACATACTATTTCTTGCGCAATAATTCTTCATGAGTTATAAAACTTCTTATTTATGAAATAAAAAAAGCTGTCAACTACCCGATTATGTAAGTATATACAAGTAAAAATCCTGTTTAATAAACGTTTAGTTAGATGTGTAGAAAACGCCATACTGGACGTTGGTCGATGACTATAGTATGTTCTATCTACAAATTGGTAGTTGTTATTATGTGCCTAGTTTATTATGTGCCTACATTTGCAAGCCCGAGGGCTGTTATTAATCTGTGCCGAGGGGCAGAACGTCCAGGGTCATACTCGTCACAAATATTATTTTCATCACTTTGGTAAAAGTTCTAAACCTAACCTAAGCAATCGATATTAAGTTCCTTATTTGTCTAATAAAATTGGTTTGGTTAAGTTGGAACTGCGACCAGAAAAATAAAAAATGTTACTATTTTATTTTAGGGAGAGTTTCCACCTAACCCTAATTTTTAAAGTCGTAGAGCCATGTACAGGAAATCATAATATCAAAGACACACCCAGTGAACTTAGTTATTTAGTCCATAAAACTAATAACTAAAAATATTTCTTGACGAGCTAAATAAATTGTAGTTGTTGTAACTAAGATTCTCTCTATAAACTCTCGTATAGAACGAGTCTGGACTCTACTTGCGGTAGCGCAGGCCCATAAAATGTTTATGGTACTGAACTAATTGCTTCTATTGTCTTGTAAACGCCGTAAAACAGACAGCTGATAAAAAGATTATTTTTGAAGAAATATGGTGGTGGCAATCTAAACTTCCATATCTGTAATCGCTGTCTTCAATTACTAAGAGTTTCGCCCAGCCCCCTTATTCTCAAGTCTCGGATCACGGATTCGATTCGAAAAGTCACATGCCGTCTCGCTTTGACGCAGCACGATAAAAAGTGACAGATATAGAGTTTCCGAAATTCGAATTCTTTCCGACAGTTGAGAATAAGGGGGCAGAAAGCACTTACGTCATGATCTGCTGAATCTATTTTCTTCTTGTAATTACAGGTGAAACGCGTTTAGTGTTCGAGCGTTACGTGAGCGACAGCAAGATATAAGTCAAATAAAGTGGCAAAGTAGTTGGACATAGACTTATCTTATCTTATCTTTTTTTCACACAACTAGATGACAAACAAGCTGACGGCCCACCTGGTGGTAAGCTGTTACCGCCGCCTATACACACCTGCAATAACAAGGAAAAATCATTTGATATTGCAGGTGCGTTGTCATCCTGAGGCCTAATACGAAATGCCTACCATGCCCAGTAATTACACTAGCCACCTTTCTACTTTTCTGGAGTGGACACTGGAGGAGTAAAAGCACCCCTGCTTTTACTCCACTTCAGAAAGAATATACTTAGTTGCCACAAGCATTACTATATCTTTGGGCAGAAAGAGCCTGTAGGTCTCTGGCTTTGGATACGCCACTTCCAGAAGTCTCATTCTGGTTCCAGCTTTAGCATGGACATAGACTTATTTATTATTAGACTATTATGTTATAAGTATTACTTCGCTGTAATTAGGACTTGAGACAAATTTTGTGATAGTCAGTGTCTTTGAATTACTTGTGTTGTTTTAGTATTAGTGGAGACCTTTTCTTGTCGATTTCGTCCTACTACCAGTAGGTATGTACCAGTAGGCATGTTATCGGAAGACCAACACCTTAAAATAGTAATTTTAAGGTGTTGGTCTTCCGATAACATAAATTAAAATAATAAGACATCCAATATGAAAGTTTCAACTACATAGTAAAAACGCGATGACACTAAAACCGGTTTCATCGTACGTAACATCGAAGAAGCTGTTACACTGATCAACTTACAGCCAAAGCCCAGAAAATAATTTTATAACATGTAGGTGTAAAATAGTGAACTATAAGAATATGGATCACCTTTAAACCTATTGTCTCTCCAACAATAGAATGTCTAAGTAATGTATCGTGGTTGTGAACACTTAACGCATTAACGAAAGTTAAGATTTCAGTTGGTGGTGCTCGGTGGCGTATTGCAACTTTCGCCATAGTCGATCCTGGGATTGGTCAATCAAAGTTTGTTATCTCGAACTCCTCCATGCTTCGGAAGGCAAGTTAAGCCGTTGGCACAGCCGTTGGTCCGGGTTGTTCCTGCAACCGCTTTAACCCACCAAACCGCATTGCCAGGTCTAAAAGGCCAGATTTCGGGGCAGAAACTTTGAAAAATCGGGATTATGAGCACATGTCGGGACACCAAAAAAGTACAAGATTTTAACTTATGAAACAAAAAGTCCTTTATTTTATTAACCGACTTCAAAAAAAGGAGAAGGTTATCAACTCGACTGTATGTTTGTTTCCTCAGAACTTTCGACTGGGTGAACCGATATTGATGATTCTTTTTTTGTTCGATGCGAAATAGTTCCCATTTGGTCCCATAAAAAATTATTGAAAATCCATTGGGTAGTTACACTAACCTAATATTTACAAAGATTAAAACGTGACATTAAAAAAAACTTACAAATAATAAACGGCACCTAAATCTTGCGAAACAGGAAGTGTACCAATAAGGCTGGTCGTATTACCTCGTTGAATTGCGAGGCTTAATCTTTGTCCGAAGTATATACCAGCCTTATTGTCGCCTAAAGTTTCACAAAGACGAACTGCAATGCCCCTAAAAAGTCGGTGAGCTCCTGGACCCCAAGGTCCTAAAGTCTCAACAACCCCAAATGGCTCAAATATGTAGTCCCCAGATGAAAAAAAGTGGACAAACCATACATTATAATATAAGTAAACCATTCACTCCTTAAATTCATTCTGGGCTTCAATTTCTGGCGATTTACATAGTACCTACAATTTTAATAGTTGATCGTCATTTCTGATTATCCAACTGTCAAAATAAATCCCATTACCATTACCATTAGTGTTACGTAATAAGGGTGCTAATGTGAATATAAAACTTGACTTTGTACTGATAATGCTAACAATTTTTTTTCGGAAAAATGATAGTAGGCTGAATGGTGCCAAACTTTACATGGAACATAACTACCCCCTTAAGTTTTATTTCGGAATTTTTAAACAGCTGGTATGTTATTTAATTACTGCTTTATGGTAAAATTTCCAATGTTTGTTCAAAAAAATTGGGACATTTGGCGTCCCGATCAAAGTCAAATCGGGACGTGTCCACAACCCCTCAAAATCGGGACGTCCCGCTCAAATCGGGACACCTGGCAACCCTAGTTATAGCCCAAACTCCTCATGTGTTTCTCCCATGTAGGAAGGCCTGTGCCCACTAGTGGGACGTATACATATAGTCTGGTAATGATGAAGATTTCACATTTATTGTTGATGACGTAAAAACTTGTAACTGTATTTGTTGTTACTATTAGCAACGAAGATCAAGTCCGCTTTCAGTAAATCATACTTGCACTGCGTTTCTATTTTCCACTAAATCCTAAGGTTACAAGTTTATATCTCATAAAAGTCTTATGATGAAATATTAAAAGTTCCTTCAAGTCCAATTTACCTTAAGCTTTAAGTAAATTTGACATAAAGGAACTTTCTAACATTTGTTTTCGATAATAAATCGCAAAGAATATTACATGTTTTCCAAAGTCCTTGGAGGCAAATATGGCATGGTATAGAATATCCCATACGTAAGCTTTTAAAAAGCAACTCTTACAAGTCCTGGTTTTCAGTACACAAAAACTCGTCAAGCATCAGATTCCAGCCACAATTGATTTTTCAATTGACATAGCCCCACAACGCCCCTCACGCATGCATTACACTTGTCACGTTACGTCTGGGGTTGCCCTGGGTTTCCTCTGGGCAACCTCCATGGGCGCTAAAGGCCACTTTGGATCCTGCTTCAGCGGGTTCTGGCGTGGTGCCGGGGGCCCCATTCCGGGACCGGCTGCGGTCTGTGGCTGCGGCCGGTTCTGGAGGGGGGCCTGGCGCTCTCCCTGGAGGCTCACTTCGGTTGGTTTTTGGGGAGGGCTGCCCGGAGGTGACTTGGTGAACTTGCTTCGGCAGATCCCGGGTCACCTTCGTCATGGGCATAGTGGGAAATCGGAGATGGTTTAGTGGGTATTCCCAGTGCCGCTAATATCAGGTGCCCCACACAGGCCCACGCCAGACCTAATTTTAGTAATTTGTTCGTTATACCTAAATATTGTAGTGTTAAGCCAATAAAAAGTTTCTTTCTTTCTTTATTATACCAGTCTAAGTCTATAGTCTATGGTGGCGAGTGTGACTCTTTTTGTCGCTGAACTGAAGACTTAAATTGATGTTAGCCCGTATGTAGGGTCGTCTGGGTAGGTACCACCGCCATGCCATTCTCAGTTCGCTGTGTTTTGGATTGAAGGGAAAGGTAGCCAGTGTAATTACCGGGGATGAACGGCATTTCATCTTAGGCCTTAGGATGACAACGCACCTGCAATATCAAGTGATTTTCCTTTGTTATTGTAGGTATCTTTACGCGGCGGTAATCGCTTACCATCTGGTGGGCCGTCAGCTTGTTTGTCGTCTAGTTGTATATTTAAAAAAAATGTTATTTGGCGGGGGGCTTGGGGCTACGCGTTATGAGATCTTGGATCTCTCTTTAGATCTTGGATTTGGTTGTGATTCCAAGAGACTGATTATCTCTGTCAAAGACCTGGTTCTAGTAGGAACAGAAGTAAGTAAGTAGCATAGAGTTAATCATAGAAATTAAAAAAGTTCCTTGTCAAACGATCGATTGGAGTCCCGAACTCATTCTATGGAGCAACGTTCGGGACGACCCGGGTTTACAGGAACGCTCTTATAACTCCAGCTTTACAAAATCTCACGAAGTGCTGTGATACAGGTTGATTGTAAGTATTCTACAAAAAACCATATTAAGAAACTTGATCGGTACTATGAAAAAAGAAAGGAAGTTGTATCTGCGAAAAGGTTATTGTTATTGTAAACGAGAGGCAATGAGTTCATATAAAAGTTAAATTAAAAAACAAAAAATATGTTTTAATGGTCACATTTCATTCGTTATAATACTTAAAAACTGTTTTTTTAATGTTTTGTTATAAATTTTTCTTTTATAATATTTTGGAACAGAAAGACTTTAAAAAATTCAAAGGATTCAAGTCCTCGGTAGCTCAGTGGTTACATCAGTCACCCGTATTGTGAAAGTCCGCGGGTTCGCATCTCGCCGTACGTCGACTCTTTTTTTGAATGTAATATTATAAAAAGTACATGCTGTAATAAATGGTTGAAAAATAAATAGTAACATTAGGTATAGTAAATACAACTGAATGACCATTTACAACGAAAAAAAACTTACTTACACGTCAAAGTTACTGATTGCACAGCAAATATTTTAGGTGATTTGACTTATCAAATCACCTAGCAAAAATTTGAAAAATTAAGAATAGGTTATTTGATGTACAGTTGGGGGATTTAATTGTTTAGTTGATTTTGTCACTATATATTTTTTGACATTATCGGCTTTCTTCGTAATAGTTCGTTTATCGCTGAAATACGACTAAATGCGAATATTCGTCAACCTGCTAAACATTAAATTCCGTGACAGTGTAATAATTGTTATTTTTTTTGTGTAGTTAGTATTTAGTAAGTAATTAAAATAGAATAAAACTAGAAAAATTTCACGTCCTGAGGCAGGAATCGAACCCGCGACCTTTCGCAATCCGGGCGACTGCTCTGACCACTGAGCCACCCAGGACTTGGGATATCCCTGTGAAATTCTTCTAGTCTATCTGTATTTGCGTTTATGAGCTAACATCCACCCTACAATGTCGAAATATTCTATTTCAACATCCGAAAGGAGCTAATTAAATAATAATATTAATTTATAATAATGTTAAAATCAAAAATTAAGAATAGTTAGTATTTTTCTTGGTTACTTTAGAGTAGTAGAATGTTCAGTTATTTTGTTAAGCTGCGTAATACTCCCGGAAGCATTATAATTATGCCAATTAAAAATCCGTTGCCTGGAATGTAAGGGTTGGCTGATTAAATACAACCCATAATATACCTATGCAGAAAATGATGTAAAACCATGGCCTTTCCAAATACGGGTGAGTGCTCTTCTTATTTTAAATTTTACTTTTTAAATTCCATTGGTAACTCCTTGGAAAATACCAGCACGTTTTTTTGTAAAAGTTACCGATAAAAGCAGATCCAACGATGTAGCTATGGGGAAACCTTAGGGGAAACATAACACTCATAGTAATTGTGGATGATTTAGAGAATACAAAAAAAGCGAAGACGAGCTTGATTCTGAATCAGTTGGGCTACTCCACTACTCCCTAACAAATTCTGAAACTTCCGCCACATTTCTGATGCTGATTCTCATATAAGTATATACTGATGGCTGAAATTGTGGTGATCTGTAGTAGGTAATTAATTTGCTATGTTTTTTGAATAGACAAAAAACCATGTTTGCCGAATGTTATAGTATATTGTTTACTTATTTTTATTGCCATACAAAACGCTTTCTCAAATCAAAAAATTTCGAGCAAAAATCTTCGTGGCTTTCTACCTCTTCTATTACCACAATCGCTATAATATTCTTTTACCACGACCAATGAGTAGACTGGAAGAGGGTCATCATTTTTTTGGAATCCGTTACAGAGTGTAAACCCTCAGGTTGAAAATTAATGCACCAATTAAAACTTATACGGCGTAACTATTGCGAGTATGTTGCAATTGTCTGTATTTCAGGATGGTTAATTTTATAGATAGACACTATTTATTTATTAAACTGTGGTTACAATACACCAAATCATGGATCTCTTACGAATGACTCAATTTTCTGTATAATCAAAATCAAGGTAAGTGCCTTGAATATAATAAGACTAATCGAAATCTATGACTATGACTAACCGAAAGTTAATGAGCTAAGTAAGTATAATGCGATAATACTCGTGATGTTACGAAAATAATACGACTTAATTTGGATGTTCCCATAGCATTTGTTCTTATAGGAACGACTATAGTTTTTACAATGGTGGCGCAACCTGCATATTTATTAGGGCGTTTTATAAAATGTGTAGTTCCACAACTTCCACGGACAATTCAAGATTTATAGAGTAGGCTACCTATCCTAGTTTTTATTGTGTAACGTAAACAAGTAATGTTGGACACCATTAAAGACTTAGAACCGGTTCTAGATCTTGATAAAACAAATACTACTGTATGAGAATGTATATTAATATGTTATAATATTGATTTCATTGTAGCCTCCGCTCATATATTAGGTATACTTGAAATATGGCACATAAGGACAAGGAAAAGTAATTATGTATTTACTTGCTTCCCAAGATAATTAAATATGTGATTGTAAGTAATTTCTTAGTTTAATTTAGACTTTATTTAAGCTTTTTTACAAAATTAATATTTTTTTAAAGTTTGCATGCCATTTTTAGGTAAATATAATATAAAGGTGATTAACCATCAGAATGGTCTGACTAACTTAACATAAAAACGGGTTTCCCGAGGAAAGAGGCAAGCGGGGTTTTTATGCGTGTTTATGAGCATACTGCATGAGAATCAGTCAACATTGAGAATCTTTAAATGGACCGCGGAAGACGTGCAGAATTATTTTGTATGAATTTGTTGTTGTTGGTTCTTAATCGTAGAATTAGTGCAAATAAGTGCAAATATGTATAAATGTTGGATTGCATTTACTGGTAAGTAACAGTTAATTTATTAATCTCCCATTTTAACTACAAAAACCGAGAAAAATAAATACAACAAGATAAAAAAATTGTTTTGATACTAGCTATACCGAGAAATATAATAAAATATTATTATTGTGTGTCCAATTATAATTTTGTGCTACGAATGTTTTGGAAAGGCTTTATAGATTTGTTCATTTTATTGACAATTTGTATATTTCTGACAGGCTTACATTATAGACTTATTTTAATTTGATGAATTAATGTATTGACGGCCGTACATCAAGCGTAAGACGCCCGTTGGAAATTAAGACTTATCACAACGACACAAGGTACCCTGCCCACAAAATGTCAAGGCGTTACGCTTAATCAGCGGGCGTGTGTCCATGTAGGTAGATCCATCCATGTAGACATAACGTAACGAATAATTATGTCAAGTAATATAAAAAAACACAGTAATAATTTTAAAATAAAATATATAATCTTTGTCTTACACATCTTGGAGCACATAATTTGCATAATTTATTCTGTAAGGATGTAACTTGCAAAATATTTTTTCTTTATAATTTTTACAGATAAAGTAAAGAGGTCGAGTTTTGTTTTATTTTTCAATTTCATAACTGTATGTCAACTTAAATTACGTGTGGCTTTACCACCGCCTTTAAGAGCATTGTTAAATCGATATTAGTTACCTTCTTTTCTAATTTTTTCTATGCTCAGTTTGACATGAAAACTTCATCCTTTGCTTGCACATGAGTTCTCATTGTACCGGTTGTTTTTCCGTATTTACCTCCAACCTCCTCCTCCTATTCCAAATTGGAAAAATTACTTTCTGAATAGACCCCGATATATTCTTTGTGAATAAATGTTATTTTAGCCTGTATTTTTAAACTAACCTTCTGAATCGAATTCAATTCTATTCAAATTAGTCTATGTATGGAAAGAACCTATTTAAATATGACAAAGTTTTATTATCATCCGACTTCAAAAACATGAGGTTATCAATTCGACCCGTATGTTGTATGTAATATTGTTTTTGTAATTATATTAGTTTATACGAGTTTCTAAACATAGGTGCCAAATTTCAAAACTTGGGTGAATGTATATTTCTCAGTTTCTGCAGTGGGATACTGACTTCCTACAGGAACAGCCAATCAGACAGAGTAGTCATTGATTGATTGATTATTGAGATTCTCTCTTAAAGACTATTAAGACACTGTTTTGCTAGATGTCAGTTCTTTATGCAACAATTTTGTTTCACATCAATGACCTGCTTCACCCAAGCTTATACCTACGATAGTACTGACATAGAGAGATAAATTTCTAGTGCATCGAAGATGTTGATTTGAGGGAAACCGTGGTGGACAGCATGAAACCGACCATTACTTCCAAAGGTTATATCTTCCAGACACTACTGTTTGTATTGCAATTCAAAAATTACTTTGAACCTATCAATGACACAAACACTCTTCAGTACTAGATGATGGGCCTAATCCAACGATCGGACTTCAACATTATAATAAATGGTTACGTTAAACCTAACATTCTGTTTTGTCAATGTCGTAATTGTTTTCAAAATTCGTTTATTATATCATAGGCTTAGGTTACAATTTAAAATATCCCTCCCTCTAAGTAATAATAAGCCTGTGTTGGAAGGAGTCCAATTTTTAGTCAAAAACATGACGTGTACATTTGCAAGTTTTGCAGCGCAATTATATTTAAAACTGTCATGTAATTTGTTTGTGCCTTCAGTATTGGTGGCCTCTTCGGACGCACATTGGGACGAGGACTACGATCAGCCCTCGAAGCATCGGTACTATCAGTCAGGATATGGTGGATATCACGACTATCACCCACCACATAATTATTACGGACACAACCATCATGACCCTTGCGCAGGACGGCATCATTATCCTTGCTTCTCATCCAGGTGGACTGACCGGTCCGACACAGACCAATGGAAAGATATTAGCACTAGAGACGGTTGGGATTGGGGTAATGAAGATACTAGGTAGTTTAGTAACATTTTACATGCCTCATCGTCATTAGTCATTCTCATCAAGTAAAATAAGTGACCGTTACACAGATTTATGATATACTTAAGTATTTATATTTGGTTGAACACTCCCTTTAAAAGGGAAAGGAATGGGTTAAGCTCATACCACAGCCATAATAATATCTGATATGCCTAATTATTAGCAACTATTTTGTTTATGCTATTAAAATTATTTTTGCAGTTATGTTGAAATAAAGATGTAATATATTTCAATGCATCTTCTGAGAGCTTGGCGCTAAATATGCGATGACAATCATCGTGATTCTTTTTATGAGGTGGTTAACCGCCATAAAATAGGACTAAAGGCGGTGGTACAGCCACTTCTAGAAAGATTTACGATATGTTACGGTCAAAACTCTTTGCCGGTCTAAACTATTTTGACTCTTTTCCTCATCCGTTACGTCTTTCAGGTCACATTTTTCACAAACTTTTTTAAGTAAATTTTTACAAAAAAATTTTATTATATAAAAAAAGAAACCAAGTTAACTCAATGATCTGTGACCTGTAAAATGAAAAGTAGGACAGGTTTGATGCAGGGCGATGGAATAATATCAATGAAAACTGCTTATAACTAATCCCACAGTCAAAATTACTTTTGACTGTTTTATCAGTGACGACTATTTTTGACCGGAAAGAGTTTTAGCTGTGATTATACGTTTAGGTCATCAAATCTGCTTCTTGTGGCATGGTTGAGAATATAATTATAATAAATTTCCCTCGTCGGTGTTCTCTTTGCCGGTCTAAACTATTTTGTCTCTTTTCCTCATCCGTTACGTCTTTCAGGTCACATTTTTCACAAACTTTTTTAAGTAACTTATTACGAAATTTTTTCATTATATAAAAAAAAGAAACCAAGTTAACTCAATGATCTGTGACCTGTAAAATGAAAAGTGGGACAGGTTTGATGCAGGGCGATGTAATAGTATCAATGAAAACTGCTTTTAACTAATCCCACAGTCAAAATTACTTTTGACTGTTTTATCAGTGACGACTATTTTTGACCGGAAAGAGATTTAGCTGGTATTATACGTTTAGGTCATCAAATCTGCTTCTTGTGGCATGGTTGAGAATATAATTACAATAAAGTTCCCTCGTAGGTGTTCTCATATAAGATAACATCCAGTTTTTTTTTTACCAAGTAATTTAATATTATCTACACAGACCAAATCCGTTGTCGTCGTGGTCACAGACTTCGTACCCTGGTGTCAACTACGAAACATGCTTGAGAAACTGTCGAACCACATCTGAGTTCAGCCCTGTCTGTGGCACTGACGGGATCACATACCTCAATCCTAGTGGCGTGCAGTGCGCCAGAGCTTGTGGAAAAAGTAAGATTTAAAATCATACTTATTTCCGTTTATACACTTATGCGGACTTACTTTTTGAAATTTACAAACAAGACTTCTAAAATTTCTTATTAGTATAAAGGACGAAGATAACTTAAATAACGTATACATAAAATTGTTTAAAATTTGCAACTTAGTATTTTCTACTGGTAACATTAGAATAACAAAGATATTTAGAATAGAACAACAGGAAAACTTGAGCATAAAGCAAAGATAGAACACAGGCACCCAATTCTTCGTGTAGCTAAAGAAATGTGGAATAGCTAAAGAAATGTGGAATACCTAAATTTGACAATTTCTTTGGCAGGCGCACAAGGCAATGGTTAACCGCAACATTGCTTATTAATTACCTACATGACACTTACTGAATATGACAGTACCTAAGTACAGTGTAAAAAAAAAATCTTTTATGCACATCCATCGGAGACACTTTTATTTGTTAAAAGAAAGACAGTGACATCATCAGATTTAGACCAGGACTAACTTTCTAACTTTAATCCATGTTTTATAATAAGGAGTTATACAAGGTGGTGCCGTCAATACGACAATAAATTTAAACATAGGTTATATTATTATTATTATTTTATTAAAATTACATAGCCTGGATGCAAGTCCTTTGGCCGTTATATTAGTTCATAGAAATGGTTTGCCACTTTCAAAAACATCTTATCCGTTTGATAATTCCATGACATTTCTATAAAATAATGCAGCCAATGTTATATTATTTCATACAAATTTCATGATATTACCAAACGAATATGATGTTTTTAAAAGTGGCAAACCATTACTATGAACTAATATAGCGCATGTTTTAATTTATTGTCGTATTGACGGCACCACTCTGTATGTTTATGTGTCTATAGCTCAGATCACTATGATCTGTGGTCTATAGTCTATACTCGTAATAGTAACGCTGAGTAGACTCTGTTGAGTATGTGTTGCAGTATGGGGCAGGTATATTTTAATTATATTATGTAGGTATCTTTCTTATTATATAATTAGTACTTTGTTATTTAATGCCTCCATTTCCATGGGAACTTTCCTGACAAACTATACGACAGTTTGGCAGATTACTTAATTAGGTCTTGTAAATTATTATGAACGTTTTATGTCAATAAAAGTTTTATTTTTATTTTTTATTATTATTATTTTTAATGAAATATCTAAAAAAACAAAAATAATAATAATATTAGGTCGGGGAAAAAGTCTTATTGCATTATAGTATGTATGAACTTGTAATAAAATCTCTTTGGCTGTACTATTTGTATCTGGCTGGTTTTGGTATCATTAAAAGTTTAAATTTTAAAAAAGATAATTTCAAATTCAAATTAGGAAAATGTGTGTTTTTCATTTGTTTTTCGTAATGTTAAGATGAGTGAATCTAATGAAGAAATTCGATACATTTTAAAATTTTACTACAAAAAAGGTAAAAATGCAACGCAAGCCGCGAAAAAAATTTGCGATATTTATGGACCTATCGCAGTGTCTGTGAGAGTAGCACAAATTTGGTTTAAGCGTTTTCAATCCGAAAATTTTGATGTCAAAGATGCACGTCGCTCTGGTCGCCTTATTACGGATAAAATTGATGCCATTTTTGAAAAACTGGAGCAAGATCGCATATCAGTAGTTACAACGTAGCTGAAGAACTGGGAATTGACCACAAAATAGTATTGGCGCATTTAAAAAAAAATGGGTACACAAAAAAGCTCGATATTTGGGTACCCCACGAGCTCACTGAAAGAAACCTCAGAACCGTGTACCTACTCATTTGTGATTCTTTATTACGACGTAATGAAACCGAACCATTTTTAAAGAAGCTGATAACTGGTGATGAAAAGTGGATCACGTACGACAAGAACGTGCGAAAAAGGTCGTGGTCAAAGGCCGGTCAGGCTTCACAGACTGTGGCGAAACCCGGGTTACCTCGCAACAAGGTGATGCTGTGTGTGTGGTGGGATTGGAAGGGCATTATTCATTATGAGCTGTTACCACCAGGCAGGACCATCGATTCTGAACTCTACTGCGAACAACTGATGATATTAAAGCAAGAAGTTGAGAGAAAGCGGCCGGAATTAATGAAAAGAAGTGGTGTGGTTTCACAATGGTGCTCACACATCTTTAGCCACTCAGCAAAAATTAAGAGAGTTTGACTGGGAGGTGTTAATGCATACGCCGTATAGTCCTGACCTTGCACCTTCAGATTTCCACCTGTTTCGCACTCTTTAGAATTCTCTAGGCAGTGTCAGGTTAACATCACGAGAGGACTGCCAAAAGCACTTGTCGCGGTATTTTGATCAGAAGCCCCAAAAGGACATGTTCTGAAAATGTATGGAGGCTGGTACTCAGCTACCCCCCAAGACAAAAGTTGTATGAAAAGAAAGAGTATATTTTTAAGAATTTTATGAGACAAAAAGTATAATTTTAAAGGACTGCATATAAATAAAAAATAACATTTCACTCTGGTCAAAAACTTGTTATCCAGAGATGTAAAGATCAATTTTAAAAAAATAACACATGCCAGACAAAGTACAAAAAGTCAATGTCGTCTAATTGTCTTGTCAAATATTTTTTTAAGAACTAGGCATTGGGTTGATTTGGTTCAGCCTACGACTATTTTGTAATTATAATTTATTGTAAATACTAGAAGAACACGGCCAGTTGGTTCCTGATCTTGTTTCTGACTAATAATAAGGATTTAATTTTTTTTAGCATATTTCGTCAGAGAAACTTAGATACAAAGCTTAGAATTCTTGCATACACTTTTCAAAATTACTCAAAAATGCCGGGGTAATAAAATGAAAAAAGGGTATATTCAAGATCCTCTGAGCATAAGCTTTCGCATAATATATAATTTATCGTGGGGGGCTTTCAAGTACCATTATCGAACATCTCCTTTCTATAGCAATGGGATCATGCCCCTACCTACAAGATGGCAAAAAGTTATCTAACAAAATGTTACCTACATACTTAAGTTAAATGTAAATAAACTATATTAAAAAATGTTTAGAATTTTCTTAAAAAATGCGAAGAAACTTTTTCCCCAACCTATTATATAAACGTTCATTAGATCTATTTTTGGATTAAAAGCTGTCTTTGGTTAGTCTTTTCCAATGCAAGGGCCACTTTAAAAAAATATATCGAAAAGGAATCTTACCCCACCGAAAATTTTTCCTCGCAATTGTACGCATTCGCAGTTTTTAAAATTTTCTATTTAATTCTAAAAAAAAACTTTATTACCTTTTTAAGTTTATCTGATATTTTTAGTACTGGTTTATGTAATTTTTTGGCATGTTATTTCATATTATGATTCATTGATGATAAGTAATCGATCAAGATGAAATTAATTGCTCAGTAAAAATAATTGGATATTTTTTTTATTTTATTTTTTCTGACCTTGATTTTTTTACAAAATTGTTCAGGATTTATTGTTTTCAAACCTGCGTTATCAAAAACGACACAATATTAAATTTATATTGTTTGTTTTTCAGATGTAAATATTGCAAGATATTTCCCATGTCCTTCAACTGGTTTGACAACTTCAAAGCCAGTTAATATTAACACCCCAGTACCAACTACGTCATCACAAGAAACAATACGGCGGTGTATCCTTGGTTGCCCTACAACATCAGAGTACAATCCTGTGTGTGGTACAAACGGAGTTACGTACACGAATCCCAGTCGTTTGGAGTGTGCACAGACGTGCGGAGTTGGTAAGTAAATAAATACAAATTCATCATCATCATTTCAGCCGAGAGACGCCCGCTGCTGGGCATAGGCCTCCCCCAAAGATCTCCATACCGATCGGTCCTGCGCTGTGCGCTTCCATCGGCTTCCAGCGACGCTCACCAGTTCGTCGGTCCACCTTGTGGGAGGCCTACCAACGCTGCGTCTCCCGGTACGCGGCCGCCACTCGAGGACCTTTCCGCCCCAACGGCCGTCAGTCCTCCTTGCAATGTGGCCTGCCCACTGCCACTTGAGGCTCGCAATTCTTTGGGCTATGTCGGTGACCTTAGTTCTCCTGCGGGTCTCATCATTTCTGATTCGTTCACGCAGAGAAACCCTGACCATTGCCCTTTCTCCATTGCCCTTTGGGTGACATTGAGCCTTATTATGAGGTCCATTGTAAGCCGCCACGTCTCAGTTCCGTAAGTCATCACTGGCACCACACCCACACAAATACAAATTATTTTTTTATAACTACTCTGTTATGATAGCAACGAAACATACGGCCTAGCGTAAGTAGTCTATGGAAAGTTTCATTCAACGCGCTATTGCTTTGCCTATAGGCCTACAGTAATAGCGTGAAGAAATTCAGAAAGTCTCTATTGCGCTGGGAGCTCATTCCACAAACTGAGCTTACGCAGTAGCTTAAAAGTTTCTCTCAGCGATTGACTCATTAGTAATAATATTATGTTTGACATCGCTCTCCTGTCTTAACTGGAAGATGAACTCCTAGCCGGTGGCGATGAAGCCGTCGGAATCATGTCAAAAAATTAAAAGCCATGTTTGACATTTTCTTTATGGTGTTACAGTAGTCGTGACATAGATCTTTAGAGAATAGAGCATGTACCGTATTTGAATCAAGAGTAGTTTTTAGAATGATAATGCCGAAATACCGAAGGCTCTTTTGGCTTTTGTTAAATACATTGTTGATAAGTCCATTTTAAGATATTTGGAAACAAGAACATACTTAACAGTAGTAGGAAAAAGGAATAGTATCCTCATTAAAAATGCTCAACATTCGCAAGGTTACCTTTATATTATTATAATCAAAGCAAAACGGCACCTTCAAAGGAGGTGTATGAAAAAGCCGGCATGGGCCGGCAAGGTGGGAGTGGCTAGGGCAGTGTGTTCGTTCATGCTGCAATTGTCTTCGCATATGGACTTCTCTACCACTTATAAAAATGACATCAGACAAAACGTTTCTCGAGCTTCTCGTGTTCCTTGTGCTACGCGTACAGAGTCGTTTTCCATGTTTTGTGTAAAAAATATGAGCTCTGAAGTGGAGACGCATAATCTCCACTGCAGGAAAACAACTCTACAAATACATTGTTATTGTATTGCGATCATATGTAAAGTGGAGGTGCTTCCCAGGTGGGCACTCGACATCTGAGGGGAAATTAATAATTTACTCAAAATTTGCTCTGTTTGAAAATAATATCTAGATCGGGTACATCTAGATATTATTTTCTAAAAAAAAAAATGGATATTATATCAAAGTTCATTGGCCAAATGTAATAGGAGATGTCACAGGAAATTAAAGCTTTTACGTTTTATAGCTACCGTTATACAAGTAAATCGGTTCATAAAATTTGTACTTTCCTAAACATGTACTATGTTTCTTTTTAATGCCCATCAACCGCTATTGATAAATAGATTGATTGATTAATTTCTACGTTCTTTATAACTTTTATGAACAGCGCCAAAGCAGAACTGTGGTAATATTCTGCAGTAATCCGTTGTAACATTAAAAAATATGATCGTAATCGTGATACTTTATTAGCCTTTTTTGTCGATGAAAATGAAACGTAACATCGAGTTTTGTGTTGCAATGCAGACATCCTACTAAAAGGCGAACAAACAATGGCGACTTATATCGATCTAAACCAAAATCGATGCATCCCAGACGATCCAATTTTAATGAGAATGTAATGTATGTAGTGTAATTACTGGGCATGAAAGGCATCTTAGGCCTCGGGATGACAATGCACCTGTAATACCAAGTGATTTTTCCTTGTGTCTATATGCGACGGTAACCACTCAGCACTAGGTGGGCCGTCAGCTTGTTTGTATTAAAAAACGATAGCCTTTATCAGAAAATAAAATAAAATATATTATTTGTGTATTTATTTATTTAACAATTCATGTACAGTCGACAGCACATCAAGCGTAACAGTTTGACCTTGAGACCGCCCTTACTGCGTTCGTATTAGAGGCGGCTTTCGTAGTGCAACTGTTATGTTGATGTGCTGTCATCTGTACACAATATTAAAATAATGGACAAGACCAATTAGGATTAATTGTACAAAGGTACTGCTTATAACTAAATGAAATTTCTTCCCATACATATAATAATATATCTTCAACCTATCATGATTAGTAATTAAAATGTAAAACTAGAAAAATTTCACGTCCTGAGGCGGGAATCGAACCCGCGACCTTTCGCAATCCGGGCGACTGCTCTAACCAACTGACCCATCCAGGACTTGCGATATCCCTGTGAAATTCTTTTAGTCTAGCTGTATTTGCGTTTATGAGCTAACGTTACTAAGTAAATTTTCAAACATTTATAATAATGTTAAAATCAAAAATTAAGAACTATGATGATTTGTCTAGAAACTCTAAAAAGTGCCCACTGCAAGCTACAGCTCATTTGAGAGACATCCTCGAGAATTTTAATTAAAACAATTTGTTTTAATTTCCGCGAAAACCATTTAACATTGAACTTTACGTGACACAACTCTAAAATATTCATTTCAGTTGACCATATTTTTTTATTATGTGGTCCAGGTTACCTTATAAATACATATTGCTCTAAATAGAAATACGACAATAATATTACCTTGTGATTTCATTGTCAAGTTTGAATTAAGGTCAGTACCTAATAGGTGTTAATTTGGGAAGTACCCACGAACCAGACACAAATAGGTATCCTATTGTTAAGGAGACACCCAGCGGCCTGGTAAGGAAAATGTTATACAGAGTATAAGGGGAACGCGGTAGATACGTATTGCATTTAAAGATACATGAAGACATTTAAGGGAAATACTACTTATAAAAGTAATTTACAAAATTTTGTAACTACATACCAAGGATATGGTTAAAGAATATTTATTTCTCATAAGAATACATAATCTCACTTACTGAGAAACTTAAATAACACAACAGTAAACATTGAACAAGCGCGTGCACTAACATAGTGTTAATTAATATCTAGGTACAATATGTTAAATTCATAAGTTAACAAAACTAATGAAGGTAGTTACAAAAACATTCTATTTGGTAGGAACAATAAACAATGTTGAGCTATATGAATGAAGATTGAATGCGAACATAGATATATGAAACTGAGGATGATATAAGTATTTGCCATCTGACATAATATTTGATACCATATCCATCGCTATTATAATATAGACTGTTACCGGGATGACATTTACTGTAGCAAGTTGTAATGGATGCCCAAATGGAGAACGAAATATTGCTACTTATTTAGAGTTTTAAGTCATCCTTAATAACTATTGTTTTTGTTGCAGATGTGAAAGTTTTACAAAAATCGCGCTGTCCAGCATTTGGTGAGTTACCATCGAGTCCAACCAGCCCTACAGGTCCGCCGACACCGACTGCTACGCCATCGCCGACGCCATCGCCGACACCTTCGCCGACAGCGGTACCAATATCAAAGCCAACGCCAACAGCGACGCCATCACCATTACCAACACCATCGCCAACACCGACGCCGACGCCGACCCCGACACCTGACGTGCCTTCAAGATTGGATGTCACACCGACCCAAGGCCAACCTAGTAGCGATTCTACTCCCACGACAAGCAATGGGCTCGGCTTCACGATTCCAAAAGATGTCTCAGAAGTAATAGTCACCACCACTGAACCAGTATACAACATCGATGAAAGATTTGAATCTGAAACAGTCTAACCAATGTCAACGTAGACGAATTACATTAATTAAAGTTCATTAAACTAGGTACCATAACAATGGAATTGCCTCATTGAACTTTTATTTATTTTTGACAAAATAAATTATTCTATATAATGAGTCTAAAGTAATTTTTTTTTCAATGTATTTGTATTTATATAGTGATGAGGAATTGTTTTCGTCATTAATCTTGATAGAGACAAATTGTCTCTTTTTTAACCGACTTCAAAAAAGAAGGAGGTTATGTTCCACTGTATGTATTTTTTTTATACTTATGTATGTTCACCGATTTCTCTGTCAATTGTGAGCCAATTTTCAAAATTCTTTATTTATTCGATAGAGTATACTCCTGAGGTGGTCCCATTGTCACCAAGTCAGGATCTGATGATGGGATCCCAGGGAAAACGAGGGCAAACCTTAAATATTATAGGCACGTATGACATGTTTTACTTTTTTCCAAAGCAATTAAAGTATTTTCTTCTGTTAGTCATCATCTCATGTTGATGGGCTGATGATGGAACTCCTTAACGGTTAGGAGTTAGAAAATAATTCTTTCACTGGGCCTAATTCTGGAGGCACACTCTAAGTTTAAATTTAAGTACAGTATACCTCTTTCTCACAGTATGTAATAAGAATGAGATAGCAACAATCTGTTTAAAGCTGTCATCTAAATTTAGACAGATTTCATACGAACCATAGACAATTTTAGACAGCATGTACGGAGGTGCCTCCTAAACACTGCATTTTATCACGTTCAATAAGGTCGAAAATTGAATGCATGTTTTTAAATGTCAAATTTTATGACATCGATCCTTTTCGTATTCATATTGAGAGAAAGAGGTAGACTGAACTTAAATTTAATCTTAGCATGTGTTCGCCAGAATTAGGCCCACTATGTATTTCAACCAAAGCTTGACAGACAGAAAGGTCGATAGTGCTGACGGTCACCCATCTTGCTTTTTAAACTTAGGAAATCACTTTAAAATGTGATTTTTTCGGCAGTTTTATTTTTGTAAAAAAAAATATATAACTTCAACTAAAATGGCAAACAATCATACCTACCTGTGCCCCAATTTTAAGTTTCCATCGAATTGAAACGAAAACGTTCGTCGTCGTGACAATTGTCTAATCGTATGAAAACGTTGTGAATTATTGTAAACCACTTTTTATATACCTATGGATCTGAGAGGTGAACTCGACGATGATCGTTTTGGTTTCGTTTCGATTGAAACTTATACTAGGGGTACAGATTGTTTCGGTTTGGTACAAGCTGGCCTAGTGCGTTTGATGATAATCAGCTAATTTCCTAATAGACTAAAGGGTTTAAATAACTTTCACGGATCCGATTGATTTGAAATTTGGTGTACTGTTCATCATCACTACCAGCTTATATGTATATATCCCACTGCTGGGACTAGGCCTTCCTGCATGGAGAAACACATTAGGAGTTTGGGCCATGACACCACCAAGCTGGCCCAAGGCGGGTTTTTGGATTACAACGGTAACAAACGGGACCAACGGCTTAACGTACCTTCCGAAGTACGGATGAGCTCGAGATTATAAATTTTGACTGGCCCATCCAGGATGGATCATGGCGAAAGTTGCTTTGTTTTTATAATCAAAATCAGATAGCTCAAATTACTACGCCACCGAGCGCCTCTAGGCGTGTCCTTCATTAATTGTATTGCTGGAACCAGCCCTTTGGTTCCATGAAAAAAAAAACGAAACTTCGGAGACGAACGAAATAGTTAAATAAAAACATGGAGCTGACATGAGGTTTGTTTCGATTTTTAACCTTTCAGTTGGTATACTAAAGAACTTGGTTGCTTGGTAAACTTCTATAATGTCACGTTACACGCAAAATTACGTCCGAAACTTCGGAAAAAGTTTCATGGTAGATCTACAGCACCATTCAGTGTTATTTTTTGGTTAATAATACGAGTTAATGTAAAGTTATTGGGTAAAGTTATTGGTAAATTGGGTTTTAAGCGTAGCCTTGAATGCTATGTTAGTATATATTTAGGATCTAGACCACACCACGATTTCTGATATTATTGTTCGATGTGAACTACTTTTGGTCTGTTTCTGACTTTTGACAAAAATAAGAAGTTTTCTATGATGCATAGCTTCGAGCGTCGTAGAGTCGTTCGAATTATGAAGTCTTTCCAATCGATCGATTTTAGATATGAGCCAACACACCTAAAAAACAAAACTAATTGACGAATTGATAACCTAAAGGAGGATACTTTTATGAATTCGGCTAGTTAATAGCCTACCAACATTATATAAGCTATTGTAGAGGAGTCGCTCCGCCTGGCACCGTTCATCATGCCCTGCCCAGGGCTGAATGGGGTACGGGACAAAAGGCTAATTTTAAATTTGCTCTAGACCGGTATTATATTGAAAAATCATTAGGATACATAATTCTTGTAATGCAATTGGAAAATAGTTTAGAAGTAATCAGAGATAAATGAAACAAAAAGAAGAGTTAAAGTGCTTCTTAATACGTATAAGAAACATTGTCAAAATCAAGTTGATTTGTTTTAATAGGGACTAAATTTTTAATTAGTAATACAATTATGTCAATTTAAAAATATGTGAAAATGAAAATGATTTCTAATTTACAATACTAGGTAATATATTTTCTAAATAAAAGTACACACATAAACCCTATTATTAAATAGGAAATTTATTATTGCTAGAGATTGACCAAAAATAATTCTCAAATTTTGTTCAAGTCGACTATTTGGCAAAAACGCATAGTTTTGGAAAGAATTATTTATTTAACTTAGAAAAACAGAAACATTATTTGTGAAACACATGAAACAGAAGGTAACAGAATAGTCTGCGTAACAGAAAGTTGCATGAATGTTTTTCGGCCAGATTAGAACAAGCAAACATAATATGTACCTTTTCGAAATTCTTAAAAAAATCTAAAAATTGTCTTAACATATACTATACATAGTTATTGTTATAAAGACAACTGTGACTAGTTTTTATTTCAACCCTCAAATATTACACACGCAAAAGGGTTAATAACTTTCCTAAAGAAAATGGGTTATCTGAATAATAACGATCAAATATGTTGTAGCTACGCTAATGAATTTAAGCATTAGCGATATGTCGACAGAAAACATGTCATATATATAAATGCGCAGTGGCCAAGCCTCGATTAGCTCCATAAAAGCTTTGGCTTGAACTCTCATATTTTTTGGGAGCTCGTAGTCCATTATAATTTTATTCACCAATATTTTAGTGTTATTTCTTGTGAGAAGCAATTTTTCGCAGGTTAATGACATTAAAGCTACAACTAATATAGCAGTGATGCACCAAAGAATAATAGTGATCAAAGAATCATAATCTTGTCCAGGAATCCTATAATAATAGAGAGAGGTCCAGATTGTAATAACAATATATGTAAACGTAAAAATGAGAGACATGAAAATTTGGAAATTGAATATGTCGTTGATCAATCCGCAAATCTCACCTATAGTATCGTAGGCCATTGCTAAATCTCTTATCTTCATATTGCTAGGTGACGAGTGACCGATTAAATTATAGCCAGTAGAAATAGGTTTTTTCTCGTTGACAAAAAATATTGAAGACTTATCTTTATCGTCAATGAATTTGGCTAGATATTTGTTTATGACAGCCAATCTATGAATGAGCATACATATCATCAAACAGAACACAGATTGCTCGAGAGTTTGTTCCAAGTAAACAGGCAAGACGACTACTTTGTTCATAGATATATTCCCGTGATCAGTCAGCAAGTCGCTAATACTAACAGTGACATGTACGATGATAAGTATCATGAGAAACCTCACGGTCAACTTCCTGGCTTTCTTGTAGAAGTCTTGGTTTTTGTCAACGTGTAGCTTGATATCAAGGTCTGTGAATGTCCTGAAGAGGCGAATGTTGGCGTCACTGAGAAGGAATGATGTTTTTATTGCTGACAGAAAGAATTGTGTCATTATCACGACAGATGGAACTTCGTCCATAGCAACAACGAGCTTGCCGGTGCCAGAGATTGCTACTGGCATGTTAAGAAACACGGCGAAGAGACTGACGTATGTTGAAACTACAACAAAGCTTACAAATTTAGTTTTTTTGTTTGTGGAGATCAAACCACTGTCAGTGTTATGGAATCTAAATATCCCAAACCAATTTTCTAGCATGAATGCCGGCTGGATGGCATACATTAACTCTTTATGTACTTTCGTATTATTTACATTGGTATTCTTTTTATTATCTTGCGGTTTTTTGATTTTATTATCCATTCTGATTTTATTAACTATATATGTATCAAACGATATCCTATCTGGCCAGTTGTTTTTTGAAAACTGTCACGTATCAAGAAATGACTTTGTATTCATAGTGTCGTAATTGCAATCAAACAAATGAAACAGCATTACGATGATTAAATACCAACAAACATAAATTAAACATACCTACTACTTAAAAATATATTAAATGGGTTTACTGGAACGTTACATAAGTAAGTACCTACAAAAATAATAAGGTATAGGTATGGTATTAAGATTGATAAGATAAAACATTAACATTAATATGATATTAATTATCTTACCTGTACCTACCTATCTATATTTCCGTTAGGTCGCCATAGCTACTGTGTTTGTAACCAGTTGCTTAGAAAGAAAATTGTCGTCTTGTCTCATAACCAAGTTACAAACGAACACTTTTCTGTCTTTTCTCGTAACTTTTTGGTGATCACGATGGCACAGATTAATACGATGGTCCCTACGCATAATGACCAATAATTTTTAATTTAAAAACACGTTCTGACCAATTCGCATTACGACCAATACCTACGCATAATGACCAATATTTCAGTCGCAAAACAACTAATTCGCGTATTGACATACCCTTTACGGTGAATGACCAATATTGTTTCGCAAAACAACCAATCTGCATATTGACTTACCCAATACGCAAAATGACCAATATTTTATAATAAAAAATAATAATTAAAAAATAAAAATAAAATAAAATCGTTTCTAGTTTATAATAGTTATTTGTTATATAAGAGTGCAAAGTTGCTTTTTAACCGCTTGCTCAATTTTGATGACCGAGCAAGCGAAGGATTCTAAAATTAAAATCCTGTCAAATTAAAAAATTAAAAATAAATAGAATCCTGAGCGTTAGCAAGGAAATCAAAAGAGCACGAGGTGAAAAATCTTTGCACTCGAGTGCAACACGTAACTTTTCATCCCACCTCAACGAGGAAATGACTCAATGCAAAAAAAAATATTTGCGCATTATTAACAGTTTCAGTCAATTCTGTTGGTATCAAATAAACTTCTTCGACGCTAGAATCACTCATTTTAGGTATATCACTTGTTTTCAAGTTTTTTGTTTTAAACCCATGGTTTTAACAAATTATGTCGTGAAAGAAAATGGCGCGCGCAAAACAAATAATAAAGAAAAATACACCAAGAAGGTGTCGAGTCTGAGTATTTAACAAGTTAAAAAAGGTTGTATGATAAATACGACACCATGGAGGTAAAAGTAAATAGGTTAAATGATGTTTTGACTTCACAAACTTAGTGCACACGATGTTCTAAGTTCAATTTTACTTTATTTAATAATTCCCCTTTTTATTTAATTCATTTTTCTCTTTATTTAATTTTATTTCCTCTAGCGGATAAAAACGGCTTGGAGAAGCCGAAAAATTTTGCTCTTCGATATCTGAGTGGAGACTGAGATATCGAAGAGCAAAAATACTCTTTCCGAGATGGTGGGATGAAAAATCTGTTTCTAGTTTCCAATGCAGAATATAGAATCTTTTTTTGAAACTCATTCATGGATAAAGAATGTCATAAAACCTATTTTGTTATACTCGTAGCTTTGACATAGAAATTTTCAAAAATAAGGACTAATAATAATAATTGTAATAAAAAAAATATTTACGAAAAATGTGTCGTTATACGTATGTGTCGTTTTGCAAGTAGTAATTTCAGGTATTTATTTACTTCCATTTTTTTATTTATTAGGAAAAAAATCTCTTTTGTAACTGGGTTACGAGACAAGACGATAATTTTTAAGTAACTGGTTACAAAACACAGTTACCATGACGGCCGAAAGGCTAAACCACATTTATGTAGGGGAAAAGTGTTTTTTTTATTCGTAATCAACTGTTTTATATTTTGCTAAAGTCGCGTAATTTCTTAAAAAGACACTTTCTTGTTAGGTAAATCAAAAAAAGTTTGACAATATACATAACGTTAAGCAGATGTGCTGTAGGAATTAGTATGGGCGGGTAGAGCTGGTCTCATCTTTCTTAATTCAATTCAATTCAAAACTTTATTGCATACTAATTTCTCATCATCTCTATAGAATATCTCAGCTCATTGTATGCTGTCTAGTTCCATGATGTTGCCAGTCTATTGACGCATTCTGGTTTTACCAAATGGTAGATTCTGTATAATGTGTAATGTCAAACAAGTAATTTTTTTATAACGTACTGGCTGGTATTTGACCATAATCTTTGTTAAGATGTAGTCGCCCACGCCCACGATGGAGTATGCTTACTCGTACCTTGAAGATGCCTGCCTATTCACTCGAGCATTGAAGGAACCCAGATCGTAATGCTCGTAGAACACACTGACAGGTAATGAATTCCACTCCTTGGCTGTCCGCATTAGGTATTACTATGATCTAATGCGGACAGCCAAGGAGTGGACTAAAGGAATTAGCAAAATTCCTTTGCACACTCTCCTCAGTGTACCAGTATCCTATAAAAATACCGACAGACATACCCTAAGATCCTGGAGATCACCTAATGATTTTGGATCTTGAATAAGTCATCTGGCACGGTTATCTAATGAATCAAAAGGACCTAGTTGGCATTTGGCTGAGCCGCCTCAAAAATAAGAACGTTCTTTTCACATACGGCGTGATTTGCGCCTGTAGAGTTTGACAGTCCTAGTCTCTATGACATTCACTAAATATATATATTATATACATACCTACACATTAACTCTCTCGTGTAGTAAAGTTTGTCCATTTATATTTTCTAATTAATAAGCTATTATTTGGATTTTGTAGCACGATGCCTACTATCGCCCTTAGTCGACTTTTCAATAATTTCAAACAATTGTTTGCACCATGCTAACACCTTCATACATAAGATCGTACTATGCCTACTTTTTTACTATTATCGCAGTTATAAGTATCACAATTTTCTACCTAGTCTCGTGGTAGTGTCATGTGTACTTTTACTATTGTTGTATTCAGAAATCTTAAATCAATTAATTTTATTATAAACTTTGTTGATTACTTTAAGGTTATACTTAAGAAAATTTTCCTCTTTCGTAAGCACACAATTGTTCCGTTATTAAAAAAAAAAAACTTAATTGTCAATAGTCATTATATTTAGAATATTGAAGGACCAGGGTACCATATCTATTTAGGAGATGTTAAACATACTACCAATTTTATTTATAAAATTATCGTAGGGGTATAATAAATAACTTCTTAATATTAACTTATGGTAGCCTGGTACTTCCGATTGGAAATATAGATTTATAACGGATCAAATGAATCAACGGACTGAATTACTTTGGTCGCATTGGCGGTTTAGTTTAATTATATAAAAAGAAGAATTAAGTACTTCAGAAAATAATAATTACTTTAGTTTTTGATTGTACACTTGCTATTCTAAGAACGCACTTAGAATAAAGGCATACTGCGACTAAATAAATTATCAAAAAAAAACATAGTGCGATGACATAGTGCGATGTACTTTCACAATCCGTAATAAATAAACAGAGTAAAAAAGTTAAAGTTAAAGGAGTTCTCATAAATTCTAAACAATCACAGCTTGTATACCTATGTTAATGATTAAATGAATTGAATTGAATGAATTAGATCTGAGCTAAAAACTGGATTCTGGCGAAATCAATGACAACGCCAACAACCAAAAAGACGAAGCTCTTATGTATGAAGGTTCCATAAAGTTGGCATGGTGCTACCGATTGCTTGAAACTAGTTGAAACAATCGAAAAGTTAACAGCACCCGTACCATCATCTTTTATCGCGTTCCAGTTTAAGACCTAAACTATCTACGACTATGACAGCAATGCAGTTTGGGAACCAATACTGAACCGAGCGGAATATGAATCGCTTTTATAAAGATGGTGGTAAGGCCCCAGGGCGATAGTAGGCATCGTGCTACAAAATAATTATTTGGTAATGTTACCTGTATAAGGCTTCTGTCATAAAACTTGTTTGCCAAAATATAACTTGTTTGGGTGACTGTCCAGCCTTGATTTGATTTAATTATTTTTACGAAACAAAAACCACTTTAGAAGACACTAAAATACACTATATTTATCTAATTAAAAATTTGGAGTTGGGGTTTCCAGCAGTAACATAAAGATGAAGCACCGACTCCAAAAATACCTTTTAAATTAGATTAGTAAGTAAGTACCTTCTTTATAGACAAGGATGGCAAACAAGCTTACGAGTGCCACGTATAATGGTAAGTATGACACGTCTAAATTGCCTTTTTTTACGGGGAGAAATCCGATTACATACCTATCCGCAGCTGGCTATATGTATATAAGCGAAGGGCGTGACTGTGGGAGTCGTCCAGCGCTACCAGCAATGGAAATACCCACTAAAACTCCCCGGTAACTCCACTGCTCTTCACAAGGGTAGCCTGGGCTTTGCCGAAGCACTTTCACCAGTCCACACCCCGGGCAACCTGATCTTATGGCCAGTTTCGCCCCGATGGAGATTACCCAGAGTCACTTGGGTAATCCCAGACGTGGCTGCCTGTGTACCAATCGTCCCCTATAGACTCTTACCAGCTTGCACCAACTCTAACACCTTGCAGAGCACCTTGGGCACTAATCACGACTACGCACGTGTTGCCTCCCATGTAAAAGTTACAAGAAAGCGATATGTGGAGACAAGTCATACATGACGTAACGCATTCTCAATGAGCTCTGGCGAACTTAATCACCACAGGTACACAACACTAAGTATTGTTATTTATCTGCGATCTTCTGTACGGTAGAAGTGCTACATAACACTAGTCAGGCGCTCAATATTCGAATAGTAATTCTTGTTACTGGTGTATTTGTCTTTTTATCTTAGCTACTGTTGTTAATAACCTTAACTTTTCAAAAAATGACATAATGACCGGCTAGTTTTTAATAATCGACGTATGTGCGACGGTTATCGCTTCCCACCAGGTGGGTCGTCAGCTTGTTTGTCATCTAGTTGTATAAAATAAATAAAAAATGTATACAGTATGCTATAAAAGTCTGAAATAAAATTTAAGGTGTGGTTGTGTACGACCCAAACTCCTTATGTATTTCTCCCATGTACGAAGGCCTGCGCCCAGCAGTGAGACGTATATAGGCTGGTGATGAAGATATGTATTGTGCCGATGGCTAAGTGGCAGGCCGATCCTCGTGATTGGATGTTAAATAAAGGTTAAAATTGACTTTGGTTATTCTTAAGTATGATAACACTGTTTTATTAATAGTCCAATTTAAAACATCAGGATAATATTATTATGCAAAAGTAAAATTTGCCTATTTTTATTTAAGAAATAAATATGCCAGCAGCGCTTAGCTAATTCTTATGAACTAAGCGGCCGCAATAGGTCTAACGACTTATCTAGGGCTGCTGGCAGATAGGTATTGGCTGCCTATCTACGCAGTAGAAGGCACCAGCCTTTGTTTATAAATGGCAAAGAAGTCTACCTAATGGTCTACCTTATTTTAGTATTAATTTTTGTTTCACGTTTTAAGGTACATAGCGTCATCTAGTATTTTATCATACAACTGTTATCAGAGGAAAAGCATTATTATAATTAGTTATTCTATTATTCGCCGCTAGATGGTACTAGCTGCATCATATTATATGTATTATTTCTTTAGTAAAGTTTATTGCGACTTTTTTTATTTCTTTACTTTATTTACGTTTAATAATTCATGACAAATTTAAATATATGAAAATTGATTTATATTAGTTTGATTAGGTAATTTTAGCAGTATATAATAATATTAATACTCAGGCACTACCCACGCGTTGCCTAGCCTACTTTGTAAAAAATAAGAAAAAACGCCATATTGATAGCATAGGACGATACCCCTGTTCCCAACGTAACGCTTTCACAATGAGCACTGGCGACCTTACTCACACCAACACTACACGACTGTAGTGTTATTTCAGTGAAAATACCACAAAGCCTTACTGTATCTGACATGTATGTACTTCTCAGGAAAAAATAAATTTCATAGTTCATAGTTATGTTTTGATAAGCTTTATAAGTATTCTTACTTTTTATCTTTTTGTGATAATGATTAGTTGAGATGATCATCAAAGATTTAGTAAATTTAGTTCCTGAGATGAGCGTGTTCAACCAAACAAACAAACTTTTCAGCTTTATAATATTAGTATAGATTAGGAACAAAAGCTACAAGAACCTTTTATTATTGTGTCTCTACCTAGTAACCGTGTGCTTAGATAGATAGAAATACTTGTTTTAAACACACGTAAACACACGTAGAATAAAACTCAATATAAAAAAGGATGTCATTAGCTTATAGGTAGTACATTTTTACACGGGTAGTCATAAGGTTGGAAAGCGATCTCTATAGGACAACCTAGGTTTAAGAGTTGCTTGAAAAATATTCTAGTGATAGGTACAAAAACGTAGAGACAAAAATTATTTCACAACACTAATTTACAAATAAACGTTTAAAAATTAAATAAAACAGAGATGAAGATGACGATGAATGATGATGGACATTGCATGTTAGCAATAAGGTCGCTTTTTGTATTATTTGTTTTCTTCTCTGCTTGTTTATGTTTTTTTGTCCTTGTGTGCAATAAAGTATATTTGTACACAAAAGAAAGGGAGTATGGACTTCTAATCTTGTAGACCAAAATTACGCGCGTTTCATGGATGAATGAAGTGTTTATTTAACATTCATCGTAGTTTAATAATGCAATCTACTGCCATAATGGATGCTGTGTCTGAGAACACAAATCGTTGATAATTCTCGAATATAATTTTTTGTTCTGAATAAAAGGATCCGAAAAATTAGATAGGCAGGCTCGTCCGATTCATAAGTTTCAGTTTGAGTTTTGGTAGTGAGTTGCTAAAAATCGCTAAACTGTAAAACAAGGTCGGTGTTGATTCAGAGCTTGATTGAGCATTTTGCCATATTTTTCAAATGCTCTAAAATGAAAAAGACAGTACTGCTTTAACTTCCTTTGAAGTTTAGATAAGTGTCTCTGACTCCCCACCGCTGTTTAAAAGTTTATAGTGTAAATGTCAGCAGTACCCCAAGGTGTTTTCAAGTTGGCAACTGTCACGGGTCCCAGCTGAGCGGACCTGCGCCCGCTGTATCGACCGACTAAGTGCTAGGCTTGAGGGCTCGACGATTGTCGATGGATTTGAAAATCGAGAGATTTTCCACGTTTACTTCTTTCAGTAAGTAGTTCTTACTAAGTAATATTGTAAGATTCTTTATAATGAAATTGTTATATATCGTTCCTATGTATTAAGTAAATATAAAAAATAAATGAACTTCATTAAAGTATCACATAAATGAAAGTCAAAGGATATCTCCTAATATACCCTGTAATGCCACAGGAGTAGAGAGGGGGTAATGCCCTGTATATTATAAGATGTAAGGGTAGGAAAGTTACAATGTAATTATTACAATTTAGTACAACACAACAGATTTTGTTTGATTTTTTTTTCTACCTAGTTGTTTTTAA
Organism: Nymphula nitidulata; assembly: GCA_947347705.1. NCBI lineage: Eukaryota > Metazoa > Arthropoda > Insecta > Lepidoptera > Crambidae > Nymphula > Nymphula nitidulata. The sequence goes on from OX374629.1 coordinate 15,326,704, forward strand.
TGTCAGCACACTGCCATCTGCTCTCGTTTTCGAAAGAGTTCCCTTTACATATTTTATGTAGAGTGAGGATTAATAAAAGTACTAATGAAAGAGATCACTTGAACATAAACCTAATTGAATATATCAATGTACGGTGGTTCCGCACAGACTTTAAATGATATTTGATTGATAGTTCATAAAAATAGTTTTATTGATATAACTTGATAGTGATATTGATAGTAAATGCACGTGATGATTGCAAACGGCGAACTGAAGGGAAAGGTGTTAGTATGATTATTGGCAAATTAACGAAATGCTGGATTGTCTCAATGTACGGTTTCTACACCGTTTAACAATCAATTCTATTGCATATATTCGATAGGTGCTATGTGCAGCCCTAACATCTAAGGGTTGTTTGAAGCAACCGTAGATTGGCGCGGCAGTGCCGGCAGTGGACGCGCGACACACGCGCGGGCGGCTGCTCCACGCGGCACAAGCCGCAGCCACCGTCGTCGTCGAGGCGGTTGTCCGCACAACCTCCCAGGTTCGACGTTACGACCATGGGCCAGACTTCAGGTGCCGAATGCACGCCCGACGATGACGAAGAACCCCGTATCCGTACCAACCCGACCGACCAATCGCTGGTGAGTCACAGAGACCGTATGCGGCGGAATTGGTAATTACGTAAATTTTAATATTTGAAAAGTTAGGGTGAATGTTATATACGTACGGTTACGGGTTACTGAACTGACACTGCAGATATTATGAGTGTAGACAGGCAGGCACTATTGATTACGAAACGAAAAAAGGATTTTTTAATTCTGACTATTAATTTTTCAGATACCATTGAATGTGTAACTACTTCATTGAATTTTGAATTTAACTAAGAACTTTTACTTTCCATGACTTTGAAGAACTGAGAATAAATTGTCGGGCAAAAATTACGTAATTATAATTTTATTAATTAGGAGACTCGTGCTATCATCTTGCTTTAATATAACCATAGAAGGGTTAAGCGATTATTATGATGCAACAAATATAAAATACTTCTACCAGAACGATAAAAAAATCGTTCTATTAGCTTTAATCTTGATTTAGATTTCAATGATAATAAATACGAGGTTAACCTGTCAATCAAACCACATATTCCTGACACTTGGGTTGTTAATTGTCATAAATGGTACCGGGAGTCTTACGCTGCTAGTACGCTAAACAAAGAAATAATTCATTATGTTTTTCTTAATTTCATAGATCAAACTGTATTAAAACTTCAAAAGATAAACCAGTAAGTACTATCTCCTGATAGTTTAAGGTACCTACTCGACTTGAAATTTGAGCTCGTTCGCTAACGTTAACATTTATTACTTACAATATTATGTCATTGTCCCTAGAGTAAACAATGGCTGACAGTAGGGAAATAATGCATTATGCATGTCTCAAGTATTCTGAAAGTTGCACTAGCCTATACATATACGACCTTCTACTGGGCACACGTGTTTCTCCCATGTGTGAAGCTACATGGGAGTCACACGTGAGGAGTTTATGGGCTCTAAGAAGTTGATCAGGCTTGGTTATAAAGCAAGAGCGTGCGGAATCCACGGATAAGCCACACCGACTGTGCCGAAGCCCGGAACAGAACAGATTTCCGGATCAATCAATATAAAAGAAATTTCATCATGATGACGTCAGATCACACAAATCTTCACTTTAGGCATCATCATATCATCACCAGCCTATTTACGTCCCACTGCTGTCCCACCACTCTGGTCCAATGCGGGTTGGTGGGTTGAAGCGGTTGCAGTAACCACCGGGACCACGGCTTATCGTGCTTTCCGAAGTACGGAAGAGCTCGAGATCACAAATTTTGACTGTCCCATCCGGGAATGACCGTGGTGAAAATTGCTTTGTTTTCCTAATCGAAACTAGAGCGCTCTAACCATTACCTCCTCCACCGAGCTCCTCCGATTTTGAAACTCATGTTAGGTATATAATTATGTTTAACATAACTTTAAGAATGCTGTCCTGTCTGTCTGTACATACATAAAATATGGTTTCCATACTTCACAAGAGAGGTGCTGTTGTTTCACATATTTCCATATTTGACAGAAAAACGCACAAGGGCCTCAGAGTAGAAACACTCACACACTATCCTTAATGTCCATGATAAGCAACCAATATCACGGCATTACAACCTATGGAAACGCCTTGGGCCGAATTAAATACGTTGCTATATGCACTCTTTCATCATCATCAAAGAGGCCCACAGCTGGGCATAGGCCTCTCCCAAGGATCTCTAAGCCGATCGGTCCTGCGCTGCCCGCGCATTCACCTTGTGGGGGCCTACCTACGCTGCATCTCCCGGTACGCATGTAGCTGCCACTCGAGGACCTTTCAATCCCAACGGTCGGCAGACCCCTTGCAATATGGCCTGCCCACTACCACTTGAGTGTCTTTGGGCTATGTCGGCTACCTTATTTCTCCTGCGGATCTCATCATTTCTGATTCGATCACGCAGGGAAACCCCGAACATAGCCCTCTCCGTTGCCCTTTTGGGTGACTTTGAGCCTTCTTATGAGGCCCATTGTAAGCGGCCACGTCTCGGTCCCATATGTCATCACTGGCAGCATACACGAATGAAAGACTTTCGTCTTGAAACACTGCGGAAGCTGGGCCGAGAATGTGCCGCGAAGCTTCGCGAACGCTGCCCAGCCGTGTGCGCAAATTAGATATTCATGGCGGACGTAGGGTATGTGTTTTCCCATGACACAATGTGCTATTCACCCGAGCGAGTTTCGGCGAACAAGATTGCAAGTAAAATAGGTTACAGCACAGTGGTATTTATCACCTGAAAATTTGCATCCGACTGGGCTAGTACCTCCACGGAACAGACAAAAGGACCTACAACTAACAGAAGATCGCAACTAAATAACACTACTTTGTGGTTTTGTGATCATGCGGTCACTAAGATCGCCAGGGATCATTCAGTAGCTGTTGGGGTTTGGGAGCAGCGGGACTCGCCTTCTATGCGTCAAATAAAGATTTATCTTGGTTTTTACAGGGTAGGAAACGCGGAATTATTTACGCAAAAGATGCTGGAGTATAATACACAAAAACACAGTATTTACATAAATAAATGTAACTCATAGAAGAAAATAAGTAAATAGACAAATAAATGCTCAGGAGACAGGTAAATATGTATAAAGATAAACTAAACTAAAATTGTTATCTGACAAAGCATTACTTTAAACCAAGAATGGCAAAAAATATCTTACAGCAGTGCTTACGAAACGAGTATTAGTTCTGCTGTAAGATACTACTATAACATACTCCTTGATAGATAAGCAATGAAGGGCGACTAATAACAATAATAATATTCATACCTATTATCTTGCCCAAAGTAAGCATCATACATAATCATTTAAATTTGATAATCGAATTCATTTAATGACTACCCAGCCAGACGACTCTAAATACGGGTCCACCAACTGGCAGCACCAACACCACCACTCTCATTTATTTTATTTACTAGCCTTAGACCAAGTTACTAGCTTATGCTGTAAATAAAGTAAATAGAAGTTTTTATAGAAACAAAAAGAAAACGTTATGCAGTTATAAAGTTATGACGTTTCGTGCCTTGCTTATAACTTTATTTTACGCGCCATAAATTCTTTGTTTTGGTTCTCGTTCTGAAATATAACAGAGTCTGACAGTTGTCGGCTTGGCAGCGTGAGAAGCGGTTCTTGCGTTTGTTCGCTAGATCGCGTGCGCGCTGTGAAACTAAACGAAACGTCACACACAGCCAGCACTGAAATACACCACACAGATCACCTGTCATTTAATTTTTCTAAAAATCTTTTCAGTTCTAAAGTGTGTAAAGATATGTCATAATTAGTGCTATTTTATGTACCTTTATTACAACGAAATAAAATTAAACAATCCCCCAAGATCAATGTACAGTTTTAACTATGGAGTTGTGTAATTGATAATACCTAGTGTTGTCAAAATTAATTTTTGTTTTATTAACAAAATAGAACAAGGTGTGCCCGAGATAAAGATAAAGATATTCTGAATAATTTCTACACGAGCTACTGTGATTATAAACATTCTGTGTCAAACTCGGTTAAGTGGTGACTAAACATTTTGTCTTTGTTGTTGGGACAAGTATAAATAAAATCGAAGATGTCCAAAGTGTCTTTGAATAACGTCCCTTCAAACCCCAGAATCAATCGTTTGAGAACGATATCGAGGGTAAGTTATTTCTTTGAGCTAATTATTATTCTAAGGTTGTGAGGTTATGTTTCCCCATCTAATTTTCTATTTTTTTGGTAACAAATTCTTTACTGGTAGAACTTATTTTCTTTTTCTATTCCATGTACCTTTGTAAATAATTAAAAAATAAATTCTAAGAAAAATATTTTCGTGAGCACCAAAGTTAACCACAATTGGTGCTTACGAATGCTTACAAAAATACTAAATAAATTACATTTATTAATGATTCAAGATTAATAATAATTTATTGAATTTATCATGATTACCTACATTGAACTATTAACAGACACATTAGATTTTCTATTGTTTCGGGCTGGTAAGGGATGAAAGGCTACTAACGAATTTATGTTGCACTATTTATCATAGATGATTTATGATTTTGTAGACGAATCAATCACACAGAGGTACAGAGAAATCTTTTTTTTTACCAATAGTTCATGAAAGTAACTTACATATTATTCATAATTTTTCAAAATGCAAGCTACGAGAAATAATATACACCATACAATAACCATGACCCGAGAACAAATCTTATTTATTACACAAATATCTGAATCCCGTACCCCTTACCAAGCAGCATGTAGCTAGGAGTACTGACCACTCGGCCAGCCAAATATCTAATAGATTGATTAGTGAAAATGTTAATAATAAAATACCTCACCATGTCATAAAAGCCTTTTAGCTTTAAAATTTTATTAATATTTTTTTTCTAAATAAAATGAAATACCTTCTTCTTTTTCTAGTTTTATTCTATTTTAATTACTAAGTAATTTTTTCAAACATTTATAATAATGTTAAAATCAAAAATTAAGAATAAATGAAATACCTATTAGGTACCTATATCAATAATGACAACACATAAGCATGCCATATTTAAACATTTAAAATCCTCACAACATAAAATTTGTAGTTATGGAGGCCAGCTGTGTCTGTGTAAATGTCCACCCAGACAGCTCTTGAAAACCCATGACAATTATTATTGATAGTAGTTTACTATTAAAATAAAACCAAAAATGGTGTTTGAGGCTTATGCTGACACTTTTCATGTACTACACTTCTGGTCTGTAACGGATGTTTTCGGAAAGGCTTTTTAATGCTTATTTCCACATGTATGTTAGATGAAATAAAATGGTGAGCGTAAAGAAACTGATTATTCTTTTTTGACAGTAAATAAAACAACAAACATTTATCAAAATACACATTAAGCTTATGACACCACGCTGGCTTAAGGCAATAGCTGAAAATCAGTGATTTTTTGCTCACTGAGTAAATTACGCCACTGAGCTATGGCCTATTTGTATTACTGCTCACACACATGTATTAAGATTATTTATGCACACCTCATGTTACAATATAGTGTTGGATTATCTATACCTACCTAAGCATAAGTTAAGGTTATATTGTTTAGGGATATATTGTCAATGTTATGTGAGTGGCAGTAATTTGCAAATAAACTTATTATCTATGTATCTATCTATCTTAATGCGGTTTGGTGGGTTAAAGTGGTTCCAGTAACAACCAGAACCAACGGCTTAACATGCCTTCCGAAGCATGACGTAACTCCAGATTATAAATTTGATTGACCTATGCCAGGATTGACCATACGAAAGTTGCTTTGTTTTTGTGATTGAAACCAAAGAGCTCAAACCACTTTGCAACTGAGCTTCTCAACCACAAATTGTGTATACAATAGATATTCTTTTGTTGAGAAGATGCTGGCAGGTTGTTAAGGGTGAAAAACTGAAAAGGCCACAATATGTAATGTCACAATTAGTATATGTGCTATGTTGAATTGTTATCCTAACAGAGTAAATAAATAATTAGGGTTAGGTATTTTTAGCACTCCAAATTTTTCCTATTTCTGCTCAGCTGAGCCTCTGGATAAAATATTATTAGGTAGTTAATACAATTATAATACAATTATAATTATTGTATTTTATTACAAATAAAATAATTATGTCATTAAGACTTAAAGCATTAAGACAATGTTAAGATGTCTAAATAGTTATTATTTTTCCAACAACAAGCACATTTCAGTGTTTGTAACATAATTACAACTTATTTAGTAATTATAGTAACTATGTGTCATTAATATTAACTATTTAAAGTAAACATATTATTATTAGTGATTATTGAAAAGTGTAGACATAACTTTTATGAAATTTTCTCATTCAGTTTGAAGTGATTATTGCTATAAGTAATATTTGTTTTTTTTACTTTTAACATAAAATAAAGTTAAATTATGTATCCTAGAAATGAGGAGTTGAAGGAAGCTAAGGTAAGGGAAAAGTTTTTACAATTTTATTCTTTTATGTTCTTTCTTTGTTAACTGACCCTCAATCATAAAAAAAATATTTTTGATTTGTATCTTCTTAGTGGTGATAAGTGGAACTCTGCAAAAATCTGATGAACTTATTAAAGTAGGACACAGAAACAAAAATTAAAATCACTCAAAAGTTTTTATTTCTTGAGACTGGCTTTAAAATGAGGCATCCTTATTGGTTAATTCATACTAAGAAAAGATGTGTAAGAAAGTTATGAAAACTTTATTTATAATTTTTTTAAAGTGATTGTCTAATGATAATTACTCTTTTGTACTTTACCTATCCTTTGTCTTTTTATAAGATAAATGGGTTGTAATGTCAGTTCTATCAATATTACAAAAATATATTATTATTATGAACTCTACATTACACCTACCATATTTTTTGGCAATCATGAAAAAAATTATAGTACTTTTATTTTCATCACAGATTAAATTTGTGAAGCACTCACAAACAGCCTCAATAGGTTTTTTATTGTGTGTGGCCCTGCTGGCAGGCTGGTAATAAGGGAATAATCGTTTAAAAAATAAAAATTGTGTGTAAGAGAATAATAAATAAATGTAAGAGAATAATAACTAGTTTAGTACCTACATATATCAGGTTTTCTAACATTTAGCATATATTATTGTGTTCATTTATTGCCTTTATAATCTACAAATAAAACTGGAACAATAACTGACAGATTATACAATATAGCATTCTAAAATCGATGTATGGTGTTTTAGGACTGTGTACTCTGTCTAGATAGGTAGGAGGGGAACACGCAATCTATAAAAAAAATACTTAATCTGTCCATAAATACCTATTGGTAAATATTATGTGGTGTCGTCATTAGATGATCCCTTAACCAGAGGGGTAAAATCACAGATTTATACATAAATTATTTAGACCTTAAGTAAGTTTCGTTCTATCTCGACGTTCATCGTAGCGTAAAATAGATGCGTGTGCCTTTGACAATGGCCGCCCTGAACAAGGCTGCGTGGAAACCTTCGTCGAGGACTGACATTCAAGGTTCGAAAATGAAACAGGCCGTTGATATTTTAGAAAATCTACTTTATTTCCTTACGTTAGATGCTATAACGATATAACTTGAAATAATCACGATACATAAACTATTGGATTGTTTGGCTTGAATTATTAAATTGATGGACATTGTCGTGTGTCATTGACTTGCGTACCTAGTATGAGTACCTATCTGGTTACTATTTTAAGGAACAGAAAAATAGATAGGTAAACATTCCTACACACACCTTAATCCGTTGTAATAACCTACCTACTATTCCAAAAATCTGGTTTCATATTCGTCGTCAAGTTATGTTAGATCTATGCCTTTCGACAGTCGCTATTTTTATCATCATCAGTTAGTGTCCCCAGCCAATACCGACATGTATAAGTCTTACTGCTGGGTACAGGCCTTCTCGGACATGGCGTCGGTGGGCAATGGGCATGCAAGACCTTTATTTCACAAGATGAAGAAAAAAGTCAATATCTTGGGTATTTCTACTTATTTCATTGCCTGAACTTGTTTGGGATTTCTCTGAGTATTGTTTCATGAGAATCTAGTATAAGCGAGTCAGCGCTAAGAGCCCGCTGGCGCGATATTTCAATTTTGCGAGTTTTGTAAATACGCGGTATTGCAAACTGCTCTTACGCGGTCTTGCACGCCCACCGACGATGGGAGAAACACATGAGGAGTTTGGGCTATAACATTACCACGCAGGCCCAATGCGGGTTGGTGGGTTGCAGTAATAACCGGGACCAATGGCTTAACTTGCCTACCGAAGCACGGAGAAATTCGAGATTATAATTTTTTATTGACGCATCCCGGGAAAAACCATGGTAAAAGTTGCTTTGTTTTCGTAATCGCAACCAGAGCGTTCAAACCACCATGGTGGATTTTTGAGACGGGTCAGTAAGGGCAGGTACCTTAACCGTTATAGTTACAGGAAAACGTTCCTAGGAGACCATCCATAACTTTCGCCATAACATAACGGTATTTTTGTATTTAAAAGAGATGTTTCATATCCGGCCAGGTATATTGTACAATATCTCAAAAAATCAGGAAGAATCTCCTGAATCCGTAAGAAATACTAATACCTAATTCGTTTTCATACATAGGTAGTTTGTTTGTTTGTATAAAAATCGCAATTTTTCGTCGAATTCACCGTTATTCACTATGGAAATATGGCGGGCGACATAGAAATCAACTAAACGTTACCAAAGTGACATACGCACCATGATGAATATTTGGATGTATTGCAATATTTTTATAAAAAAAATTGTTTTATACCACGCAACAAAAAAAAATACAGACAAATTGATAACCTTCCCCTTTTTTGAAGTCGGCTAAAAAGAAAATGGACAATTGAACACCGTTCTGCATATTTTTATCAATTTTATTAGTATACTGTACTAATAAAATTAATAAAAATATCCAAAATGTATGGACACCTGGCCAGGTCTATGTACATAGACCTGGCCGGCTGTCCATACATTTTTGAAACATCTCTTTTTTGGCCTTAAAGAATCTTTTAATCACAGTAAGAAATAGGATTGTTTGGCAATAAAAAATATTACGAATTGTTTTATCGTTTTTTAGTACAAAATGTATGAAAAATGTTTTTAGCGATTTCTGACATTTCTAGTACTCATACCTTAAATGGTCCCATAGAGTTTTATGATCCCCATACGAAGTAGGATCGATATGCATTAAAATATTTTTTTTGTATTTTAGCACTTTTTTCGCTGAACGAACATTTTTTCAAAAATCTGTGAATGCAGTTCAGAATATCTTAAAAAGTTATGGATGATCTCCTTGGAACGTTTTCCTGTAACTATATTACGGTTAAGCTACCTGCCCTTACTAACCACCTCAAAAATCCGTATGTATATATCCGTGTGTATAAATGGAATTTGACATTTGCGCTTGAAAGTCGATCGATGACTAAGTATGTCAAATCTAATACCTATATTTTTCATTTAGCGACAGTGATAGCGATTGTCAAAAGGCATCTTGTCTAGGAGGCAGAACGGCAGACAAATCAAGTGTGGGTCTTTTTGACGGCTGATCAGTCTAGAATCTACATGCTATTTTATTTCCGATTTCGGTACCACGGTCATATTTTACCGTGATAGCATGATAGTATCATTACGTTACCATAAGGCTCACATTAAATACTTAGTATACAATCGACTACGCCTCGTGTGATAAACCCACATTCGTGTTCTAATATCCTCCATTATACGACAGTTGCATAAACAACTAATATTTAACGTTCAAGATAATTTAATAACTATAGTATGTAAACACGATCTAATTTATCAATACTTATACAAATTAATTAAATATTAAGTAGGTATTTATTGATATCTAATTTAATTACTTCATAGTAGGATTATGCTAGTATTTATTCAGAGCTCACATTAAAAGTTCAATTAGCGGAGTTAATACCGTAATGAATTCACTAGGATGATGGTTAGTTATCGTCACGTCATGTGTAAGGCCATTGGCGTAATTTATGGAACTTGAAATACATACTATGTTTGTTTCCATACACTCCACCTATTGATCTTTAATCGATGTGTGTGTTTGCACAGGTAGCAATGGGCTACGAGCCAAGATTCAGTGTAGGTAATTGCATAATTAATAGTAGAATTTGCAATTCAAATTAAGCTAAGTTCTTGATACACCTAAGTGCAATATTTGAATCCGTCCTAAAACTACTTGTAGATATTTGATAAAAAAAATGCTACAATACATTATGTAGTTTGACCTCAGAGTGCCTCAGACCACCTACGATCGGAGTTTATCAGCCCCATTTAAACTAGTGGTAATTTTTATGAAAAGGACCCGTATAAACTTCCCAGACTACCTCGCAGAATTTATGTTGAATCTCTAAACTAACTAAAGACGTGTGTGATCTGGCGTCGTCGTGATGAAATTCCTTTTCTATTGATCCCCGGAAATCTGTTCTGTTGCTTGTTTATAACCGATCCTGATCAACTTCTCATCATCCTTGATCCATTTCAAAAACTGATCTTTTTTAGGGTTCCGTATCTAACCCTACAGTTAGCTAACCCTACAGGGTCACATCACATCGATTCTAGGCTGATGGTCGTTGCTGGAAAATAACGACCATCAGCCTGCGAGAATTATAATGTCCAATAGCATTTTCAAAGCTACGACAATTATTGTCATCGCCCCATATCACAGTGCGTCCTATCAGTACTGATCGACTTGGATAATGCAGAGACGTGGACAAAGATAAAGTAGGTATGCAGTGATCCATAGACGAAATTAGACATAATAGCTTGACAAAAGTTAAAGGTAATGACAATTTTTGTAACTCAAAAGATGCTTGCAGGAGTCGCGAGAACATTGCTGGGGTGTTTTGGAGAGAGCTATGCTCTTAGGTAATGTCACTTGCGATCCAAGTAGGCTTTAACAAAATGATAAGTGGAATCGATTTACCTACTGCCAAGGAATAAAAAAAATTCAAGGGGACACAATACTAAAAGGCAGTGTTATCTGGCTGTCATCTGATTCTGTTGTGTACGATAACTTATTTAGTAAGGTGTCGAAAATTGTCAGTTACCTTACCACAGGAAGTCCCACGCTCATGAAGTATTCTTAAATCAACCATACTTCAATATTTTGGTAATCTTAAAACCAAGCTAATTAGATGTTTGTGAATAACTCTCAGTGAAAGCTCTAAAAATTAACGTGACCAACAAAAAAGAAATTTTCGCAATAGATAATACATTAAAGTAGGAATATCATCGATATTCCTAATAAAATATAGCTTTTCCAAGAATTGTATAGTTCCCTGTAATCTTAAGATTTCATAATTAATAGTCTTGCGGTAACTACGTACTATCTTACTTATAAAAGTACTATGTGGTGGTACGTACCCTATACATACATACACTCAGTGCCTATACTTCACCAGTCGTGCGCATTTAAAAATGCTTTATAATGTCCTATTTATATTCATTATTAAGTACCTTAATTGATACTTCGAGAAAGTAAAATATCTGTCCCTGTTTTCAAAGTGTTAAAAATGTGATTCCATCAATATTAATCGCTTTCATTATTATCAATCTAACTACGTGATTAGGATATGAACTTATCAAATTCTGTAGACACCAGAATTATTCGAACCTTATCATTTCTCATTGATTTTGCTACTGAAGTGGGTGTAATATAGCTGTGCTCTGTGTTATACATTGTGGTACATTAATAGAATAAATAATCTTTCAAGTCATGAAGACGGTGAGTTAGCGGCTGAGAGTTCTTTAAATTATTATCATAATGTGCTGATAATAAGTTGATATTAGAGTACCGACTTATGATCTATTTTACAAAAGCAATGTTAAGTTGTCTTATTTTTATGTAGGTATGTGCTAAGTTTAATTAAATTCCAATTCATCCTATATTTTCGATCCGCCCAGAAGTTATGACAATTTCGTACATTATTATTTTAATTTAAAGTTACCTAATATGGCGTGCATGTATACACGTGTCTTGTTTTATTTAATGGGTAAAATATTTTTTAAGAAAAGTACCATACCTAGTATACTTACATTATACATAAAAGGTTATCCTATATTTTTTGTTTTTCTGCGGGTAATGTGTAGGTAAGCTCGATTCAGGTTAAAAATTAAGTCGGGTGTTGTAGTAAAATAATGTCGACTTTCTAATGCTTTCAAGTAGTCCCAAGTCCTTAGTAGCTCAGCGTTTTAAATAATCACCCGGATTGTAAAAGGTCGCAGGTGTGTATCCCGCCTCAGGATATTAATTTTATCCCGTCTATAAATTTTTCAAATATTCAAATACTATAATGTTAAAATAAAATTTAGGAAAATAACAAAGGTTTATTTCGTATATTATGTCAAATATTTTACTAAAGACCGGTTTTACTGTTCGCGTCCGTAATTGTTACCATCATTATCGTACAAATAAACGCTAAGCGGTAAAATTTAATTTTATCTTTAACAAATGTCGGATAGCAAATAGGAGAAGTAATTTTCCTTGCTCAGTAAATATAGTACGAATTTTTGTATAGGACAAGGGTGGCACTCAAGCGTACCGCCCACCTGATAAGCTGTTACTGACTGACGGCTACGGTACTTACGGCTACGGTACCTACGGCTACGGTAACTTACCATAGCCTATAGATGCTTGTAGCAAGCACCTTGGGAATTACTCAACCGTTGCCTACACTTTAAAATGCAAGAGCATAGGAGACTGGGGTCTCACTTCTGCTGCTATCTCTAATACTATGCAAAATAAAATAAAAAACATACCAGTACCAGCGGCCGATGGCGAATAGCGGCCCTAAATTTAGCAAGCTTGCATTTCGTTGCTTAAAAAATACTTTCTTTTCAAGGTATATTGAAAATAATTACTAAATTATTGTCGTACAGTCATCCGTCAGTCACAAACACGATTCTTAAGTGTTAGATATCAAATTGATATAATTACAGCTTATAAATGACGACCTTCTGTACAAAATCGTACGCAAAACATCAATCACAGGCATAATTCCATAACATTTTATAACTATGACATTCGAAGGAAATGGCAAGCGGCAAGCGTGCGGTACTAATCAATTAACGACAATCGGCATCACGTGCTGGAGCGTCGCAGCCACGTTGTTAGACGTCGAACTGCTGTGATTAATTTTATTATATTTCGTTATTCTACTTCGTTTACAAGATTTATAGGCCTATAAATCTGGCATGTTGGTCAAAAAAAAACGACATCTCACTAAGCAAGTAACTTCTAATCGAATTCAGTCGTCAAAATTAAAACGACTTGCAAAGTGAGCATCGGATTATTTTCAAACTGCTAGCAACACTTTTCATAGTGACAACTTCGGTTTAGGTCATAGGTAAGCATATTTCTGTTTGAATGACCACAATTTGTATTTCCTGCTCTTGGTGTAAAACTGTAAAACACAATCTACGGCTGCTTTTTAGGAGCCATGTGTACTCATACTTATGCCATACCCCTCTAGGCATGGAAATGATTGCTACTTTTCATTCATTCTCATTAAATGAAATGATGATTTTTTTTTCATATGATTTCACATGTGAAATTTCACAGGCAATTATTTTTTGCAGTGGCCTAATGTCATTATGTCGCACACTTGCTACTGTTTCCTTCTAGTAATGAAGTAGAATATGATGAATAATTGATAATTTGCTACCTATATGAAATGCCACATTATTAAAAGTCGTTTCATTTACGCGCTAAGTACTCGCTCACTTTCATATAAGGAAGGACTTCGCCCACCACATCGCATTCAACAATGAAATGAAATGCGAACGAATGATCTGCGATTTCACAGAGTGTAAATTATAGCAGTCTGTGTGAAACGAAGTAGCAGGTGTGATGAATGAAATTCATTTCATATGATTTTGCACATGCTATTCATGAAATCTTCTATGCCTAAACCCCTCCCTATTATTTTTTACGTTGTAATGAAAAAAATAGTAAAACTGTTTTTATCATATGATTGCTAGTCCATTTTGTGAGTTTTGTGAGGGATCTTCTATTCTACGTGCTCGAGAATCTGATATTATGCTTATAAAAAGATTTATTTATTGTATGCTTAATTCATTTACAGCAGATAGGTAGGACTTTAAGCAATGATAACTGAAAAATAATAAATCGATCAATCCATAAGTTTAATTAGGTTTTATTAGTTGAATTAAAGTGTTCAAATCTTCAGACTTAGCTTGGTGCAGCAAAATCATAGGATACAACAGAAAACACAACGTGTGGTCAGTTTTCTATTATCTATCTACTGTGGATATGTAGGTACTAGGTAGATACCTAATACAGGAAGTTTTCCGCGTAGGTACCTACTTATTTCATACTCTGATCACGATCCATAAATGCAGTGAAGTGAGAGATAATTCTACCAGAACAAAGGCGTGCATTTTGAAACTCATTTCTATAATATCTACTTCGTATTTCAGAAAATACGTTTGTTTTGTTAAACTATATTTATTTTAGGTCTTGTGATGTGCAGCAAGCTGCTATAATTTCCAAAGTATGTTTTTGCAAAAAGAATACTTACTATAATATTTTTGCACGTCATCAGAAAATATCATGGAATCTAACAGGAGTACTCAGATATGTCAGTAATGTGAATAAATATAGGTAGGAGGTACTATAAAAATTCAAACGGCGTCGTTATCAAGGGCTTCCGTATTTGTTCTAACGAATTTTCCGCCTTTGATGGAATGGAGGAAGAACTATTAGTTTTTTAATAACCGCATACGTACCGTTCTATAATCGTGTAAAAACATATAAATATTTTGTATTAATTGAAAACAAGCTTGACTATATTTTCCTTTGTGTTGGATTCATAGAATAATTATTCTATGGTTGGATTATTAAAATGAAATATTATTACTTACATGTTTGTATTTACTAAGATATCAGTAAGTAGGTATTAAATAAATGCTGGCAAAGTTAGTCCATGTTCACTAAATAAATAACAGTAGTCAGATTCTGACATATAATAAAAGAGACATCTTCCCTCTCTGTGTCATTACAACATTTTTATGAGAAGCTACAACAAACTGTTCCAACATTGGTATAATTATATTCCTCTATGGTTCCAACCATGTGATTTAGATGTCTTTAATGACGGATTTGGTGCTTTCAGAAAGATTTTTTATTTATTTCAATAGTGCTGACACAGATCATAGGCTGTCTTTTTTAGCGTTCCGCAGTCAATGGGCCTAATTCTGGCGAACACATGCTAAGATTAATTTAAGTTCAGTCTACCTCTTTCTCTCAATATGAATACGAAAAGGATCGCTGACTTAAAATTTGACATTTAGAAACATGCATTCAATTTTCGACCTTATTGAAGGTGTTAAAATGCAGTGTTTAGGAGGCACCTCCGTACATGCCGTCTAAAATTGTCTATGGTTCCTTTGAAATCTCTCTAAATTTAGATGATAGCTCTAAACGAATTCTTGCTATCTTTTTCCTATTACATATTGCGAGAAAGAGATATACTGTACTTAAATTTAAACTTAGAGTGTGCCGCCAGAATTAGGCCCAATAATCCCTTATGGTTTCTTAATTTAAAAGTGGAACTATATTCCTCAATACTTTCTCTGTTTATTAGTGTAATATGCTTGTATGTTGGTAAGATTTTAGAACAAATCTATCTAAAATGAATCCCTGTTTCCATTGGTCACGCCATAACTTGAGAACAACTTTCCTGATTTGAATAATTATTTTTTGGTTTGTTCGCTTTAATACAGGGAAGGTTTTAAAATAAAAATAATAGGAAAAATCGACAAAGCAACGAATTGAACAAAATTTTTCAAATCATTGGATCTGCCTGGCTGGCTTGCCACCACAATTTGCAACTGAAGATTGGTTCGCAAAATCATGCATGATACTTCGATATCTGAACCAGACAAAACCATGTAACGGCGCGCGTTTTTGTGGCGAGAAAACTCATGGACAATATGATTTACGTGATGATAACCAAAGGAAAGTTCAAAGGCAAAGGAAGATCATTTCAATTCGCCTCAATAAAGCAAATGCCTTGCTGCCACGTTACTTATGAAGAAATGGAGTGCCATTTTCTTGATGATTTTTACCTGCAAATTATCAATTTGTGGCTTAGATGGCAACTCGATCAGTGATTAAATCGTCCCCTTTTTAATTTTTCAGGTCATAGTTAACCTTAACTGACAAATATTTTTTAAAGACTTAACAATAATATTATAAAATTTCAGACTAAATTCAGTTGCTCAGGTTAAGTAAGAGCTGTCCCTGAATAATAATAAAAAAAAGTAGTCGATTTTGACACTGGTCGAGTTGCCACCTGAGCCCCAAGAATTTATGTACCTATATGGAAAATTTTAATAGGAAACAAGTTCGTATGCTAAGTTAACCAAATCAATCTCGTTGCCGCAGTTGTTAGTCATGTAAATATTACCAAGGGCAAACGGTCAGTTTTTCATCGCAAACAATATTATATCGACAATAACAATGTTGACATTGTATCGATATAATACAAAATAAACATTATTTTTGCTAGATGATGAATTCGGGAATCTTGTCTTTACCCTTATAGTCTGGATTTGTTCGACGACTCGTTGCATAAACCGACTTCAAACAACTGAAAAGGATATAATAATTAAATTTAAGTAGGTGCTTATGCCCTAGCCTAGAAACATAAATTTGGGAGCGTAAATGCTTTTAAATATTTTCTTTCCTACCTCTACTAATTTGCCTTAGATCAACAACATTATTTACAACTCAATGTTGAAATATAAAATTTTGGTTCAGAGTAATTTACACAAAAGTCGGTAAGTAGGTATATTTTGAGTTATTTTTAGGGTAGCTAAGGACATTTCGTGACAGATAGCAAAAGTATGTTTTATGTTAAGACAAGTCAAAGCACCTAACATTTTAGTGTCTTGACTTGCTTTTTCTGAGTTCTGGTTACGATATTAATGTCACGTGAAGGTTTATTTGTATGTTTTATTTCACTTACAAACGTTAGTGTTAGTGTGATATGCCTATGGCAAATATTTTGACCATTGCGTAAGGCTTTATAAATAATTGAGTACTTTAAACATTGACAATGTTACGTAGTTTAGTATCTACATGTTCACTAGTTATTAATGTCGATAAGATCTACTTTTAGATACCTGAATGAACTTATCAAGACCATGACATGGATCAGGTTTCACTATCGTCCCTTCAAATGTGTATTTTGGAATATTTTTAGTGTCTTCAATTTTATGCTTGCAGTTTTTTTTTTCAGAAATATATTACCTACATAGTATCTGTTATAAACTATATTTTAAAACTTTGGTCTCCTCTCTCCTCTCTTTTAACAATATAAAACCAATCGTGTATGGTTCGTGGGTAGGTTCTTTACAAATAAAGCAGCAGTTTTAAGTGCAAGAAAAAAAGAAGGTTCATGCTTTCCATTTTCCTATTGCAATAATAAAAGGAAAATTTCTTAACGTAGGTATTATTTTCCTCTCCTAATGTTTACAATCACATTCCATTTAAAAACCCATAACTAATGGCTGTTGACTTCTGAAATAAATAGTTTGAGTTTTCATTTAATAGATCAAGTTTCAAGAAATATTTATTACCTACCATGTGCAACATACACGATACTTCCATTATTATGTATCCAATATTTTGTGACGCACATCCATGTACACAATTTATGTATTAGCGTTTGTTTGCATAATAATGGCTGCATTAATAGCAATAAGACACCTAGATAAAGCGGTCATTCGATACAGTCTTAATTGACACACTGCATTTACACAAAGAACCGGCGATAGTGAAATGATATCCATATCACAAACAAAAAGGGCATCACATTTAGTAACCGTTTATAACGAGCAAATGAACTTTTGTTGATACTTCGACTTGGAATTATGACGATAAACCTACTCTGCGGCGATGAAATAACACAAGAAATCTCAGGATGATGGCTTAGCTAGAATCTAAATCATGAAATGCATCCTGCATTTATGCATAGTACAGATGTATTAACTATCATGGTCATGCCTAATAAAGATGCATGTTACGCACACAGAAGGAATCGCATAATCAGTAATAGCAGTTCTGTATTAAGCATTCACGCCACGTGCCAAGAGGGCCTTGTAACCAATATTATTCCAATGTTTTCAACTTAAAATATTAAGTAAAATAAAGAAAGAAATGTCAAATGAGTCTGGATGTAGTATTCATTAACCACAATTTTTGATTAGTACCTACTTTATGTCAAATTGCTGTAACGACACCTTTATTTTTATCAAAATCAAGTAAAATTTGAGTCACCAGTTGTAAAAATCGGAAATAATATTATGTACAAAACAAAATCAATATCCAAATTACTTTGAAATTAATTAAAAATTATTTACGATTCAAAATCATACTATTTTTTTAAAAATGAGTTGTTGATAAAGTTTTAATGACGCTTCTGTCTTTTTTACTCTATTACGGAACTATGTTGTTGTTGATTTTTCTAATGACCTTGATTTGATTTAATTTACATTTGCATCAAAATTTTCGAAATTTTTCGTGAAATTTTCAACCTTCAACAACCTTCCACTCTCATAGAAGGCACTGGCGGTTCTACTGTCTGATTGCTGTCAGTGACCTATGAGATATTTTGATTTTACTAAAATCGTTAGGTCCAGAATATATATACTCATAATCTTATGTTAGTTTGTTCCAATTCAAAATAAGTGCATTTAAAATGACACAGCAATAGGATAGGAGTAACATATTATGTTACAATAAGCATAAACCGTAAGTATAATGTGATGACGCGTGTTGTTAGTATAATAGGTGTTGAATGAGGCATTCATTTTACATTAAATACAGACATTTTGTTTTTATGGGACTCTTGTTCGTCGTGATTTTGTATTATGACAACATCGACACCATAGGTCTATTATAGCTCAAAACAGAACGATATGAATAAATTCACAATAAAGATATACGTAATGAATTTTTCTAGAACATTTAAAGATAACCGTCCCTCTAACGGTACAATGATTATTCAGCATTCTGAAATATTGCTTACCAGCTCAATGTTTCTTGTTATAGACTGAAAGTGAAACATCATGCGAAGAAGCAGCGAGGCTCACAGCCGAGGGAGCAGCAGCTGACGACGATGACGAGGCTTACGATTACGGAGCTATACCGCCTCCACCGGACGGAGGCTATGGCTGGGTCGTTGTCTTCGCCTCCTTCATGTGCAACCTCGTCGTTGATGGCATAGCCTACACCTTCGGCATATTCCTCCCAGAATTAGTCTCATTCTTCGGCGAAGGCAAAGGCACGGTTGCTTGGGTGGGCAGCTTGCTGTCTGGCGTTTATTTAGCTGCGGGTAAGTGTCAAACACAAAGTTATTACTTCATTGCCGGAGCTGAAAGTTGTTGTCATTATATTTTATTCATAAACCAAAATATAATGACAACAACCCTTAGCCTCATAAACATTTTGCCAAATTTTAGCAACATGTTTTGTTAAAGTCCTATTTATTCGTGTCTCGTCTTGTAGGTATAATATAACATCACTATAATTAAAAAATTCTATGTCACCACAAGAAAGGTTGCAAGGGAATAGACATATTTCTATTTTTACATTGTAGTAAAAAACAAGGAGCAATTTATTCTTTTCCGTACTATGTTCCTTTTACCTATTAAATGTTTCGATCAATAATTCGGTGTAACACGTGATCCGATTCTAATGTAGCTATCATCATTTATGGTCACGTTGCAATCAGCCACAGACACAGACTTATCCATGTGGCCAGTAATATTCAACTTTGTTGGTATAGTGTAATAGTTTATGTAAAATCTTTGTTACATTACCTATAATTATTGATGTTCGATCAATATTTAACGAATACTTAGTTTTATCTTTGAGCATGTGACAAAGGACGTTATTAGTCTGGATATTAATGGCTATAGAAAGAGAGGATCACCAAAGAAATGATGGATATATTGCATGAATTATCAAGTGGATAAGCAAGAAGTGATTTTTAAAATGTCGATCATGGAAGACAATGAAAGAGTAAGACATTTTGCCACCGACCCCAAAAAAAATCGCACTTCAGTATTTGTTTAATTTAAAAATCGGCCTAATAATTTTCAATTCGATTTCAAAACGATTAAAAGAAAAAAAATTAAAATGAAGTAGTTAGCTACTTACCTCATAAAAAGGTATTTTTTGGAGTTAGTGCTAAACTGTTTGCAGAAACAATACAAAGTGAAGCACCGACTCCAATAAATATATTTTTATGGGATAAGTACCTACCTACTCCATTTTTTTATACAACTAGATGACTAAGTAGGCCCACCTAGTGGTAAGCGGTTACCGCCGCCTATAGACAAAATATTGTTGCCGCCTTTTTTTTATATACAACTAGATGACAAACAAGCTGACGGCCCACCTGATGGTAAGCGGTTGCCGCTGTCTATCAATAACAAGGGAAAATCACTTGATATTGAAGGTGCGTTATCATCATGGGGCCTAAGATGAAATGCTCATGTCCATGCCTAGTAATTACACTGGCTACCTTCCTCTTCAATTCGAAATACAGCGAACTGTTTCACGGCTGAAATAAGAAAGGCGGTGGTACCTACCCAGACGAGCCTACATACGGGCCTACCACCTAGTAAAACACCACCACCACCTATTTGTTTCTTTTTAGTGTTTTGAAGTCGGTTATTTTTTTTTTATTTATGTTTTTGTTACTGTAAATAGCAGTCTCATTTAATAAATCTTTGGAAAGTATATTGACTGCTAACGACATAATCTGATAGCCAAATATGATAGCAGATTACTTCGTATATTAATAGAAAAAGCATCTGATTTTTCCTTCATTGAATATCTAAAAATGTTTGTGCTGTTAATTACTATGATAGATAACTCAATCCATTTCATTTCTCCTGCTCATTACTACGCCTGACAAATACAGTAGAAATATAATCATTTTATTGTAGTGTATTTAAGACGATAAGAATTGAATGTATTGCTAAGCGTAAACATATAATAACGCACATAATCCCCCTCTTAAGTATTCACACCGCTTGGCAACTCGGTTTTTCTGAATATCTTGATAACATTCTACTCGATATTTATCTGTGTAAGTCTAATTGACCTGATTAAAGGTATCGATTGGACACACTTTGTTTTATCAGGCGATTACACAGCATGTTGCTTGGACATTTTTTTCATAGTAAGTATATTAAGTACATAATTATGAAAAAAGGATTAATTCAGGCCTACACACAAATGTAGTATATAATTATTTTTATCTGACAAGTTGCTAGTAGTATTTATTTATTGCGAATCGGGATCAAATCAAATGTTTGTTTCTGGCACCCGGCACCCCAAAATGCTTTGGTATCTTCTAAATAGGAAATACGTATTAGTTACCCGTATTACTGCAAGTGTGATGATGACTACGAACACCCAGAAGTTGAAATAGTTGCCAAACTCAACAATAGTCAGAAATAGTCCATGTTTATGTACACTGGTCAGTTATTAGTTGTTACATGTTACGTACCAAAATTTAGATCAATGAAATCTTATCATAATGCAAAGACCTGACACAATGACCTGGGTGGTAATGTGGTACACAATGTCTATTTGAAAGTTAATAAGCCTAACAGTTATTGCCTAAGGAGTCATAAAATAAATACATCATTAAGTACTTGCCAATGATCCGAATATCCTAACTTTTTCTTCTTCATGAGATACGCATTTGATATTGATTGGGTTTGTATATTCGTAGATATAGTATTTCTTATTCGAAGCAGGCTTTCCATCAGCTTTTCTTGATGAGAACCTACTTTTACCTAATTTGTTTACTCCTTGAACTGGTTTCTAAATATTTGCATTTAAAATGTTATCAGATTTCATCATCATCATGAATAATGTAGTACTTTTAATTATCGAAATTGCTTATTTTATTACCTATACTTGTTTTAAAACAAAATAGTCGACCCGTAATTACTTCAAAGTAATTCGCAAGTAATAGATAATTATTAAATTATTTTATGTATACCGTTTATCATTCTTACTGTACTAGATATATGTATTTACAATTGAGGTTTAGGACAAGGTAAGCTGTATGCAATTTGCTTAAAACACGGTAATTTGTTAACTCCTACTTTGTATGACGGTTAATTATTTGAATGAGATTCAACTAGGTTACTGTGACAGTTTGTACATAATAAATAATTAAGTACTGATATTACTTCTTATGTTAGGAATTTAAACCATTTAATATATTACTGCATGCGAAGTAACAATTGCTGGGTAGAAACAATGAAACAAAATTAAAATGAAGACAAAAGAAAAGTGAAGTCTCTTGAAATTTTTCAAGGGTCCTTGGTTGAAAATCTTAATCTTTCATCATATTGATTTTTAACAAAGGTGACCCCTAACCCTGAGCTCTCATAGGTTTCTTAAATTCATTAGGGCATTATTTCGTACAGTTATTTTTGTAAGAAATCATTTTACCGTTTCATTTTTAAAAATCTTGACTGATTGAAGCGGCAAAATAATATTTTGATTTGCTGAAAAACATCACAGAGGTCGTCATTTTGAAGAAAACAAAATGTCAATGTCATATCAGAATACATTTTTTTTACGAATAGACGTTGAATATTGTCGTTTTATAAATAAAGACACATACAGCGCACCCAAAACACACACAAAAAACATAAGTGACAATTTTAATACATGTCAATATGACATTAAAGTTAACTTTTTAACAGCGTTATTGTAGCTATGAACTATGCACTTTTATGACGTCTATGTTGCCATTTTATTTAATACTTATTTAATTTCGTTATTCTTTGCAATAAAATAAAAGAGTTTTGTGTTATTTAAACCATGTGATTCAGTACATTATTGTCTACAATCTGAAATGGTGGTCATGAGCTGGTCCAAAACTTTACCATCTTCCTTGGTTCATCGAAATACCTCTAAATAAGGTTAAAATAATTCTGTTTTTAAATTAACAAAATTTTGAAGTGCGGTGAATTTACGAATGCTTTTATTTTATTCACTTCTGATTTAGTTTAATCATTATTCATGCCTGTCAGCCTCTAATTTGGCATTCTGGCTGCTCTATTAATTAAGCTGACGTAGCCGGCACTTGTGTCAAAAATCAGCAAGCCAATCGGCTTGCAGTTGTAGGTCGTGGGCTTAATTAAGTGCTGCTTTGGTGCGATTCTTCTAACACTATTTTTATGTATCACCCTATAGGATTAGTATTATTAGTAGTTATATTAAAGTTGCTATTTTTCTTTCACAGGTCCAATAGTATCAGCGCTATGCAATAAGTTCGGATGCCGTGCGGTGTGCGTCGCGGGTTCCTTAGTGGCCGCTACGGCCTTTGTTTTGTCCACCTTCAGTCAAAGTGTTCCTGTCATGATGATCACATATGGCTTACTAGGAGGTATGTGCTCATTGGTAGATTTCTAACTTAAAAGTAATGTTAAAATAAAGTCTTGTACGATTATTTTTAATCCTTCGTTGATTTAGACAAAAGCTATAGGTACATGATATACATAAAATCACTCCCTAAAATTTACAAGTGATGAAGACAGCCAATTCGAATTGGATTTACTGCAAGGTTAGTATTTTCGAATACAACTAAAACTCAGGGGTGTTAGTGACCTATGGTGACAAATAAGACCAATTATTAAAGCAAAACTTTCCCAAAAAAGGTGGCGGAATTGCAACCCGAGAACAGGGTTTGATCTAAAAAACGTAGATGATTAAACATCCATAACGTACAAAACGATACCGTAATTTGCTAATTGTCCTTTTACTCAAAAATAATTTACATCGTTTGCTTTCGTAATTGATAACAATAAACAAATCTATAAGTATCTATTAAAGAGTCCATTACAAGGGCATTCTTTCTAAATATTTGTTTATTGATGATAGATAGTCAATGGAAGAAACAAAGTTATCTTTAGTACTTTCACATAGTCTTAAGTTTTAATATTATCTTGCGAAGTCATTGAAAATTTATTAACTTTTAGGGATTGTAAAACTTTTTTGCCTGTTTGTCTATATTCGTATTACATGAACATGAACTAAAGATTGCCAAAGACAACAGCAGCGATGTAAATTGGCGCAATCATTTTTGGAGCATATTCCGTTTATTATAACATAGAAAATACCACAGCACTATTTAAAGTAGAAGAGTAAATAAACTGTATGTAATTTTCTAGAATAGAAAGAGAGTCTATTAACGAAAGTGCTATAACTAAGTACATTTCCTCACTCCAAGATACCATGAAATTAGTGCTACAATGAAATTTGTAAAATATTGCGTGGTAAAAATAAAAAAACCTATGACTTAATATAAGCAATACTTTAGATGGCGTAGCGTTTATCCCTGAATTATTAACAGTAAAAACTGCTAATGAATCGGCAAGAGCTAGGGCAAAACATCAAGAAACGAATTTTTAAAATAAATTTGCAGGAGTAAGTCTAATACTGGACAATGACAGCTAGATTATTGTAGGGCTGATGAAGTTCAGCAGTAGTAGGAAGGATCTACTAGATGTTAGGACTTTAACTGGCCAGTACTGAGATTAACTAAACCTTGTCAGTGCAACTATGACTTAGTAACCTGTACCCTAGAGTGATGCATCGCCTCCTGCGATTGTGGACCTTGAATAGTGGAAAATCGCAGTGTACCTACATCGGCAGAGGCACAAATTCAATCCAAGTGAAATCCTGAAATTATTAGAGAGTGCCCACCTCAAGGAGCCTTTCATAATCATAACAAAAGATCTTATTAGATCGTACATTACAGTTCCATTAATAACTTTTAAGCCTAAATTTTCATAAACTATCAGAACGGGCTATATTATTATGGAATGTGAGAAATATGTACATACATGATCCACGTTGGCAACGGCCTTGGCACAAAAAATATGTAGCATGGGGAATGGCGTACTCATCTATACGTTCTATGTCCTTCAGAGATTCGATTCTTTAAATAGACGACGTCTCCTACTGATGTAGATTTGTTTATTGTAAATCTTTCTCTATTTATACTTACTGCTGAAACTTTGTGCTGAACTGTATATGAACATTGTTATTAGTGTATTCGATTTATTTTATACAAAATGCGTGGCAAACAAGCCTACCACGGACCGTCTGATGGTAAGGCATTATCGTAGAGCATATAGCGGTTGTAACACCAAAGGTACTACTCGAGCGTTGCCTACCCTGTACCAGTACTTGAACGACCCTGCACCGGAACCAGTATGTTGTGGACAAGTCCCCCCGCTCCTAACATGAAGCTATCCGATCAGCTCTAGGGACCTACTCCCTGCAGAAACACAACACTACGTGGTATAGACAGTGAACTTTTGTAAGGATGAGAGGTCTTTCTCTAGTCGCGTCTCTCTCAAATTTTTAATAAATCAATTATGATAAATGTTTATGAATTAATTTTTAAAGACCTAAGCCAAACGTTCGCATTCTTACCGCATTACCATCTGTTTGCGCCTTCCTTTGTTTAATAACAATTAACATTAATATGTTAGTATGTTTGTTTGTACTCTACTCATCGAAATTGAGATATTTGGGTCAGTTTCAATTTTGTTGTTATGTTAATCAATTGCGTGTTATGATAAATCAACTTTAAAAATAATGTAGGTACCTACTGTAAAATTCAATGTCATGCGCAGCTATAAGTCCAACCACCCTACACATTTTTAAATCGTCTGAAGCAGATAGCCCATCGTTAGTCTTTGTTCATTGCAAAATGTCTGTTACGGTGAAGCAAGCGAATCTCGTGTGAAATTGGTCGTCTGCCAGCATGGGCGGGTTAGCAAAACAACACACGATTCTCACGACGAGCTACTCATCAAGGGCCCTTATCGCAATTAGACCGATAATTGTGAAAAACTCCCCTTGTATCGAGAAATTTAGCTTTGACCAATATATTAAGAGATCTAGATAGATATTTTTTGCCTGAATCCTGATTTGTGGGTAATTATAAATTACCTACAAATCGCAAATACCTTTACGATAGACTTTTTTAACGTAATCACAAATTACGATATTAAAGTTTCCTTGTAAATGAAATATTTGAAATACTCGTAAGCCGTGCCCGTGTACTCGATTGTTTTATGTATTAAGGTCTCATGAAACATTTGTATTTACATTTTTTTTTATAAATTTGACAAATATTTATATCTACTTAATGTTAAAACGACTGGGTGACATTTCAGCTCATAACAATAAACAGCAAATTTATCAGCAATTTATGTTCCTTTTGTTGCGTTTTGAAAGTATTTTAGCACTCCTTGTGGATTTACTTAGTGTACTACTTATTTTTCGTTTATTAATGTAATAATTATCATATAAGGTAGTACTCACTTTGTCTATTTGAGTATAACATAAAGTTAATAAAAACTATGAATAATCTGAAACTTTTAAACACGTGTTGTTTTTGTTATTAAAATTTGATGTTTCATTGAATAGGACTGAAATTTTCGACGCTTCAAACAATATCAAAAGACTGTTCACCTTGTTGCTTTTTGACTACTTAGTCATTGGCCACGCACGACCGTTCAAAAACATATTTTCAAAGGGAGTTGTTTTTATAGTAAATCTATTTTACCAATTCACACATGATGATAAAGGAAGAACCAAACTACATATTTTATTTAAATATTGTATAATATTTATTGAAATTCTATCCTATTCTAGCTCTTTTCAAAGGAAGTAGCCTTGAAGGTCGAGCTATTTGCTTGGCATTCTGCCAATAGCAGTAGACGCTGAGGCGCCACATTTATTAAATTTTGCATTTATTAGACTCTTCATTTACGGTTGCACTGTTCTGATTACTAGTTAAGACTATGTTTTATGAGGTGTCTGAGGTCGATCGTCAATCAAAACGACCTACTCCACATATGCCATCACAATCATTTGTGGCTAAATCTACACCTGTTTCTATTATAATGTCTCGATTTTTAATGCAACAAATATCATTTTAGAAAGATGTTCTCGTGTCCAAAATCGTGATCTGCTAATTTGTGAATAATACCAAGTTATTTATTTTGTTATTCCGAACTCCTTAATATTCCTCATGCTGTTTAAATTCATTGCTATCGTCATTAGCGTTGTTTAGCGTCAATGACGAGTGAACCCTGTTGGCAGTGCTAGAATACCAAACAGCAATTAATAGCGTAACGTTTCCAAGAGCATCCGGTCGCGAATACTCATGACACTCACGAATCCCATGGTGCGTAAAACGTGAACGGCTAGCAGTAGACTTTGGGGTTTACTTAGTAGAATTCTCATAAGCATTAAATTAAATTGTACTTACCTGAATTCCTGTCGTGATAATTATGATACACGAAAATGAAGTACCTACCAATACCTAAGTATTTATAATAAAATAAATAAATCAGAGTAAGTCTTTGTGTTCTGGCTGCCAAAAATGTAGGATATGTGTCATTCCTCTTCGAACAATGTTTTTTATTATTATTTGGAATTAGCGCTAACGAAAGCGAAAATCCTTTTACTGTTTTCTTGTGTTACCTGAGTAAATAAAAAATTGCCAATTAAATATTTATGTTGAGTTTTCTCCAATGACATTGCGACTTTAAGCCTTTTCAAATACTTTTGTCAACTGTACCTGCTTGAAAAGTAGGTCAGGTTAGGTTCGCGCGGTTATTGCTATGAGCACTTCAGCATTCCACAAGGATGTAGGTCAATCAAAAATCATCCCGATTCAATTGCTGGTGCTATTACTTGTTTAGTGGGATTCAAAGAGGATAGAATCACGTAGGATTTTGGATGAAGATGATGAATGCAACAAAGCACATTTTTATATAGTTACGTGTATAGATAATATTTCAAAAGCTTGTAAGTAGGTAGTATAATTTTCCAATTAAATACACACATGAAAGTAAACCTATAAAATAAAACTTGTGGGCTTACGTTATTGTAATATAAATCCGTTGAATGAAAGTAAAGAAATAGTTTCAATTGAACAAGTTGTCTGTATAATCATTGTGTGTTAATTGGCGAGTTAATATTTAATCAGAATTGGGAATAATATGTGCCGGAAAGTGACGCATTGCATTTAAATTGATGCCGTCGACCTCTTCGCAACTAACAGCCCATATGCTCCTTTGTGCGGTTTCAAATGGCGATTTGTGGGCCGACAAGCTGACTCATTCATTTCGTATCATATTGCGATTATTATTTATTTTGCAGCTATAATTTATGTTTTCATATTTAGCACCATTTGATATCCTTCTGTGTCTATTTCTACTGAAAACTTATCTATCATCCATCATTGAATCACTATTTAAATATCAATCACACCGACCCTTAGTGTGGATTGCTCGATCATCCGGTAATATTGCAATAGCTACTCTTACAATATTTTAATACAAATTTCCTTTTTTTACTCTTTTTCTTTTCGACAATTTGTGGAACAATCTTCCTACAGCCATCCAAGAGAGTCCGTTCATTGCGTAGTAATGTTTTCAAGTTTATTTACGTAGTATTATTTAATTTATGTATTTAGTATGATATTTATATGTATGTATGTATATGGGTAGCCGTTGGATGTAGGCTGCACAGAACCATTTCATTTAGAAACTGACGGGGAAGGCCTTAGTTCGGCAGTGGACATCATAGGCTGGTATGATGATGATGATGTATATTATATTTTTAATATTTATATATGTATTTATAGTTTATTATAGTAATTGTTGTAAGTACTATTTTTAATGCGCTATGTGCTAATAAAATATAGGGATAAGTCCACCCTTGCAAACTTCCTATTATATGTAACTTACCTACTAAGTATGTATGTCTAAAGTGCAATAGAGAGTAGGTAGCATTTACAATCTAATAATTGTTATTACAATAGATTGTAATAATTAAATTAGATTGTATTAATTAAACACGACATTTACTCCCCGTCGCCGTACTGCGAGACGAATCATGTTTTTTACGTTATTGATACTATTTGTTGCCATAAACACATATTATTATACCGTCACACGCATGTCTTTATAATCTGCTTCGCTTCACCATATATTAGCCCCTTTCAATGTCTCTGACGCTCTATGTCAACGTTTTAATTAACCAACCATTAAAATCGAAGCGTTACATGTTATATCAAGCCTAGTTTTTTTGCAACCGTGACAGATCTTGTTGGGTCATTTTATTGGAAGCTTTTATTTATTCATATCTCCTGAATCTCCTGATTGACTACGGCCGGTGTGGAGCGGCGTAGCAACAGTAGGATTGTGAAAAATAGTGAAGCCTCAGCGACAATAGAGTTTTGATCAAATAAATCAGAATGGTACCTATGTACTTGTCGACTTATAAATTAATTTTCTAGTCACAATAACGTGCCGCACAGTTGACACGAGCAATTATATAATCATCGTTCTCGGAACCAAGAGTATCCAACAATTCGCTTATGATTGATGTCGAGGTCGGGCTACCAGCCTAAATTATCATGACGCTTCCTTTGATTAGGTTTATTAGGAAACACTGTAGGAACTTCTTTCACGAGTAGCATCTAATTTCAAGTTATTACGAAACCTATTGTATTGAATGAAATGTAATAATAATTGAGCTTTATCAAGTATCCTTAAGTCATAGGAGTAGCTTTTTAGAAAATAAAAGTTAATTTGAAATTGTTCCATTTGATACATTTTTGTTTCTTGTTAATTTCAGGTATGGGCTTTGGCATGATATATTTGCCATCAATAGTAGCAGTAGGGTACTACTTCGAAACGAGGCGGTCGCTAGCTACCGGTATAGCAGTCTGCGGGTCCGGAGTCGGCACTTTCAGCTTTGCGCCCCTCGCTTCGTATTTGCTCAGAGAATTTGGATCATGGCAGCACGCGAACTTATTGCTCGCTGGCCTAATCCTAAACTGTGCCGTGTTTGGAGCCCTTATGAGGCCCTTAGTGTATCCTAAGGTAATTATAACACTTATTTACATTGCATTGGGTTTATGTATTCACCATCGGGCTTGTTAGAATATCATTTTAAATGTACTTAATGATAATCCGGTAAATGTATGACAAGGATACCATCAGCTTTGGTTTAATCATGCTCAAATCTTCGGGTCTTTATTGCAATACCATTATGGTTGACTGTGTATGTTTTTTTTGCTATCGATATTGGTGCATCATAATTATGTCATTATTTTTTAGCGTCTTAGGGTGTACTGAAGGTCTACAATTAGGTATATGGGCTCGTAATAGTTTCTAGTACGGCATAGTGTGCTTTAATAACATTTATGTTGTCCAATATTTCCTTCAGTTTCCACTGTAGTATATAGGTGGTTTGATTTCATATCATAATATTTTGAAACAATTATTAGTCCTTCGATCAAGGTATCTCTTAGGCATTGAAATGTCAGAAGCGCGTCCACCGTAACTACCTGAAAATTTTCGATAGTTCCCCCTTTAGGTAGTTCAATTAGTTGCCCATAATTACAGAGTTCAGGAGATAAACCTCTCTTGCAACGTATGGCTGAGGAGAAAAGACTGCAGATGGAACGAGGCTCAATAGGAGGATCGTATTTCATGGTGCAACTGCCTGATGGCACCATGGAGAAAAGAATGAAGGTACGATATAATTGTTCATTAAAAAATATATTAAATTTTCTTTAAATACCGGTAGTTAGGATACAGTTTCGAGAACGGTATTAGCTCAGACCTATTAAATACATATTTTTATTGTTAACAACAATGGTACCGGAATAGAGTAATAAACCGATTTGATCAACTCAGATAAATTAAAACGAAGGTTATGCGAATGTGTCACAATTCAATGTGGTCATGTTTTACAGGACTGTGTTTGTTTATTGTTTGTTCTTGTTTATAATGTCATTTTGTGTCGTGTCGTGATAAGGAAAGGATTTTGAACTCTACTGCATTGCTGAAGCATGATTTAGTTTTGCATTGGAGATTTTATGAAAACTTCGGTAATCATTATTTCCATTGTCGCATGTTTTAATCACACTTCAATTCAATTGTAATATTATTCAATGGACTAATTAAAAGTACGAGGACTGTTCAACAGTTAAATTTATAGTGGTAATAATACAGCTCTACTAACCAAAATACTAAAAATATTTCATTCATGAGCAACTAAATTATGAAACATTCATATTGTGTTCCTAACTCTACAATAATGAGTAATGAAATAAGTTATTTAGTAACTTTATAATAAGATAAGTATACTTGTAGACTTAGCATTATTATGTTAGTAATTCTATGATTACTTACTTAATTTATGTGTTTTTGTGTACTTGACGGAAATATTTCTCTTTCTCTATAAATTAAATAATGGGGTAGTCTAATAGTTTAACTAAAAAAATCAAATATCTGCAGTAAACCAAAAACTAACATAGACTGAACCAACGGCTGCGCCTTTTGGTACTCACTGCGTAACATTAGTCACTAAACTGTATTAAATCTATTTTTTATTATTATAAGTCTTTAGAAAAATTATAAGTAAATGTATTATTGTGTGTATTTCAAAAGAAGTTTCAAATAGTTTTGAATCGCATAATAAATAATTTATATTAAAAGCCTTCTTGTTAATTCTAACAAACCTGGTTTCTTTCTAAGACTACTTGGATATTTTACGAATCATAGAGCAACAGAGGCCGGGAAAATATACATTTAAAAAAAAATAACACAAATATAGTTTTGCATAGATTAGTTCGTACAATTTTATGTCGCGAAGAAAAGAAAACAGGGGAGTTCTAGATAGTAATCAAACACGACTCGGAATAATAAGGATTATTACCATTATACTACTCAACCACTCTATGTTAGAAAGTCTCTATAAACATCAACAGTAAACCTATTTGTATTAACATTTAACATTGTTTGATTGCATTACTAACAAATGACATAGGCTAAGTGTCTAAAGTCTCAAATCCAGCGCATGTATTTCAGGCGCCTCTTAACATAGACCCGGGTGTTCACTCCTCGCTCAACCTCGAGGCACTCGCGCGAGTGCCTACAGTACCCAACATGCCAGGGGTACACCCTGTACCTACACTGCCTACTATTACTGAAGCTAAAGTTGTCGATAACGGAGAAAAAGTCAATGGAAAGGTAATTTGTATTGATGTTAATTAAGGCATATTTTTCTTAGTTGATATTCACTTACATTTGGAATGTGGGCTAAGCTTGAACATGGCGTTATTTTTCACATATTCAGAAAATATACGCTACTTTACCCCCAAAACCCAATTCAAATCTAAAACATATGAAATTGTATTAAAATCGTAGTTTGAAACTTTAATGGGTAAACTTAATTCCGATAAATTTTGAAAACAAATGACAGAATGCAGCTGATATAATAGTCCGTCTTTCCGTTTTAACACAATATGAACCGCCCTGTGCAAATTCTAGGTTATATTTTAATCCACCAATCTAAAAATGAATGTAATTTAAGTAGATATATAAATTAAATGAAATTTTTACATGTAGTATATTGGTTTATCTACACAAAAATGGCGAGTGCCTTATAATAGAGCTGATTTTAGCCTCCCACAAAGATATTTAGAAATGGTAAAAAAGCAATGGTTTAGGTACACTACTATTTAAAGAAATAAATAAATGTTTCGTTATGTCGAGGGGAAGTGCTTTTTGAAGTGAAATCATATAGCTTGGAAGCCGTTAAAGCCTTTTAGAACTTGTTTAGTGTTTTTTGCTTGAAAAGGTCAATTAATAGTCCACCGGGGATAGGTTAACGGACGAAAATCAGATTATAATTAATAGGGCCACTGGTGATGGAATGGTGATGGTGGATTGTAGTATTGGATGTGCTTGTAATGACATATATTATTGAAACGATGATTTCGGCTTCTTTTTGACGACACTCTTATACGTAATATACAGGTGACCTCAGAGCAAGGCTACTTGGAAGGATAGAACTTTAACTTTTAATGATAGAATATTTTGTATGCCGTTTGTACGCCTTTACCTGAACCAGGAGTAATAAAGCCAATTTAAAAAAAAATAACCCTTATTTTACTAAAATAGTTTTGAAAAAAGTTTGTAACTTAATTAGGATAGCTTTTAACCAAATATAAGAGCTCCATTCTAACATCTTGTCTGCACTTCAACATGCATCTACTCTGATCTAAACCAGGGGACTTCATGTTGAAGTGCGAATGGTTTGGAAGCAGATAAAAGCCTCTTTGAACTTGTTTAGTGTAAGCTTGACACTTTTCAATATTAAACATGGCACTATCGATTCAACGTAGTTTGCTAGATTTCGCAATTTGTAAAAAAATACGCTTTCCCTGAACTGCTAAACTAACTAGAAATAACAAGAATTTATAATGGCCATAAAAACTCATGGGTATTGCACTGAAAAGCCAAAATGCGTTTCAAAGAAGTAGATATCTTAGAGCGCTTGAAGTTTTAATCATTTTACAGTTCTTGGTTCGTATTACAAAGGCAATGAGGATTATGAGCTGGCAAAATGATTTTCCTCTTCTGTCGTGTATTGTAATAATACTGCTACACTTTCATATTTTCCAGAATGAGAACGGTTCAGCGGTGTTAACCAACCAGCAGCAAATGTCGCGGAACGTTTCCTCGCCGGCCTTCAGTGCTCAAGCCCCCGGCTTACCCAAGAACGGTTCGGTTCCGTTTTTCGACAGGCAACGCAAGCAGTCCACCGGAGATAGGTCAGCGGCCGATAGGTAGTAGTTTATCATTTATAGGGGCGCTGGTGATGGAATGGTGATGGTGATGCAAGTATTGCATGTGCTTGAAATGTAATGATAGATGAATGAAATTGAAACTCCTGGCTTTGATTCCTTTGAACCACACTCTTGTAATAGTATACAAGTGGTCTTAGGCATGCTGCATGAAAGGAAAGTGCTTTAACTATTGGATGAATTAATTTATGAGCGTTTACGCCACACGGTTTTTTTATACAAACTTTTAAGTCGAAAAATATTGAAAAGGAACAAAGCGATTCTTACAAGACTTTACATGCTTATGCAAGTCCGGCTAGTATAAATAGTAATCAGAGGATTTTTAGCAAAACAGCTTTATTGTCGAGTGAGAGCAGTTTTTCGCTTTTCATTCAAACCAAAACTCATAAATATTTTTTTTAATTAGACTTTAAAAAAACCCTCTGATAACTTAGACTAGCCTGACTTGCATATGCGGTTTCTGTAGGTTTTTCGGTTTTTTCGTTTTTATTATTTTCGACTTGAAAGTTTATGAAATCTGTGCGGCGTATTCGCAAGTATAAACGAAAGAAGTAGGTGCTTTGATTTATAACGATTTACAATATTTATTAGACTTTTAAGTTTTATTTTTTGTACGATTCATTGATTGCTTAGTTATATTGATAAAAAAACTAATAATGTAATAATTATGTTGTATGCAAAGTGTTCGCGCATGCTTTTACTGGCTATTTTGTGTTATCATTACATGCAACATTTTATCATCGTACATTGTTAAAATACTTTATTTTGTACATATTTTCTCTACACGTTATGCTTATTGTGTGGGTCACGTAATATGTTGCATTATTAGCGGAAAATATTAATAAAACATGATTTTAACTTGTGCCTTAATGTTTTACAGATTTAAACCGTCCTTAGCTGCTATCAAAGCATCGTCCAAAAGTTCCATGAATCGAAATGCAGATGTAAGTAAATAAGTTTGTGAATTACTGAGTAAATAAGTCTCTAAATAACTTTAAATTTAAATGTATGTAACTTGGCAGCACCGCATAAGGATGACGGAGAGGTTTATTTTCATTGGAATGAATTGTCAGATTGAATATAATAAATACAACGATAGCAAAATTCCAACACAAAGGCAGTTCAGAATCATATTCTCTTCATTAGTTTTGATGACGGCAATTGTTGCTTTTCTAGAAGTCTTAACAATAATGACTAAATGTGATTAAAGTCCAAACAAAAGCTTACCTTGAACTTTCAACGGCCCGTGCGCCAAATAACAATTATTTATCAAATTGGCACATGTCCAACAGGCATCGTTCCTGTTTACAGATTTTGTTTTTGTTTGCAAAAACTCGCATATCACTTCATAAAGTGCATCGAGGTAAATATTCTTTTGAGATTGTAAATATAGATGTCAAAGTCTGCCGATCTGCCTAGGCTTGTGATACGTCGGACGATCGATATGTCTAGCAATGATGAGTAGGTATTTGTGTGGTTCATTGTTACTAAATGATTTTGTTTTGAGTCATAACAGTCAGCCAGTAACCTTGAACCTACCAATCACATTAACTCTCTTCAGTACTAGACGCTGGGACTAGGCAGACCACAAACTGGCGAATTTAAATCTGGTTATTTCACTTCTATGACAAATTGGCGCTGGCTAAACCTATTCTTATTTTCAATGCATAGTGAGCCTCTGAAGACACACTTTAAATATAAATTTAAGTACAGTGTATCTTTTTCTCTCAATATGTTTAAGAAAAGGATAGCTAGATCAGAGCGGTCAAATAACTTACTTATAATTTAGATAGCTTATAAAGAAACTATAGTCAATTTTAGACGGCGTTTAGGAAGATGCTTTTTAAAACCTGAAACACACCTTTCTAAATGTCTAATTTTATGACAGCCGAAACGAAGCTAGATTAGAGCTGTCAAATATCTTTATAATAATTTAGATAGCCTTTATAGAAACCATACAAAATTCTAGACGGCGTGTAGGGAGGTGCTTTCTAAAACTTAAAACACCTTTCTATATGTCAAATTTTATCACGGAGGAGCTCGATATTATAAATTTGATTGACCCATCCCGGGACCGACCATGGCGAAAGTTGCTTTGTTTTTCGTATCGAAACCACAGCGCTTAAACCACTGCGCCACCGATCTCCTCAATGTGGTATTGCATGAGAAATACAAGATGTCTATTATTACAGGGCGATACCGAAAGTATGTTGTACACGTCGAAGTTATCAGTATCTGGGCCCAAAGAGCCGTCGCGTATGGTTCGACCGATGTCCCGTAAAGACATTTTCTACTCTGGCTCCGTGCTCAACCTGCCTCAATACCAAAGCCAAAAATCGCTGCAAGGATACAGGAACTCTGTACTGAGCTTACCACAGAGCAGACAGACCGGCGACCTGGAAAGACAAGAACGTAAGTTTCTTGTATTAAATCTCTATAAAGTGGAAGGCAATGGAATCTTATGCTTTTGAGCCTTGTGCATTGTCTCTAAATGTAAGACTATTTTTATAAAAACTTACCAAAAGAATTAGATATCACAAGTGTTAGATAGCAAAAAGTATATGCATAAAACATTGAAGATCTATCCTCTAACTTTACACGAATTTGAAATTCTCACTATGAATCTATTGGCTTCTAGGCCTGTCATATACAGAAGCAGACCTTCGAGCAGTTGCGTGCCTATGATAATTAAAAATGCCCTATTATTATTCCCAATCATTATTCAGTTAGTTTCATCGTGATAGATCGTTTAGTTCACACGATATACGTATATATACATATAACACCACCACGCTGGCCCAATGCGGGGTAATGGGTTATAGCGGTTGCAGTAACAACTGGGAACAACGGCACGGAAGTGCAGTACACAAAGAAGGGTTTTACGAATGTAGTTATTGTAGTTATTTTTGAATTTGTGCTCCCCTCACATGTGCTCCCCTCCTTCCTATGACATGGGTTCCTTCAAGAGTCGTGAAAGCGCTTATGAGCCGTCAAGGTGGGGGCGGCTAAAACAGTGTGCCTTAAACTGCACTAGCTGTTTTACCGCTTCATATCAGGTGGTGTTGAGTCATTTGGCATGTTTGTGTAATTTTTTTTATTTTTAAATATCGGTCAAGCTAATTTAAAATTAAATACAAAAAACGTATAAAAATAAACTTCATACAAAACGGCAATTTCGTACATATAGACCTATAATAAATACCCGTAGAATACGACCTGTGCCCGTGCCTGTCGCTGCCCAGCTCGTTCAAGTCGGCGCTGGCGTCGATGCTGGACGTGAGCCTGCTGCGGGACCCCGCCTTCATGCTCATCGGCGTCTCCAACATCTTCGGCATGGCGGGCCTCTACGTGCCTTTCGTGTACATCGTCGACGCGGCCACCACTAAGGTAACTTGCATTATCTAATGTGTTTAAAGGTGCTGCCACAATGCTGTTTAAAAATGTTTACAAACATTTTCTAACACTAAATGTTAGGAATTGTTACATTCTGTTAGGAATTGTTAAATGTTTTAAGTGCTCCTACACTGATGGAAAATGTTTACAAACATTTATAACATTTGAAATTATTTAACAACATAACATTTGGTCTGGATTATATGTTTACAAACAAATGATAACAAATGTTTTTTTGTGTTACAATTTGTTAACTAGCTTAGAAATGTTTACTGACATTATCTAACATGAAAACAGCAGTGTGGTATCACCTATAGAATTTTTATACAATAGGGATCTCGACTGTATTCAAATTAAAATATAATTTCGTGTGGAAATTCTCTCTTGGTTGTTTTCATAACAGAAATCCTAAAATACACAATGGTTTGTTAATTAATCTAAATATATTTAAACAAAAATCAATGAAATCACTCGCATGACACGTGACAGCGAACACCAGTCTCAGTGTATTACGTCACTTGTTGTTAGCATGAAACACAGTCAAAAGAAAAACCATATACATCACCATAGCAACCTCTCAGTGCAATAGGTACTTATTCACGACATGAAACACTTTCCCAAAATTTGTCAACATCCTTATTAGCTTAAAAGCAAGCTGACAGCCCACTATAAGCTGACAAGGTAAGCAGCTACCGTCGCCTATTGTCATTTGAAATTACATC
Source organism: Nymphula nitidulata (assembly GCA_947347705.1). Taxonomy (NCBI): domain Eukaryota; kingdom Metazoa; phylum Arthropoda; class Insecta; order Lepidoptera; family Crambidae; genus Nymphula; species Nymphula nitidulata. The sequence goes on from OX374629.1 coordinate 15,364,693, forward strand.
GAAAAATCACTTGGTATCGCAGGTGCGTTATGTCATCTTGAGTCCCAAGATGAAAAGCCTTCTATGCCCAATAATTACACTGGCTACCTTTCCCATCAATCCGTTAACAGCGAACTGCTTTAACAAAATAAGAAAGGCGACGGTACTTATCCAGACGACTACATTCGGGCCTACCACCTAGTTACTGGGATTGTTCAATGTATTATATCTAGAACGGGGAACTACTACATAATGCAACCTAAGTATTCTTCCAATAGAAGAGCTATATGAAGAATTCTACTCAATAAAAACAAAATAAAATTTCATAGAACTTACATATACACAGCCTTGAATTAAGAAACACTAAATAATCTACATAAATATACAGTGATAAAGTGTAATAAACTTCAAACAGAAATACCACTTTCTCAAGTATCGACAGCTTGTATAATGTCCCCCGTCCACATAGAGAGCGCGACAACGATTTTTTTGCTAACCTATCGACACGTGAACGTACAAGTTATTACGAAGTACCAGCGTTCTTGATTGCTTTCTATTTCAGGGCGTGGACCCGTCGCAGGCGTCGTTCCTTCTATCGGTGATCGGCATCACGAACACCATCGGCCGTATCTTCTGCGGATGGGTGGCCGACTTCCCCCGCGTCGACTCGCTGCTGCTCAACAACGTGTGCCTGATCATCGCCACTGTGAGTATAGTAAAGGCTCTGCCAAACAGAACGCGCTATAGCGTCATATTGTGTTGTACTATGAACGGTATAGCTGTCAAACGGTCCTAGCGCCGTGACAGAGCTTTGCGTACTGGGGTCCGTTCCGAGCCTACACTCCAAACACTCCGAGTTGTTTTTTGTCTTGCTCTAAGGTGTGGAACGACACTAGTTGTTTTTATAACCTCAAATTTTGACAAGGAGTTCCATCATTATCTAAAACTAATACGAAGTCATTCATTCTGCATTAAATTTTCTTTAAAAGACTGTATTTCAACTTTTATTCACTTCACAAAAATAAGAATGCCCTTTTTGAGATTTGACATCTCCCATCTCATTTGACGGATGGTGACTAATACATATGACGTTTTAAACGTCAGAGTGTTTTTTAACCATCAAAATTGATCGCCAAAAAGTTGCAACTCTCCGAGGCTCGGAACAGGGTAGTTGTGACAGCCAAACGTCATGCCGAAAGGCACGGAACGGCCTTAGAGTAAAAAGTTGTAGGCTTGGAACGCGCCCCTGCTAGCGCCGGTGCTATGTTTGACAGCTAATACCGTTCATAGTACAACACAATTCGGCGCTATAGCGCGGCGTTAGACTAGCGCTCTGACGCGCGCTAAGTACGCGTTCTGTTTGGCAAAGCCTTAAACCATTTAACCGGCGAGGCTACCGCCTAATTCAAAGTCCTATCAATAGTATTGCTTTGAAAGCCATATTGCTTTCATAAGCTGTACGCTAGGCATAATTCTGAAGACATACGATAAATCTAAATTTAAGTACTCTCATTAAGTACAGGAGAACAATAGCAGGAATTTACTTAGAGCTGTTAAATAAATTTAGATAGCATATACAGGTGGTGACGACTACGATATTAAATTAGAACATTGGTTGCATTATTTCATGGAAACTATTAAATGAATATGATGTATTTGAAAGTTGCAAAACACTTCTATGAACTTATATAGTCTTAATGTCGTCACAATCCTTTATAGATTCTACCATACCTGATTTCTACCGTATACAATTTTAGACGGCGGAGGTGCTTCCTAAACTTTGTATTTTTCACGTTCAATAAGGTAGAAAATTTAAAACTGCTTTCTAAATGTCAAATTATATGACATCCATCCTTTTTGTATTCATATTGAGAGATAGAGATGGACTGATATTAAATTTAGATTTAACGCGTGTTATACAAAATTAGGGCCAATTTGACGTCATAAGTTATACCAATTTTCAAACCCACAATGTGTTTAAGTTGTCACTCCTGATAAAGAGTTGAGAATCTAAACTTTATCCCCCTTACTATAAAACGCGGACTAAAGTTAGTCCCGGTCTAAAACTGATGCTGTCACTTTTATTAGTTAAAAGAAAGACAGTGACAACATCAGTTTTAAACCAGGACTAACTTTAGTCCGCGTTTTATAATAAGGCGGTATAAGTCTAAACGTATATTTCAACTCCTAAACATAAATAAGAATGCTTTCTCTGCATAGAAGTGGTTCCATTGTGTGTGAGTGCCAGCGGTAAGAGACAAAATTTAAAAAAATTAAACAACCATGTTTTATTTCCAGGTATCAGTGGCGGCGATACCTTTCTGTGTTTCCTACGCCTCTTTTGTTTGCGTGGCCATCGCTTTTGGAATTGCTATTTGTAAGTTTTGAGTTTTATTAAAAGTACTTCAAAACTAGATAAATATTTTACCAGTGGATTGAAGTGTCCAATAGCAAATTCTGCTTAATCCTAAATAACTTAATTGGCATGTTATAAATATTTTTTTCTCTTTTATCTAGTTATCCATACCTCTTTCGATGATGGCACTGTGTTTAATATGTATATAAATATTAGAAATATATTAAATATACTAAATAAACATAAACGTCCATGACTCGTGAACAAATGCTCGTACTCATCATACAAATATTTGCTCCTACCGGGATTCGAACCCGGGACCTCCCGACCAAGTAGCCTGTATAGTAAGGGGCGCAGACCACTCGGCCAGCCGGTCGTCAAATGTATGATGTGATGATGTGTGAATCCTACAGTGGCCCAGTAAAATATTTCTAAAACGGAGGGTAGATGAGCCAAACTCATTAGTTTTCTATTACAATTTTATGCTTTATTGATTAGTGTTTAGTTTAGTAAGCATTACTCGATGTAAAATTGAAATGTCTCTCCTGTCATATTTTCAGCTGGCTACATCTCCCTGACGTCGATCATCCTGGTGGACTTGCTGGGTCTGGACAAGCTGACGAACGCGTTCGGCCTCCTGATCCTGTTCCGTGGCGCGGCCACCATAGTCGGCTCGCCGCTAGCGGGCGCCGTGTACGACGCCACTGAGAACTATAACGCGTCGTTCTATATGGCCGCGGCGTTCTTTTTGGCGTCCACGCTTACTTCCTTCGCTGCGCCCACGTTTCGCAAGTATGTTGGTCATCAATGAATGACCCTAATGGCAGTTTTCACTAACCATTCCTTAGGCTTAGGTGGCTCTTAACGACATTTGTCTCGTTCTATCTCCTTTAGATAGGCTGAGCTAAAATTGCTAAAAGATTTAATGCAAAGCAAATGGCAGTGAAATCAGTAATAATAATAAAGGCTTATCTTATTTAGATAGACAGACTGAGCTAAAAATCGCTGGTAAGATGAAATAAAACAATCTTGTGGTTAAAAAAAAGATAGCGCGATCTAGAAACGTGCAGTGACATCTAGTGGCCACCGGCGAAATGTACATGGCACAAAACTCGAACAATTATAATAATTATTTGGTATGACGACCGGCTGGCCGAGTGGTCTGTACCCCAGGCTACTCGGTCAAGAGGTCCCGGGTTCGAATCCCGGTAGGAACAAATGTTTGTATGATGAGTACGAGCATTTGTTTACGAGTCATGTATGTTTATATGTTTATTTAGTATATTTCTAATATTTATATACATATTATTATCATTATTTATCCGTTATCTAGTATCCATAACACAAGCTCTTAATGATGCTTACTTTGGGCTAGATAATAGGTGTGTGTATAAAAAAAAAAAAATTGCCGCAGTATGACATAGAACAGTAGGAAACAGAAAGTTAGGAACTATATTTATTTCGTATGGCAATACATCGTTAGTTCGCATTTGATTGGTACTGTATGGTCAGTGTTGCCACTTGCCAGAAAAAGCACGTCGTACTGTAATGCTGGGGCCACACTATAATGTCAAATGGCATTTCCGTTGGCCCCAAACATCGCGATAAACAACGTGATAATTGAGTGATCGCACTATGTTGTCAACGCCAAATGGCGATAAAAATGTTGCTTGAAATTGAAGCAAGATGGCCGTCGACGCTGCTGTACTGCGTATTGATATTGATTACCATTCAATACAATCTAATGTTGTATTGAATGGTAATAATTCTATGACTCTTCGCCAACCATCAGTTTGTGTAGCACGATTCTTGTAAAATTTCTTTCTCGGATCCCACAAACAGGCTCTGTTTTATGATCTCTGGAAGGACTTTGTCGTTAGTTCACTTATTGAGAATGCAGAAAACACACGGAGCCGTCGATAAAACTCGTATCTACTAATTATGAAAGCTGAACGATATAATAAAATATTTTACTCAGAAAACAAATAAATTTACAAGACAACCAAAAACAAAATCACACTGTCACACCTGACATAATGTAACACCACTCCATGTTTTTTTCCATAACGAAAACACGTCCGACCATACCGGGCTCATGGTGAACGTAAGAGTAGCCGCCTCATCGCGTTAAAACTGATGTACAGATAGCAGCACATCAAGTGTAACAGTTGCACTACGAATCCCGCCTCTATTACAAATGCAATAAGGGCGGTCTCAAGGTCAAATTGTTACGCTTCATGTGCCGTTGCTGTACATCCACCCGAGCTTTGGCCTAACGGCAAAAATCAACGTTAATGTCGATGTCAAATTATTGCGAGAAGTCGTGCCTACGCCTAACGCGTTATAGTTAATGGCATTTCCTGTTAGTGTGGCTCTATATGTAGTGTATGGTGTGTTTATTTTTATTATTATAGTACATTGCTGCAGCGGCCAGCAAAAGAGGCAGTGGTGGAATGTGTAAATGTGGGCCGAGGACGTAAGTCCATCAATGCCTAGTTGTGACCAAGGCTTGTATAGTACTTTTCTCAAATAATGCGCGGAAATTGAAAATAAGTAGGCAGAACTTTTTATTTGAAAAGACAGTTCTAGAATGTATGAGTTTGGATAATTAAAATGGACTTTTTTTTCAATAAATATTTTTCTATTTGCAAGCCAGTTCGAAATTTAAATAAAATCTTATTGTTTACCTCCTTGGTTGCCACGTTTCGCGATTGTTCCATTTTTAAATCACACGGCAGATATGGATTTTTACACAACTTTTGCCGGCCGAACAGCAGTTTCGATTAGTCTTAAAGAAGGTTGTCAAAATAATGCTCAAAGGAGGATACTTATCTTAGTATGAAGCCTTGCCCCACCTAAAAACTGACACGTCCAAAAGTGACTAAGCGCGCAATTAGATATTACCAAGACAATGTATCTTTAGATACCAATACATTTGTGTTTATAGATGCGTTTGCTGAGATATGCGTAAAACAAAACTGGATTGTAATACCAATCATATCACTAGCAATGTTTGTCATCTGTCAAAGTGCGTTTTGTTATTTTCTTCCTAGATAAGAAACTTTTTCAATCAAATTAACTGTAATCCAATAAATTGTAATGAAATAATAATAAAATGAAAAATCCATAATAAATACATTTAAGTGCCTTTTATGGTTTTCAAAATAAAGAAAAAGTATTTGTTTTCTATGAAACAAAACACACTGGTCAATGGTCTCCATTGACAAAATATTACATAACCGGAATGAAAGATTTTTGGATTTTATTTATACTGTCGACAAAACCTTAGCTTTATATTAACTCCAACAATTTGCAAAAATAATCTTTCTATTTATTGTTTTGTTGGACATTAGACTTGGGTTGGGGCAGAAATTGTCGTCCTCCTTTCCAAGCATGTTTGAGAAAATATCATCATTATCACCGTTCGTTACAGGAAACAAGAGGAGATCCAGCATCCGATCGACGTGCTGAGCCCCATCGACGAGGACCTGGAGGAGGGTGACGAGGAGGACCCGGACGACACGCCCATAACGATGGGCGCGCGTCTGGCCGGCGCGCCCGCCATCACGCGCACCGCCGCCTCGCCGTCCGAGCCGCCCTCGCCCGACCACACGCCGCAGAGGGAGAGCGTGCTCTAGACGGGCCATCTTACCTACATGGGCCGTCTATCGCCGATCTTGGGATCACGGCAGAAAAAGGGCATGTTTCATATCCGGCCAGGTACACAGAACAGAAACATGGGCTATACTAGTTCATAGAAATGGTTTGCCACTTTCAAAAACATCTTATTCATTTGATCATTTCATGACATTTCTATGAAATAATGCAGCCAATGTAATATTATTTCATACAAATGTCATGAAATTATCAAATGCATAAGATGTCTTTGAAAGTGGCAAACTATTTCTATGAACTAATATAGCCTATGTTTCAATGTATTGTCGTATTGACGGCACCACGCTGTATGTACAGTATCTCAAAAAATCAGGAAAAATCTCCTGAATCTGTGAAAAATACTAATAATTCGTTTTCATGCATAATTTGTTTGTAGAAAAGTTGAAATATTTCGTCGATTTCACCGTTATTCACTAGGGCAATATGGCGGGCGACATAGTCGAAACTAGGGCCTTTTCCTGTCAAGCGGGTTTGCGTCCGCATGCGGGTTACACCCGCATGTGTGTCACACCAGCATGCGTGTCACACGGGTCCCATCGTTTCATACAATCTTTTCCTTTGACGCGTGGCACCCGCGTGCGGGGTGCGGAGTAAGCGCGGGCGTGCCACCCGTTCGCGTGCAAATGTACCAGTGCGCACCAGTAACTATTTTACTCTTGCGCGGGTGGCACGTATGAGTGTGTACAGTCCAATTAAAAATGAAAATAGATACCAAAAGAGTAATATTTATTAAAGTTCATTTTAGTCCTGTATTAAAGGACAAAAGTAATAATTTATGTAAAAAACCGAAATGCAACTCATCGAAACAGCGAATGGACATTCGAAAATCGTTATTGAACTTGCGTTCGTTACTCCGAAGTATTTGGTAATTCATACTGACCATTCCAGTAAGTAGTGTTCCGTCAAGATAAGGGTCTACTCGGTATTTTTTTTATTTGTTCTAATTTTGAAAAAAGTGTAAGCAATAATGGCTTTTTATGTCCATACTGTATCCATACTTTTTTGTGTATATGACTGTATCTTTTAGCGGCACGCACCGCACTGCTACGGAGCATATTTTTTATTCTGCGTGTGGCCCGCAGACGTGTTTATCCGCATGCGGGTTACACCCGCATGTAACGCAACGCAACGCAAACCCGCTTGACAGGAAAAAGGCCCTAAACTAAAGTGACATACGCGCCATGATGAATATTTTGCAGTTTTTTTGTATAAAAATTCTTGTTTGTACCACGCAACAAAGCAAATAAAATGGACAATTAATCACTGTTCTGCATATTTTTACATATTTTTCAGTATAGTGTACATAGACCTGGCCGGGTACAATACATTTTTGAAACAATTTGACATATAATCAAACCGCGATATGCTATGGTGAAAAAAATTTAAACCGATTCATTTTGCAGTTAATTATTCTTCATGATTGGTATCAACCATTTTACTAGCTAGGTCTAGTTGGATTTTATTGAAAAGCAATTTTTGCTGCGAACTAGCTCATTTGTGATATTGCTCTGTAGAATACTTATACTTACTACTGTCAATGTGACCCTCAATTAGGCTAAATTCATGACAAATATTGTGTGTATTTTTCAATACGTTTTTCAGGTATTATAATACCGTCAATTATTTCCATTCCTTTGTCACTGGAGCAATTAATGCTATAATGTTTAGTTTCCCGGTAATCTGTCAAGAGGCGTTATACCTCTGGAGGTCTATGACAATTGAAAAATCAATTGTGTCTGGAGTCTAATGCTTGACGGGTTAGGATGCAATTCTTTAAAGCTAAAAAATATTTAACTAAGGCCTCACCTTAATATGTATTACTGCTGAGATTATTTTAAAGTACTTCACATATCATTTTAAATTTAAACAAAACAATTATATAATTATGTTTGACTTGGAATTAGTGAAACATCTTATAACATGAATCTTTGCTTAGGCTGTTGCGACAACCGTATAGTCAAAAGCAACACCAAAAGAGCGTGACACACGCACGATTATCTTGCGTGTGCTAGTAATAATTCGTATAGATATCAATCGGTATCATACATTTAATATCCAATGTGAACGATAATTAATAATTTAACCTTATGTCCCATACCGGCCCGTCGGCGTCTCCCCAACAAAAGAGTAGCTATAGTGACTGGTTTGAGGGTACTCCACAAATTTAAATCCGGGATAGTACGCAGATTTTATTGCTAAATTCTCATTTGAAAACTAAAATACTTTAAAATATAGTCAGAAAACTTGCCAAGAAAAAATTGAATGAATGTGCTCGTCGAACTGACGCATACCTGTGTAACATAATATCCAGGTGTAAAAAAATGAAATATTTCTTTTATGTGTTACAATATAAGGCTCAAAATGCTGTGCATATAAGGAAGTTTTTATAATCTGCCACCATTTTTTAATTAAATTAATTTTGTACGATCTCATATATTGTAGGTAATATTATAAATACTTCTTTAAATGTATACGATTTTAAAAAAATACTTTCAATCGTTCACATTAAAGTTCTTTGTATATTGAACTAGAACGAAATACACAAACAACAAAAATAATAGTAAGTATCAAAAATAGATTAAATATCTTATAAATTTAAAACACGCAAAGATAAGAAGCTAAGGTACTTTAATAAGTTAAGATAATGTCTGTTAATTATAATGATAATTATTTAGCGTTTTAATATATGAAAAGCTCGAGAACTGTAAATACTATGGAGTTACCATGAAAGGACTATGCAGAATTACCTCACGAGAGAATAAAAATATTTGTGTAGTTACAGACTGGAATTGACAAGCAATAAAGCGTTTTTAAATCGCATTGCATTTGATAATAAGGGAAATAATAGTCCTTAATTCCAACGTGCCATAATAGTTGTCGTGGTGCTAGCGTCAATGTTTTCGATGTACCAACAAACTACGATAAATTATTATTTACTCTATTGAAACTGTGTCATTTTACTATTCAAATTGTCCGACTTTCATAGCAATAATAGTAGTACTTATAGGCTTCTAAGTACTTAGAAAACTGAACTTAATTACGATCGTTAGTTTCTCCTGATGACTCAGTCTTAAACGCATATCAGGAAGATTTATGATGATTTTGTTTAAAAATTGACAATAAGAACTATTTTTTTATTAGATTTTTTCGATTTAAATTAAATTTATTTATTTAAACATTTTTAACAAAAAAATTGTAATGTAAATACTAAATTACAAATTTTATGTAAATACACAACTAGTTAGTTTTTAAAATTCTCACTTCGATGATGTTATCTTGCATACACTACCGTTTTAAAATCTTCCTCGCTTTAATGTACTTATAAGAATGTTATGGTGAAAAAAGAAAAATTAAAGACCTGTCCCCTTATTCTCAATTGTCGGATCACGGATTCGATTCGAAAAGTCACATGCCGTCTCGTTTTGACGCACCGCGATAAAAAGTGACAGGTATAGAGTTTCCGAAATTCAAATACTTTCCGACAGTTGAGAATAAGGGGGCTGGATTGCTATGGTCGTTTCTATAAAGATTGTGTGAATCACTAGACACTTAAGTTATAAGTAATTAACAAAATAAATTAATTTTATATTTAAGTACCTCTTTTAAAGAAGCAAAGATATGGCACTACTGTTTTACTTATATATGTATAAAGTATACATAACCATATTTTTCTTAGAAAAGATAATATAGGACACAACAAGGAAAGTACGAAAATGATCGTTATTACTCATGAAAATAAGGATCACAAATTATGAACTGTCATTGGGTTGGATTGCGAAAGACAAAGCAATTATATATAATAGGGCACGGTACAATAACTGAAGAAAGCATGACTATATTTTGTGATGCGTGTACGATATATCCGGTAGGTACATTGTGTCTGCCTTTTCAGTCTTGCTAGACTTACAATTTTCGAGCTTGGCTTTTATTGGTAGCTATTTCTTGTGAAACATTTAATGAACTGACTATATTTGTAAGAAATCTGTGCTGTTCGTGTTGTCGGATAAATAAATGTGATTATTAATGTTTTTGTAGAGATTTTTGTCTCGGTGACGTGTAGGTATCGAATACGCACGGCGCAGATTTCACGTCTATACCACTCTTTTATATTCGTGTGCCATTGAAAAGAACAACTTATTCCTGTAAATATTATAAGTGGTTAGGAATAGCGGGATAGTAAATGTAAACGCAGTCAATTTCCTGTGCGTCGTTCAATACCAAAAAATTAAATTATTAGGTAATGTCGAAACATAGGCTCTATATTATTGTACTTGCCAGGTAGGTCTTATCGAATAGGAGTTGTAGGTACATGATATATTTTTGTCATATAGTTAGATATTTTTTTGTCAATAAATTGCATAATTTTAGCTTTAAGCGTAAGTAAAGTATGGTATAGAAAGGCGAAATGAAATGTGTAGTAGGTATAGACAAACGTATTATGTGATAAATATGAAACAGTTATTGATATATTATATTTCTTTTATAACAACGTGTATTTTAATATTGAATTGTGTAGTGTACACACTGTGAAATACATTTTGTTTAAGGCAAAGTGTACACTGGTGTATAATTAAAAACTGTATGGTATTGAGCTAAGGTATATTCGAAAAGTTATCGATGAATGTTACTGTTATTATAGCTTTATGTAAAAACCAAAAGTGTTATTATGTTTTTAAGATTTAAATGCAAATGTTTACTAAACAATCGGGTTACTGGAACTTTTCTCAGATTTTAAAATGTTAGTAAAGTTCAAAGTGTAATGTATTTTGCTTATTACGAATTGTGATTCCACGTTTTACGGACGTCTTGATTTTGTAACCTTTTGTATTATTAAATACATTTTCTACACATTACTTATGTAAAGAGATGTCTAAGCGTTAACGGTACAACATCAGGGCATTCTTGTATGAAACGTGTTTTATTCAGTATTGGCTTTTAGTATTGTTATTTTTGTCAAATATAAAATTGTAAGCTGTTTGCACATTATAATCGTGTGAAGGCTGTGTCTAGAAATAGACGTTAAATGGCCCGACTCATGCAAAATTTTATTTTTAAATACTTATACAGGGTGGTGACGAAAATACGACAACAAATTAAAACATGGACTATATGAATTCATAGAAATGTTTGCAACTATCAAATACATCTTACTCCTTTGATAATTTAATTTAATTCCTTTCATACAAACGTCATGAAATTATCAAATGAATACGATGTATTGGAAAGTTGCAAAACATTTCTTTGGACTGATATACTCCATGTTTAAATTTATTGTCGCACTGCCGTCACCATCCTGTATAATATTACTCATTAAAATGTACATATGATTATGATTTTTTCATTTAATTTCTTATTTTATTTATTATTGATCATTGATTTCTAGAAATAATTTGTTTAAGAATTATTATTTTTTGAATGATATATTTATAATTTATTGTTGTGTAAACAGCTAATGCCCAAGTGTGTGGTCGTAATGTCTCGCAGCCTGCGCACGCGTCGCTTGCGCTCCGTACAGTTGCATGCTTGTTATTGACATGTCCACCGACAACTTTTGTAAATAACAGATTCATTAAAGAATAATGATGACTGAATAGTTGGTTTTATTTATTAAACTGGATGTCGGTTATCGCTCCAAAAAGTATCCTAGGTTCTTCCCAGGGCCTCAAACTATCTCCATATTATTTTTATATAAATCGGTTCAGCGCCATAAGCGTGAAATTGTAATAAACAAACGAAACTCACTTTCGCATTTATAATATTAGTATGAATTTATTTGCTTAGATATTAAGATCATAGAGGGCTCTTTATAATTTTATGATCGTTTTCATTGCTTTATTTCAATGGCCGTACTGCATTACTGCATTCCCCGTAAAATGTTCAAATGCTCAAAAACTTTTTACTTGTCCAAGGTAGATACAAGGTAGACGTAGACATGTGACGGTTGCAGTCAAGTAGCAATTGAATAGCTTGCACAGACAGAGAGTTGACCATCCTTATATCAAATGGCTGGTAATTTTCGAGTCCTTTTATTTTCTTTCAGAGTTAGGGTCAAATCACACCGAGACGCGACGCGGCGCGCGCTTTTTAAAATAGTGATACAATAATATAACTTTAGTTACTATACAAAAATATACACAATTCTTTGAGAGAATTTGAGAATGCTCCGCGGCGTCACGAAACGCCGCGCTATGCCTCGGCAAGCCTCGCGGCGTAACGCGATGCATGACGATGCAGCCTGAAGCCATTTGTGGCGACTTGTTTCTACTATTGCACACGTTTTACGTGTCTCGTTGCGCAGCCAGACGTCGCGCTGCCAGTGATTCCACGATGCTGCCATCGTCGCGTCTCGGTGTGATTTGACCCTTATGTAGCAATTAATTTTCTGTATCTATGTAGTTAAGTCTAATACGGGTGTTTCCTACAACCCTTGTGAGCACAATTACTTGTCAGCACAAGTAATAGGGGTGTAAGAAACACCAGTATTACTCGTTACTCTCAATTTCATCTAGAAGGTATTATACAGGGTGGTGCCTTCAATACGACAATAAATTAAAACATGGGCTATATCTAAGAAACTATTGATTGCTGATATACTAGTACAGAGAAGAAAAACATGCAAAAAGAGGCTTTATTGCTAAGGCAGCAATCTCTACCTGGCAACCTCAGGGTAAAGGAAAGCATGATAAATAAAAGTCGTAACGGGATGGTGCATTAAAAGTACATTTTTGTCCTGATATTATCACAGCGCTTTCTCTCGATGAGCTGGCGAAAGAAGAAAAAGAGTATTATGTTTATATATATATATATAACTCTTTTTCATATAGGTACGGCAAACAAGCGTAGATATGGCCCGCTTGATGGTAAGCGGTTACCGTAAGAGATTAGGAATCAGAAAAAAGTTACATTATGTGCAAACTCCCAGAAAACTAACTAAAACAATATTTTTTTCCTCTAAAATGTTCTAAACGGTCAAACTCATGGTAAGCGGTTACCGTTGCCTATAGACGCTCGTAATACCACGTTATATTTAGGATTAGGTCGTAGTAGCTAGTCGTCGTAGTCATGGCTAAGAACCTGGAAGACTTAGGCACAATGCTCGACGACCTCTGTAGAGTCTCCCAACAAGTGGGTCTTAAAATCAACATGGACAAGACGAAAATTATGTCGAATTCCCATGTCGTACCCACTCCTGTTGAAGGTCTCGTCACGGAAGGTATCGTCGACAACGATATTTTTTGTCGGACGGACCGATCACGGACAGATCACTGATGGATCTCGGACGCCGACATCAACAAAAACAAAATAGAGGACGAGCGATTAATAGAATTGGTTCGTGAATATAGAGTTTTATCTCTATTTAGAGATGATTTATCTTATGCAAAGTATATGGATACGAAATACAATCACGATTGACGACGGACACGTTTTCACTGAATCTCCGTGAACTGAGCAGGCACTGACATGTGTGAATTGAATCACTGACGCAACACTGAAGCACTGATACGGAACTGTGCCGGATCTGTGCCGGAACTGAGGCTTGTCTGATATGTGGGAATCGACCTTTAAGGTTGGAAGCTCTACACTGGAAGTTGTTGACATTTACCTGGGATAAGAAGTCCAAATTGGTAGGTCCAACTTCCAGAAAGAGGTCAATCGACGGATCCAACTCGGCTTGGCAGCGTTCGGGAAGCTTCGCAGCATATTCTCGGCTCAACTACCGCAGTGTCTCAAGACGAAAGACTTTAATTCGTGTGTGTTGCCAGTGATGACTTACGGAACTGAGACGTGGCCGCTTACAATGGGCCTCATAAGAAGGCGCAATGTCACCCAAAGGGCAATGGAGAGGGCTATGCTTGGTGTTTCTCTGCGTGATCGAATCAGAAATGATGAGATCCGCAGGAGAACTAAAGTCGCTGACATAGCCCAAAGAATTGCGAGTCTCAACTCTCAAGTGGTAGTGGGCAGGTCACATTGCAAGGAGGACTGACGGCCGTTGGGGCGGAAAGCTCCTCGAGTGGCGGCCGTGTACCGGGAGACGCAGAGTTGGTAGGCCTCCCACAAGGTGGACCGATGATCTGGTGAGGGTCGCGGGAAGCCGTTGGATGAGGGCAGCGCAGGACCGATGGGTTTGGAGGTCCTTGGGGGAGGCCTATGCTCAGCAGTGGGCGTCTCTTGACTGATATGATGATGACTTAGGATTATGACTACTTGAGAGTAATGTTCCCCACCCTGTCACAGGAGATAAGTCATCCTGCTCTCAAGTCTCATCAACACACATTTCTCTCAATGAACTCTAGCGAACTTAGGGGAGAGTGCGGACGCAGGGTGACTCCAGACAAGGTAGTTTACATCATGATAAGCATGCTTAACGCCTGGCACTAGGTATAGGTTCTTTGGGGTGGACTCAGCTGTAAATATCAAGGCAGAAATAGATTATCAAGTGTTATTATTTATCATGGTAAATCGCCTTGTCCGAAGTTACCCCGCGTCCGCAATTTCCCCACGCTCCCCTACTCACCGCGAGAACAATACTACAGAAGGCTGTGCTTCCCCAGCTCAAACAGTTTTTTAGTAATGAAGTACATAGGTACTTAACTACCTATCAAAAAGACATACTTACGGGATCAATAATGTATTGTATTAAATCAATAAATTCAATTCTGTTGTTTATAACCAATCGTTTCACCTTGGAGAACAAATATTTTTTATACCATGCTATCGAGTTAATATCGTTATATATTTATGTCACGAGAAAATTAAATGTGCTTAACGTCGTCAATGTCAGTTGGTCTATCTATGATGTTAGTAAACAAACCAGTCGATCTATGGTTAATAAAAATGATAAACAAATCAATTGATTTTAAATCGATTTGTCCCACTGTGTTCTGTATTTTTTTTCTACATTATTGACGTAGGCAGGTGCCTACTGTACTGTACTTCTTGGAGTAAAAGTATTCTGTGGTACGGTTGGAACAACTGAGAATGAGGAACCTATCTTGTGCTCTGATTATTTTCATCTTTCATCACGTTTCATAGAACCATTCCACTGCTAACATGTCATGTGGCTGGTAAGAGACAAAATGTTAAAAGTAACGGTTTTTTAAATTAAATGCAATAGCCTATCTTTGATTTGATATAACTTTATTTATTTACATAATAAAACTTTATTGCACAGTAAAAAAATATATGTACATAATACAAATGACGGACTTAACGCCTAGTGCCATTCTCTACCAGTCAACTAGGGGCTAAGCAGAAAACTCGAAAAGCGGTACACTGCAATAAAAAAGAAAAATATGGAGTGTTTGGCGGGTTTTTGTGGCATCAGTCAAGATTTTTATTACAATAATTAAAAATTGTATCGGAGCGAACATTGTGCTATAAAAGTGGTATAGTTTTATTATTCAAGTGTTTTTGTTGACGTGCAACTAAAAGATTATTAGAATAAAAGTGATTATGGTGTGAAATACGATAAGAACTTTTTTGTGTTTATCCACCTCATCAAGTACCACATAAAGTGACTGTCATCATATATTTCGTGTCAAATACTCCCAAGAAGCATTGAAATGTGTTACGCCAGCATTTTAATGCAATAAAATAAGAAATAAAGAAAAACTGAAGACATCGCTGCATGGGCATTAGTTCCCTTTGCCTTTCCTTTATAGGGAGAATAAACAAAAAAAATATATTTTGAACAAACTAAACTAAACCAAGTTAAAATAGCTATACATAGAATATCAAATAAACTAAATATAATAATATAATAAATATGCTTTTAAATGACCGGAAACTAATGAAATAAGCATGGCAATGGAAAACCTTGAGTTTTTGATATAGATTTTCTATATATAGGTAGTTTCTATAGTTTCGTCAGAAACTGAGAAAGTTGTCGGTCACGTGACCATCGTTAGTCATGCTCCGGCCGCGCCGTGTCTCAACGATTTTTCATATCGAATAAAGCCATTGAACACTTGTTTAAGTGTTAGTTATTTAATTGAAAGTATAAAGAATCGATTACAACAAATTTTATGGCTGTATGTGGTATAGTTTTTTCGTTATGAGCATTTGAAAATTTCCCGCCAATTTTGCCGCCGTGGCGCGCGGGTTTGTAATGCTTGTAGTATGGAATATTGAATAGATAGGTATTGTAACTGTGTGTTTATTATTGTAAGGAATAATGTAAGGAAGAAATAAAACACAATTTATTTCTTAAACTATTACGTAATTAGTACTAAAAATTCGTATACCCTAATTTTAACCTACAATGTACCACATTTCGAGTAAATACAAGTATGTAATGTGTATACGAGATTATAATCGTTTTAATGAGGCGCTACCCACCTTTTCCGAACGTCCCCCCCCCCCTCCCCCCCTATAGCATTGTTGCCTAAATGTGCAGCACAATCTTCACATTCAACAGAAAGAATATTTTCGTCCGTTTCATTACAAGTGCAACTAACAGCATAACATTTCTGGCGGACATTATGCTCAAGTGTTTAACTTGAGCGTAATGTCCGCTCATATGTGTAGTTAAAGCTCAAGCTTTAACTACACATATGTCTCCATCTCGTTTTACTTGGACATAGCCAACTGCTGAATCACCGTTAGATTCCTGTTCAGATCTGAAACAAGCAAGCACATAATTACTGAAAGAAAATTGTTCATATAACTAATATTCACAATTTTTTTTTCATACAACTAGACGACAAACAAGCTGACGGCCCACCTGGTGGTAAGCGGTTACCGCCCTCTATAGACACCTGCAATAACAAGGCACCTGTATTTAAACATTTATGAATAAAAATCTATGTTATGGACAAAAATATAGCATGTAACATAACAATTACCTTGCAGCTTTCACTCCTTTGATCTCTCTCTGCGCTCGTAAAATCGAGATTTGATGAAAAATATGCTGACATCATAAATGCATCTATTTTCGGCAGATTATACGATTGTGCTTTGACAAAACCAGTTTCTGACATCGTCCTAGATTGACTACAAATATATATTCACAAGTAATCACACAGAAATACAGTTTTAAACAGTGACCCTAATTCTGGAGAACACATGCTAAGTTTAAATTTAAGTTCAGTCTATGTCTTTCTTTTAAAACGAATACGAAAAGGATGGCTGTCATATAAATTGACATTTAGAAAGGTGCGTTAAATTTTCGACCTTAGTGAACGTGCTAAAATGCAGTGTTTAGGAGGCACCTCCGTACATGCCGTCTAAAATTGTCTATGGTTTCTTTGAAATCTATCTAAATTTAAGTGACAGCTCTAAACAGATTCTTGTTATCTTTTTCCTATTACTTATTGCGAGAAAGAGATATACTGTACTTAAATTTAGAATTAAAGCGTGTTCCCAGAATTAGGCCCAGTGTTTTTCTCACTTTAGACATACTTACTCTTTCTAATCTGTGTTTCTCACTATGGAATAGACTCCGATAAATCCAAAGACGTGACTACGTGACCACAGATCACTGTATGCACAGATCACCTATATAATACTGTACACTCTGAGACTGTATAATACGTGCGTTACCATTAAAGTACTCTGTGGTGATCATTGACGTCACATTTCGTTTCGACCAATGGTGACGCGTTTTGTAAGTTTTAATTTCCCTCCCATATTTTTCACTTTCTTTATAATATTTTCTGGGTTTAAATAAAAACTAAATAATAAAAAAACTTTGTAAAAACTCTGTTGATTGTCAAACGGCATCTTGTCTTGTCATTTGACAATCGCTACCGCTATCGCTAAATGGAAAATGTATGGAATTTGACATTTTAGATCGAAACTCAATCGAGGGCTTATGTCAAATCCCATACATTTTCCGTTTAGCAGTAGCGATAGCGATTATCGAAAGGCATCTTGTCTAGGCCCTCAGAGCCGTATAGCAGAGACAACAAATGAGTCCGACATGAAGCCAGAGCGAAAAGAATGGAACAGTAGGGCAAGATGGTCGTTAAATCGAAGTGAGCGTTCGTGGGAGGAATGCAAAAATTGGAAGCGTTCTTACTTTCAAGTAAGAAGGAGAACTAGGAGCAAATAATATGCTATAAAGAGTGTGAATATCTACGCTTACGAATGAGTAGCCATTTCAGTTGGGAACGAAATAATGAATTAAGGTCGTACTTGAGTAAACCATAAATAAATCTAATACAATTATTAAGTAGCCTATTAAATTTATTCAACAACTCTTGAGATAAGTTCGTACAGCACACATCACCATAATCAATAATTGGCAAAACCAGTGATTGGATAAGGAGGATTTTAGTAGTAATACGAATAAAGTGTTTAAATCTGTACAATGCTCTTAGTGTCACAGTGACCTTACGACTGATCTCCTTAATATGCTGATTCCAACTCAAAGAAGGTACTGTCTAGCATAAGGCCCAGATTCTTAACACTTGTCGTGCACCTAATAATTACATAGTCAAGCTTTAGAGGCAGAAGTGAAGATACATTTACACTTTATCAGCTTTTCTAGTGGAATCTTCCCTGTTCCCAAATTTCAGTGCTATAATAGGTAGGTCCTCGTGTAACTCTACAACTTATCATGATTATTGAAATAGGTATGGTGACGTAAATGTCCAGTTGTTAAATAAATTCGTACCTATATATAGGTACGAATGTTTGCCACACAAAGCGTGTCACATGGCATTAACTACAATTGTTTTCATAACATTGTGCTCGTATTTTACGCATCGAAAGTGTATTAACGTAAATCACACGTCATTGTTGGAGGCCAATGTCTCGCGCACTACAAAATTAAAGCCTTCTGCACATTTATAATAATTTGAATCTTCTAACTATAGCATAATCATTATTGAAAGTGGGGCAATTTGTAGCTGGAACCCGAATATATTGTGGTCAACCATGGAGCGACGATGGACTTACAGTAGAGCTTCTGAAAGGTCCAGAAAGAAAGCTATTTAACTCCATCATGCTCGAGCGTAAAACGCCAAAGGCATGGCAATCTTTTTCAAAAAGGTTGACAAGACCCTATTGAAAAACTATAGACCCATCAAGCTCCTGAGTCGTGTTTACAAACTGTTTTTGAGGGTTATAACGAATCGTCTTGCACGCAAGTAACAGTGCTCGACGACCTCTGCAAAGTCTCCAAGAAGTGGGTCTTAAAATTACCAAACAACATGGATAAAACGAAAATTATGTCGGAATTCCAAGTCATACCCACTCCTGTAAAGGTTGGAAGCTCTACACTTGAAGTTGTAGACGAATAAATTTACCTCGGACAAAAAGTCCAACTTCCAGAAACAGGTCAATCGACGGTTAGGTAAGCTTTGCAGCATTATTCTCGGCCCAGCTTCTGCAGTGTCTCAATAGAAAAGCCTTTAATTAATGTGTTGCCAGTGGCGACATATGGAACCGAGACGTGGCCGCTAACAATGGACCTGATACCAAAGGCTTAAAGTCACCCAAAGGGCAATGGAGAGGGCTATGCTCGGGGTTTCCCTGCGTGATTAAATCAGTAATGATGAGATCTGCAGGAGAACTAAGGTCACCGACATAGTCCAAATAATTGTGAGCCTCAAGTGGCAGTGAGTAGGCCACATTGTAAGGAGGACTGACGCCCGTTGGGACAGAAAGGTTCTCGAGTGGCGGCCGCGTACCGGGAGATGCAGCGTTGGTAGGCCCCCACAAGATGGACCATCGATCTGGTGAGAGTCGTGGGAAGCCGAAAGATGCAGGTAGCGCAGGACCGATCCGTTTGGAGATCCTTGGGGAGGCTTGTCAGTGGGCGTCTCTCGGCTGATATATTGATGATAATGAAATTATTAGCACCTACGTTATAATCGTGTAATGGCTGTGTCTAGAAATAATTTCTCAGCAGTGGTAGCAAAGGACTTTTAAATTAATTTCAGTATAAATAAAAGAATTTTAGTAGGTACAAACGAGGAAAGAGGCAATATTGGCTTATAAGATTTATGAATGACAATAATTATGGCAAAACTATTAGCACGCTTATTAGATATTATAGATGTAGAGTTTAGAGGAATGAGCATCGGTGAAACGGGTTTGCCTGTCATAAGAATATGATGATCTTGTTCATTTTGGTAGAAGGAGTAAGTATTAAAGGGATATATTAAAAGTAAGTGTATTAATGAAGACAGCAAAGAGGTAGAGGAGTTTAGTGGACTCCTCTTCTCTCGGTACTATTTGCTCTAGCTGGAACTGAAATGCAGAACCTAGTGGCCAAAAACTCCTCAACGTGAACCTATTGCCGGTGCTTGACCGTCGCTGAATTATGTGAGAGCTGGACTTGACAATCTCAATAGAGTTTCTGAGAGCAGATCGATAACATGTCATTTTGTATATTTAAAAAAATGTGCTTTCTCTCGTGACTCTATTTCAAGCAATTAATTATTCAGTGTGTTAAATTATTTGTGTGTGTTTAATTATTTAGTGTTCTTTTAGGTGGGCCTGGAACAGAATAGTAGAAAGGGTAAATATAAGTTACTCCAAATATTAACGGAATAATCAGTTATCGTCTTCAAAAGAAAATATTTATGTAGGTATGTGCTTAATAAAAAAAAACTAATAAAAATACATTAAAAAAATAGAATACAGAAAATAGGTATCAATGGAGTAGTGTCTGATGGTTCATTGATTGAAATAGGTGTAGCACAGGGCTCGATACTTAGACCATTTTTATTTCTCGTTTATATACACGATCTTCCATACTTGGTCAAAGATATGTCGGATATAGTGTTGTATGCGGAAGACACTTCTTTGATTTTTTCGTTGGACAGAACTGATACGCATCGTAGTTAGAGTCATATAAATAACACTCTTGAAGAAGTTTCTCGCTGGTTTTCTTTAAATAATTTAGTATTTAATGTAAAAAAAACAAAATGCATTAGATTCCAGCTCCCAAATACAAGAATTCTACCCCTAAATATTAAACTAGACAAAAATAATTTAGAACTTGTTGACAATACTAACTTTTTGGGTATCAATTTAGACTCAAAATTACAATGGAGGACACATTTAGATATCATAGCAAATAGATTGTGTTCAGCTGCATATGCAGTACAGACAATTAAGAACTTAACAGATGAGGTTACTGCAAGATTGGTTTACTTTGCCTATTTTCATAGCGTCATGTCGTACGGCATTTTGTTGTGGGGATCAGCAGCTAATATAGATAAAATTTTTGTACTACAGAAATGGGCGGTACGGTTTATTAACAAAATGAAACCCTGTGATTCCTTGAGAAATAAATTCAAAGACATCAGTGTTCTGACGCTTCCATCTCTGTACATTTTTGAGAACATTATGTATACGCGCAAAAATACACATAATTTAAAAAAGGAAAGTGACGTTAGGAATTTGAATACCAGGTACAAAAATAAATTAGTAGTTCCAAAGCTCAGACTTGCTGAATCTAGTCATTCATTTGTAGGGAATAGCATAAGGTTTTATAATAAAATACCTGACGACCTATTAACTTTGACGGACACACAATTCAAGGAGAGAATTAAAAGTCAACTGATTGCTAAGGCATACTATAGGGTCAAAGACTTCACCGAAGACAAACATCCATGGCAATAAAAGTTATTTTAGTTTTTAGTTATACTGACGAGGGTAGGTAGGTATGTACCTACTCGATATGTAATAAATACATTACAAGCTAGTAATAATTTATATTTCTAAATTCTGCTAAGTAGTTAAATAATATTAAATTTCATGTTTTCATATTGACGTCAATAAGTGCTTTATTGAAAGCCTACATTGAAAACAATTGACTATGACAATGACTATGACTAATCGGCACAAAGCTATGAATGAGCCCGATAAATATTTTTTGCTTTTGTCTGCGAAAGGCCTAGTCTAGTAATGATTGTGAACCGTGGCATAACAATTGACCCTCATTGTAGAGTCGGCTGCCGTAATGGGTTACCGAATTACATCAGTAGTTCAACACTTTCAATTAATCGTCAATGGTGTCGATTCCGTTATCATACTCTAAAACTAAAATTGCGTTGAAAAATATCTCTCTTTCATTCTACTTGAACAAAGAGACATTGTAATAAATAGGAGGAGGAATGAAGAATAGGAGGACACGAATAAATCATCAGCCATCTTTCTTTTTCTGTTAGATTGTGATGAAGGAGTACAGTGACAAATAAATAATAGGTTGGGGAAAAAGTTTCTTCGCATTTTTTAAGAAAATTCAAAACCTTTTTTTAATATAGTTTATTTACATTTAACTAAAGTATGTAGGTACCATTTTGTTCGATAACTTTTTGCCATCCTGTAGGTAGGGACATGATCCCATTGCTATAGAAATTTTGGGGCTTCTGATCAAAATACCGCGACAAGTGGTTTTGGCAGTCCCCTCGTGATGTTAACCTGACACTGCCTAGAGAATTCTGAAGAGAGCGAAACAGGTGGAAAGCTGAAGGTGCAAGGTCAGGACTATACGGCGGATGCATTAACACCTCCCAGCCAAACTCTCTTAATTTTTGCTGAGTGGCTAAAGATGTGTGAGGTCTAGCGTTATCATGATGAAAAACCACACCCCTTCTGTTGATTAATTCCGGCCGCTTTCTCTCAACTTCTTGCATTAATCTCATCAGTTGTTCGCAGTAGAGCTCAGAATCGATGGTCCTGCCTGGTGGTAACAGCTCATAATGAATAATGCCCTTCCAATCCCACCACACACACAGCATCACCTTGTTGCGAGTTAACCCGGGTTTCGCCACAGTCTGTGAAGCCTGACCGGCCTTTGATCACGACCTTTTTCGCACGTTCTTGTCGTACGTGATCCACTTTTCATCACCAGTTATCAGCTTCTTCAAAAATGGTTCGGTTTCATTACGTCGTAATAAAACATCACAAATGAGTACACGGTTCATTATGTTTATTTCAGTGAGCTTGTGGGGTACCCAAATATCGAGCTTTTTTGTGTACCCATTTTTTTTAAATGCGCCAAAACTTTTTTGGTCAATTCCCAGTTCTTCAGCAACGTCGTAACTACTGATATGCCGATCTTGCTCCAGTTTTTCAAAAATGGCATCAATTTTATCCGTAATAGGGCGACCAGAGCGACGTGCATCTTTGAAATTAAAATTTCCGGATTGAAAACGCTTAAACCAAATTTGTGCTACTCTCACAGACACTGCACTAGGTCCATAAACATCGCAAATCCTTTTCGCGGCTTGCGTTGCATTTTTACCTTTTTTGTAGTAAAATTTTAAAATGTATCGAATTTCTTCATTAGATTCACTCATCTTGACAGTACGAAAAACAAATGAAAAACACACATTTTCCTAATTTGAATTTGGAATTATCTTTTTTAAAATCTAAACTTTTAATGATACCAAAACCAGCCAGATACAAATAGTACAGCCAAAGAGATTTTATTACAAGTTCATAAAAAAAGACGCGAAAAGACTTTTTCCCCAACCTAATATGTTCTTAAGAAAGTTTGCTCTATGTTAAGAAGAGGTAAAGATAATCGTGCAAGCCCCACGAGCCCTGGGGCCTTACCACCATCTTTATAAAAGCGATTCATATTCCGCTCGGTTCAGTATTGGTTCCTAAACTGCACCGCTGTCATAGTCGTAGATAGCGTCGTAGTACGGATATAAACGATTCTACTCAGTTTATGTCCTAAACTGGATCGCGATAAAACATGGGCCTCGAGCGAACTCTGGGTCTAACAAGTAACGCTGACGCCAATCAACTCATAGGTGATGTTGATTGGGTCTGACATATGCCTCTGTAGCGCTTCTGACATGACTCTTTGCGCATACTCTGTTTGCAAGTTGAGACATTTAATTATTATTATGAGCATTTACTGCGATCATGCGCCAAGTGCGTCATTTTCCAACAGAATGCTGACCAGTGACAACATCAATGTCCATAGCAGATATCATTGTTTGTCCGATGGTAAGAGACTTAGTTATGCCACATATAGTAAAATAATGGATGTATAGTATAACTTACTATAACTAACACATGTTTTTAAGATGTTGTGTACCTACATAGTACCAACTACCCATCAATACGTACCTACCTAATAGGGGGGATATAGTTATCTATAGGCGATATATTATTACATTATGTGTAATTTCAAATTTTCGACCCAGACTGGAACCTTACCTTGCCGGAAGACTGGTGTAACTTATGTATACCAACCTTCCGGCACTCACAGACAATAGAAATTCTATCGCAACATATCCATCTGGAGAGTTCTCCGGGTTTCCTGACCATGGTCTGCCCAACACCCGACCCTGCGGGCGTCTCACTAAAGCACCATAGAACAGTAATCCGCCTCTTTCCTCGCCATCACGATCTTGTCGAATACCTTGACTGCATTCCACGTCCTGTCGCTATCTAACATCATTTATCTACGGTTGGTAGCGAGAGGTTGTTCCCTGCTACAGCCGTTACTATACACTGAAAAAATGACAACTGAACTATCGACTACATGTAGCTCAAAAAAGTGACTATATAACTTATGGTAACACCTACTCAAAAATAAAGTTGCACAGAGATGCACCGTTTTGTTAAATCAAAAAACTGAAATTACAAGATGTTCCAAAAATGTATGGAGATGGCCAGGTCTATGTACAGTATTCTGAAAAATAGCTAAAAATATGCAGAGCGGTGTTTAATTGTCCATTTTCTTTTTAATTGCTTTGTTGCGTCAAATATTCATCATGGCGGCTATGTCACTTTGGTGACGTTTAGTTGACTTCCATGTCCCCCGCCATATTGCTATATTCAACAACTGTGAAATTGACGAAAAATTTCAACTTTTGTACAAACTATGCGTGAAAACGAATTATTAGTATTTTTCTCGGAATCATGAGATATTTCCTGATTTTTTAAGATACTTGGCCGGATATGAAACGTCTCTTTTACTTTATTACAAATGTAACCGAAGGAGTTTGGTTAAATATTTTTTCAGTGTAGCTATATATATATCTCCAGTCTCCAGGTGGTGCTATACTCAAGTCACACAATTGGCTCTCTCCTCAATATGTTGCTGAAAGGTATCTCCCGAAACAACCATTCCAGAAAAACACTATGTTTCCATTTCTATAACTGCTTGAGCAAAATATGTCCTTTGCCGACTAAGTAAAACAGTTTTTTTTAAACGTAAAGGCGGCTTTTGCTAAGCTTTAATTACGTTCGTCTGGCCTCAGCCTTATCTCCTGTAATATCTATGGGTCGTATTCACCACACTTCAGAGCTGCATGGGACACCCGCAAGGTCGTTGACCGTCTGTGTCTGGTGTAACACGCGCACTAGTTGCGTCAGCCGGCCTTGCTTGTCCGACATGGAAAAATAAAGCTCAGCCAAGAATTTGTGTGCGAATTGATCGAAGACTAAATCTTATTCTCAAAATATTGTAACGAAGCGGCTCAACAAAAACTAGACCACTTAATTAAGATATTTAGTAATGAAACACTAATGATTTTTCAAATTAATTGTAAAATTAGAGAATGTGAATTTTACTCTTATTTTTTTTAAGTTGTAGTGATATTAAATATTTTGAACGTAATGGCGGTTCAATCACAAGTTAAAAATAAAAAAATATTCTAATACGAATGATTCTTAACGTGTAAGAAAATTTTCATAAATACACTGTGATCGGAATCTGAAATAGTCCAGACATTTCCCAAGACTTGGACACACTATTTTGACGTCACGATCCTTATTTATGAAACATCAATATCATCATGAAGGAATGTTGTTAGAAGAAAAGTAAAAGTTTTGTGAATTTTATTCTTATATGTATAATGAACATTATAAAACAACAACAGCAACATGCACTTTACTTACATTTTTTTAGATTAGAAGATAACTAAAAAAGGTACAGTTATTCCGCCATAAAATAATATTAAACGTGGTCTAGATTCATCTATAAGTTTGAGGTCTTGGCGCAAGATGTCGCCTTTAACTGCCAATATAGCTGTGAAGCTACCAATTCCAGATACATTATTGGTTTCTAATCGTCTTAGGGTCACCGGAGCTCTTACGCAGCTTGAAATTAACAAAATGAGACAACCTTAGTTTGAAACGTCTAATTTAAAATCATGTTTATTATGAAGGGTGGGGCTTTAGGCCGCAACTTCCTCTACCTAAATGTAATTTTTTATGTCAGTTTCTCGGGATATGGGAAATTGTCAAACAATGCTATTTTATTATACTTAATAACTTAGCATGTAGTTATTATGCCACTGACTTTGTTTGTTTATCGATGTTTTTATTATAGGTAAAATGCAGTCTTGACTCAACGTAATATATTATTATGTAATTAAACTCAATAGAGCGCGTGCAGCGGCTATAATCACTTAGTACCAACTTTATAATTTTTTTATGTGTTAAGGTGACTGCTTTAATGAGCGACACTTTTTTATAATCATTTTAAAAGGAAAACTTGACTGTTGACGTAATTTCTGAATAAAATTACATATGTATGGCTGATACATTTTTCACCTTAAAACTATATTTTTGTGGCCGCTAACAATGGGCCTGCTAAGAAGGCTTAATGTCACCGAAAGGGCAATGGGCTATGCTCGGGGATTTCTCTGCGTGATCGAATCAGAAATGATGAGATCCGCAGGAGAACCAAGGTCACCGACATAGGCCAAAGAATTTTCAGCCTCAAATGGCCGTGGGCAGGACACATTGCAAGGAGGACTGACGGCCGTTGGGGCGGAAAGGTCCTCGAGTGGCGGCCGCGTACCGGGAGACGCAGCGTTGGTATTGCTAGGCCTCCCACAAGGTGGACCGACGATTTGGTGAGGATCGCGGGAAGCCGATGCGAACAGCGCAGGACCGATCGGCTTGGAGATCCTTGGGGGGAGGCCTATGTCCAGCAGTGGGCGTCTCTCGGCTGAAATGATGATGATAAAGTATTTTTGATTTGATTTTATATTTACAAAAGAAACAAGTAAAAAAAATATAGTTATGAAATAAAGTTTTAAGTTTGTTATAAATGCTTTACCAGTGTGTGTGTGTGTGTACGTGGTATAACTGTAGTGTGTGGTGTCCTATGATAAACAATAGTACTAATTTCTAAGGTTGTCACGAGTAGGAGTGTTTTGAAAATAAAAGTGGTCTGCACCCGTACCACTATCTTGTATCGCGATCCAGTTTAGGACCTAAACTGAGTAGAATCGTTATATTCGTACTACGACGCTATCTAAGACTATGACAGCGATGCAGTTTAGGAACCAATACTGAACCGAGCGGAATATGAATCGCTTTTACAAAGATGGTGGTAAGGCCCCTGAAAGGTGTCAAACCTTCAGAGGTAAGTTTTCACAGGGAACACAACCACCCTCTTAAATATTATTAGGTCTTTTGTAACACGCTGTGCTATAGGTAACTTACAATACAAAGTAATTTATAAATCTTTTACGACTGCAGTTAAGTTACAAAAAATATGATTTTTAAATATGACTGAAATAACGAGTTCATTTTTACTGAATAGAATATCTAAAACATAAATTAATTTCACACTATGGAGATGAAAGGCGAGTTATCTTGCAACAGTATACGCATGCATAAAATATACCTGAGTTGATCAAAACTTCCGAGAAAATAGCACGTCCATACATCAATACGTAACCGAATACGAATTCCGAAGAGGACGTGGCAAATGCACGCAATACGAATAATACGATGCCTTACACGGGTGCAATACCAACGGAGAGATGAGACGACGGTTTCCACATGACGTAACTTCCATTAACAAGTTGTATCTTATTTGTATACATCCGACCTATACTGCGAGGGCAATGTAAACAAAATGTGAAATAACGAAGCGGTTTTGTGCTCGCGTGTATGATGTAACATCACACAGACTTGCACCAGACAGATAGCAAAAGAAACATTTGAATACTTGTTAGCAAAAAATAGCTGAATAATTTAAAACCTTCAACTTAAGAATGCAGTGATTGTAGGATAGCAATGATTTATAAAATATTTTATCTAAAAAGAATTAAGATTTGTGTCTTACTTCTTTTACTCTATAAAAATGTTTCTGCAAGTTGTTCATTATATTATTACTTAATATATTTAAAAAAAAAAATATAATAAGATAATACAAGATAATTTATAATCAAAATCGATAACTCAGGTTGCCGAAATAGGTAGCCAGTGCTGCCTGTGCTGCTTATGCCAGGCTGTATTTGCACTAATATTAAAATAAAAATAACTACTAATAGAATAAAATGGAGTTATATCGTTTATGCCTACTTGCTGTAGGCATAAACGATATGAAGATAAGTAGACGATAGAGATAAGTCCACCCTTGCTCACGAATAGTAAATTTAAACTTACTTTATTATGTTATTTAGTGCAATAAAGAATATAATAATATACCCATAAACATGGATAATCTGAACTAAAACTTCCATTAAACCTGATTCATTATTAATAGTAGGTAGTCGTAAAAAATATATGTAAATATGGAGTGTGTGTATGGTGGGTATTATTGTGGGGTGTTGTATACATGTTTGAATTTCTGTGTAAATAAATTAAACACGAAGGAGTTCAGCTAATGTTAACAAAGAAATGTTTTTTTATACACAAAAAAATCATTTCTTTGTAACGCCACTGAAACGTTATTTATCCTAAGGGACTGAAATTAAAATTTTATATACCTTAACAATATAGTTAAAAAATTAAAGTCTTTAAACATAAGGTGTCAGGTTCGCACCCTGATTTAGGTTCCAACCTTTTTTCTATAATCTGAGTTCCAACAGTAGTAGTTACAATAAAATTATCACTATCCTGTTAGCGATGGTAGCGCAGCGGGTGGTGCAACGGTAGACTCGAAGCCAGAAGTATCAGCGTTAAGTAGGTTGTGAGGTAGACAGTATGTAGCAGGAATAGCTGGCAACGGTGTCGAGTGGAGGAAACAACTCACTACCGCTTAAAAAGGTAGACACAAGAACCCTGGAACATTAAACCAGACATTTTAGATACCGTCCGATTTAGTTAACTTAAGCGATTAATTAAAGATTGTACTATCCGGAATTTGTTTTATAATATGCTGACGCTACTGTGACGTGTATCACTGTTCCCTGTAACTGATACTCTCCGCGCTAAACGTCCGCGGTCACGCAATATTTTCGTGTGGGCCAGTGACGCTATTGATCAACAGACGTAGATCCGATCTGTAACTGTAACACAGAGTTGGTAAGGGGGTCAAGGCGTGCCTACTAAGGTCACGTAATTAGTGTTCTTTATAATGAAATACCTAATGGTTACTGGAATTGTTTAGATGTTTTTTAATTTTATTTCTCTTTCTAGGAACTGCAGGGAAATAACTAGTTATTAAGAATTTTTTAACATAAGAACTTAAAAAAAAACATACCAACCGAATTGAGAATCTCCTCGTTTTTGAAGTCGGTTAACATTAATTAAATTGCCGTCAATTCAGGATACAAAATTTATTCAGTTACTATAGTTATATGTATTATAACGGGTATAAGGGGAACGCTTTCATAAAAGAAGGCAAATGGCAGTGATAGTCAAGCTAAACACGATTTGTCAAAAAATAATTAGGTATCGCGAAAAAAAATCAGCTGTTTGAAAACAAATAAAATGGTGTTGGTATTACATTATAGTTTGAATCAGCTTATTTTTTTTCGCTATTTTTTTTATTTTTATTAAGTCGTTTTTAGAATTACCATAGCCGAGAGGGTTTCCTTTACACGTATATTTATAGTACTTTATTAGGTCAGTCGCGAGAGGATCTCGGTTGCGTAGTGGTTTGATGGCTCTGGTTTCGATTACGGAAACGAAGCAACTTTCGCCAAGGTCCGATCCCGGGATGGGTCAATTAGATTCAAACGCTGGTGATGATGATCATTAGGTATTGTGTTAGTAGTTATTATTAAAAAATGAATCATGTACTATTATATATTGGTGACCTACTTACTGTCAACTTTTTTTAGAATTATATATATTGTAAGTTGTAAAAGCTAAGCTGATGGTTTAATTAAGATTCATTTATATAAGAAATATATATCTTAGCTACAAAAATTATGTCCTGGGGAGTTAACCAAATCCGCGGTAATTGCTCTCACCATCGAGCGTTCGTGTCTTCAAGTATTTTATTTATATACAAAGCACGACAAATGACTCAACACCACCTGATGTGAAGCGGTAAGAGTCCATATGCGAAGACAGCGAGTGCAGTTCAGACACTGCTCTAGCCGCCTCCACCTTGCCGGCCCAAAAGGTGCTTTTTCTCGTCTCTTTTTATGGAACCCATGTTATTGGAAGGAAGTGCTGGCAAATAATTCCTGGAAGTACAACAAGAAACGAGCTACTAAATTTCTCAGCTAGGTATTTGGGTAGGTATTAGGTAAATAAATTATTTTTATTCATTTATTCATATCATTCTTAGTAAACAACAAGTCGGTTAAATACTAAGGATTTATTTACAAACATACATATGAAAATAATAATCAATAGTAGGCTATAAATCTCGAACGACGCATTGTAAGTTGAAATATTACGGATATGCGACACGGAAAACATGATTCCGCCCACTATGACCAGGAAGCTAAGGCTTATGTTTCGGATCGAGAATCGCAAGAAACATAATTGACTTTACTTAATTATAAAATATTGGAAGTCTTAAGGTACAGTCAACGCCATAGACGTATAATCATTGTGTAGCGACAAAAAGTCTAATATTATAGAAATTATTAGCGATTCTTAGTTTGTATGAAAAGCTCAAAATTGTTCTGACTCAACAATAATACTGCTTTTCGAAAAATCCTTTGATAACTATTTAGACGGACTTGGACTTGCCACAAACACGTAGTCTTATGAGAATCGGTTTGTTCGTCTCCAATATTTTCGAATTGAAAGTTTGTGCGAAAAGCCGTGCGGAGTAATTGAAGGAATTGGAGTTGTGATTGAAGAAGTGACTATATTGATGTAGACTGTACAACCACGAGCATCATCATCAACATTACAACCTATATTCGTCTCACTGCTGGGCACAGCCCTTCCTACATGGGAGAACCACATGAGGAATTTCGGCCATAGCACCACCTCGCTGGCCCAATGCGGGTTGGTGGGTTAAAGCGGTTGCTGTAACAACCGGAACCAACGGCTTTACGTGCCTTCCGAAGCACGGAGGAGCTCGAGATTACATGGAGATTCTGGCAGGGTCGCCATGCAATGACGGGAGTTAATGATTCACATGTTTACGGTATAGGAGTCAGTTTATTACTGATTAACTATTACTAATTATAATATATGTCTTAAGTCTATATAGAAACCTAATAGGGGAGGCGCGGCATACACTACAAAATATTGATGGACCCATCCCGGGATCAATCATGGCGAAAGATGCTTAGTTTTCGTATAGGGGTAGGGTAACCAGAGCACTCAAAACACTACGCCACCGAGCTCCCACGCACGAGTGTAGTACTTTATCACGATGCAATTGTAATATCTTTGCATAGTTTGGGCTGGGAAGGTGGAGGTGGCTAGAGCAGTGTCATAATTGCACTAGCTGTCTTCGGATATGGACTCTTCTTACCGCTCTACATTAGGGGTGTTAAGTGATTTGCCGTGCTTTGTAATTAAAAAAATGAGTCATAAACTGTTAAAAGTCCTAAAAGTTCTAATAATTACGCGTACTCGTTATACAGGGTGGTGCCGTCAATGCGACAATAAATTTAAACATAAGCTATATTAGTCCATAGAAATGGTTTGCCACTTTCAAAAATATCGTATTCATTTGATAATTTCATGACATTTGTATGAAATAATGCTGCCAGCGTTATACTATTCCATACCATCATCTTTAATTGACTTTACATTATTGTTACCGAGATTCGATTCGAATCCTAGTAACTAATTGAGTTTTCAAAATTCTACCTCAAATAGGGTCGCATTCTCGATAAACCGATATAATAATATTTTAAATAGAAGGAATCATCTGCAGTTTATATGTATAGGTAGGTAGATATTATCATGGTAATTAGACGGCCAAATTATTGCAATTTTTTTCGTATTTATAGTCAGGTAACTAAGTACATTTAAACTCAGGAAAAAACCTAAAAATAGTTCTGTGAAATCCCGCAGTACCATCTCGCTCGGCTGGTGCTGGGTGACGTAACTCGATTTTCAAGGTACTTCCCAGATAACTGAATTATGATAGAAATCATAATGAGAAAATTATATTTTATGTACCAATAATATTTTACATACCTAATCTAAAAATGTTTCACAGATAAGAACACTATATTTATTTGAATTATCTATATTTTTGATGGCGAACATGTTAAAAAATATGTAAAAACGTATTGTAATGTGATCCTTGAAGTCAGTAGGTAGAGAAAATTGAACTAGTTTGTTTAACATAATAATATGTTCAAATTTCCCGCAACCGCATGGTGTGAATGTTTGACGGTAGTAGGAGATAATCAAGTAAATTATTAACTTATTAAATAATTATATTGTGTTCTTAAAAATTTACATTTTATTCTAATAAATCATATCGACGCATTTTAATTATGAAATTCTGATACGATCGCTCTTGATTTAATGATAATGGATGTATACATGAATATTTCATTTCCTCTTCCGATAATGCATAGCCTAGCGAGCCGTTATAAGTTATAAATTCAGCCACAGTTGATAAAATGCGACATAAAAGTATTCTTGTTCCGCATTTTAGCTTCCTTTTGAAATAATTTAACAAAATAAAGTAATATATTAATACGGGTAAATATTTCCCATTAAAACGAGTTAGTAATAATCAAATTAATATTTTACCGTAAATAACAATTACATATAAATAAATAAGACTTGAATTATCAATAGAATGGTAATAATATCATTTATAATGTACTCATTTACGAGAACTCAAGAAAAAATTACGTCTAGTATGCTTGAAGGCAGGAGAAAACGATGAGGTTTCTTTTCGTTTTAATGTAGCGATGAACGAAAGTGGATGATCTCCCGTTACTTTGCATTATCTAAGCTAATATACGAAACGTGTCTGAAATATTAATAGGTTTTGAAATTGGTATTGTGCCATCTACTCGATCGTTGTCAATCGGTACGGTAGGGCGCAGGGTGACAGAAGGAGTAGTCATCGGGAAACTTTCTGCATCTGTAATTAGTAGAATTGAAGGTGCTGCAGGAAGGTTTTTGCCTTTTTCTGCCTTTTTTAAGTTTAGGCTTGCATTCCATTTAATAAAATGGAAAAAAACACGCTTTTATCTCATCGGCACGTTTCCCTTGGGCCTATAAAAGTATAATCAAAGACTTGGTTCTTATTTTAACCTAAATCAAATGAAATTTAACAGTTTTGTCGGTTCAATACATTCGGTTTTGATCATAGTTAATGAATCATAATAATTATTACTAATATTGACCAACCACCCCAAAGTTTAGCTTGTTACTTAACCATATGATCATCGATAAAGTTATCTTTTTACCGGTTGTACTTCCATCCTAGACAATTATTTTAGGTTTACTTCGTCCATAACACTTACTTCTGCAAATGCAAAGTACCTTTGTTTTGCTCTGAAACCCACTAATTTATGAGTAACGTTTAGATATTTATCTCTTTTAAATTAAGTTGGATATTGAATTGTACTCCAAATTTAAGGCGAGAAAAGCCGCAAGCAAAAGCTAGTTAAATGTATCAATAAAGTAGTTATTGGATGTTAATGTTCAATATGTTACTGATATCATTAGTTGACGGACTTGCCTGTTTTCTGACCTCATATGTCACATAAATTAGCTTGAGGGTGATGGGTTAAAATCGATAAAATTCGCAATAAGGACATCAGGAAGTTTCTAACAAACAATTTATTAATAGAAAAATAGGATTCATGTCACGTAATGTGAAAAATAAAATTAACAACTTTAAATAATATACTATTGTAATGACTAGGAAAATAATTATAGACTAGGTAAATAGCCATAGGAAAATAGAAAACCAATACTGCAATTTTGAAGGAAAAGCAAACATAAAAAACCTATTTGAAGAAGTGTGAGTTACACGTTAGGCTGTAACTGATTCTATTTCTACGTAGGTTACGTAAATTGGATAAAATAGATGAGGTAAAATGTTCTATTGCTTTAAATTCCGTAAAAGCGAATATGAAATTAGTAATGAAAATATTGCTTCAATTATATAAGTCGTAAGCTTACTGATGATATCTATATAGATTTTAATCAAAAACCCAGCGTTTTGTTCTAGAGCTGAAAGAAATCAAAATTAATTACGGATTTGGGGACGCAGTGTTATTCTTGGACCACTCATCGAAGCTTTGTATTCCATCGATATAGTATACATTGAGAAGAAAAAAGTCGATTTAACGGGTAAAATCATCTTTTTCCACCAAACCAATAAATACAATATTTTGATACCTTATGAAGGTTTTATAATAATACATTAAGAGACATTACAACTTATTGCTATACACTATACAGTCACGAGCAGCGAGAAGTGGGTAGCAGACGTTTATGCTCGTGAGTGTACTTGAAATTTGGGTTTAATACCTACTTGCTAGTGTTGAGTCTATTTTTTTGCTCACCAGTAGGTATATATATATTTACCTGAGATATAAAATTACAGTTTCAATATGATCATTACTTACCTCCCTTAGTATATTTATACTAGAAATGTGCTATGCTGTCCGTATTTCGGAACATCTAAAAATACTGGTATATTTCCGTATATGAAGAAAGAAAATTTTGGCAAAAACAAACGGGAAGTGTGCTCTTTGTCTTTGTTTTCTATTTCCTCGTGTCAAAGAAAGGCAAGTCACTGGCTTGCAAATACCTGGGAGTGAACCTTGACTTTATTTTTAGAATATATTTTACTCCAGTTAGGATGTTAAAAAACAAAATTTTCAATGCACATGCACAAAATTTTACTAGGTGGTAGACCCATATGTAGGGTCGCCTGGGTAGGTACCACCGCCTTTCTTATTTCAGCCGTGAAACAGTTCGCTGTGTTTCGGATTGAAGGGAAAGGTAGCCAGTGTAATTACTGGGCATGGACGGCATTTCATCTTAGGCCTCAGGATGACAACGCACCTGCAATATCAAGTGCTTTTCCTTGTTATTGCAGGTGTCTATAGGCGGCGGTAACCGCTTACCACCAGGTGGGCCGTCAGCTTGTTTGTCATCTAGTTGTATAAAAAAAAAAAAAAAAAAAAACATAGCATTAGAGGATTTTTCGAAAAGTTTAAATAAAAAAGTAATTACCTATTGGCGATTTCTGAAAGGCTAAATACTGCTCTTACTAAAGTGTAGTTCGGTTTTTGGATAAAATCTCTGGCAACTCTTAAGACCAGTTTAACTTGTTTATGTATGTCAACACCTTTGAGAATCGGTTTGTTCATTTCCAATATTTTCCACTTGAAAGATTGTTTTTTTTTTAACAACTAGATGACAAGAAAGCTGACGGCCCACCTGGTGGTAAGCGGTTACCGCCGCCTATAGACACCTACAATAACAAGGAAAAAATCACTTGGTAGGGGAGACCGAGGGGATTTGAAACAGAGGTGATTTGAAACCAGTGAAACAGTACCGATTTCTCGGAACTTAAAACCGTTAGCGAGCTGCCAATGTCGCTTTTCAACCACTTCCCTCCACCTGCTGACGTGTCAGTTCACCAGTTCACGTCGGTGGTGTAAGTCGCGCGGTTGTGGAGTTCTGCGTGCCATGTGACAAAAATCGTGAAAAGTAAGTTTTTAACGTTTTTTTACGATGCCTATACTTTGATATAGGTTTTGTATTTTGGTTGAAGTTAATGTTTGTTAAATTGATAATGTTTCGAAAGCTTATTATCTAAAGATTTATTATATGTATTTGGTACAGTTGATTTCTGTGCTTCTGTGGATTTATTTGCTTCTTGATTGTGGATTAAATAAAAATTGGAAGGTTTTTTCTTACTGAGGAGATTCGAAACAGGCTGTTTCAACTCTCCTCGTTTTCAATTTTATATCAGAAAGCAGTCAATAAATAACGTGCACTTAAAATTGGTTTTTATTTTTAATTTTATTTGTTTATTTTGTTTCAGCATGCCTACTGATTATAAAAGAAAGACGAATAGGACCTTATGGTTATTTCAACTACTTAGGAGTTTATTAATTGTATTAGACCTGTAGTTACCTACTTAACTGATATATCATTACAAAATATTAATAAAAAAAAGTTGTTTCGTACTTGAAAAGTTTTATTTTGATAAATACTTTTAAATTTTAACATCATTTTTATTTTAAAGCCAATAATACTTCTAAAAAATCATATGTTTCAACTCTCCTCGACCCCTGTTTCATCTTACCTCGGTATGAGGGGAGTTGAAACAAGTTGACTTATTACGGTTAAGTCGATTTTTCACCACAATATTTAACGCTTAAAATTTCTTTATGTTAGTCATTCGCAAGTGTAAAGAATAACCTATCGATTGGTACTAATATTATACGATTTCTGTGTATAGTATTGAGTGTATGAAACAAAATGTCAAAATTGTTTCAACTCCCCTCGGTAATCAACTATTAATGTTAAAAAACAGTGACGAATTGAGAAATATCAAATTACCACAAATTTTGTTAAGGGGATACCTCGTCGACACTAGCGACACCACTTGATTTATATTAATTGTGGTGAATATAGAACATAATAAACAAAAACGCTTTAGTAAATGACTAAAGACTGGTATTTGTAATTTTTTGAGATGTGCTCGGTATAAGATATTCCTCTACATGTAACCTATTTTTTCATTATTGCCGAAAGTGGCCACTTTTAACAATAATAAAAAATTTGGTTACTTATAGGTAGACACTTTATACAAGATACATCTTTAAAAATTACAAATACCGTTCTTTAGCAATTCTCTAAAGCGTTTTTGTTTATTATGTTCTAAATTCACCAAAATTAATAACAATCAATTGGTGTCGCTAGTGTGCACGAGGTATCCCCTTAAAATCAAAAGTTTATTGAAATTTTAAAGCATAGTTTCTAAATGCATATTAAATAACGTATACTAAGTAAATATGAAGTAATCCAAAATATTATGTTAATTGACAATACTATTTAGGTACCTACCTAAACTGATAAGACATCCGTGCCATGCTTCTGACAGCGGCGCAGTCAGACTAATTAAGGATCACATTTACGTAAGCGTAGTAGCTGAGGAATATTATGAGGAAATTCCAAACGTAATTATACTAATTATGCAGTAACCGACATATCTAGTGTTGTTACAAAAATACTGCGCCAGAGGCGATGATTTTTCTAAGGTGCTATGTTGGTTTACAAAATTTTAAACAAAAATTAAAAGCGACTTCAAGAAACTGAAAAGGATAAATAATTAAATTTAAGTAGGTACCTACTCATCACCTAGAAACATATTTTTTGGAGTCGGTGCTTCACGTTCTATTATTTCTGGAAACAACTTAGCACCAACCCAATAAAGTATGTTTCTAGGTGATGAGTTCTTAAATTTAATTATTTTATCTTTTTCAGTTTTTTGAAATCGGTTTTAATTTTTGTTTATTTATTTTTTACAATTTTTAGTGATAACTTTCAAAGCGGTTGACCGTCATTACTTGCATTGTTTCCTACTATCGTATCTTTTCACTAAAAAGTCATAGGAAAGCACAAATCCGCAATTTTGCATACGTAGATGACTGTCTCATTTCAGTTTTTTTGATTCAAAAACCAAACTACCCTGCTGATTTTGAAAAAAAAATTAATGGGACCAAATGGCAACTATTCCGCATTGAACAAAAACAGAATCACGTAAATCGGATCAGAAATCTCGGCGTAAACTGTGTACATGTGAAAAAAAAACATATCAACTGAATTGAGAACTTCCTCGTTTTTGAAGTCGGTTAAAAATATTTCAACAACTAGGTATGTTGGTTAGTAGTACTACACAATTACGTCTGGAATTTCCTTATAATACTCCTATATTCCCTAATAATATTTTTAAAACCCTTTATTGAAAAGACAGTTAAAATTGAATTAAAAAACAAATCTTTTTTCTCTCTTTATAATTCATTACATTAAAATAAAAGTCAATTGAATACCTGGCAATATGGAGTTTGCAAATAGCATATTTCAAATTCTTTTTTATAAATACATATTGATACAAATAACAAATAGATATTTGAAATGTGCTTGCAGTACAAAGGGCGGGCTTAATTCCATTGCGGCATTCCCTAATAGTCAACTATATAGGTACTAAGGCACGAATGTCAGAAAGATCAAGGAGGCAAAACAAATGGTTTAAAAATATAGATATACATCTATAACTCTGTCAAGGTATGTCAGTAACCTAAAGAAGGCAGAACAAATGGTTTACAATATATTCACCTATAAATCTGTCGAGGTACAGTCGACAGCACATCAAGCGTTACAGTTTTACCTTGAGACCGCCCTTACTCCGTTCGTAATAAAGGCCGTTTTCGTTGTGCAACTGTTATACTTATGATGTGCTGTCGTCTGTACGTCAATATGCTCAAGGAGGCAGAGCAAACTAGTTTAAAATACATACACCTATAACTCTGGCTGCTATGTTTGTTTTCACTCCTAAACCACTGAACCGATTTAAATTAAATTTGGCATGAAAATATTGAGAAAGGACAGCAGGCACTTGTTTTAGACGAAACGTATTGATTAAGTCGTCCTGAAATAATTTCATGAAACTAACGCTTCCAAATTCCATATGATGCCTGAAAAAAGCCGTTGTATGAGACTGTGCTCACGCAGAAGGAGGCAGCGGAGAGGGAACAGTAAGAGGATCCTCTGGCCGCGCCAATCCGACGTAGGCGGGTGGACGTGAGGAGGCGGGCGGTGATCGCTCGTCTTCCTGCGCCCTAGGCCCAGCCGCGTGCGTGGGTGGCCCCCACGCATGCATTGCACAGGCCGCCACGTCTGGTATTACCCAAGTGACTCTGGGTAATCTCCATCGGCGCGAAACCTGACCGCAAGGCCGGGATGCCTGGGGGTGGACTGGTGAAATTGATTGGGCAGAGACTAGGCTACCCCCGCGAAGGACAGTGGAGTTACCGGAGAGTTTTGGTGGGTATTTCCAGTGTCATTAGCGCTGGGCGACCCCCACACACGCCCGTCGTCTAGCCACCGACGGGTAGGTCTGTAATCAGATTTCTCCCCGAAAAAAAAAGGTTTTTTTAGTCGAATTAGTAGAGCTTTATCTAATCTGTGGTAGAGCCTCGAAGACGCGAAGAAGTCTATAATAATGAATAATCAATCAAAAGCCTGGAATTTGCAGCGTAAAAAGGGTGGGAAATAAAAAAATAAATAAATTTGAACATGCAAGGCGGAGTATTATAAAGTCGGATAGCAGTGAGGTTAAATTATATTGGCATTGTAAGTCAATTTAACTTACTATAATTTTCATAGCAGAATTTAGGTGTATTGTCGCCTTTCAAAAACAATATCTACAGATACTTATTTACAGATAGCTACATCAAAACACTATTGTAGCGAACATTATACCGTGAGGTTCGCATAAAAAGGCTATGTTGGTGGCATACTGATCACGGTGATCACGACCTATGAGTTCTTTGCGCATGCGTGACGAGAACGCCAACGTATCATGAACATTTCATGAATCATTGAGAACTTATTCGATTTGTAAATTTTATGATGTAAAAAATAAACCTTTTTTTATGATGGAAAAGCTTTTATAACTACCCAGACCCAGCTGTGATAAGAGGCCACGGTTGGGTTATGTGAGACTCTCCGGCTGCCATCCTCACTAAAAACCATCAGTTCTTCCTCCCTCGCTGCCTAGCGACGCGACCACACGGGGAACTTGGTAGTCGTCCGCGTCGCTGCTTACAGCTGGTCTCACCAGGCCACCACTATGGGTTAGGGATATCCCAGAAGAACGTTGGATATCCCTACCACGCCAGGTGACGATGCAGACGATGGAGCCCCCATTCCATCGTCCAAACTCCCGGCTAAGGCGGTTGGAGCAACCTAAGCCTGAAGGCAATCGGCTTTTTTACCATAAGTACTTAATTCGGCGCTTTCATTCAATCAAATCATTTTTTATTTAATAATTTATTTTTTCTAATGTTTTTAGTCAATTAGAATCACGATTCATTGCACTGAACCCAGACAAGTTTTACTTTTGCAAAATTACCAAAACCTATTAAGGAAAATATAGAAATAAAAATCCTGTTCAAGTTAAAAATTTACTAAATAAATACTTCATCAAGGATAAACACACTAAATATTACAGTAATGGTCGATTACGCGTCCAAAATCTGGACATAAGTTCAACTATTGAGTTTGCGACTCATTATTGTCTTATAGTTCCGAGGCACTACACATTTAAAATAAAACCACTTTACCGGATTTCGTTCCCGTTTAATAACATTTGACAATATAATTTTATAAATGACGACTGGATTACTTGATTTGATCGTGAAAATTATACTACTTTATGATATTAAAAATGTAATATTTTGCAAAAGCTCTACATATTAAAATTAAGCCATATTTAATAATCAAACTTAAGTTTAGTATTTTTTATTTCAGTATTTTATATTCGAGACTTGTCGGGCTGGAGAACTTATATTTTACGTACCAGCGTCCCCCAGCACCTCCTCAAAGATAGAAGCATATTTAGTTTGTTTATGGATTTAGTTTGTGGGTACTTCAGTCACTTCGGGTACTTCGTCAAATCCCAAAACGTAAATTATTTCACTCGCAACAAACTTCATGTGTTTCTCCCATGTAGGAAGTTCTGTGCCCAGCAGTGTGATGTACAAGACAGCTGGTAGTAATGATACCCTCACATCTATTATCTAGCCCATGATGTTTACATAACTATGATAACATTAAGAGCTTACTTATAAAAATATCTAAACTAGAAAATTTTTACGTACTGAGGCGGGGATCGAACCTGCGACTTTTCGCAATCCGGGCGACTGCTCTCACCATCTGAGCTATTTAGGATAAGCCTGTGAAATTCTTCTAGTCTATCTGTATTTGCGTTACAATAGCTAACATGTTTTTCAAACATTTGTAATAATGTTAAAATGAAAATTAAGAATATATTAAGTGCTTATCTTAAAGATACTCGTACTAGATAACGGAGAAATACTGATATTAATTTGTGTATGTATAAACATTAGATATATACTAAATAAACATGAAAACATCCATGACTCGTAAACAAATGCTGGTACTTATCATACAAACATCTAGCTCT
Source organism: Nymphula nitidulata (assembly GCA_947347705.1). NCBI lineage: Eukaryota > Metazoa > Arthropoda > Insecta > Lepidoptera > Crambidae > Nymphula > Nymphula nitidulata. The sequence continues at coordinate 15,405,942 of OX374629.1, forward strand.
ACCAGGATTCGAACCCGGGACCCTTGACCAAGTAGCCAGTAAATTAAGAGGTGCAGACCACAAGACCAGCCGGTCGTCATCATCTTCGTATTCATATTCACCCTCTATATTATTTTCATTCAAATGAAACCGGCTCTTAATCACTGCAGGCTACAAAGTATTTTTGCATAATGTGACATGCTCTACAAATGTACGTTTGAAGAAATCTTACACACGTTATATAGAAGAGTTTTTAAATTGAAAAATTACTGACCTAGAATTCAATTCTCAATTGATTGCTTATTGAGTACGAAAATTGAGTATGAAGATAATTGACGTCTTAGCATTGTGATTTAATAATGTTAACTATATCTTGGTCGGAAAGTTAAATATTTTTCACTGATAATTTCACCACAATAAACACCATATTCATTTAGTTTTAGTAAAAGCAAGTTAATGTAGAATCAATCAACATATTACCCTTTTTTGGTTTTTGTATCCTATTCTATAATACAATATTTTCATTCTTAATAACTAAGTATCTTTATATCTGCCAAACATTTATTACTATGTGAAAATAAAAATTAAGGATAAAAATATTGCGCAAACTTATGGGATAGGAGAAATAACAAAAATGTAGAGTCATCAAGATACTGCATATCTTGATGACTCTACATTAACTTATTGCTTTTTCTATAAGAAGTTTACGGAATAAAATATTTTGACATTGTGAGATATATTTGTGTAAAGAACGTAAATACAGATAGACTAGAAGAAATCCATAGGCTTATACGAACTCTCTGGTAGTTCAGATATTTGGAGCAGGCACCTGAATTGAAAAAGGTCGCGGGTTCCATCCTCGCCCCGGAACATGATTTTTTTCTAGTTCAGATATTTATTAACTTTCTAAGCCGTATTTTTAGCTGATATATGACAGAGAAACCCCGATTCATCAATGATAACAGCACGCGTAAATAATTTACAACGCCTGCTATTTTGTCTCTGAATTTCACTTGTATTAGAAGTATTTTTAACCGACCTCAAAAAAAGTTTATCAACTCGGCTGTATTTTTAAATATTTGTTACCTCAGAACTCCGTTATTTATAAACCGATTAGGAAAAATGTTTTTTTAATTGAAAGATTATGTACCTATATATAAATTGAAAGTACTTATTTTTCCGTAATTTCAATATGGTTAGATTGGTTAGGGTTTCTTAATAATTATTTATAGACAAGGTACCTTAAGCATTCAAATCGTACATTAAAAATATACATATTATACATAAACTGTAAACTGAAAACATTGTTCATATTCACAACACAAACAACCACAGAACAGAGAAATGAGGTGAGAACTAAACACCATCCCCGATGGGACTTGAGCCCCGGTATCGCAACCTACCAAAATTTAAAAAGTTTCTATCGTCTATAAGTAAACTGATTTTGATAATTAGATATTATTTTATTTGAAGTAGTCTCCTTCCAATTCTGATGAAGATTTCGGAGAAAGAGAACTGGACTTGTCATCAAACAACAGTCAAGCGATAGTGATAACAATTTAATATAATATTGTGTATTTCAACCAGAGCCACGTAGGTAGAAACAATTTAGTTAATAATGTAGACAATCACATGTCTAGCTTTGATATCGGCTATATATCACTGAAATTGTGATGTAACTATTAAATTATTGAGATGTATTTAAAAGTTGAAAAAGATGTCTATGAACTAATATAGCCTATACATTAATTTAATGTCGTACTGTCATCACTACCCTGTATGACTATGTTAACATGGGCAGGTCCCCGCTTGTTATGCCCTGTACCAAAAACCCTGTTAAATGATTTAAGTAGAGGAAAAGTACCTACATAATGAATATATTGAAGACGACTCATAGATGTCAAAATTCCCACAGAATTTAATGAACTGGATGACGGGAATCAAATCGCGGACGTCCGCTAGTAGCTATACAGAGCAATAATCAAGCCAATTCACCACGACCTTATTCATAATGTTTCACGGTAAACTTGCCATTGTTAATCGAAGTTTCAATATTTCGACCTCAGCGTTAGAGCAGTACATAAATGTCGTAGGGTGAACGCACCTCTGGGCATTGTACATTTAGACAAACATGTAGATGGTTTTTATTTACATAGAATACTGTGGCTCGCAGGAATGGACCTAGGGATGCGAATGCGAGTGATGAGACATTGTTAGAATACGCTTTTAGAATTAAACTCATGTCAGAGTTGTTTTGTAGTTATTTTTCAGTGATTTACAGATAGTTCTTGCAGTTAAACAGATTTAGTATGTCTTTATTTATAAACTTAAGGAACTTTTCTGAAAACCTAGAAATCAAATTTTATATCCTACTTTCATAATAGGTTTCATAATTATTTTACTTTTCGTTTCGTTTTTTGTTATTATGGTCAGTTTCTAGAGAATATAAAATAAGAATCAAACTGGTTCAGATGAATGCTCCCAATACAAATAGCTTTTAAAAATTGTTTCACCATTTCCATTTATTATTTTAGCAATGCTACATGTCGATTTAGTAATTTTCTTTCTACGATCAAATAAAATAGTCACGTTCAACCTCTTTTCGTGTGCAGTAAATGTAGATCTGTTTTTTAATAGTTTCTCACCAATTATGTTTATAACTGACAATCTCGTACAACTGTACTAAACTTCATTCCCATAATGTGCTCACTGTCACCCGACGCATCAATCAAATATATCGACTTATTCACAACCGTCTAACTGGCGATTGGAAGCGCACGAGTCGATCGCGATGACCTCATTCTAATGCTTAAAAACTTTCGTAGGCACGTGACTGCCATGTGCATTGCTATTTGTATGTTTATATTTTCTAACGTAAGTATGCATATCTAGGTTTAGTTTTTAACTAGATTTTATCTGTTCTTATTAAATCACCTTTTATCCAAACAAACTTTGTTATCGTGATATGTAAATAAATATTTTATTTGAGCTGTAGAGAAAACAACAAAAAAGAATTAAATAAAATTTAACTTCATAAATATAAGATGTTATTGAGTGAAAAAGACGATCAATAATTTGATTTAATTGAAATCGAGAAATCGATTACTTAGTTGTTAATACTGTGACTATCATCCTCTAATAGGCCTGTGAAACCGCTGCGATATCACGAGTGACCCTCATAAACACTCCGCTGAAATCTTTATTGTAAAACAAAATATTTTTTATCGTGCCAACTGCGGTGTGCTTTAAACATGGCCGTCGCCCGCCGGCGCCATTCAGTACAACCGCAACCAGTGGCGAAGGCGCTCCCGCCATAATGCACTAATATACGAACTTTTATAACAAAATTATTAAATAAAAATTCAGTGTACCACTTTTTTTAATTCTAAGTTAGTGTAAAAAAATATAAAGAACTATATTATAAAGAGGTATTACTGTGGATTTTAAATTTCGAAGTTTCGGACACGAGTAGATGCTAATTAGCCGGCATCAAGTTTGAAATTTAAATCGCCCGGGGTCATTTTGCGATTACCGTGATTGTGATTATTTGTGCACGGAGTCTAGACCGAGGATACTGCGGGTGAGTGACATTAGAAGGTACCTAGATTAAGCCCAGCTTTATTTTTACACTGAGATCGCGCGGGAAGCGCACACGTAACTATTTTTGGAGCACGCTGTGTTAGCATCTATTCTCTAAGCTACATTCTCAAGTTACAATAGTTGCGAGAAAGTTGTAAAAATTTATGTGCGGTCTTAACACAAATCGACGCATTCTAAACCAGTCGTAAAATCAAAGAAAGTCGCGTGAATTTGTATCTACACATCAAAATAGTGTTTAAACGTACGCACATCTTTACAATATGTTTTAATCAATAGTTTGTTGATATGACACAAGCAAAAACTGCATTGCTAAAAATAAACATTATAATTGTAAGTGTCCTTATGTATCATAAAAATCTTGTAAAGCACGTTTAACCATGGTGGCTAATGGGTTTGTTAACTTACGGAACGTTGATTAATAGCTTCTGTTAGCAAAAAAGTATTTATTCTGAAAATATCTACCTAAATAAATTACTGATTGAAACTTTAGGCCCTCTTTTCTTTCCCTCTTTTTAATTTCCTGATGAATAGCCTGTGTAATAAAGACATGCGTCTATATAATTGTCCAAATTGTTGCTTTCTAAAATTTGCTCTATTCATTATTATTTAAATAATTCTTTTCATCATAATACGCCAAGTATGTAAAACCGGCTGAACAAATTCAGACAAGAATATATATATGCCTTTTCTTAAGTTTTCTACACCGCTTGTGACGTCAATTTAATTTTCAAACATGTATACAATTATTCTACTGAATCACATTCAAATAACCGGACAGGGATTTAAATTGCACACTCGAAAGCATACAAGTGGATCACGTAGTAAGATGGACAGCAGTTTTTGCGAAAATCTTTGACATTCATACAATTGTAGTTAAACTTTTGTTTGGAAAAAAAACCACCTTTGAAAAGACGTATTACGCTTAATGTGCCGCTGTTTGTATTTAAGTAATGCTTACTTTTTACTTAATATAATGCTCATGCACAACATGATTACTATAAAGACATTTATTATATTATTTTATAATGTTAACATATTTTTTTATAAAAAAAAACAGTAGGAATACATGTGCTGGCAAAGAGTTTCAAGTTTTTGGAAGTACGAAAAGCAATAATTTGTGCGTGATGTTGTGGTAGAGACAGTCAATTGATGACTTCTAAGACCGGCACGGGTGCTATTAGAATTATTCGATTAGAGGAAGAATACAGAACTTAAAGAGCCGGCTGGGGAAGCGTCCATCACTTATTAGTGCTTAATTAAATTTTAAGGCTTTATGTACTGAATAGCTTTGTTATCTCGTATTGCTTGCTGATACCAAAAAATCGCGAAACGGATTTGATAAACGAATAACTTTGGTAACCTAACTTTTAGGTTTTTATTATTATCATCACAGAAAATTAATTTTGTGATTATCATCGATCCAGATAGACTACAGGAATTAATTATATTAATTGTAGGTATGTAGATATACCTATAATATTCAGTTTCAAGTTCAGTGTAACAGATGGTGCGTAGCTATAGTCGTACCGAGGCCGAGTCTACAACAATCGTTATTTTAAAAAAAATTAACACTGAAAAAAAAGAAATTGTGTCTGAATTGACGCTACCGAAGCATTAAGTCTGCAGTGTTCCACTTGAAATATTTTTAAAATTAGAACTTAATTCTTTCAATAAACTTTAGTTAAAAAAATAAAAGTCATAAGTGTCATAACACATTTGTTGAATTGATTTTATGCAATTATAATTATTATATATCTAGACATCTAAACGGCTAATGATTGGACGTACTTTCCACAACCTTGAACTGCGTAAAAGTAGAATGAAACCTCTAATCTAACGCATGTGACCTCGTAACAGCTTCGCTCATAAGCTTTAAGCGTAACAAGCACCGTCTCTACCTCCCTGAAATAATCACTCACACGAAATGTCAATAATAGGGAAAGGTAGGCAGTGTAATCACTGGGCATGGACGGCATTTCATCTTAGGCCTCAGAATGACAACGCACCTGCAATATCAAGTGATTTTTCCTTGTTATTGCAGGTGTCTATAGGCGACGGTAACCGCTTACCATCAGGTGGGCCGTCAGCTTGTTGTCATCTAGTTGTATAAAAAAAATAGTGTTGTTATTTTAAGAACGAAATAATTACGATTTATCGGTCAGCTAGACTGTCTAAAAATACATGGGTAGTTTTGGACAGTCTAGCGTGGAAAGAGCAGTGTATTACAATAGTAGGTACGAAATAAAATATAAGGCTGTGGTTGTGTTCCTTGTCAAGAGTTAGATGTAAAAGTTTGACACCTTTCAGACCATTTTTAAAAACATTGTCGCCCTGAACGTACTTACCACAGCAAAACCAAAAACGTTACGTTGCGCACAATTAGGTTTTCTTTCGGAACATACGTTGATATCCTTGATTATAATTATATAACAAACTAATTAAGTTTAAATTACATAAATTAATACAGTCAAAACTTTCTCAATTGTGGAAATATATCGAGCGGTTTTTGACAGCATTTTGATACAACGACGTTACTATAGCAACCATCTATGGGAAGGTATTTACTGTCGAACGATCGTTTTTGATTTAGTTGGTGCCTAGGAACAAGTGTTAGCGTCACAAACGTTTAGAAAAACACGTCAAAATGTTTGTTGGACAGCGGAAAATACGTATATATAAACAATGGTTCCCATAGCAACGTCTTTGGATCTTAATACTGTCAAAAAGCGCCATAAAATTTGTGCTCTACGGAACGATTTTGATTTTGCTTTGGTAAAAACCTTTAAAATTAGCGCAATTGACATCCCCAAAAAAATGCGTACTATAGCGTATTGTACCACAAACACACACTACAGTTATACCACACACATGTATACACATAACCCGCGCACATGCTACGATATCGACCCAAATTTTATTTCGGATTTCTTTAACACCCGGTGTAATAGGGTAATCCATAATATTACACGCGAAAGTCACACTTTCACACCTAAACCGCTGGGTCGACTTTAATGAAATTACATACCGAGGAAGGACATAGGCTAACTTTTGGAGTGATAAGCGATATGTAGGAAATAATGATAATAATTAAAGGAAAATATTTTTTCTTTCTATTGCCATCTATGTGCCACGAACATGAAAATAGGTGGGAATTGGATGTTGCGAATGAAACGGGAGACCTTCGTCCCGTTAATTATTTATTAAGTTACGGTAGTGTGAAGCAACGTGTCTGGTTAAATTTGCCGCTTCACTGAATGCCTAGGCCGTTGATTGAACGCCGGAATCTAATGAAACGAGGAAATGAGGAGCTCAGTGGCCTAGCAGTGGTTTAAGCGCTCTGGTTTCGTTTGGAGAAACAAAGCAACTCTCCTCATGTGTTTCTCCCATGTAGGAAGGCCTGTGCCCAGCAGTAGGGCGTATATAGACTGGTGATGTGATACTAATCAAACATACAAATATCCATGACTCGTTAAAAATGCTCCAACGCGTCATATAAACATCTGCCCCTACCAGCAATCGAACCCGGGACTACTGGTTAAATAGTGAGGGATTTAACTTGTCTAAATTATATGCAAAGCACACCAAATGATTCAACACCACCTGAAGTGAAGCGGTAAGAAGAGTCCATATGCGAAGACAGTTATAGATAGCTATGTGATGAAATACATACCACTATTGCTAGCGTTTATCTATCAAAAAGGATTTAGCAGAAACAATGTTAATATTGACACACTTTATATTCGTCATTATTGAACATAATATGGTCGTGTTATTCAAATTTATAAGCTTCGATATACAGGTGTGATATCTAACAATGATACTTAACACATAATTTTAGTTGTTTTTGCTTTTACTTCTGACCGCCATTGTCATTTTTTCAAGTCAAGTTTTAATAAAGTAACTAAGTATACTACAGTATGCAGATTTCTGTGCTGACTGATATTTGAAAATATAAAGGTTATAAGATTGTGCAACTAATACGTATCGTAACATAATATTTTTTTCAAAATCCCAAATAAAATGTATTGATCAACCAACTGTTGTTGTCAAAATGTTCAAAGGACCCGATAAACCGGGGAAGGGTGTCTCTTCCGAGAAACTGCTGAATGTAATATTTTGGGTCGTTTTTTTCTGAGACGGCCAGTATTTGGGCGTTATTTATGAATGATGTGGCGCTAAATTTATTATGTTCGAAGGACGCATTTGCAGCTCGTCGTGCCATTGTATAATTTATGCTATGTTAATAGGCGTGTTGGCGCCAGTTTTTTTAAACGTATTTAAAATTATGAAACTAATTTCATTGTGTTTATTCTGTCGTATATTATTAATGTTTGTCTGATGGACAATAGTATTAATTTCTTTTCTTTTAAGGTTATATAGCATAATAACGAACCCAATGATTTCGTTAACATCCATCAGTACAACCGACCGTATGTAAAAGTTACTTTTATCCGGATCTGAATAAAACATTAATAATTCCAAAATTTAGTATAGGTATGTATATGTAGGTGTGTAGTATATAAGAGACGTAACTTAAATCACTACAAATATAATTATAAATTAAAATCATGGAATAATACTTATACTGAAAAGTAGGCATCAAACAGTATACTTTGTCAATTATCAAAAAGTAAACTTAAATAATTTAAACAATTCATTAGACAATGGAAAAGAAAACGTGTGGAAACATTGTATATAGTACGTATTTCAAATGAAATCTCTTCCAGCAGTCCCAAGAAAAGTAGGCATCAAACAGTATACTTTGTCAATTGTCAAAAAGTGAATATAAATCATGGATAATATTCGATATCGGATGCTTTTAATGTTTTTCGTTGGCAATCAAAATTTGTCTTCTTGAAAAAGAAGCCTCGGATTTTTTCTGTGATCTCATCGGTGTCCGGTCCTATGTCAAATATTAATCTGTGTGTTCACACTATCTGAAATGTGGGCTCTACAAATAGTAAGAGGAGCTAGATAAAATAGCTGTTAGACATCAGAATTAAGTTTGAAAATCGTACCTATTAACATACTTTAGTAAGCTTAGTTTAAAAGTTATTGAATTTTTTTAATAACACCTGATAATTATTATCCATTTAATTTTTACTGTGCAAATGACTATAAACGTAAGTACACGTATCACCAAACAAGTCGTTCTCTTCCTTAATGCCCCATATATTTTGCTACGTATCTTTGTAGGACAGTTTATCTAACCAAATAATATTTAATCTAACTAAAGCGACTACCGCGTATATGTATAATAAACATACTACTAAATAGGTTATATTTTAATGAAATAATATTTGTTGTGCTTAACCTATTTTTACCAACAATTTATAAAGGAAATAAATAAGTATACCTAATTTAAGTAAATGATGATAATTAAAATGTTTTAAATTTTTTTCTACTTTTCATTTACATGTTCATAAAAACAGCAACTAAAACGACAAGAAAATAAATCCTCCGCCCTTTTTTTTAAAGAAATGAAACTTACCGTCACAATATTTGATTTTTAGGCCTCCATAACCGAAAAGGAACCTTCGTAATTACGCCGTGTGTATAGACAAAACGAAATGATATGGGGTTCTATTTTGGATATGGTCCGACGACATTACACAACACACAGAGACAGACAACACAGACATCACAGACTTACTCACAAAGTACAAGTAACAAGTAAGTCTCTGTATGTCACTGCTTTGGGTAAAAAAAATGCTAGTTAAAGCCGTCGTTGGTGATTTTTTTCAAGCTAATATTTTGATTGAACATGATTCCTTTTTTATTTTACCAACAAACCACTTTCGCCATATATTAAAAATTAATCGAATTAGATTTTTGTCCGACAAACTCTTGACCTTAAGTTTTAAATTTTATTTTCTGCCACGAACTTTTCTCCATATATAAATAGATATATTCATACACTACGATACACTTTTACTATCAAAACAAAAGTCTAGTCATTGCAAGATTATCATGTTATCTTGAATTCATATGATTCAATATTAGACAAATTTAATAATACCCATAAAGGTAGAGGCCATTTTACAAGTGAGTCGTAAAAGAATACCAAGTGACATATTTCGCGTAGTTTTATGTCAATAAAACTGATTTTATATTTAACTTATTCCGATAATGATTACTATAACATCGACTGTGGTGCGATAAAGTCTATGGAATATGGGTTTTCCTCCTAATTTTCCTCTTAAATTATTACAGTTAAATACGTTATACGTTTACAATTTACAGGCACGAGTACCACATATTCTATCATTGACCTTACGTATCTTTGTAAGTAACTATGGCCACTATACCTCGTGGTTTTAATTTGTGATGTGATGTTATTTTCCTGCTCTTCGCGATTTAAAAACTTGGTAAGATTATTAATATTTTTAACTATATAGGTATTATTGTTAAAAATACAGAAGCATTAGAAATCAAAATTCGCGTAAAGAACACTTTTTTAAACCACCACATGATAAGCAAGCTGACGGCCCACCTGGTGGTAAGTGGCTACGGTCGCCTATAGACTGTTTCTTCTTCAGGAATAGGTACAAATCAAACTAATGATCAATGAACAATCAAATAATTGTACCTAAAGAAATAAATGGCTGTATAACTAAATGAAAATTGTACTGTCGGTACTCGGCAGTCGCGAACTTTCGTAGACACAGCTTAAAACCTTTTCTAAGTTTTGGGTGCGTTCGAAAACTTCAATCTGAAAAATATTTTTAATTCAATTATTTCTTTAACATCATCTACACACGTAGGATAACTAACGGAACGGTGTAGATCGAGAGGCTCATCAGGCAATGAGCATAGTTTGACTTGTTTTGTGTTGTTTTGTTTGAGTATCTGCTGAATGTCAGACTTGACAGTAGTATAAGAACCTCAATATTTCTTCAGATCACCATTTTCATTCCAAGAACACGGACATATCGATGGAGAAAATCTTTCACGTGTTCTTCGAGCTACGCGTGCACGAGTTAGATCAAGCTATCAAAACACGTCTGTCAACAAAGCGTTTTCGACCAAAATTAGTTTAACTAAGGTGCCCCACCTGATGGTAAGCGTTTACCGTAGCCCATGGACGCTTGCATCACCAGAAGTATCACTCGCGCGTCGCCGATCCTGTAACAAGCATATCCTACTGCGGAGGTTTTGTAGTATAGGCAAGGTGAAACCTCCGCAGGAAAAAAAGTAATTGATTGTGTTATTTAATATAATACAATTAATGTTAACGATTTATTAAGACAATTGAAAAGAAAACGTGTGGAAACATTGTATGTAGTCATCATCATCATCATCACCAGCCTATATATGTCCCACTGCTGGGCACAGGCCTTCCTACGTGGGAGAAACACATGAGGAGTTTGGGCCATAACACCACCACGCTGGCCCAATGCGGGTTGGTGGGTTAAAGCGGTTGCAGTAACAACCGGGACCAACGGCTTAACGTGCCTTCCGAAGCACGGAGGAGCTCAAGATTATAAATTTGATTGACCCATCCAGGGACCAACCATGGCGAAAGTTGCTTTGTTTTCGTGAACGAAACCAGAGCGCTCAAACCACTACGCCACCGAGCTCCTCTTGTATGTAGTACGTATTTCTAAATGAAATCTCTTCCAGCAGTCCCAAGAAACCTAACACAGATAAATGAAAATAGTGTGGGTGTACAAATTGTCATAGTAAATAATGAAATGTAAATAAAAACATACAAATAAAACATATTATACATAAATAAGTAAAACATAAACTCCCATTGTTTATGCTTGCCATAAGCTTGATGGCGAAAGCTTAAAAGTTTGGATTGCACCAAAATATTAATCATGCATTTTTTAATTTATTTATTACATTTTGTTCAATAAACACAAGCCCGGACATTATTTTACGATTTCACGAAATGTAGACTAATTATGAACAATCAGATTATTTAACAAAACTAGATCCTAATTAACTCATGAAGTATTGACTATTGCTATTAAGAAGTATAGACCAAGGGACAAAGGGAACAGAGAATCTTACTATGTTTATTTAGTATATTTCTAATATTTATATACATATTATTATCATTATTACTCCGTTATCTAGTATCCAAAATACAAGCTCTTAATGATGCTTACTTTGGGCTAGATAATAGGTGTGAGTGTATAAATATTATTATTGATTTATTAATTATTTATTTAATGTTAATAAATCAGGTGTGAATATTTTACGTAGCATAGCAATAAACTAATGTACCCTTAGTACTTGTTCTGTTTTAGATATATCCACTAATCCCCTGCTCTCTATTCTATAATATAATTCTGGAGTAGGTAACACCAACAGATAGTGTCATAAATAATTTATCTCAGCTCTTACTCTATTATGTTTATTTAATTGCACATTGTTTACGTATGCTAAGTAGGACAGAGAGGTACCTAAAATAACGACATATTGGTATTGTAAAGTAAACAGACCCTCCATTTAATTTGTTTATACTTCATTACAATTTATATCTGTAATTATTAATATGCTAATTATCAATAGCAAAATAGAAAAAATTCCAAAGATAGCTCTTTGGATTTTTTTCTATTTTGCTATTGATAATTAGACGTCAGAAAATTACATATTTTTAGGCTTTGTGCTATATTTTAGTGAGGAGCTCGGAGGCGCAGTGGTTTAATCGCTCCGGTTTCGATTACGAAAAACAAAGCATCTTTCGCCATGGTATATCCCGGGATGGGTCAACTGAAATTTCTGATCTCGAGCTCTTCCGTGCTTCGGAAGGCACGTTAAGCCGTTGGTCCCGGTTGTTACTGCAACCGCTTTAACCCACCAACCCGCATTGGGCCAGCGTGGTGGTGTTATGGCCCAAACTCCTCATGTAGGAAAGCATGTGGCCAGCAGTGGGACGTATATAGGCTGGTGATGATGATGTTGATGATAAAGATGAAGCTATTTAAAAGTTGAAATGCAAACTACTACCACAGAATAACCAATAGTCTCTACAATTTTTTTATACATATATTGGAATGACCGTTTAAGTTAGCAAATATTATGGCTATCCGACTTATTAATTATTCTAGTGGATTCTGCAAGCTCTTATTTTCAAACTATTTTATAAATGACATGGGCCGACCATTATGGTGAGATCTGACCATGGAAAGTAGCTGCGACCACATTCCTCGAGAAATGGCGAGATTTATTTATAGTCTAGCTTTTAAAGATGACCGTCTTCAAGAATTACAGATGCTATAATTTCTAAGTCTATGATCTTGAATATAGAGCTGTGTTGATAGCGTGAAATTATAGAGAACAATTAAAAATTGTTATCTATAAGTTTTAATTTTGTAAGTGAATACAGTGGCGATGTAAGTGTATTATTTTTTAGCTTTAATTATTTTATGCAGGTACTTATTTTTTATGCTACTCTATGTTTTTATTCTCTTATTACCTACAATACAAGGTACTGGTAAGCAATACTAAGTATTGCTTGAAAAATATGTTTCCGCATTCTACAATACTCATTGATATGTATGTAATAAAATTTGTAATTGTCTTCATAAATTTTATACTACTTAATATATAACGAGAATCAGAGTCGTATTACTTACCTATATTTACTTATAGTTCAGGAGCCACAGTAGTTGAGCCTTGAGGTTAAGAAGTTATTTCAATTATTAAGCCAGTCCTAAAAATAATGCCTACATCTATAGATTAGATAATAGTTAAACTACAGGTATCAAGGGATTTCCTTACAATTGGTGCACATGGGTACATGGGTTCCTTCAAAAGAGGCGTAATGAAGCACCTTTTGGGCTGGCAAGATGGAGGCGGCTAGAGCAGTGTCTGAACTGCCATAGCTGTCTTCGCATATGGACTCTTCTTACCGCTTCACATCAGGTAGTGTTGAGTCATTTGTCGTGCTTTGAATAATAAATTTTAAAAAATGCTGCTGTCTATGAGCAATAGTTATCACTTACCATCAGGTGGGTAACTTGCTTATTTTCCATAATTTAATATTAAAGAAAATATTTCTTATTTTTCTCCTAGCGCGTAAGTGTCCTTGTTGAATGAAAAATTTTGGTGACAAAATAGAATTTTATTAGATACAAATATAGGTTCCTATGCTATAAACCTGATATACCAGTATTATAAATGGTCAAGAACTTGAAAATCAGCATAAGTTTACGTGTTATTATATACATTCACAATGATAGTCACGACATCGCAGTCAATATTTAGTATCCATTCAAATAAGTTGTTTCATATGTAATTGAAGTCCTTCTAATTATTTATTACGAGTACGAATTAGTGAACCGAGGATTTTATGTAATGTCATCAGGTAGGTCCGGACGTTTAGTTATAGGTATCCATAAAAAGCAACTGACGTAAACACTCCTATTGTTGTAGTCTCAGATCATAGAAATAAAGTTGTAGTCATAACAACCGCCTATTTACTGGAGGTGTTTTTATCATTATGTTTTATTCTTAATTGGATAATTAAACAAAAATAAAACACAAAAATAAAAATATCTCGTACACTATACCTATTTTTATTTTCGTTTTTTATTCGTATTTGGATAATTAAAAAAGAATTAAATACGAAAATAAAAGTACCTCCTTAATAGGCGTTGTATTTGACTGCCACTTTAATAGGACTAGTTACGTTATGTCTCGCAATTACAAAAAAACTTTGTTTAATGAGTAAATTAAATAAGCATTGAAATCTATTAAAATTTATTTATTTTTAAATCTAGATCACACTAAACTACAGTCGCTAAATACTTAATAAGTATTTCCTTATAAATCATCGTAACTATCATAATAAATGCGCACGAGTATTATTTAATAATTTTATGTAAGAAGTTCGTATTTTCCATCAGTCGAACTGGAAGCCGTGACCTTTTGCGTACGTGATTGTTGTTATCACCGCCGAACCGATTTTAATTTAGCACAGTATTCGTTTCAATTAATATTGACAATATATGCGCAAAATATGGTAAATTAAGATACCTATAGGTAGGAATTCCAGAAATATAAATACTCACGTAATTTTGACTGAAATCTAGTTATCTAGTTATATTGCGTTCTTTTCTAACGTTTTTATGATTTCCTATACGCAAGTATAGGAAAACATAAAAACGTTGGAAAATGTTTATTTTTTTAAAACTTCATGAGAAAACTTACCTAAACCTTATCTATGTATTAATCGATGAAGTAAGTACCTACCTATAAACTTTTTTATAAAAAGTAAAAACGTGAAAGGATTTTTTTTTCGATAGAGCTGAAACTGCCCCACCGAGCACCTCCTGCGAAAATCAATAAAATTTCTATAGTGTGTGAGCTAAGCGCCGCCGGCGCCGATGGGCTAGTTATGATAGGATGAAAAGTTAATATTCATTTATCATAATCAATAAGGTGCCACCGTTAGTAATTAATTTTTCCTCATAGATTCCTAGGTCATTGTCGATCGTAAAATGACTATAATGAGTTTTATTTGTCCTTTCTCGGTCTCATTGATATTAATAGGAAAGACTCCGATTTATGTGCCATAAAATAAGTGCACAGCGTAAAGGTATGTTGTAGATTTACTTATTACATTTATGAACACTAATAAAGAGGCATGTAAATGATAGATTGATTAACAAATTTTTGTTTTCTTAATTTTTTATCAAAAGATAAGTATTTTGTATAAAACTCATCATCTAAATAAGTATTCCAAAGAATACCTACACAAAATTGATAATTTTCTGACTTTGAATTGTTATAGTACCTACTTACGTATGATATGTGAAGAAGAATTTGTCTTATTTAAACTTGACGTGTTTACAAATCTAATTAGTTAAAATTTAGACAAAAATTAGTTCATGATCACAGTATAGTACACTTGATAACCTACATTTAAATACGACCGAAATTTTTATTAAATATGAAAACAAATATATGTTTTCGTGACAGACAAGTGTTAGCTTAGATAAAACATGTTTGCCTTTCGCCACGAATTGAATTTCTAAATAAAAGAAGAAACTTTCCTAGAAACGTCACACAAAAAAGATGGAATTAAAAGTAACATTAATTAGTTAGTAATTAAAAATACTCAAATGTAGTAATACGATGACGGATTAATCAACCGCTTTGAAACACTTCCTCTCTAACCCCAAATACCCTTATATTATACCTTATTTAAACTATTACCAACATCTTGTTCAACAAAATTGTTTACCATTTTAAGCTAAGAGTAAGGTATTACAAGATATCAAGTTGTCAACCTATACATCAAGTTGACAATGTCTTTTACAGCGATATAGGTTTGAAAACATGTTTTCGAAATAACTTAAAAAAAACACGAGACGATTTGCTTTGAAAAAATGCGTACGTACTTAAATTATATGTAATATATAATCATTGTTTACTTAGAAATACAAATTCAGGATTTTATAAATGTTCAAGTTAGTAAAGGTACTCAAAAAATATAAAATTAATAATTTAAGTAACCCCCGGCCTCAATTTTCATCTATCGAACACCATCTCGTTGAGACTATTCATAAAAGCCTAAACACGCTATATCTGCTGTAAGTTTCTGAAGAGATAAGGATCCAGCAGAATTTTCGATGGAATAGGTTAATCAATCGGATCTGTGAAAGTTAGTAATACCCTTTTTTATCATGTAGAAAATTTGCTGATAGTCATTAAACGCCTGAACTGATCTTCATGTATTAAAGCTAGTCAGCATTCAAACAAAAAAAAAACCGAATCAAAATGGGTCCATTCGTTTAGGAGCTACGATGCCATAGACAGACACACAGATACACAGACAGACATGTAAAACTTATAACACCCTTTTTTCGTCGGGGGCTAAGAAGTGAATGCCAGAAAAGTAAAAAGCTTTTGAAGCTTATACTTATTACGCATTCCATATGTTATTTGGTTATTCAGTGATAACATGTTGATATCTTTAGCGCACGGAACATTTGTGTGACAGTCTGATAACGTTTTGCGGTAATGCTATCAAAAGATACACTTTTTAGGACCAAATTATGAGTCGTATGAATTGTGACTTGTTAATTTTAGAATCAGCACTACATCATTCCTTCCTTCAATAATTGCTATTTATATTTATGTTGAAGTGGTATATAGGTATGAATCGATTGAATTATTTATATTATACAAGCTGACGACGAAAACGTTGTTTTGCCAAAAAAAAAAATAGATAGCCGATTCTCAGACCTACTGAATATACATATAAAATTTTATGAAAATCAGTCAAGCCGTTTCGGAGGAGTATGGTAACTAAATTTGTGACACGAGAATTTTATATATAAGATTTAATTCATTGCAGTTAATGGGTTCCTTCAAAAGAGGTGTGAAAAAGCACCTTTTGTGCCAGCAAGGTTGAGGTAGCTAGAGCAGTGTCTAAACAGCACTAGATGTCTTCGCATATGGACTATTCTTACCACTTCACATCCAGGTGGTGTCGAGTCGTTTCATTTGTCGTGCTTTGTTCTAAAAAAATAATTAAGTACCTAATGTATTTTATTTTAGTTGTAATCTGTATGATTATCTGTTCACACACTCTGTTCTAGCAAGTCTGCTGGTAGAAATATCTTTAGAAGCAGGCAGAGCCTATGTACACATGACAGCTCATAAAGTGTAACAATTGCACTACGAAAGCGGCCTTTATTACGAGCGGAGTAAGGCGGTCTCAAGGTCAAACTGTTACGCTTGGTGTGCTGTCGACTGTACTTATTTTGTCTCCTTTTGAATATTGTGTGTGTAGGTACAGACGACAGCACATCAAGCGTAACAGTTGGACCTTGAGACCGCCCTTATTATAAACGTAATAGAGGCGGCTTTCGTAGTATGTGTACATGAATTTACAAATAAATAAATATATAATTTTTCACAGAATATGAATGCATTGAAATAATATTTAAGATTCTTGCAATTGTAAACTACCTGTGTTTATAGGCACTGCGCAGTTTTTTGCCGAATAAATTATCTGTTAATATAATTAAACAAATGCTAACTCATTCATTTAGAATATTCATTTATTGTTCCATCACGTTGCATTAGGAATAGAATATGTTAAATAAATGATTGTTATTGAAGGACATTTATTGCTCGCATATTACATACCTATCGTATACCGCGAGCAATAAATATGTCTTGCCCCCTTTGAAACTATCGGCTATCAGATTCAATTAGAAAAGTCACATGCTGTCTTGTTTTGAAGCACCGTGATAAAAAGTGACAGGTACAGAGCTTCCGATATTCGAAAATCCAACGGTTGTGAATAAGAGGGTTGGACTTCGATAATAATCATTCAATAACAAACATTCGTTAAACACATTCTCTATTCAAATATTATTCAATTAATTGATTGTAATCTGTTAAAGTAAACCTACCTCTAAGGTGAGATGAGAATGCTTCATATTGTAAATAATATACATTTCACTTTTAAAATTAATTTTCTCGCGTAGTGTAATAATAATATCAATCAAGAATTAAATATTTGCTGCTATGTGACGGTGACCTAAACTTGCAAAACTGATCTTAGCAAGATACAGAGAACATGTCTAGCGATCACTGGAGCATTTAGATCCACTCTAACGGCAGTGATGGAGGTGCTCTTAGACCTCTCACCACTGCATATTGTGATTGAGACAGAGGCAAGGAAGGCGCTATAATCTACACAGACTCAAAGTGGCAGGTGTGTGGGACAGTACCAAGCCTCTGTCGAAACACACAAAATTGGCAGGATGCTTCTGTTCAGGTATATGGAAATGGGTCGAAATTAGCATTCCCACCAAAGAGGAATGGAAATGTAGACCACCATACCCGGAGAAGGGTAGCCTGATTTGGTTCACAGATGGATCCAAGATGGAATCGGAAACCGGTGCTGGGGTCTATAATAAAAATAACCAACTTTACGAAAGCATGGGAAGGTTTGCTACTGTCTTCCATGCGGAGACATATGCAATCATTCTTTGTGTAATAAAAATTATAGAACAACTGACTAAGAATCAAACTATATATATTCTTAGGGATAGCTAGACAGCCCTGAAAGCTCTCAACCCACCGCGCACTAACTCAGATCTGGTCTTGAATGCTATACGGGCCTTAAATAAGCTCGGAAGGTATAAAAAATAAGACTGATCTGGGTAGTGGTCATGTGGTAGTAATAAGAAATGAGAGAGCTCATGAATTGGCAAGGAAGGACTCTGAAAACAAATACATTAGCACTGAGCCCTTCATACCCCTTACACAAAGTTTCATAAACACAGCCATTAAAGTAGGTGTTAAGAACAGGCAAGACTAAATGGCAAAAGATACTGGGAGTAAAGCACTCCAAGTCCTTCATAGGGGGCGAGGTGGGTAACTGGAGTAAACACGTCTTTAAAAACGGTAGAACTCAGACTCGCTTCTTGACTGGAGCGCTCACAGGGCACTTTGCCACCGACCACATGCTTTACAAAATGCTACTCTCTCCAACACAACTTTGTCGAGCATGTGGTAAAGGATAGGAACCAATGGAACATCTTTTATGTCAATGTGATGCCTTGGCTAGGATCAGAGTGGGTCTTCTGGAAGTGGCATATCCAAAGACAGAAAGAAGACTATAGGCTCTTTCACCCCACTAGTATAGTAAAGCTTATGGTAGCTATATTCGGGACACAGGAAGAGTAAAAGCAGGAGAAGTACAAAAGATCCCGAAGGGTCGAAGTTTCTTTCTATGATCTGAGGTCGAAGTGCATCGTGACGTGATCACGGCCCCATTATAAGATAAGATACGGTGACCTACCACGAACGTTGTTATTATATTATTTTAATCAATCAAAACTGTTTCCATCTGAAATATCGTTATAAAGCAAGGTGCATTCAATGACACGACAGAAAAATAAAAATAGCTCAGAAAATTATAGTTTCTTTTTTTTAATTAATAATAAAATACTTACAATAAATGATGAAAATGACATTTAAAATTAAGATTCTATACAGCTAAGTAGCTTAAATAACCTAGAGACCTAAATAAATATAATCAAGCTTTTAAAATGTTGTTGTAATTTCAATAGTTTATAGACTTCTATCATCCTTGATATTAATAAACAATAATATTATGACATGTCGATAACAGTATTAATGATAACAACAGTAAGAAGGTCGACATTGTTGAAGAAAAACAAAAAGCGTCGTCGCCATGTTGTGGGCCCGGCGCGGGCGCGCGCTTGCGTCGTTCAGTGTCGTTATCAATGCACATTCAGTGATTTATTCCTCTGGTCCCTGTAGATTATATCGTTGTAGGCAGGTCACACGGTCGACGACACCACTCGCTGACTTTTGTAATTTCATAGCAAAAATAAAACAAATTACGAATCTAAGTTGCAGAAATCAGAATTGTTAGTTGCATTATAAGCTAAATAATAATTATAGCTGCGAAATATATTTTTACAAATAAAATTCTTGGGCTACTCGACTCATAAAATATAAGCTAGGTAATTAAAATAATATAAAACTAGAAAAATTTCACGTCCTGAGGCGGGAATCGAACCCACGACCTTTCGCAATCCGGGCGACTGCTCTGACCACTGAGCCACCCAGGACTTGGGATATTCCTGTGAAATTCTTCTAGTCTATCTGTATTTGCGTTTATGAGCTAACGTCCACCCTACAATGTCGAAATATTCTATTTCAACATCCGAAACGAGTATTTTTACAAACACCCACGATTCGGTTAAGTTGGGGCAGTGCTTTCAAATATTCTTAATTTTTGATTTTAACATACATACACACACACACACACATACACACACACACACACACACACACACACACACACACACACACATACACACACACACAATGCAAACACACACACGCAATGTATGTATGTATGTACACACATACATACATACATTTTTTTTTTTTTATAGAATATTTCGACATTGTGGGGTGGACGTTAGCTCATAAACGCAAATACAGATAGACTGGAAGAATTTCACAGGAATATCCCAAGTCCTGGGTGGCTCAGTGGTCAGAGCAGTCGCCCGGATTGTGAAAGGTCGTGGGTTCGATTCCCGCCTCAGGACGTGAAATTTTTCTAGTTTTATATTATTTTAATTGCTAAGTAATTTTTCAAACATTTATAATAATGTTAAAATCAAAAATTAAGAATATTTGAAAGCACTGCCCCAACTTAACCGAATCGTGGGTGTTTGTAAAAATACTCGTTTCGGATGTTGAAATAGAATATTTCGACATTGTAGGGTGGACGTTAGCTCATAAACGCAAATACAGATAGACTAGAAGAATTTCACAGGAATATCCCAAGTCCTGGGTGGCTCAGTGGTCAGAGCAGTCGCCCGGATTGCGAAAGGTCGTGGGTTCGATTCCCGCCTCAGGACGTGAAATTTTTCTAGTTTTATATTATTTTAATTACTAAGTAATTTTTCAAACATTTATAATAATGTTAAAATCAAAAATTAAGAATATAAGCTAGGTAGTTAGGTTAGGATATTCGGAATTTCATAGCGAAAATAAAAAATATCTGTGTACTGTAGTATATTATTTGCAAATTTATTTTTTGTATCAGAAAAGTAAAGACGAGCTAATATAACATTCTTAAGACACCATGTCTAGTTTAATTAAACATGACTAAAAATTGATAAATAAATAAAATTGGATAAATAGCCAAGATGTTACATAACTTTCCAAAGAACTTATAAAATAAAATAGTTTCAATTTATCTTTTGACAATAATGTTCTAAATATACCTTCTCGAGAAAATTCTCATAGATTGAAAATTTTAGGATCAATATTCTCTTTGCAAACTTTAAGCACCAAAGTTTGCACTTTGGTGCTTTCAATGTTCATGATAAATAGGTCACCTTCATAGGCTGTGTTTAGGAATTTTCCACAAAGTAATAAATTACACTTGTCCAACTGTTCAAACTAACATTTCATATTGACTTAACATTTTCATACGTTGCAACCAGAAAAGTCCAGTTTACTGTATTATAAAATTTTAAAAAAATATATTTAATTTCACTTTTCTTTATTTGATTGATTACAATCCACGTTAAAACTACAAGATTTACTTTTAAAAATGTTTAGTAAAACTATAAAATAGTTTCCTAATAAAATATAGCATTTTATTAGGAAACTATTTTATAATAGCTAATAATACTTTATTGAAACCAGCTAAACTACAGTATTCATATTTTCAGAAAACTTTTGACTTATTCTGCAGTATAGGTTTGGGTTGGTAGTGGTATTTTCTACTGCAGTTTTTTCTTTTGTGATGTGGAGGCACTTTGCGGATGCTCACTTTGAGGCAATTTTTGACTGATAACAGAAAACAACATGTTGACTATATTTTAGTACACACCATTTCTACCATTATTTATTCATTCTCCTAATCGTAGGGCTGCTGGAAGAGATTTCTTTTAGGAATAAGCAGTTCCCTTGTACTCTGTTGTCCTTGTTTATGTTTCCTTTGTTGATTTTTTGTGTGTACATAAATTGTAAAATAAATAAATAAACATTATTTTGTAGCGTAGTGTACTTGCGATGGGTATTGTCACCTGAGATGATTGAGGACAAATTACATTGGAAGCAGGCGGTATTATTTTATTATTTATATGTAAACATACCTTAATAAAATTATTATCCTCATAATCATCATATCAGCCTACGAAGTCCACTGCTGCACAAAGGCCTCCCCATCGATTACCAAACGGATCGGTATTACGCAGTCTGCATCCAACGGCTTCCCGCGACCCTGACGAGGACGTCTGTCCATCTAGTGAGCTTTCCGGTACGTGGTCGCCATGCAAGAACTTTCAAGCCCCACCGGCCGTCCGTTCTGCGTGCTATGTGCCCTGCCCACTTTAATTTGCTTATCCTATGAGCTACGTGACTGACTTAAATTCTCTTACGGATCGTCAGTTCTAATTCTATTTCGCAAGGAAACGCCTAACATAGCTTGCTCCATGGCTCGTGGGTGACTGTAAGCTTATACATAAGGGTTTCGACTTGAGGCTCTGAGGAATGTTGGTTGGATGAGAAGATCAAACGCAATTTCTCGAACGCTACCCATCCGAGTTGGATTCGGTGGCTTACCTCTTTCTCGAAGTGGGACTTAACTAGCTGGACCATTTGTCCGCAGTAAACGGACTCGTCAACAACTTCGAGAACAGAACTCCCAGCAGTAACTGGTATAGGTGCGACATATTGAACATAAGTTTTGTCTTATTCATTTTAATTGTTAGACCCACCTGTCGGGAAGTTCTATCTACGTCACCGAGCATTATACTCAATTCTTCTAGGTTTTCTGCCATGCATGACTATGTACTATATCGTCGGCAGATCGAAGATGAGTGATGTACACGCCGTTGATGTTGATGCCGAGTCCTGTCCAGTCCAGTAGTTTGAAAACATCTTCCATCCCTCCTTATAATGAATATCATAAATTAATCACACTATTTGCGTATGATGTAGTGTTTGTTTTCAAACATTGTCAGATTACGAAATGACATCGCGTACTTATTTATTTTCATCATAAAGCCATTTCTTTAATATTCAGTTGCGTCATGAAAGCGTTAACGAAGATATTGTTTATGTTTAAACAGCTGTGCTCATTATTATATTCAATATTATTTATTTTGTACCATGCGGTTCATTCGGCATATTATTTGAAAATATTACCCACGTGGTTTTCAGCTATCGTATTTTAATTATACGCAAAATACCTCTGCAATTTACATAATTTATTATGTTCACATTTAGTGGAACTGCTATTTTATTTTATCAAGCTTACATAATAATTATTATGTATAGGTACTTGTAATACTTTATAATTTTACCAATATTTTTAATAACCCTGTCTGAAAGGATGGTTCAATATAGAAAATGGTATATTTTTTAAAAACTTCATCATCTTTGAGAAGAAGACAAACAATATTTAAACAAATTTCGAAGTCGATTAACATTAAACAACGATCTTTGTTAACCACTATCGCTTAAGTCCTAACATAAAATCAGAAGCCGGAATCAATCCAAAAAGTGAGATAGAATCGGATAGAATGTATTTTTTTAATTTTATAAGAAAACTGTTTTTTTTTTCAGCATCCACGATGGTGGTGCGAGTTGCAACTGACGAGCGGCCTTTCGAGACGCCTTCCTCAGACGAGAGCGGGATGGGTCGAAGCGACTCGCCTAGCGACGCTGAGCCGGAGGCAGCATTGGTTAGTACAAGACACACGTAAAACAGGAGATGGGAAACCCTCCTAGACACATAAGTAGCATAAGTAACAACATAGACAAACCAAACCAAACCTTGAACTATTGTATTACGATTGTATTTAAACCGATAAACTGATATACATAAAAAAGTATAGCTTACAGCAGACAAGTATGGAGGATAAAACTTTCCTCTTACGAAATCAGCGTCGGATAACCCTGAACTTGCGGTCAAATATATCGTAACAGCTCATAGTCACGATATGAATATTTATAACATAATATCAATAATAAATACGTAAGACTTAAGTACCTACATAAATTTCATTAAAAAAGTACACACGACATTATATTTATTCAACTTCGCAAAATGATGTAATGTACTAAAATTTACTTCCAGAAGTTTCTACGTAATCATGTAATTTGATAAAAGTTTTTATTTGATTTGTTTCGAGTAATCCGGATAAGCAATTAAATTTAAATGAAATCCTCCGTAAATAGCTTGTCGACAACATATTTAGCATTCTACTAGGTAATGCTTGAAGAATCTAATACTAAATTACTTAATTCACTTGAATAAGTATCTACTTAAGGCTCATACTCTGTATCCTTATGGTAAATTAGTTTTACTTTAAGGATATATATACTCTTTATTGCACTTGTAAGAAAGTTTATCAATACATAAAGACAATTAGTTATGTGTACGTATCCAAGAGCTTGGTATCAAAACTAAATCATAGTACTAAACTCAGAAATTTTGCGCTAGTCCGAGAATATTTTCGATATTTAGTCATTTTAACATAAGCAGTTTGTGCAAGTTAAGCGATAATTGAACATTAATTAGAATATAACCTGCTACAGCTTAATTCTGTAACTTACTCTACTCTACTTTCTTTTACCTTTTCTTTTCTTTCATTTCTTATTGCTTTTGCAATTTTACGTTGCCAAAATGGTCTCGACGAGGCACTCATTTCGCTTGTCGTCTCGCTCTCTTGGTTGTCATTTTCTTGAACTCATGTAAAACTTTCCCCGCATAACATGATTACGTAGCAAAAGTGGTCTCGACGAGGCACCCATTTCGCTCGGCGTCTCGCTGTCTTGGTTGTCATTTTCATGTAAAACTCTGCCTGCATAACCGTATACTCTATGGTGTCGTTATTCCGCCTCGAGATATGTTCAAAGAGCTATGGGGGTCTATCAAAATTGATAGTCTCTGTTTAATGCCAAATTATTGAAAGCCTTCTTCTGCAGTACCACATCTCTAGAGCATCTTTTTTCTTTTTCTCCAGTTCTCGTAACGTCCACGTCTCCGCTGGATACAGAAATATGTGTCCCAGTAGCTTTTATTATTTGGCGATTCCTCTATATTTTATTTAATAAATTATTAAGTAGATTTTGTAGATATTTTCACCCAACATTTCTGATCACTTGTCAGAACCCAGAACTACTCATAAAAGAGAATATAAAGTTACACGTAAATTTTTGCAAAACTTTATTTGCGATGTTTCGTGGTGATCTGTTAGTTAAGTTCACACGCTGAGTGAATTCTTACTGCATGCAATATGAGAGCCAAAAGGGTCTGGTTGAATTTGTCACGTGTTGCAATGCAATGATAATTTAATATGCGAAAATAGAACACACATCGAATAAGTTTGAATGAATGATACGTGTAATTTTGATCTACGACTAAAGACATTATGATATTCCCCGCGGAGGTATCCAATGCGCAGTAGCGACAAATCAGTAAGATCTAAGAAATTATTATAACGGTGATCATTTCAAATCTTGTCACAGCTTTAATGCTCGCAAATGATGTTGTAATCAACCAACGGATGTCAACTTACAGTGAAATTACATTACACTTAAGGCGATAGCGAAAACATGAATTCACCGCCAATTATAAACAACTTACCGTGTCTCATACCTGTATTTGCAGCTAATTAACGTACTAACGTTTCCTTTGATGAATTCTAATACATAAGCCTACTTACATTTAATTTAATGTGAAATTGAATTACAAAAAAAGTAATATCACCTACTTTAATATATTACCAACCTTCAAGCTGCCAACAAATCGATACTTAATTAAAAACAAAAACACGACTGACACCAATTGTGTTTAATTGATATTTTGGTGACAGTAAAAAAAATCAACATGCCCAATAAATTTTAGCAAGAAACGGAATAAATGGGGCTAAGCGCAATGCCCCCGTTTTTTTGCTATGTTATATCTGTCTCATATTAATACATTTATAGTATTTATTGTGGGGCTACATGTATGTAACGTACTACTAAACTTCGAGAAAATTGACAAGAGCAAAACCGTCAAGATTCAAACGGACGCTATTGATACAAAATCGGAATGTGTTTCAACGTGTAGCTGTGATGCACCTAAATACAAAAATAAATAGTCGGAACACCATGGATTATACAAGAAATTAGTTTACATACACGGCACGGGCCCAGGAAGACCGCACACATCTTTTAGAGAACCTGAAGGTACCACAACAAATTCAAGATGACTTTCGAGAAGAAACTTATGAGAAGGAAGATTTTGCGTAGAATTGCTGAAAAAATAATTAATGCTTGCTTGCTAGCAACAATTTCCTTGGCTTTTGCTGAGATTACTTTTACTATGTTGATACTCCTGCTGTAGTAGAACCTATCTTAGATTTTATTGTAACTCGCCTAGCAAAGATTTCGGAGTTCCGTGTCTGAATTGATGCGTCCACTATTTCAAAATGGCATTTAAAAGAGTGTGGCAAAATCGTCAGCAGTTCTTCAAACGGGTTCTAGAGTTTGCATTGGATTTCTTAGCTTGGGCCGTGCCTATACTTGGAATATATCTTATTATTGTTCACTAAACTTAAGTTTCTTACACTGAGTAAATACACTGAGCTAATTTTTATAGTTTTGTTTCCAAACTACGGTAATTCTGAGAAACTTTATGAGATCAATCATTTTTCATAAAATACTAGTAAGTATTACATTATTAGTTAATTTAAGCTAGTGTCCTTGATTAATTATTATGCACGATAACTAAATAAATGAGAGTTTTTATTTTCCCGATATTAACTTTACACAACCAGTGAATTATCGTTATCAAAGCGTGATGTAAAGGCCGGAAACAGCTTTATTTATATGTTTTAGGTATTTGACAAAAGGGTAACTGTCTCTTGTTGAAATCTTATTATTTATTGCTTACATAAAAATGTATTGACGTAACTTAGGTCAAAGCCCTCTGGTTTAGTGAATACGAATAGCAATAACAAATAGTTGACCAGTTTCAGTTGGTCATATTTAGTTGATCGGAGTGGAAGAATAGAAAAAAGTATTTGGGTAAGGTGATTTTTCCATTTCGCTATAAAAATTGATCTCACTTGATGAATTGCCAAAGAAGCCTAATAAGGGTAATATACTCGTAGTTTTTATTTTATGCTCTGCTAAGTATATGTTTAATGTGAATTAAGTATTCTTAATTTTTGATTTTAACATTATTATAAATGTTTGAAAAATTACTTAGTAATTAAAATAGAATAAAACTAGAAAAATTTCACGTCCTGAGGCAGGAATCGAACCCGCGACCTTTCGCAATCCGGGCGACTGCTCTGACCACTGAGCCACCCAGGACTTGGGATATCCTTGGGTTTTCCCTCGGGAAATACTCGTTTCGGATGTTGAAATAGAATATTTCGACATTGTAGGGTGGACGTTAGCTCATAAACGCAAATACAGGTAGAC
Source organism: Nymphula nitidulata (assembly GCA_947347705.1). Classification (NCBI taxonomy): domain Eukaryota; kingdom Metazoa; phylum Arthropoda; class Insecta; order Lepidoptera; family Crambidae; genus Nymphula; species Nymphula nitidulata. The sequence goes on from OX374629.1 coordinate 15,433,479, forward strand.
TAGAAGAATTTCACAGGGATATCCCAAGTCCTGGGTGGCTCAGTGGTCAGAGCAGTCGCCCGGATTGCGAAAGGTCGCGGGTTCGATTCCTGCCTCAGGACGTGAAATTTTTCTAGTTTTATTCTATTTTAATTACTAAGTGAATTAAGTAAATAAAATCCATATATATAATTTTGGCTTTGTCGTGTGAATGCAAACTGGTAATATTTCAATGACACCTTCATGCCCCCAATATAGTAATGTCGGCTCCCTGTCGTCACGTGGCTACCGACCTTCGGCTTCGTAACCTTAATGAAACAACTAACCTTGTCCATCAACTTCTCCGACTCTTGGAAGACATTACGATAATTGGCAATTTCGTCATTTTTCCAGAAACGAAATCTAATATATGTCTATCTGCAAATAATGTAGGTATTTATTTTGTTGATAAATTCATTATGTGCCAAATATCTGTTTGATATTCTCAAAGTTAAGATTAAGTAAACGTGTGCAGTTTAGACACTCGCTGCTCTAGCCGCCTCCACCTTGCCGACCTAAAAGGTGCTTTTCCACACCTCTTTTGAAGGAACCCACGTTAAAGGAAGGAGGAAACACATGTGCTGGCAAAGAATTATAAGTTCTGGAAGTACGACAAAGAAACGAGGCACTAAATTTCTTTGTGCGTGGTGTGGTGGAGACAGTGAATTGATGACTCCGAAGATCAGCACGCGTGCTCCTGAGTAGGAAGGGGGAAGGTGGGATAAGGTCAAAAAGCTTTTCAAAACACTCCGTGCGATAGCTGATAGAAGGCGCTAAACAACGCAATGTCTCGACGCAATTGCAAAGGCTCAAGGTTGTTCGTGACCTCGACATCGCCAGCACCAGACAGCACGACGCTGCAATCTGTCTAGCAAGTACCTCACTTGGCGGAGCCATCCCACAAGTGTGAGCAATATTCTTTAGAGCTGAGTTTCGTAAAGCAGGTATAATTGGTCAGGCGCGAAAAATCGACGCACCTTGTTCAGGACACCAAGCTTCCGTGAGACTGTTTTGATCACGGTTTCGATATAATTCCTCTAACTCAGATCGCAGCATATCTCCTTACCGAGCAAGTTTAAGGAGCCTGTGCTGAAAGGGTAGTTCCGTGAAGAGAGGGAAGGGGAAGGAACGTCGATATTTTGGCTGTAAACGCCATGTAAGACTTTTATATTGAATTTAATGATACTTTACCCTAAAGGTTTTAGTGCTCAGACTCAGAAACGTAATGAAATGAAATGAAAATATCTATATTCAATAGGCCCCCCAAGCACGTATGAACAATAATTATAGGTACCCAAATAATTGCAGAGAGTTTAACCTATCGTCCCTTGCCAGTCCACCGGGCCGGTAGAAAATCTTTCATCATATCAGCCCCTGATGTCCACTGTTGAACAAAGTTAAACAAAGGCCTCCCCCGTTTTTTTCCAAACATAACGGTTTTACGCAGCCTGTATACAACGGCTCCTCGCAATCTTGTCTACGTCCGTCTCTGTCCATTTTTTTTTGTTTTTTTATGCAAAGCTCAGCAAATGACTCAACACCACCTGATGTGAAGCAGTAAGAAGAGTCCATATGCGGAGACAGCTAGTGCAGTTTGAAGCAACACTGTTCTAGCCGCCTCCACCTTGCCGGCCCATAAGGTGCCTGTTCACGCCTCTTTTGAAGGAACTCATGTTATAGGAAGGAGGGAACACATAAGCTGGCAAAGAATTCCAAGTTTTGGAAGTCCGACAAAGAAACGAGTTACTAAACTTCTTTATGCGCGATGTTAAGGTGGAGACAGTAAATTGATGGCTCCGAAGACCGGCACGCATGCTCCTGAGTAGGAAGGGGGAAGGTTAGTGGAAGGCCGACATACTTTGCACTTTCCGGGTCGTGCTCTCCATTCTAGAACTTTATTTTCCAGAAAATCTGTTGTCTGTAGATATCTAGGTGGATACCTACTTCACAGACTAAAGTAACTTTAAAAAATGAGGGAGTTAACCACATCACTTTTCTGTCGGTCCAGTCACCAGTCACACGGTCGTGTCGGTGTCAGACCGCAGTCTAGTGGGCATAGTGCGGTACTAATTTACACACACAGAATATATTTTTGTAGTTTCATTACGGTAATGTACTAGCATTAACACTGGATAATAAAGTTAACAGATAAAAACTTCACGGCTTTAATGATTCTCTTTGCCGCTTTAAACCTCTTCACTTTAAACTTCATAAACATTAAAAATGCAATATCTTTAGTCTCCATTCATGACATATATTATAATGTCATAACAATAATGGCTTTCTACTGTTTTAAAATCTATTTTATTTGTTTGCTTACTTATTTTTACTTTAGAAGTTTTTTTATTGAGCAATTGAAAATTGTTTTGAGGTCGTTTCGAAGATGGATAGTTCAGTAATTGTGACCGAAATGGAGATAAGAGGTGAACGTGTTGCAAAACAGTCCAGAGTAGATTGTGTAATTATATATTTTGTGTGCTAATATAGAAAATAAATAACAGAGCACTTACAAAACTTACCTTAGTGCGAATTTATTATGAAAGATAGGTTAGATATACATATAAGCAGTGGTAGATAGCTAGGATCTTTTTAGAACAGAAACAGGTGTGAAAAGGTGTGAAGCAAAGCAAAGTAGTATTTCTCGGAAGTAATACTATGACGACGATAGAAAGGCATTCTATGGAATAATCTACAACACGAATAGCGTATCTTTTATATTTCACGAACTTACCGAACTCATTAAAGGGTATTGCACTCAAATGACTAAAGTAAACAGCGCGTGAATTTAAATTAGATGTATGTACATAAATTTTTGCGTTTTTTTCCAACCAGCAAATTAACAGCAATTAGGTAGCAATATTCATTTATTTTTGGCTTAAGCTACAGTTACGAAAATAGTGATAATGAGGCCAAGGAAATTTTAGGACTAGTTTACTGTATTTTGAATGAAATAGATATGTATAATATCACATTATTCAACCGTATAATGGAAATGGTTATTTGCAGGTGGTTCCCCCGGACGGCGGATGGGGCTGGGTGGTAGTGTTCGCGTCGTTCATGTGCAACTTTTTGGTTGACGGGATCATTTTTTCCGGAGGAATGCTCAAGAATTCTATTAAGGACGAATTCAAGGTAAGGTTACAATTACAACAAGATACTTTTTTTAACATTAATTTTTATTTTTAACATTTTATCAAAGGAACTGAAGCGATGAGCATGAGAATTGTTGTAATTTCTTAGTCCAGTCATCTTTCTATTTTTATCCAAATAAGCCAAGAAGTAAAAAGGTTTTATGTATCTATTTCAATGTGACATAATTTATGGTTGCCCAATCAAGGTCACAAACACAATAGGTAGAGTTCAAAATAATTACCATCATCAAGCATTCATGAACCTGAAAAGTGATCTTTGCGTGTCAAGTTAGAGTGAATCGGGTGGACGTGATCGCAGAGCAGCTACATCAAAAACATCAACGGTTGAGGAATGATTAAATATTTTCTGTTTAAATGATTTTAGAAGATTCGCTTTTTGTTACCTACTTTGTTATTTTGAGGACATGCGAATGGTTCTAATTGTTACTTATTAAACGATCTTCGAACCATTCATAAGCATCTCGATTATTCTAAAGTTCAGAAGTATGGCTGATAGAATGGCCTTAAGTTTCCCATTTTGTTATTGTCATATATATGGTTCATAGGTTGAATTAGATTGTTTCATTACGTGACAATATCATGAAAGGTTCATAATCAGATCGGCATCCCTTTTTCACGAATTTCGGAATTTATTCTAACAATTGGAACTATATACCTGTCACTTTTCATTCTGGAGCGTAAAAGTAAACGGCATGCGAGTTTTCAATTTACAACTGTAAATCCGTATGTGAATACTTGACAGGAAACGAAATGTAACGTAAAATTTAAAGCACTTGTAACTATGTCCGAATCAGCATAAATATCATCATTATAAGAGGAAGTAGAAGTCATATCATTTTATAATATAAAAATAAGAAATAATTAACAGCAACGTCAAGCGATGGTCTCTTGCGTAGTTTATTTTTAACGCGCACCACACCCTCGCCGCGCGCGCAGCCATCTGCGTCACAGCCGTGCCTCTGTTATAGACTGGACACAAGCAGTAAAATGATTACCATAATTGAATATTTAAAACTGATTGAGTTTTCGTCCGTTTTACAGATAAATATTCCAAGAAACCGAGAAATTATCATTTTTAAATTATTCAGTCAGTTTTTAAATTAAAACACAAATTGACATTTCGGATGCCTGTTCCTTTGAATATTATATCTTATATTTACGCGGTGAAGAGTCTTCACGAAAAGGTGACTCAGATTCTGTAGACGAAAAGTATGTTATTTTACAAACTCTTCCATGTTTCGTTCTCTTTACTAAGATAAAGTGTGACGTTACAAGTACAAATAAGGTCAAGCCTAATTAGTCCACGTGTGCGTCACTGTTCGAAAAATTTAGTTTTCGGAAGCTATTTCGTTTCACATCAATTAGCATTCCAAATTTGTCTGCCTTATCCTGTAGTTAAGTAAGTAAAATATGGTTCTTGGTTAATTTACAAAGTATATTATTGATTTATAATGTAAGAAGCCGAATACGGAAGATCTTGGACTGAAAATATAATTTATTGATTTAAAGTTAATGAATGCACATCGGTAGTGCATGCCTAACGGCCGAACACTCAAAGGTTACTCCAATCCTAAATTTGACGTCGTTTTCCAATACAAATTGACTTTGACAATACTTAAAATATTTAAAGTACGAAGTGTTTGAGTATTCGTTAGCTTATCATGGTTCGGTAAAATAAGTTTTCTGTACTTACCTATTTATAATAAATAATGCTGTTATACCATTTTGCGATTACAGACTAAGAAAGGCAAAATATGTTTTAGAACTTTTTTAAAAATTTCATAAATAAGAAGTTCATTCATAACTCATAAATAAATATTGCAAAACAAATAGTATTTCTAAGATCAATAGTTTCACAGATATAGTGGTATGTTTGATGTATTGCGGCGCATCGTCCAAAAACGCTCCATAGAAAATCTACGGAACAGGTGACGTCACATGTTCCCATATTACTAAGAAATGTATGGGCATACTGACAAAATTGATAATAACTATGTATTAAGTATGTTTTTATTAATAGTTGTAATAATAATAGTTGTTTTAATTGATGTCAGCAATCTAAGTAATGTCCTTAACATTTTTGAAAAATTTTGTAAAAAATATGACTATTTTTTTAATTTTCAAAACATTACAACTTCAACAGTATTCCATAATTTTTAACTTTGCATTGTTTTTATGGGTAACAGTAGCGTATATTTTCCGAATTTGCGAAAAATAACGCCAAATTCAAACTTAGGCAACATCCCAATTATAGCCGTTTAGTTTATTACTTACGTAAATATATTAATTTTTAACTTTTCTTTTCTCTTTTTCTAAATATGGGCGACTTGTTTCATCATCATCACCAGCCTCTATACGTCCCACTGCTGGGCACAGGTCTTATCTACATGGGAGAAACACATAAGGAGTTTTTAGGCCATTAAAACCACCAGACTGGCCCAGTGCGGTTGATGGGTTAAAGCGGGAACAACGGCTTAACGTGCCTTTCGAATTCCAGAGGAGCTCTAGATAACAAATTTTGATTGACCCATCCCGGGATCGACCATGGCGAACGTTGCTTTGTTTCCGTAATCGAAACGAAAGCACTCAGACCACTACGCCACCGAGCTCCTCCGACTTGTGTGGAAAATAGAAATTATCATATGCAGTCATAAATACGACTAATATGTTATCTTTCGCAATATCTCTATGATCGTCTCATGAAAACAAACGACCACGCCACCTTAACGCTTGGCCACTACATCCATTACCGCACGCGCGTCCTGCGTCTCACGTCTCGGCAACCACTGCGCGCTGTCTCGATGTCGGCCTCGCAGCGCGTCGTTGTCACCGTGCAGTGGTTGCCGAGACGCCGCCGCCGCCGCCCGTTCCCGTGGCCGTGAAATTTTTTCGTATTCACATAAACATTTATTTTCACACAAATTGATGTTACATAAAAATTGTAACAAACGTAACAATTTAACCCACGCCCGCCTACGTGTGAATCACGTGGTAACTAGTTTGTTTTTCTGGTTTTCGTAAACATAGCAAGATTTTATTGTAATCGCTTGTAGTCAACCCGCAGTAGGTAAATATAGGAAAATAAATAGTGATCGGGGGCCCCAATCAGTAGTTGTTTTGGGATATTTCTCGTTGATTATCTACTTAATCTGGATTATTCTGTGTCATTGTTGCATTGAAGTTTTTTTTATACCACTAAGGTGGCAATCACTTGATGGTAAGCGGTTACCGTAGTCTATAAACGCGCGTTGCCGACGATGTAAAAAACTTTTCATGCTTTTTTTGAAAAACCCTATGCTGTACTCATTTAAGAAAACCTCTACAGGAAGCTCATTCTACAGTCTGAGCTTACGCAACCACTTTGGTTCCAATGTGTGAGCATGAACTCCCTGCCAATGGTGAACGGTGCGATGATAGAAAGAGGCCGTGGGCATCATATCAAATAATTCCTCAGAACACACCCCTTTTTATACAAACGAACGGTAGAACACACACAAGGACGCAAAATCTCTCCTTAGTCCTAAAGGTTTAATATCGCTTGTGAGCTCAGGATCGTCAACAATTTACAGTACTTGACTATTAATATAGGTATATAATATAAAATGCTATTTCAAACAAATACAATTATTATTATTAATTACCAGTGGTTGCTACTGCAACCGCTTTAACCCAACCTACCCCATTGGGCCAGCGTTGTGCTGTTATGAGCCAAACTCCTTATGTAAGTATTTCTCGTATGTAGGCCTGCAGTGGGAAGTAAATAGCCTGTGCCCTGCAATGGGAGGTAAATAGGCTGGTAGAGATTAGGAACGCCCTCGGTTCCGCCCGCGAGGTGATCAGTTTTCACGCCAAAAAGTATCCTATGTCTAATAAAACTATCTCCATATCAAATATCATCTAAATCTCTTCAGCACGCTAACAGACAGACAGATATCGTTACTGTCACATTTAAAATAGTGGTATGGATTGGTACAAAATGAGTACTACAAACGCAAGTTCTGAAATATTGATATTGAAACATTTTTTCTTCAAAAGATTATGATATGAAGTACATTTTTTATGAATTTTATGTACATCGAGCTTTACAATACCATAACAATACAAAATCAAGTTACTAATATGAAAAAAGAGGAAAGATCATCCGATAAACAAGGCTACAAGAAGTGGGTCATTAAGAAATGAATGTTAATCGGCAGGCAAAATCACCGGATCTACGCCTTGCGCTCGTCGGAACTGTTTACGCCCAATCAGCTATGTGGACGAAACCTTTCAAATGTTTTTTGTTACGTACCAATTGGGCTCTGACTTTCATGTCACCTGTCAAATGTTTTTATTTCTTACCAATCAGTTCATTTATATTCTTTACTGCAAAAAAATGGTTCAAAGTTCTCTAATACAAAAGTAACAATAATATGTAGGTTTATTCGGTATAAACCATAGAGATCACCAATATAAGTTGAATGCTCATCATAATAATCAAACTATCAGTAAAAATGCTATACATCATTGAGTTGATGAGGTTCAGCCAATAGTCAATAAATACACGTTCTACTCTGTTTCAAACTTTCATTTCAATCAAAAAGTTCAAAATGTGAAAGTAGGTATATTTATTCGTAAAAGTACCTAATTATCTATAGTCTATATAGTAAACTTTATTTTAAATGTGTTTTTTATGAAAGGGATTTCCAGAGATTACACTGGTGATCTAATAATAAATTATCGAAAAGGTTATTTTCAACAATAATATAATTCGTATCGTATAAAAGACATAAACGCATTCTTTAGAATTTAATGAAATTGAATTTTCAAACCTATGAAAATTAGTTGAAACTCGAACCAGTCGGTACCTAACTAAATCAATCACTAGTTGTATTACCATAATGTTAAGGTCAAGGCAGCCGCCGCGGGAACAAGCCATTCAACTATTCATTCACTCGACTGGTAGGGCCGGGGTACACCAATAGCAAGTGCGACACCTCTTTTAAGGCACTACCTCTCGAACTTTCAGCATTTGAACCAAATATTTAATCCTATTTTGACACCTGTATGTTACCTCAGAACTCCGTTATTTATAAACCTGTTTTTTGAATTGAAAGAGTATACTTTCCGACGAGTTCCATTGAATTTTTATCAAAATCGATTCAGTTATTTAGTTTTAAATCAACATAACTGGAATAATTAAGTCATCAATGTATGAGAATTTGCGGATGTTTGCTTTCCAGTGAATTATAACGTTATTATTAAAAAAATTAATAAACTAAAAATCGATTTCAAAACACCAAAGAGTAAAAAATTTGAGAAGATCATATCTTCTGAAATTGAGAAGATAAAATCCCATAAAAATATATTTTTGGGAGTTAGTACTAAGCAGTTTCCAGAAACAATAAAAGGAATTGCACCGACTCCAAAAAATATATTTCTAAGGTCTATGTAAATTCTTAATTTATTTCTTTTTGAACTCGGTTTTTATTTTTGATAAAAATTTGTTCTTCTTTTCAAATATGATAGAGCTGACTAATCAAAAAAAGTATTAATTAAAAGCCAAGACATGAATGAAAACAACTTTCTCGACAGGAAAAAAGTTCAAAGATGATTCCTTTTCATTATCTTTTTTTCGATGGAAATAAATAGGAATTTTAGTTTCTATTATAAATAATCTATGGCAATGTTAAAATAAAATATCTTTACTCTCCCCATGTCTGCAGACGTCAGTAAAGATCTTTCGACCTACAAAAATTAATCGCCTCTGATATACATAGTTTCAATACGCGCCGCGCCCATGTTGGAGAAACGCTTTCTCTGGGCGAACGTCATTACATTAGTTAACCAGGGGCTCGTAGACCAAGCTTTTTTGCGAGGTTAACAACTATCAAGACTGAAAAAAGTAGATGAAAAAAACGTTATCATATTCTAGATATCATCTATACAATGACACAAGTATATTATTTATTTGACGCATCCACTTCTAACTTATGTTCGTTTTAACCACGGAGTACTAAACCAAGTTTTCACTAACATTTGCTTAAGAGGCTGATAATTGCTAATTGAGCCTTACTTAAAACTTTTTTTAGCACAATCTGTTGAAATAAACGCAGTGAAAAAAATATATGTTACTCTTGAACATATTTCTGATAATATGCATGTCCCCAAAACACATTATAATCAAAATGTTTGTATAAAAAAAATGCCAAAGTCACCCATTAAAATCAGCTTTCAGAACAAATTCTGCGTTATATGTCAAAGGTTTTTTTCTTATTTTTAGGGAACAAACTTGTTATATTAAATTTTATAATATTGATGTTTTACAATTTCAAATAAGTAGCTAGTTTTTTAGTAAATAAATTTATTCTGAATTCTTCAGCCGATTTCAATAGCGACTCGCGCCATTATCCATTCTTCTCTTTCATTTGTAGAGGAAACGACAGTGATCGCCGAGGCGTGCTGCTAGGTGGACCTGTGTCGCTTCTTTGCTCGCGGTTCTTTATAATATCAGTCTGCGTCTGTTTTAATTTGCAAATATCAAATAGACAATTATATTTTAGGTTTTAGTGATTACTATGTGAGTGTATTATAGTAAATAGACAAAAATGAGTAAATAATTTCGTAAATTTTTATTGTGAAAATTTTATTTCATTAATAATTTATGTGATAAAAATTTTATGGTATAAATATTATTTTGGACTAAGGAAAACCAAGAAAAAGGTCTAAAAAGAGTCAAAAACCACTCGTATAGGGGTAAATAACACAATAATAACCTGATTATTTTTTCTTTAGATCGCGAATTTTATCTAATTTTAGGAACTATCAAAAACTCCATAATCATCTCGAAAGTTGTACTTATTCAGATTCACAGTCACAGATGGAAGTTGTAAAGTAAGTTAATGTTTACTTGAAGGGAAATGTATAAGTATATAGTATAATTTAGATAGTTAATTTCGAAATAAATGACTCTGTCGCGATTGTGTAGGGGTTGAGATGCACGACTTACTATCCGAGAGGTAGGGGTTCAATCCTTCAATGGTTCACAACTTTTTTTTTATTATTTGTATTTTTTATTTCTTATTTGTTTTTTGAATATGAAATATGAAAGTAAAAAAAATATAAATATAAAAAACGATTAAACTATAAATACAAAAAATATTTTTTGTATCAATTTTTTTTACTTTTGTTTTTTTTATTATTATTTTTATGTATGTTTATTTCTAGTCCTTTTTTGTTTATGTTTCTTATTTTTTCATTCTTTACTAATTCTTTTTTAATATTTTTTATTTTTTTATTATTCTTTGTTTATCTAATAATGAATAAGGAAAGTAAAAAAAAACTTATGTATTTATATGTAATACATAATACAAAGATAAATTTCAACAAAGTTTTTTATATAGAACCATAAAATAAGTTTGGTTTATTTCATAGACCTACGTAATTGTCAGACCCGGCAGTCTTGAAAATAATCAAGGTATCGAATGGTTCGATTCTGTTCTTTTTAATATTAATTTTTCCGGTTACAAAATGTGATTCATGAAGAACAACAGGCACAGTTAATTTTAGATTATTAAATGCATACAACACTAAATTAGCTTATGCCTAGCCTAGGCTTAAAGGTTCTTTTATATGTAAATTTCAAAACCAGAACTTTTATCATATGCTATAAAAGAGATGTTTCAAAAATGTATGTAGACCCGGCCAGGCCTATACACAGTTTACTGAAAAATAGGTAAAAAATTGTAGAACGGTGTTCAATTGTCCATTCCAGTCCACGGTGTTGAGTATTCTATATTTCAACTTTTGTACTGGCAAACTATGCATGATTCAAATATGTCCTCTTTCCACTATATTATTGTAGCAAAAATTAGCTCTCAGCAATAGGGTAGTTGACAACTTGTTTTTTATTTCATAAATAAGAAGTTTATAACTCATAAAGAAATATTGCAAAAGAAATAGTATGTCTAAGATCAATACTTTCAGTGATGTAGTGGCATGTTGATATGTTGCGGCGCAACATCCCAAAAGGCTCCATAGAAAATCTACGGGACAGGTGACGTCACATGTTCCCATATTACTAAGAAATGTATGGGCATACTGTTAAAATACTAGCTGTTTATACTGCTCCAAACGAATGTTTTTGTAATCAAATTTTTTTTTGACATATTTATTTACCTTAGTTACATTCTTCAATAAAATTTCCTGTCATCAGATGTGTCTTTTTGCTCTCCTAGAATATTTTTACAACAAAATCGTTATCAGCACGAAGAATTATGGCACATATGGATAATAGCGGTGATGCAGGTACGGCTGATCGTAATATTAATTGTATTAAAAGCTCGTCAGCATCGATACCGTCTATTATGCTTCGGGATAGGGAAAGTTACCCTTTGTGGAAGTTTCGTATGCGAAACTACCTTATCCATGAAGACTTGTGGGAGACTATAGAAGGTTACCCGACTGGTGATGCGACTCCCACAAATATCCGCGATAAGAATGACAGGAAGGCTCTTTCTAAAATTTGCTTGACCCTTGAGAGCTCTGCTATTGTTCATGCTAGGAATGCCAAGACGGCGTCTGAAGCGTGGGTGGCATTGCAGAATACCTTTGAAGATAAGGGTATGGGGCGCAGATTAGCTTTGGAAAGAAAGCTGTATCGTTTAAGTCTAATAGACTTTCGTAATATTGAAGACTACATTAATGCGGTACTCAATACTGCTCAAGAGCTGGCGGACATAGGAAAAGAAATCGAAGATACTTCTGTGGCAGCCATTCTATTAGGTGGACTATCTTCAAACTATGACCCTTTAATAATGGCTTTGGAGAATAGTAATGTAGTTGTTACCACGGGCTTAGTCAAGGCCAAACTATTGAATGAAATGTTCAAGAAAGACGTGATGGCTGAGACTGGCGCTGCTGCACATGTACGAAGTCTAAAACCGAAACAGAAACCCGTTGTTTGCTATGACTGTAAGGAGCCTGGCCACAAACGACCCGATTGTCCGTTGAGGAAGAAGAAGACGATGAAAAAAGGGAAGACAGACTTTACTCCTAGTACTTCCTTTTATGCCTTAGGAGTTCATAATATCATGGACAAGTGGTATGTAGATTCTGGTGCTACCAAACATATGACAGCAAGAATCGACTGGTTCAGTGACTTAAGGCCACTTCACACGGGCAAGGTTACAGTGGCAAATGGCACTGAAATCAATGTCGGTGGTGTGGGTGACATAGACATATCCAGTTCTGTAAATAGTAGCAGTAGTGTTGTAAATAAGTTAAAAGATGTTGTTTATGTCCCTAATTTAAAATCTAACCTTATATCTGTAAAGAAAGCTGTTGAGAAAGGTTTTAGCGTTCTTTTTGATAAAAGTGGCTGTAACTTTTATAAAACTGATACTTTTCAATTTACAGGTGATTCTGTTCTACATGGTTCGCCCTGTGATGGTCTGTACGCGTTGGACTGTACTGTAAATATACCTCAAACTGCGGCCTATGATGTGCACTCTGACTCAATTAGTAGATACGAGTTGTGGCATAAGCGATTAGGGCTTTTGTGTCGCATTGGTATGAACCATTTAAGGAATAGTAAGGTTGGTGTAGATTTTAAGGATGTAGATAAGCAACAGTGTGTGTCGTGTGTAAAAGGCAAACAAGCACGGAAACCTTTTAAAACTATAGCGTATGCTAGGGCAACTTCTAAATTAGAATTGATCCACTCTGATCTTTGTGGACCAATGCCCGAAACGTACGTAGTAGGTATATTTTAGTATTTATCGATGACTATTCGAGAAGAGTTTTTGTATATTTCATATATTCGAAAACCGAAATAAAAGAAAAATTTTGTGCTTTCCAAAAGTTAGTTGAAAGACAAAGCGGTGCTCAAATAAAAAAGATTAGGACTGACAATGGTACTGAGTTCGTAAATAAAGAGTTAACCGATTATTTCGTCTCTTTAGGAATCGAACATCAGACCACTGTGCCGTATAGTCCTCAACAAAACGGAGTAGCCGAACGTACTAATCGGTCATTAGTAGAGAAAGCTCGTTCAATGTTATCTGACAGTCAACTCTCAAACGCTTATTGGGAGGATGCTATTCAAGTTGCGGTGTACCTTAAGAATAGGTCCCCCCACCGTGCGCTAGACAGAGGTTGTACACCATTTGAAAAATGGCATGGCTTTAAACCGAATCTCAGCAACCTAAGAGTATTCGGTTGTAGGGCTCTTATCCAAGTTCCTTCATGCCAAAGGAAAAAGCTGGATAGTAAGGCAGAAGAAGTAATCTTTGTTGGGTATACAGAAGACCCAAATAGTTATTACTTCAGGGATCCTGTTTATCCTAGGCGACTGAAAAAATCTAGGGATGTTACTTTTTATGAAGATTGTTTTTCAAACATGAAAAATAAAATCTCTAATGTAAGTAATAATAATCCTGCTTCTGCTCCAGTATTACTTTTTTCTAATAATGATGAAGGAAGTTACATAAATGGCCAATGGCCAACTGAGAGTACTACAAATATTCACCCGAATTCAGAGATAAGTACTGTCGGTGGAGAAGTCAATGTTGAGACTGAAGAACAGGAGAGTTTGAATGCGGATACTGGTCCAGTCGATGAAGCCGTAGATTTAAATGCTGGTCCAGGCTTATCTTCGTCTGAGCGTAGATATCCAGTGAGAAACAGGAAGGCTCCTGACTTTCTCACTTACATAGCTTCAAATGAAGACTCCAATGAACCGAAGACTTATTCTGAAGCCAAAAGGTCTGTAGATTGGGTGAAGTGGAAAGAAGCAATGGACAGTGAATACAACTCACTTTCCAACTTAAAGACTTGGAATCTCGTGGATAGACCTAACAAAAGAATTGTTGCCTGCAAGTGGGTTTATAAGGTGAAAAGAGACTCCGAGGGAAACGTTGTGAAGTATAAGGCAAGGCTTGTAGCTAAAGGCTATAGTCAGGTATCTGGTGTCGACTACTATGAAACATTTGCTCCAGTAGTGCGACACTCGTCCTTACGAGTTTTATTTGCCTTAGCTGCGGAGATGAATCTGAAAATGCGGCATATGGACATTGACACAGCTTTTCTCAATGGAGAGCTTGAAGAAGATGTTTTTATGGAGCAACCTGAAGGTTTTGTCACAAAAGGACAAGAACATAAGGTTTGCTTGTTGCGAAAATCCCTATATGGATTAAAGCAAGCCCCAAGGGCTTGGAATACAAAATTAAATGAAACATTAGGAAAAATTGGTTTTGTTAGAACTCCTTCCGAACCTTGCGTGTATACAAAACTTTTTGATAATGAATTAGTTTTAATGGCTGTATTTGTCGATGATCTCATTGTATTCTATCAAAATGACAAGTCATTTGACATTGTCAAGGAAAGTTTACAAAAATATTTTTCACTAAAAGATTTAGGTTTTTTGAAATGTTATCTAGGTCTCAATATAATCAGAAACGAAAATGAGGTGACGGTGCATCAAAAACCATATATATTGAATCTTTTGAAAAACTTTGGTTTGGAAAACTGTAAGACGTGTAGTACACCTTTGTCTAACACTAAACTTGAGGTGAGTACTACGACAAATGATCAGGCTTATCCTTACCAGCAATTAATAGGTAGCTTAATGTATCTTGCGGTTAATACTCGCCCAGATATCGCATTCGCTACTAGCTATTTAAGTCAGTTCAACACCTGCTATGGTAAAACTCATTGGTTAGCAGCGAAGAGAGTGTTGCAGTACTTGAAAGGTAGTATTGACCTATGTATACGGTATTCAAGTACAAATGAACTCTTGAAAGGGTGTGCTGATGCTGACTGGGCGAACTGTAGTTTGGATAGACGTTCCTATACCGGTTATTGTTTCAAATTGGCAGGAGGTCCAGTGTCATGGGCGGCACGAAAGCAACCTACGGTTGCGTTATCCTCAGCAGAGGCAGAATATATGGCTCTAACTGATGCGGTAAAAGAAGCTTTGTATCTTAAGAGATTTTTATTCGAAGCTTGTAGTGTGTTAGGTGAGTCAAAATTTGTTCTAGAATCTGTAAATATATTTAGTGACAGTCAGAGTGCACAAAGTTTGGCGTTAAATCCAATACACCATAACAGGACGAAGCATATAGATACAAGGTATCACTTCATAAGAGAAAAGGTCTCGGACGGTACGATTGTACTTAAATTCTTAGAGTCCAGTCAAATGCCGGCTGATGTATTAACAAAAGCATTACAGCGTACAGCACACAGTCGTTGTGTCAAAGGCTTAGGTTTAGATTGTTAACTAATGTAATGTGTTAACTTCTTTTGTTTATTTTGTAATGCTTAAATATGGTAAAATAAAGGTCAAATAATATTTTGATTAAGGGGCCGTGTTAAAATACTAGCTGTTTATACTGCTCCAAACGAATGTTTTTGTAATCAAATTTTTTTTTGACATATTTATTTACCTTAGTTACATTCTTCAATAAAATTTCCTGTCATCAGATGTGTCTTTTTGCTCTCCTAGAATATTTTTACAACACATACTGACAAAATTAATAATAACTATGTATTAAGTATGTTTTTATTAATAGTTGTCATTATAATAGTTGCTTTAATTGATGTCAGCAATCTAATTACATTATCATTTTTGATAAATTTTGAAAATAAATGTCTTTTTTTTATTTCGAAAAGGGTACAATTTTAACAATATTTCATATCTTTTAAGTTGAATTGTTTTTATGGGTATTGGTAGCATATATTTTCCGATTTTGTGAAAAATAGCGCCAATTTTAAACTTAGGCAACATCCCAATTCATGTTTATTATAATTTATGTTAATGTACCTAATCTGTGGGAAATGTTGTTAGGATTACATTTAAATGTACTATTTATTATTTATATTGTTTAGCTTAAACATACTGTAACACTGTTTATCATCATCATCATCACTAGCCTGTATACGTTATATAAGCCTTCCTACATGGAAGAAACACATGATACACATGATGAATTTGGGCAATAACACTACCACGCTAGCCCAGTGCGAGTTGGTGGCGTAAAGAGGTTGTAACAACAACCGGGACCAACTGTGACCCATCCCGGGATCGACCATGGCGAAAGATGCTTTGTTTTCGTAGTTGAAACCAGAGAGTTCAATCTACTACGCCACCGAAACATATAGTCTTCAATAAATGAAAAAAATCCGTATCAGACCTTCGGATCTTGACGTAAATATAACATGAACGCTGGCACATAAATAAAGATAATCACATACCTAACCTACAGAAAGAAATCTATAAAAAAATCTAACATGTTCCAAATTTCAATATACTCTAGACTGTTTCAGATGAGTATTTATTAAAACACATAATTTTTCAATTTCGTATATCATTTCAAAGATTACTGTTACAGAATTTTAATAACTAAATTTCTTGATTAACCTAATAACCAATCATTACTGTTTGATACAATCGAATAAAGTTTCATACGTTTCATAGAAAGTATATTTCATAATATTATTATTATTTTATCGACAAAAATCTGTATCGAAACATGAATAAATATTAAACAGCACACATTTTAATATATCATCAATCACCGCATTCCTGTTGTGACTAAAAAGCTGTTTTAGTCAGTTCTATATCAATAATACCTTTCCGACATTGAAGTAATAATTGAAATGAATGAAAATTAAGTTTGTATTGAAAGCCTTGCGGCGTAAACGCTCTTAACTTAAAAAAATAAATACTTACTTGATTAATCTTTCTATTACTTCGAACGGACATTATTTTTACTGTGATAAGATGACACATCCATACTCTTATAATTGCGAATGTAACTGTGTCTTTCTGTGTGTTACATTTTAACACTTAAGCTGCTTAAACGATTTAGATAAAAAAATAATCTATTATGGATTCCGAATTCCAAATAGAAATAGCGAAAAGTACTTAAAAGAATATCGGGACCGATTTCAATAAAAACTAAAACTGCAGCATTAGATTTTTGAGAAATCAAAAATTAAGGTAGAAATAGAACCCGTTGATTTTGAAAAAAACACTATCATTACACGATTCGATAGTATCGCGGTATTCAAGGAACAATACATTCCGGGAAGATATTACATATGGAAAACGGAAGGGAAATGTCGGATTTTTATAAACTGCTACATGTTTTAAAGTAATGTTAAAGGCCACAGTGAAAAAGAAATAAAATGTAAACAAGTGCGAGTAATCCACTTTACGTTTTAATAACATCGTGCCAATAATTTACATTTGGTTCGACGTTTCGTTGATTACTAGTAACTTTATGCATACTGCTTCGTACTTTGTAGCATAATTTATAAAAGCAAAACCTACTTGAAACTTGAATTTTGTAATTTGGAATCTAATTGAATGGTGTAATACACCGTGTGAGTTTTTTTTAAACAATAGTTTTGATTCCTGGCTAGGAATATTTTGTAAACATCCAATGATGCAGTTTAGTTTTTCTTTTACGTTTTCGAGAGTCATTTGAGTTCTTTTCGCTATTTCTCATAGTGTCGGATTGGGCTATCCATGCACTTAAAAATTTACAAGGCGTTTCAAAACCAAAATTTATTCAAGTCTAGCTCTAATTTATAGAACAGCTGACATGAAAATACGTATGTCAAAACTATTATGATTTGTCTTTTGTAATTGCATCCCTGATTTTCATGTTTCGATTTAATAATAGGTTCCTTAATAAAATTTGTAAGTATATTGACCGTGTAAAATATTTACCATTAATTTAAAAATACCACATATTTTTTATAAAAGTGTTTAGTTTTTTATTGTTCATTTCTATTTTTATAATGGTCTATGGAATAAAGCACGTGGAGCACGCCATCTAGTGGCATTTTTTTAGCTTGGCGCTTTTGAGGTTGTAGTAGTTACGCGGCTGGTCGGTGTAGTATTGTGGAGCCACGTTATCGGAAATATTAGTGGGCGGGGCCTCGAAATTCATTTTCTCAAGGTCGCTGGCGTTTATCAGCCTCTTAACGTTAAGAGTCTCTTAGTGATTTTTGTCTCAGTCTATCTAAAGGAGTTAGAAAGAGACAAATGTCGTTAAGAGTCACCTTAGCCTACGGAATGGTTAGTGAAAACGGACATTAGTGTTGCAATCAGTACTTGCAAATGTATTCCCTCCTTCCTATAACATGGGTTCCTTCAAAAGAGGCTTGAAAAAGCACCTTTTGGTCCGGCAAGGTGGTGGCGGCTAGAGAGCAGTGTCTTCACTGTCTGTCTTCGCATATGGACTCTTTTTACACACACACACACACACACACACACACACACACAGTTATTTCACACCAAAACACACATCTATCTGGAACGCTGTTTCTCTCCATGTCTGGAGGTGGGCGCTAATGGCTGTAACACAGTTCTAGAAACTAATGCAGTTGTTAACGCACTAATACTCTTTGTAACATTGTTTTATAGTTCCAATAAAAAAAATTAAATTTTCAATTTGCCGTAAAAAAAACTGACCAAGTGCGAGTAGGATTCACGCACGAGGGATTCCGTACCATTATCTATAAACAAGCGTCTACCTGTTGCCGTTATCAGTATCGAGCAAAATCAAGCAAAAAAATCACGTTTGATGTATGGGAGCCCCCTTAAATATTTATTTTATTATGTTTATTAGTATTTGTTATTAGAGCGGCAACAGAAATACATCATCCGTGAAATACATCAGCCTGTTAACAGACGGACGGACGGACAGCGGAGTAAAAGGTCCCGTTTTACCCTTTCGGTACGGAACCCTAAAAGTTGCAATTGCAACCCAGTTTTTTTTACACCTACGTCAGTCATTAGTCCTTTTATAAATAGTGAAAGGTAGGTACCTACTCTTTCATTTGCCAGATTATTTTTTAAGGTGACTTGAATTCGTGTGTCTATATAGACATTTATTTGAAAAGGTTCAACAACAACAATTGGCGCCAATTGATAATGGGTGTGAAATCATAAATAAACTACATTCCTGACAGAATATTTTATTGTTCGTGACTTAAATTTTAAGGACGATTCTTGTTGCTTGGAGCTTAGTTAGTATCATAAATTATGTATAACACGTTTGAAGCCTTACAGGAAATATATTTTGAAATGTTTTACGACACGTAAAAAGTTCGTCTAACCTTTTTAAAATATATGAATGAGCAACTTATCTTATAAAATTCATTTAAAAAATAATAATGTTTTTTTATGTTAGATTAGATATTTGGAAACCCTATTTATAGGAACGGTAAGAAGGGTGTATAAGGAATTACAGGCCAGTATCCATTCTTTTAAAATGTTTAAGATATTTGAATCAACGGTACACTCTGCCATGTAGAGTCACTTACACAAATACATCACCATATGTCAACATATTTTTATTATTTTTATTTTATCAACAAACACGAACTTAACAATTTTCACTTCCGAATTAGTAGATCAGCCCCCTTATTTTCAACTGTCGGATCACGGATTCGATTCGAAAAGTCACATGCCGTCTCGCTTTGACGCAGCGTGATAAAAAGTGACAGGTATAGAGTTTCCGAAATTCGAATTCTTTCCGACAGTTGAGAATAAGGGGGCTGGTCGATTAAGGGCTGCAGGTGGATGCAACCTACACTCCAGGAGGTCACATTTATTCGAGATTTGGATGCTCAAATGGACAGCTGTTTAAAATTCTCAAATCATATTGATAAAATTTTAAATGAATCCACTAAATCACTAGGTTTTATCCTAAGAAGTACAAGATACTTTAAAAAAACCTGTAACTGTCATCGTGCTTTACAACAGCTATCATCATCATCACCAGCCTATATACGTCCCACTGCTGGGCTCAGGCCTTCCTACATGGCAGAAACACACGAGGAGTTTGGGCCATAACACCACCACGCTGGCCCAATGCGGGTTGGTGGGTTAAAGCGGTTGCAGTAACAATCGGGACCAACGGCTTAACGTGCCTTCCGAAGCACGGAGGAGCTCAAGATTATAATTTTGATTGACCCATCCAGAGACCAACCATGGCGAAAGTTGCTTTGTTTTCGTGATCGAAACCTTTCTTTCTGAGTAAACCGATTCTAGATACGGTTTGAATGTTGTTGATCTCTGTTCTCTATATCTACCAGTTGTGTCTCTCACAAAGAGCTCTACATATAATACGAAGTATGCTGTCGAAGTCTCGATTACGTAACTTATGTACATAATATAGTTTATGAAAGCAGAGTATATATTTAAAACTTAGTTTCATAAAAATATATTCTGCACTAATTATACTATCGAATGTGTTTTGGTTTTCGAAAAACCTATTTATATTTCTCCAGGATCTATTCGCATGTTCTTGGTTACAATTTTGAAATTCTTGGCACACGTGACGATGTCACGGACATTGTATAATAGGTACTCTAGGTACTAGTCGTTCAAAATTAAATAAGATAATACTAATTAATTAAACTTATTATTTTATTATTTTTAAAATTCATTCAGATATATCCCCGGCTAAGAGTCAGATATCGATCCGAATTCAGTGAAATTTAGTCCATTGGACTTTGTTTATCAATTATTATATGCCATTAGGTCTACACAACCGGCTCAAGGGACTAGGGTACCTTTAAAGTTAAACGATTATTTAAAATTAAAACCTAAACACCTAGCTCCACTGAGCAAAATAGCATTTTTACTCAATATTATGATCTTAATTATACAATTTGGTCCCGGTTGGAAGTTATTAGCCTTATATCATCGGAGCCTGCTGGGCGACCGACAGCCAATTATCCACTCAATTTACGCGACTACTCCGTGGAATTTACCCTGACCAGTAATCGTTAAACAGGACACACGCAAAAGCAATAGAAATAGTGTTTGTCTCTATTTGAGTACCTAATTTGTTCTACTTCCCAACATCTCAGTGGTATTTGTTCGCTCTTTTCATTTTTTCATTTTTAATACAAATAAGTATATTATATTTTTCTTCCTCCTCTGCCTTTTCTGTTGCTATCCACAAAAATACTTTAATAACGTTCCAATAAGCAAGCAAAGTGCCTTTTGTATTAAAAGAAATGATAATCGACGTGTCTAAATATTTTCATTGTAAAAATCTTCTGACTTGGCTGTAGACTCTAATATTTTAACATAGCGTGAATGGCATTTTTATTGTTATGTATGTAAAATTTGGAGGTCATAACAGGTGGTCTGTCCGCAAAGCATAACAAAAACTAGCAATTGTTATGTATCGCACATGTGATACACGAGGCGGGTAACCGGGTAATGAGACGTGGTTATTTATATGTCGGTACACCCGATAGCACATCAAGTATAACAGTTGCACTACGAAAGCCGCCTCTATTTTTAACTTAGTAAGGCCAGTCTCAAGATCAAACTGTTAGGCATGATGTGTTGTCAACTGTACATTTTCGGGTTGGTACTCGTGTCCCTATTTATTTCGCAACAGGAAGTTTTTCACTCACTAGTGATAATAAGCTACCTACTTAATTAAACCAAATATAACAGCAAGTTTTAGCATGTGGTTTTAGTACGTGTGTACTTATATTTATTATGTTAAAATATTCTACCTGTAGACTTGTTTATACACTCGTATTTATATTAACATTAGTTGGCCATAAGAATTTCTTAACTGCTAAAATAATTAACTAGTAGGGGAAATCCCATATATGTATACCGGGTGTTACAGAATTTTTAAATAAAATTTGGAATTCTAGAGTTGTGACCGATCGATATAGTAGTATGTGCACGGGTTCTGAGTGTATGTGTGTGTCGTGCGATACGGATTAGTACGCATTTCTTAGGATTTTTACGAGCAGGACAGTGTTTTTTTTAAATTTAATTGGCAAATTGTTGAAAAAAAGTGGTCTGAAAGGTGTCAAACTCTCAAAGGTAACTGTTGACAGGGAAGACAACTACCGGCTTAAATTTTTTTCGGACTTTTGGAACACACTGTATAAGTTAAAGTTCTTTCTGAGCCAGGCTTAACTAACTTTTTGAGAGGCACCTTTTAAATCCTAATAGAATTTCAACTTATTTTATCAAGATTTAAACATGTAAAAAATTAACTATAACACTAATAATATTCAATGCTACTATGAGTAGGTAAGTACCTCTTATGAGAAACTTTATTGCAACCGAAAATTAATTTTAATCGGATGTTTTCGCACTTTACCGTGAATTAATTCAAGAATATTCATGAACTGGTTAACCTAATTTGTATGTGAAATCAGAATAAGAAAACATATCGATGAACAACTGCCTATGCGAATTAATTAATTAATTACCTACGGGTATTTAACCTTCTTAATAACTAAGCTTTGAAATGCTGGTGTGAGTTGCGAAGATGATTTATGGCTAGCTTTCATTATAATTAAATGTTTTGTCGTTAAATTAATGTTGTCTGACAACAAAGCAGCAACCAAACAGACGCATGAATACTTACAAGGCGCCATATGAGGTAGAACTTTTCCACTCACGTGAAATGCCCCGCCAGCCCTCATAATTTCCAATTGAACTTTTCATTGGAATTCAACCTTTATACCCTGGGCATAAGGGCCTCACTCACCCCGGTTCGGTTTAAGAATGTGGCTGTTCCACCGACAGGGGGCAATGTTCGATCTCGGCCTCCAGACGTTATGCTAACTGTCCGCTGCATTTTATGATTTGCATCGATTCTAAAATCTATATATATTACAATTCTATACAACAATGTATTCAATTTAATCTGTAAAATTGTGTAACGTCAAGGATTTTAAAATATAAATTCGAATTGCTAATTTGATTTTCCAGGCACATCCTGAAATGAGATCATTTGTTGCATAAATTTATTATGCTAATGTTCTTCCAAATAATTTATGTTGAACCCAAATTTCATTCTGATAGCGTTTACTTTTTATCACGGACTTCGAAGTAGTTCGTTATCATTATCACAAAACGTGTGTAAGTAGGTAATATGTTAGTGTACTATTTTGGACGGATGCCAGAATTGGTTGAAAGAAAAAAGATCACCTGTCTCCATTACTATATTATTGAGGCAACTTTCTGGAGTAAATTTAGAATGTAGATAGGTATAGATCGTAGAAAGTTACTTTTAAGTAATAGCTACTTATATATTTATATTTTGACGCAGCGATTATGTTACGGCATATAAATTTACTGAAATCTGAGGACTATGGTTCAATTATTATTATATATCACATAATAATATTTTCAGGGCTCTATATCTAGTAGCAATTTGCGCTGATTTTCTTTCTTGTGTTAATTGTATAATTGCAAATAATACATGGTAGCTCTATTAAAGATTTAGAATAGAGTTACCATGTATTGTTTGGAATTATAATTGCCATTTCGTAATGTAGAGTTAATGTAAAAAACTTATAGAACATTTTTTTAAATCATGTAACAGGTATGCTCTGTACGTAATATTAAAGGAACTTAATTGTGGGTTTTTATTTTCAATGGCCGTGATTTTTCCGGTATAGATATAGATCAGGTACCTGCCTATTAAATGCGTAATGTTAGTGCAAGTGTATGCTTTAGCTAATTTTATGACAGAATTATTTTATTACACAGTTTTGAGCAAAAAATACAATTATTATAAATAATAAAGTAGCCTAAAATTATGATGAAAATTAAACTTTTAAAGTTCTTATAAGGCATTATGCTCATTAACCTCGAGAGTATCGTGACTAATTAACTAATTCGGTCATTTTGGCAGAATTTTAGAACCTCGATTTCTTTATTATTTTTTACGTACACCCATTGCATGATCATGGTTGGATGCATTCAAAGAATAGTGTAGAATTGTTAGATACTCTCACAATTAATAAATGTACCTACATGCCAAGAGATAATTAGATTATTTTTAAAAAATACAGGTTTAATAATCAAATGTATGGGAAATGAGTATAGCTACCTATACTCATTTCCCATACATAACACAATCATACAGAATCTTTGTAGAAAATCATTAAGCATACCTACGTATGCTTAATGATTTTCTACAAAGATTCTGTTTATCGATGTCATGCATTATGCGATTATGTCAAAAAACTTCTACCATAAATGAGATCAAATTAAGTAGGTAAATGTAATATACCCATAGTATACCGACTTAGATATAATTTTGTAGCCGATGTGCGTATGTAAATAAGATATTGTTTGGTGTGTGCAAGTATCGGCAAATATAATTTACATTGCAAATTCCAAACAATAATCTGGTGCGACGATAGTGCCTACAATCAGTCTTATGAAATATACTAACCATATATTTGTAGTAGAGATTTACACGTAGTAACTTATAAAATTATTGACGAAAATATAATATATTTTTCTAACACAACAAGACGCAACAGGTTTTCTATTGTGCGAGCGCTGGGCGAGGCGAGCGGGTAAGGAATGAAAGGATAAATAAGGTTGTAAATTAATATGAGACAGAGATCTTGTCAATTTGACACCATACCATTGTAAATTGCAATCCATATCTCCATAGTAAAATAATTTTCGCTTGAAACAGGAAACAAGATAATATTTTTAACAATATTTAAACAGAAAATAGGATAACTAGTAAAATTATTGACGAAAATATGATATATTTTTCTAACTAAACCAGACACAATAGGTTTTCTTTTGTTGGCTTGTATATAACTGATCACCATACAGACCTAACCTAACCAACCTTAAAAATATAATTGATCATCAAAAATAATTATGGGTCCTCAAAGTACTGAAAAATTAACAATTTGTAGAGCTATTATTATTTTTGAAGACCATGCTAATATTTTTTGGAGAGCCTTTAAATTTTTCCCTTTTCTCTTGTGATTGTGAGCGCGGGGCTAGGGGAGGTAAGGGACGAAAGGATAAACTTATATATTTAAAGTAAATGACACTGAGATAGGTCTTGCTAATTTGACGCCAAATCGCAATCCTTCTACATATGAATGAAAATATCTTTATTCAATTAGGCCCCCAAGAAGCACTTTTGAATCGTCAACAAAAAAACCCTTAAGTCTATCACATAAAAATAATATTAACTAACTAACAATTTCATAATGTTTGTCTCTCTGTCTTATCTGCATCTACGTAAGCTAAGAATGTTATGTCAGTCTGTCTATCGGTCTGTCTGTCGGTCCGTCTGTCCGTCAGTCAGTCTGTCTGTCTGTCTGTCAGTCAGTCAGTCAGTCAGTCTGTCTGTCAGTCTGTCTGAATTTACACCGGTTCCAAAAGTTGAACTACCGAGAAGATTCCGGCAACAAACTCGTGTAGTCACTCTTTTCAATCATTAAGTTACAATGTTTAATTACACAGTAATAGTATTTAGCAGCGCAGTGTCGCACAGAGTATAAAAAAGGTATATTAAAGTACCAATAAGTACCTAATGATAAGAATATTTACTGTATTTAAAGGCTGTCCGACAATGCACCTTCACAATATAGGTATTACAATACACAAAGGTCAACAATTAATATACAAAGACCTAATAAAGCTAAACATCTTTCATTAATTTTAAACACTTGTCTGAGCACGTCATTATAATAATAATTGTATTGTTTTATATATAATATCCTATAATGCCATATACCTCAAAAATTATACAATTGATGAATATGTAGGTAAATTATTACAAAATCAAGGAAGCTTAGAGATGACCATTTCCACTAGTGGCACCTGTTCACAAGTATGACGCATGTGCCAGCCATCGCTCCGCTCAACCATATCATAGGGAACGGAGCGACCCGGCACACGACGCCACCACCGCAGAAACTTATAGAGAGCATGACATCTTCCAGCAACCACAAAATCAATGAAATGCTATTGGTGGAAATAACTATATGACATTATTAGTTACAACCAAGCATTTTTGTCATTTATATAATCGTTAATAGTATAGTAACCTTTGGACATTAGAATTTTCTTAATGTGAATTTTAAATTTGTCAAATGGCAAGTCTAGTACGTTATTAGGAATCTTGTTATAGTAAAGTATGCTTTGACCCATAAAAGTATTAAAAACTTTATGCAGTCTTAGAGACGGTAAGATCAACTTATTTTTATTTCTTGTATTTAATGCATGTACATCGCTGTGTCTTAAGTAGGAATTTAAATTTTGACGTACAAAAATTATGCAAGCATAAATATATTGAGAAGCCACTGTTAGTATATCTATTTCTTTAAATAAGTCTCTAAGAGATGTTCGAGCAGCAAGGCAGTAGATTGCTCTAATTGCACGTTTTTGCAAGATAAATACTGTTTCAATGTCTGCTGCTTTACCCCACAGAAGAATACCATACGACATAATACTATGGAAGTAACTAAAGTAAACCAAGCGCGCCGTGGCAATATCAGTATATTGCCTTATTTTTCTAATAGCATAAGCCGCGGAGCTAAGTCTACTACAAAGTGTTGTGATGTGAGGGTTCCACTGGAGTTTCGCATCGATTGTAATGCCTAAAAACGTGGTGGATTGAATTAAATTTAGCGACTGATTATTTAATTTAATGTTTGTATCCACTTCCCTAACATTAGGTAAAATAAATTTAATACATTTAGTTTTCTTTGCATTCAGTTGTAAATTGTTCACAGTAAACCAATTCATTACTTGAGATAGCGCATTGTTTACGTCGTCAAAGTTAACTTTATTTCTATCACATTTAAAAATTAAAGAAGTATCATCTGCAAACAACACAATCTCACAAAATTCCTTAGCAAAGAAAGGCAAGTCGTTTACGTATATTAAAAATAAAAAAGGCCCTAGAATTGAACCCTGTGGAACTCCCATTTTGACATAAGACCCTGAAGATTTTGTTCCATTGATGTCAACTATTTGAGTTCTAGAACTTAAGTAAGATGTGATTAACTTCAGAGCTGAATTTGTAACCCCATAGTGTTGTAATTTTAAAATTAGCGTCTGATGGTCAACGCAGTCAAATGCCTTTGATAAGTCACAGAATATACCAACAGCATTTTGTGAACTCTCCCATGCATCAAATATGTGCCTTAACAGAGCTACACCAGCATCAGTAGTAGAACGACCCTTTGTAAATCCATATTG
Source organism: Nymphula nitidulata (assembly GCA_947347705.1). Lineage (NCBI taxonomy): Eukaryota > Metazoa > Arthropoda > Insecta > Lepidoptera > Crambidae > Nymphula > Nymphula nitidulata. Next base: position 15,460,662 of record OX374629.1, read on the forward strand.
CGCACTATGGAAAAGATTATTTAAATTAAAATGCTTAATCAATTGTTCCAAAATAATTTTTTCAAATATTTTACTAAGTGCTGGTAAAATCGAAATTGGACGAAAATTACTAGGATCCTCTCTATCACCTGATTTAAATAGCGGAATAATCTTACTGTATTTCATTAAATTAGGAAAAATACTTTCATCTATACAGTTATTAAAAATTTGCGCGAGATAAGGGGCAATAATATCAATGATATTCTTAACTATTTTTACAGATACATCCCATAAATCCCCTGTATTTTTCAATTTTAGGGATTTAAAAATTTTAATGATTTTTTGAGGAACAACATGGGTAAATTGGAAAGTCTCGCTACACTCGGGCACACAATGCCTCAGGATGGAACTTGCTTCAAGAGAAGAAGAATCTAAATGAGATGTTGTAATCGAAGGTATTTTTGAAAAGTAATCTTCAAATATGCTAGCTATTTCGTGGTCAGAATTAATAATTTGATTATCTACATTTATTGTGAACGTGGTGTTTTGTGACTTGACTTTACCAGTTTCACGGTTTATTATATTCCATGTAGTTTTTGTTTTGTTATTAGATTTTTCAATTTTGTCTCGGATGTGTATCGCTTTGGCGCGGTTACATATCTTTTTGAAAGTCTTGGAATATTTCTTTACATACTCATGAAAGTCCTTATTGTGATTGTATTTCTTTTGTGCGTATAATTCATACATCTTATTTCTACTTTTATATATACCTTTTGTAGCCCAGTCACCAAATTTCATTTTATTATTTGAAGATTTAACTGTCTTTTTTGTGAAGGTATTTTCGAACTCATTTTTTATTACATGAAACAAATAAGTATATTGATCGTCCGGGCTGGAATGTGTGAGTGGCAGTGTGGCTACCTTTATAGCCAATTTATTCATAAAAATGTCTTCACGACTCTTCGTAATAGGTCTATATGTTAAATATTTTGGTTCAATCAATAAGTTATCAACAAAAGCAATCAGCAAACCACAATGATCAGACGTAAGATTGGTAATAACAGACTTTGAAACAGGGTCTTTATTTGAAAAAATATTATCAAGACAGGTGGCCGAGTGGGAAGTGATTCTAGTAGGCTCTAGAAATTGATTAACTAAGTCAAAGGATTTAAAAACGGAAAGTAAACGAGTACATGATGGTGTGCTCTCTAACAAATTAACGTTAAAATCGCCACAGATAATAATATGTTTCCTTTTATTACTTATTTTTTTGAGTACATCTTCCATTATGGACTCAAATGTGTTATAATTTCCAGAAGGTGGTCTGTACACACATACTATAACATAACTCTCTAATTCCACACAAGACAATTCAATTATACGCTCGACTGAAAGACCTACGATATCTTTACGTTCTTTACATTTCATTTTATTGTTAACAAGTATTAAAGAGCCACCATGAATTGCAGATTTCCTTACAAAATTGCTTGACAACTGAAAATTGTCAATAGACACCGATTCAAAAACTTTTAGCCAGTGTTCAGTTAAACATACCACATGAATATCTTGACTTTTTGTAAACAATTCAAGTTCTAGTTCTTTGCCAGCTAATCCTTGTAAATTTTGGTACACAATATTTAATAACATAGGCTTAGCTTTTGTCTTATGGTTCAGTTTAAAGATAATGAATTAATATTAGGTGAGACCAATTCATTAGAAAATAATTTGCTCTTCAAACAGGAAACAAAAATATTAATATGTATTATATATATTCTCTTTAGAATATCGATTAAAATTTAATGATGATGTAATTTTTAAAATATTTAAACAGTAAATATCAAAATAGATACCTTTGTTGTGTAAACTCGTAGGTTTCCCTATTATTACACTTACACTCTTAGGTGTGTAGTGTAATAAATATTAAAAAAGAATAATATTATTATTATTTTTTACATCTAGCTTACTTATTTATTTAAAGGAAAAGAACAAGTGTGAAAATCGAAAAAAAAAAAAACTTAATTTCTTGTTGCCTATAATTATATTCTCAACCAAAATAGGAGATATTTAGCCTATAGTAATCTAATGTTATCTGAGAAACGTAGTTTAAGTGCCAAAAACTTTTGTAGTGGGTACATTTAGTGCGTAAAACAACTATAGTTTTTGCTATATAAATAATAAAAACACAACTTAATTATACCATCTATAACTATATAAAATAAATCTTGCTAGTATGTAGATAAATTGTTACCTTGAGATATTGTGGCCTTCATGGCGTATTTTTAATATATTCGTGATTTAATTGAATAAAAGTCTCTTTCCTGTAGCTTTGTAGCCGCAAATAAATAAGAACTATTGTTGACAGTATCTATTGTTGATGAACAAACAATGTTATGCAAAATTTTATTAAGTATGTAATGGAACTATGTAAGCAATTTTATTTTCAATGTTAGAATTGAAGTAGGCAAGCACGCTCTCAGAGAAGGAATGACCTTTTTCTAGAGTGTATTTATTGCACCTAATTAAAGTTACCATATGCACACACAACCTACCCACTTCTACGAAGGTATTAATTAGAGGAGAACAATGAATTTATTTCAAACATTGAAACTTATCTCCAGATTGTAACTTTATTTTTAAAAAAATACCAAAACTGAACTATTCCCTGACTAAGACACTGACTATTGTTAGTCAGTATCTTAGTACTGTTATTAGTGGTATTGTTAGTTATTTTGCTGTTACTGCAAATAGCCTGCGTCGTAGGTCAAGTCTGTTGTGTGAAACTATTCATAGGACCACACAAGCTTTTCATACCTTTACTAGTAATTAAAACCTTAACCGTTGAATAATAAGGATCAAATTCGATTAGGAAGCATAATCTATCAGCTTTATCGATGGCAATGTCAGTTTTACACGTGGTCAGTTATTCAATATTTATCTTTGAGTCTAACACACTAAAGGTTGTTTGGTGGGAGTGGCCATGTGGCAAACAAACATGGACTTCACGCTGCAGTTTCATTATTATGGTATACGGGTCATTCATTTAAATGGTAGACAATATTGACACAGTCAAGGTGAATGAACATGCTCTAGGTCTATGCGGACTAACAAAGTCGTCGGCCGGCTATCAATTTGAATATCCTTTTGCGCAGAAATTATCCGTCTTTTATTGAATATGTATCACAAGGATGCTCCTTCTAGAACTCTTTCTAAGCAGCTTACGAGTTTCACAGTATAAAATAACCTGCTTCCTATAGCATATAAATTTTTCAAAGTGCTCTCGGTTAGGCCCCATCCAGCAAGCAGTACCTGAATGACCTGTCATAAAAAGGAATAATCGATGGCAACTAATTTTTAACCCCGACGAAAATAGTAGTGCTATAAGTTTAACGTATCTGTCTGTGACATCGTAGCTCCTAAGCGAATGAACCGATTTTGATTCCGTTTTTATTGTCTGAAAGCTGACGTGATTAGGATGGTTCTTAGCTACAATTTATGAAGATCTGTTCAGACGATCGATAACAGCTCATTTTCTACTTGACAAAAGGTATTGCTAACTTTCACAGATTCGATTGATTTGAAATTTGGTTTACTGTTACTTCGGTGGTATTTCCAAGATATGCTAACCTTAAGCTGATCCTGTACCATCAAGAATTATGCAGAATGTTTCCTATCACTATATACCGTTCCGTTTACAGCACAAAAAAGAAATGTTTTTGTTTTATTTATTTACAATGTAATTAGTCAAAAGTTCAAAACTTGATAGCCTTGTCATTTAATACCTATATCTTTGTTACAGATTAGCGAAGTGGCAGTAGCGCCCGTGAATTCACTGCTGGCCGGTTTTTATCTTCTTGCAGGACCTTTTATATCTGCGCTGGCGAACAAGTAAGCTATTTAATATTGATACCACAGTATTAATTTAGGTTACATCCATATATAACAGGACTAAATGAATAATTAATTTCATTTATATATGAAAAATAAGATAAGGAAGGTTTATAGAAGTATTTCAAGGAATATTGAGTGCTTTATTCGTTATGTGATTTTAACAAACGGTTAGTAATCATTGATTCATCAGTAGTATCAGTCATCAATAATAATAATATTTATACACTCACACCTATTATCCAGCCCAAAGTAAGCATCATTAAGAGCTTGTGTTATCTAAGGATACAGATAACGGAGAAATAATGATAATAATATGTATATAAATATTAGAAAAATATAAATAATCATATTATTATAAATATCCATGTCTCGTAAACAAATGCTCGTACTCATCATACAAACATTTGCTCCTACCAGGAGTCGAACCCGGGACCTCTTGACGGAGTAGCCTGCATAGCAAGGGGTACAGACCGCTCGACCATCCGGTCGTCTATATATCAATACCTAATAAACAAATTATTTATTTTTCAGGTATGGTTTCCGCGTAGTCACCATAGTGGGTAGCATTATATCAAGTGCAGCATTTGCTGTGTCTTACTACGCTACCAGTATAGAGTTCTTGTATATTGTCTACGGAGTAATTGGAGGTGAGTTTTGTAACTCGTAATTAATAAAAATATAATAACAGTCAATGCAGTATAAATTAATCTCATTATTGTCTATTCTGCCGACGCTATCCCAAAATATTTACACAAATTCAACCACATAGGTAACCATTCAAATACATTGCAAAATTCAGTAATTTAAAATACCTGTAGAACTGTGCGCAAATTCCTCTCCTTATCAAAACAGTTTTCGTTTGGTAAATATCACGTTGTCGGTGAATTCCAGAGAAATGGATAGCCCATGCTGTAAAAATAATATTTTAAAAAATCCAAGTATGGAAAGCCTGCCACAGCGATCCGAAAAAAACTTATTTATTACCTATAAAAATACTAGTTCGTATTAAAATTTTGGTTAGAGGACAAAATTCTCACAATTTTTCACCAAATTTCAGGTGTCGGTCTCTGCATGATCTATATGCCTGCTGTATTGACCGTCGGGTTCTACTTTGAAAAATGGCGAGCATTAGCTACAGGACTTGCTCTATGCGGTTCTGGCGTGGGCACTTTTGTTATGGCACCTCTCACAGACACCCTAAACGAGACTTACGGTTGGAGACTAACTGTTCTTTTCCACGCAGGTTTGTTTATTTATTTTTTTGAAATAATTTAACCCGTAATCAAAGATAATATTTAGTATACTTAAATTGTGCATTTCTTTACAGGAATCCTTCTGCTGTGCATAGTTTTCGGAAGCATGTTCCGTCCGATTAACCCTGTTCGTGTTACTCTTGCTAATGATCCTGGTGAAGAGGATGTAGCACGCCGACACGAGGAAGCTGTTGAGAAACTTAACTCCATGCTTAAACTGCATAGCAAATTTGACTCAGGCATTTCCATGCCGCATGAAATGCGATTCACGAATAAAGTTAATCCTCATACATGGATGGGAGTCGCCAATAACACTCGATATCCTACAGCTGAGGAAGTCTTTCGTGGAAGTAACTCTCACTTGACTCAATTCAACCGACGTTCATCAGCCAATGCTGGAGCTATTAAAAATACTCTAGGAAATAAACCACTGTTTATCGATGCGCCCGTTGTCGAGAAAGATGAACAAGAAGATTCTAATAGCAACATTGATAACACTGAACCTTTGATAAGTTCAGCCGTTAAAGTCGTACAAACAAATCCATCGTCCCGTCGCTCACATATGGACTTAGCTAGACCTTTCTATCGTGATGACATTTTCTTCGCCGCCAGTTTGACTAGATTACCACAGTACACTTCACGCACATCACTCGGATATCATTTGGCGGTGACTCACGTACCGACCAAGGAAGATGCCCAAGAAGAACAATCCAATAAATGCCAACTTTGCCCCGAAGCAGTTAGGAGAGCGTTAGCTACTATGTTGGATGTAAGCCTGTTCCGATCGCCAACTTTTGTGATTCTGGCTCTAAGTGGATTTTTCACAATGTTAGGATTCTTCGTGCCATATATGTATGTAAAGCAAAGAGCGATAGATAACAATGCAAGCAAAGCAACAAGCGACTGGCTCGTGTCTGCGATTGGTGTATCCAACATTATTGGACGTATAATGTGCGGACTGACGTCTTCGATGCCGAAAGTTTCTCCTTTATGGGTGAACAATATCGCTCTATCAGCAGGCGGCATTGCTACTATATTCAGTGGAATCAGCTACAACGATGGTTTCCAGTTTGGTTACACTGTCATCTTCGGTCTTTCTGTTGGTATGTTATGAGATCATTAATATAATTTTTTACATGTTTGTAATAATATAGGTGCCATAGTTAACTTTTTTTTTGTGTTTCAGCATGCTTTGCGTCGCTCCGATCAATTCTGGTGGTGGAATATCTAGGCCTGGAACAATTGACAAATTGTTTTGGACTCTTCCTTCTTTTCCAAGGACTGGGAGCCTTATTGGGGAACCCGATAGCTGGTAAGTACTTATAAAAAAGCATAGTAATTTTATTATAATAATATATTATTGTGATCTCTTTCTACTTAAAAAACGATACTATAATGTCTGAAGTATTCATATTCCCATTAACTTTCTTTAGTTGCTTAGTATTAAAAAGAATTTGGCACGTTGCCTGTCTTTACAAAAGCCAACGGCTACATGGCGCCAAACGTTATGCAAGCTCTCCTAATCTATGTCATAGACCGGTGCTGACGATCCCAGTTGTAAATATTTACGTACACTCCTAAAGCATATACTATTCGATTCGACATTGCATTGATTTTGATAAAATATAATGTTTGTTTCTCATAATGTATCTCACTATAGGTTATTATCCTAAAATGATGCTAAATATTACAGTTTCATAAATCTTACTCATTTCAGTATTGGCCCAATGATTCATGGATTTATTTTCATTTCAGTTTTTGTGTTATTGGCCCAATGATTCATGGATTTCTTCTTTGACAGGTATATTGCATGATCAAACCAACAGTCACGACATACCGTTCTACGTGTCCGGAGGCTTCCTTCTCTTATCGGCCATCATGTGCTATCCCGTGAACTGGGTCAGTAAGTGGGAGAAGTCCCGCAAAAAGTACAGCGCTCCTCCTAAAGTGTGATAGGTTAACGTTTGAACTGTGAGCTCAACGCGATACTAAACTGTATCTGGGACAAGAGACATTGGTGCCAAAAGAACCTCAAACAGAATTAGTGCATCTATTCTGGGCTGGACGACCTCACGCTGTGCACGATGTGGTTTCTTAGGCTGGCATTCGACGTTAGCTTCCATATATTATGACTGTCAACACCTTGAATACAAGCCTTAGAATCTGCCCCTGTGCCCACTTCCTATCCTCATTTCGAAAACTGTGTAAAAACATATTTTTACTTTTCTGAGGAAATTATTTGTCTACCTTTATCTGAATAAACCTCGAATAAAAAACTAACTATAATTAGTATTTAAACATTCCTAAGACACCCTTTGATTAAACTACAAGGGAAGTTGCTCCAGCAATGGCTCAGTTAAGTCGAATAATGCATTTAAAAATAGGTTTAGAATTTCTTTAAAGTACAAAGACTCTGATTTAAAATAAGATTATTTTAGCAGTTTTGTTGAAGATTGAGACATGACATGATCTGAGAGCCGAAACGCGCTTTTAATTTTTTGTTAAATACGACGTTAATCAATCAAGCTGGATATTTAAAAGCGGCGCATAATGTAAGACTATTGTTACTTATTATTATTATACACATTTTAATATAGGTAAGATATTGCATATCATGCATTAGTGATTTTAATATTATGAGTGTAATGTAATTAATGTTTGTGCCTTACAATATGAAGTGATATTTGTCAGCGTGTAAACGTATACAATTTTATTATAATTGTTATTTTTGAACTTGTTTATAGATAGACATATACACAGCCTACAAGTTCCACATACTCTTGTATTTATTTACAGGGAGTATATCAGACTTTTTTAACACATACCGTGTGCCGTAACTCTTAGATTAAGTGCTACAAATGTGGCTGTGGTCTTTTAGAATATTTTATCGTTTGTAAATAAGAAATCATAGTCATTGATGTCTTCCTCTTAAATCATTTAGCCTACATATTTCTATATCAACTTTAAAACCCGAGTATTTGCTAATATGCGAGTCTTTAAATTGAAACATAGTTTAATTCATATTTTTAATTTATTTGTATAAGCAATTATGAACGTTTTGTATGTATAAAATCTATTTATTATGGTTTACATCAACTACAACGAAATAATTATGTTATAAATTAGATAATAGGTATTAAACATACAGTAATCTAATATAGGTACTAATCATTAAAAAAAAACTGTAAATATTACAGATTTTTTTTATTTTTTCAGTTTCAAAAATGATAGTTCGTAAATTTTAATTCCTAATAATTCTTTCGGTAGATACTGGCAGTGCTGCATATACTTAAGCCTTTATGCTTAACTTTAGAATTATATATTTATGACCACAAGTGAATTACAAAAGAAGTACCTAGGTACCTACTGCCATTATATTTGTGGTTTTTTAATAAATGAATTTCTTTTTTTAGTTATCGAATGTTTAGGTTTTTTGGTTTCCCGGCGAATTATGATATAGTTGTACCAGAGAAATTTTCGTAACGGGAAGGTTGTCGAAAATGAAGGCAGATGACAGTACTGGTGATCTTAAATGACTTGTTAATAAAGAAAAATTTAAATCGCGATAAAAGTCAGCTGTTCTATAAAAACAAACATATCGTGTAGGTAGGTGTTACAGTTTAGTATAAAACGGTAGACTTTTCGCAATTTTTTTTTTTTTCACTCTTTCGGAGCACTGCCATCTGCCTTTGTTTCCGAGAGCATTCCACTTAGAGCCTGTATATCTTATACCTACCTATCTTCGTCCCTTGAGTAAATACCTCGATAATGTAGTACCGGTTTTTTGTGACAGAAGTACCAAATTCGACATGAAATGTCTTTGGTAAATATTGATTGTTGGGTTACGGATGTTGGCTAAGTTTGAATATTGCGCTATTTTCCACAAATTCGAAAAATATACGCCACTGTTACCCGTAGAAACAATTCAAACTTAAAAGATATTGTTAATATTGCGCTGTTTAGAAAATGTGAAAATGGTCATTTTATTCCAAATATTTATTAAAAATTTTAATGATATATTGCTGACATCAATTAAAACAACTATTACATAATATGAAAACTATGAATAAAAACATACTTATTTCATAGTTATTATTAATTTTGTCAGTAGATATACCCATACATTTCTTAGTACTTATGACGTCACCTGTTCCGAAAATTTTCTATGGAGCGTTTTTGGACGTTGCGCCACAACACATAAACATATCTGTGAAACTATTGGTCATACTATTATAGACATACCTACTATTTCTTTTGCAATATTTCTTTGAATTATATAGGTACCTACTTCTTAATTATTAAATAAAGAAAGTTGTCAGCTACCCTATTTAACGCTATTGAAAGTAATGCAAGGTTTTATTTGGTAGGTAAGCATTGCGCTGTGCGTTTGGTAGTCTCCGGAAGACTAGGCAGGTACTTACAGAGGACCTAAATCTTACTTTTCTATTAGAATAGGTATTTATCATAATCAAAAACGAATCTGGTCAATATTTCTAGATTTTTGTTGTTATTGTACCTATGTGGAAAGTTTATTGGTAATTTGTTGATATAGACTTATTGAAGGTCGTATTTTTGAGTTGCTATTTTATTTATTGTCATTAGGCTAATTGTTAATAAATGGTGACTATGATTTTTTGTGTGTTAGAGCGGTGCATGTGCCACATTGCCATTTTCCTGCTTGCATGCATTATCTATAAGCAAATCGTATTGTTTGGGTTAAGAAAATCGAATGAAAATGTAACAAAAGAAAAATAAATTGTTATTTATATATTCTTGTTCAAGTTTAGTACCTACTTAGTAAAGATTATTCCAATGTTATCACTGCCCTAATATAGTGTGCAATTTTACTTAAAAAATTGTGAATTAACACATTTACTGTATTAATCTTTTTGAATATATTTTAAGAGATGGTGCAAGCAAGTTTTCCGTGGCCGAAATAGAAACCGAGTGTATAACCAGAGTTTATTCTTAGCAGGAAATCGTATTGATTAAACACACTGTTTATAATCTACTATGGTATTTCATTTTATCACCTAGGTATGTCCTAATATAAAATTATTACGTAGGTACCTAGTTATGTCCTAATATACAGGGTGGTGCTCTCCATACAACAATAAATTAAAACATGGGCTATATTAGTTCACGAGATGGTTTGCCACTTTCAAAAATATCTTATTCATTTGATAATTTTATGATATTTGTTTGAAATAATATAACATGGGCTGCATTATTTCATATGAATTTCCTGAAATTATCCAATGAATAAGATGTTTTTTAAAGTGGAAAACCATTTCTATGGACTAATATAGCACATGTTTTCATTATTGTCGTATTGACGTCACCAGTTCACCACCCTGTATAATTACCTATTTATTGTAACCGTAATGTCACCCTATTATAATTGGTTCCAGATTTTCCTGATATTTGAAAAGCGTACCTAGTCAGTAGGTATTTGTTGTAGGTAAATAGGATTACTTTGTTGCGGAGTTATTTTGCATATATGATAGGTACCCAGAGCCGTCTTTAACCTGTTAGGGGCTCTGGGCACTTTATTATTTTAACCGACTTCTAAAAAAAGAGGGGGTTATCAATTAAATTATTTTATACAATCAGAATCAGAATCTTTATTCGCAAAGAACATGGTTTAACAATGTTGGTAAAATTACTATATCGGCTCTAAGTACCTACATATTCTGTCATATCAGACATGCAAATTTATAGTTCCACTAATTAAAATAGGTATTCTAATTCTCACAATCATTTCATTTTAAAATTTTATAATAATTACTGTGTCACATCTTTTAGGAGAGTAATAGAATTAATAATTTGAACACTTTTGTAAAAGACAAATACATTAGCATTATTGAAATAAATGTCATATTTTAAATAAATGTGGTTTACCAAGTGCAATATACCATACATCCATATTTCCATAGAAATTTAATCAAAATCTTAATTTCCAAAAAGGGAACTTGGGGCCCCATGGATCGCGGGGCCCTGGGCACTTGCCCACAGTGCCCTGTGAAAAAGATGGGCCTGTAGGTACCTACGTATCTCTTAAGATATTCATTAATGACGTTAAGAACAATTTTGTTCAAAGTTAAATACTTGTGAGGAATAATGTATTTATTTTGATATGGAATACCTTAAATCTTGTTTATAAAATACCTTCGCAGATAATCCATTATTTTAGAACAAATTTGATTAAAAAAAAGGTAATAGGTATTGAATCAACCTAGAGAAAGATAGACTTAACTGGATGGCTAGCCTGTTGATTAAACGCCGGCATCCAATTAAATGCCTAGCCCGATAGTTAATTGAACTAGACTCTCTTAACGTTTAACGACTTGGCGTATTGAATGTATCGTCTTGTACTGGAAAGTTTTGGTTTGATTGGTACGTTCAAGGTTATTTGTTTATGAATACCTACTTATAACCGACATAGTTTTCGTTCTAAGTGGTTATAAAAAAATAACCTTGAACCTACCAATCACTCAGTCACACAAAAGCTCTTCGATTTAAACGACCCGCCTAGACGTCCAATTAAATGGCTAATTTAAACCAGACGGCTGACAACGTTTAGCCATCTGGTTAAACGTTGCGTTTAAAGAGTTAGCTAAGTAGTTGTACTTCAGCCGGCGTTCAATCAACTGGCTAGGCGTATAGTTAAGCGACTAGTTAACCTAACATCGAAGAACTATTGTGCGACTGTTTACGTAATTGTTAGGTTCAAGGTTATTTTTTATGACCACATATAACCGAAAAGCTACCACCATCTTACCTAGGTCTGCCGCCATAACAATAATGTTAACAGCATTGTTGTGTTCCGGCAGTTAGAGATAGGTACCCAGTTACTCTGTGGTTCAGGAATCCGAGTGTAACTCGCTTCCATCGTCGGGCTTATCTTCACTTACCATCAGATGAGATGAAGGCCTAGAGTTAACCCGTTAAGAGGAAAAAAAATATTTTATCCTTTTTAGTTATTAAAGTAGGTTTTAATTTTTGTTTATTTTTTTTACAATTTTTAGTATTAACATTCCAAGGTCAAAACTAGATAGGTGACCGTTTATTATATTGTTTCCTACTATTGTATCGTTTTACTAAAGCAAGTCCGCAATTTCGCATACATAGACGTCCAGTTATGATTTAAAAACCAAACTACCCCAATGGATTTTAAATAAAATTTTATGGGAGCAAATAGCAACTGGAATAGTTGTTTTTAGCCCCCGACGAAAAAAGAGGGGTGTTATAAGTTGGACCTGTCTGTCTGTCTGTGGCATCGTAGCGCCTAAACGATTGGACCGATTTTGATTCCGTTTTTTTTTGTTTGAAAGCTGATGTGACTACGATGGTTCTTATCTATAATTTATGAAGATCAGTTCAGGCGTTTGATGACTATCAGCTCATTTTCTACATGATAATAGGGCTTTACTAACTTTTACAGATCCGATTGATTTTAAATTTGGTTTACTGTCACTTCGGTGACATTCCCATGACATACTATACATACCTTGAGCTGATCCTATATCATCAAAAAGTCTGTGAAATGCTTAAATCTTAAGAAAGTTACAGCAGATATAGCGTGTTTGGGCTCTAAAGAATAGTCTTAATGAGATGGTGTTAGATAGATGGTTAATGACGCCGGGGGTTACTAAATTATTATTTTTGTAGGTAATTATTATCGAAATACCTTTATGAGAACTGAAGAAGACTATCATTTGCTATGAATATCCAATACTTAACTAACATAATAGCATTTTGATGTTAATAATTAGGTGATTTAGGCCATTTTAGATAACACAAAAAAAACAAGAGAGTGACGCAAAAAGATGTTATATTTGCATATTATTTACAATAATATAATAACCTATGAGTTCGAGTTAGGTCCACGACGGCGGCCGAAGGTCTGGACAACATTGACGAATCTGGAAAATAAATAGTAATTAAAATCAAGTAAAGATTTAAAGATTATTACCAAAAATTATATAGAGCTCGCGCCAAACATCTAGTTCGCTGTTAAAATGCGTCGCGCAGAATTGCGCAGCTGCCCGCAGGTATCGTCCATACTGCGTTGTTCCGCCGTTTCATATTTTAATAGTGCGCAGTAAATCGACTCATGTTCAGAGCGAACTAGAAATTTGGCGCACGTTATACCGGTATTTGAAGGCATGGAATCCTAAGGTATATTTCAAATACATTTTTTGAAATTAAAGAAATAAAATTGACTTAGGAAAACATTGCGAGTTTCGAACACAATCCTGGGAACTACCTAAGACTGTAGACAGCCTGTTGAATTTCTTTAAGACCCTTTCACATTATGAATGTTTCTTGGCTGTAGCATACAATTAAATTGAAGCAAGAAATGACTTGCATAGTCTAATATGTTGTTTGCTACAGGCAAGAAACTTGCATTGTGTAAAATAGGCCTTTAGTATTATTATAACCTAAATCTTAGTGAAATTCATTTTGTTTCTACCTACTTCCTTAGATCAAGAGTATATTCAGAAATTTAATTTCAACAATAAAATAGTTTGCATCTTCTACCAAAGGACATGTTAAGAACATTGTAATTAGGAAGTTAGAAGGGGGTTTCTAATTTCCTTAAAACATTAGTTTTCAGTAGTTACATTCCTCTGTCTGGGCAGGGGTGACAGAAGGACTGCACTGCTCAACCAATATGAAACACTAAAACATTAATAGTTTAGTAAATATCAAATAGTAAGGCTAAATTGGTTGTAAATAAGCTATTGCTATTTTCAATTCATTGAACAATTTCTGTTGAAGGTATTGTAAACTAATAATAATAATCATCTTCTTTATTTTTTTCACAATAAATTAAACCGTCTAGTATCAGATTCCAGACACTTTTAATTTTGCATAGACATCAAGAGGTATAATGCTGTGTGACTGACTAATGTTTGATGTATTATACATTTCATATAGTATTTAATTATTTTTGTTAATGATTATTGTGGATGAGTGGAGCTTGAAATAGGTTAAAGATAACCTGTCATACAAGACACCAGGGCTCCACATCTTCTAGTATTTATAGCCTGCTAGTTCAAACATCAAAAATATCCTTAGGTACCTATAGATATTATTACCAAAGCTTTAAACTTAGGAAATAAAGCTAATTATTCTTACCTCCTGTTGTACTGGATCCTGCGCTTGGCACGGCCAGTCTTCTTCTTTTTCTTTTGTTGTTTCTCCACTTTGGGAGTCTGACCTTTGACCTTACCTAAAAAGAAGATAATAATTTACTAAGAAAACTAAACATTGACTTGTGGATTAATGAAGTGGTAGGTATACATCTGATATTTTAGTTTTATTACTCAAGTTTAAATTTGGAACTTTTTATTTTATTTATCAATCATATCACAAAATCACTTGTCTCTTGCTATCATGACCGCTTCTACTTAATAATAGAATAACTATGAAAATATGAATACTATCCAGTGTATAAACAGAAAGTTAGGCAGCTTTTGGTCTCACCTGAAAAGTAGGTTTTCATATGGTGCTCTCAATATCCACTGAGTTTTCTCAGAACACAACACAATACCACATCATAAACAAGCAACATCACATGATATGAAATGAAATAAAACTTTCATTTTATTTCTTCTGTAGTTATGCATGCAAGAAATGAAATGTCATTGACTTCAAAACCGGGCTGTTTTGTTTGCAAGCTGTTAATTTTTCCTATTAAAATTTAAGACCATTGTCATTCAGATTAACAGCATGTCAGCAAGATTTTATATTCTGATTTGTCTACAATTAAGGTCCTATCGTCAGCAAATAGTATGGGTTTTTTACACTTTATAAATCCTTGATGTAAGTCAAAAACTGTAAAGGACCCAGCACACTGCTGTACTACTTTGATTGAGTACTTACCAGCACGAGCAAGGGATCCGTGGACTTTACCACCAAGCAGTGGGACAGTTAAGTCCAACTCTGTAGAGGACAGCTCGGAGACTAAGAATGAATCCTCAAGAGGAGCACCACAGAGTGAGAGAGTCACATCCTCGGCTCCGACCTCAGCGAGAGCTCGCAAGCGGTCCTAAAAGTTAAAAAGATTATCGATTATCGAGTTGCTTGTTATCTCGATTGCAAACGCCAACATGCACAATTAATATCTGTAGAGTACTATAGACTTACATCCTATGTAAACAACACACAAGAACATCACTTCAGGTTCAATTATTTATAGACTAACATACGTAGGCAGCTACATACGGTTTCGAACTATGTAACTATTAACTACCTACATTAATAATTGGCTTACCTTGATTTGTCCAATAGACTCTTCTCCATTGACGTCCAAGACGTGTGTCGACTGACCTCTGATGTGCAGCTGCATATTGAGGCTTCTGAAACGAGAAACGGAAAAATGCAACGGCGTGGTTTCCACTCGGTGACAGTAACAACAATCACAATCTAAACGCACTATTATCACAGCATTGGGAAAATTTATTTGAAATGGGACTACCCCTTTATTATTTACACAATCATATTACTTACGACGGTAAAAAAATACCCAAAAAAGACAAAATTAGGATAATTTTTCACTGAACTAACCTCTTCAGGCCAATTTGACAGGATAAAAGAAACAAAGATGGTGAAACGGAAACGGACACAGATTAAACAAACATGTTCGGATACAGACACACCTTGATACGGTATACATTCCGAATCATACTCATCATTGGCAATAACAACGCTGTGAGCGCTAGCGCACTAAAAATCGTTTCATTTCGAGCATACACCTCTCACACGAACTGCTGTGACGTCATCAATGACGCTTCTCATCTCTGTTCTGAGTAATAATAGTTCTCACAGTGCATGGCAAAAATCGCCAGCGTACTTTACGGTCCATATTACCCAAACATTAGGTATGTAGTACCGATGTTACGAATAGTGCAAATGCCTTGGGCCGAATTGAAAACGGTTCTACATGCACTGTTTGCGTATAACCAGTTCGGATCACGCTTTCACATAGTTATGTGTACTCCTATATCAATATTAATAACAAAAACTTTCTAAGATCTTACAGTATTTTTAGGAAGTACTTGTAGCAAATAAAGTACGATGACATGTTTTTATCAATTCAACAAAAAATCTTAAAATGTCAATGTCAATGCCAATATGATGTCCGTCAATCAAAATCCAAATACCCACATGAAATTATACATTCTATTCGGTTCGTTTGTAAGCGCGCTATGTATGCAAGTTGTTAATTGCGGACCGTAGGGACTGTGAGCACCTCAGTGAGCACATACGTCAATGTCAAAAATTTGATTTAATTTTTCTTTCCCTTTTTCAGTAAATATTTATAAATTTTGCATTTTTACGACATTATCTACTTTGTGTGAACCATTTTTAATTATTTAAGTCAAATTTAAAATAATTTTCGTCACGTTCGGGTTAGAGTGACGTCATTTATAACTAACTTTAAAATCAAGGATATTCTCAATTCAGTAGGTTTGTTTTTCCCTTTTAATACATTTAGTGGATTTATATTCACATCATGGGTGGCTTTGTCTCCACCTCAACATCACGCACAAAGAAATTTAGTGCCTAATTTCTTTTTCGTACTTTTTTTTTTTTTTTTTTTTTTTATACAACTGGATGACAAACAAGCTGACGGCCCACCTGATGGTAAGCGGTTACCGCCGCCTATAGACACCTGCAATAACAAGGAAAAGTCACTTGATATTGCAGGTGCGTTGTCATCCTGGGGCCTAAGATGAAATGCCGTCCATGCCCAGTAATTTCTATGTAATGTAATGTAGTAATTTCTCTGTAAGTACTTCCAGAACTTAAAATTCTTTGCCAGCACAATTGTGTTTCCTTCTTCCTATAAAATGGATTCCTTCAAGAGGCGTGGAAAAGCACCTCTTGAGCCTCTTTGGCTCTATAGCCAAAGACAAAAACACTAGTCTATAATTCTTAGGTTGGTACGACTGGTAGTCCACCCGCGAGCTCGTGATTGGTTATTGTATTGTTAGAAAAAGCGGCTGACTTGCCGATAGTTCCTTGTGTGATTTGTAATATAAAATATCTAAGATAAAATGGTTAAGTAATATAATAAAAGGAATATTCATGAGACGAATGAATAATGCTGTCAAGACTACTGCGCCAGTTTTTACTTTCCTTTGTACATTTTGTTGTAAGTGTACTTGTTGCTATTCGAAATGTTTATCATCGATTTTGGTTAAAAAGTGGTTCATCTAGTGGCGATGACACGAGTTATAGCGTCAAGGTGATATTAGAACATTTACCGAATGTGAGCAAAAAGCCAAAGCACTTAGTAGTTCTAGCAGATACGAATAAACATTCGCTGAAAGACCTAGCTTCGGTGGTGATCTGGAGTCTCGTGGCAGGAATACCTTACGTCAGTTTCTACGATACTACAGGTAAATAAAATATAATTCTAATACAAAATAAAAATAAATTTTTATGTACTCCACTAACCAGACAGTACGTTGTTTATTAAGGAAACGCCGACTCCGGCGGGCTAGAAAGAGGCGAAATAGTTGAAAGCTAGAAAGTTAAATAACTTGAACTATCGAGAGGTTTTCACTCCATATTTAATTCCATTTTTATACATTAAATATATTCCTCTGTAAACATTTTTATTCTATCAAACAGGATGTAAATAGATAAGGGCTTAGATGCCTTTGAAGCAGTATCTAAACAGTCATCATGATATCTTTAATAATGATGCAATAACTGAATATACATAAGTTTGCATAATAATTTTGTAGTTGTGTTCTGTAAAAAGTGAGTGGGCACTGACTTCTGTAACACAGGTATGTACACCTAGCACAGGTGACACAGGAGTCAGGGGTGTCACAAAATATTTTTGTACATGTTTTATGTCAATAAAAGTTTTTATTATTATTTGCAATATTTGTTTTTTAATTTACAGGTGATATCAAAGAAAAAGAAGAGAAATTATTTTTAGAAGTAGAGAAAAGTAAAAAAGGAATACCAGGATGCATCAAATGGTCAAACATGGCCAATTTAAATGGTTATACTAATGGAATTCCAGCACATACAATAACCATCAACATTTTTACCCACTATGATGGCAGGACAAAAATTACAGAGTGTATACGTCAAATGGCTGAAAACAAAATCAAGTACAAAAAAGAAACAAATGGATACACCACAGAAGATCTAGAGGAGTTTTTAAAACTGGCATATCCTCATATACCTGAACCTGATTTAGTAATGTATACTGGGACATTATGTTGCACACATGGATTATTACCATGGCAAATTAGGCTCACAGAGTTTGTTAATCTTTCAATAGATCATAGCATAAATGTTAACAGTTATGTAGGTGCTTTATATAAATATAATAAATGTGATCAAAGGTTTGGTAAGTAGACATACATTTAGGAATACATACCAAAAGCTAGGCCTAAGTATAATGGAGTATGTAATGAAATGAGAGATTTATTTATTTTTATGCCTGTTCCTTTGAAAATTTTGTGATGATTTAAATTATTTTAACAAATGACTATTATAACTGGTATAATTACAGCCAAGTACTCAAATTGGTACTGTTAATTAAAGCCAACCTTCTGCTTGAATTAACAGCACTGTTATAAGTCTCATCAAACATCTTTAACAATTTTGCAGATTAAAAAACAGTACACATAAAGGGTTTTGTTCCAAATATTGCAACTGCACATATTTTTTAAATCTGTGAAACCAAGGTGTTTGCTGGGACCTGTAAAATAAATGTTTTCCAATACAAATTTTGACTTTGAAGTCTTAAAAATGTTAGGGCAGGACTCAAAATGTGTGTAACCTGTTTTAATAATAATTTATATCTTTTGATACATATTTCAACAGCGCAATTGTATCAAAAGGGTTGAATTATTTTTATTTGAATTCTTTATCATAAAGTCAAATGGTGCTTGTTACTTCTTTAATTTCAAGAATTATTTCATTGAAATGGTTGTCTTTGGGTTTGTTTTTGTATTATACCACTGTTCATTGAACACACAAAATATAAATATACTCTTAATGAATTAAGACTATTTTCTTGTTTTATATCATTTACCCTAAACAGGAAAATCATTTAATACCAAATTCGTAGTTATATTGGGAATAATACTATAGAACACATGTTATATGTCCAGACCAGATTAGACTTAGTGTGTCTTCAGAATCAGGCCCATTATTCTGAACCTTGTTTTAAATAACAGTACAGACCCTAAAGCACAGAAGGTTCCATGGTAATATTGATAAAATTATGAACTGTGTAATTGTAAGCAGTTTCTATACAAAGGATAATGGCAGTCTTATCAAAATGATTCGAAATAAAAGTTAAAACTTTACTGGAGTACAGAAGAAAATTTTCCCATTGAAGATATTAAAATACCATCCTTCATAACCATCGTTCTTGCATGTCTAAGCAAAGCAACAGAGGTACTACTGTACTGATTTTAGTTTGGCTAGGTCAACAAAAATTTTTTTTTACTAGTTTTACTGTTATATAGTCCGGTACCGCTAGGTTTTGAGGTTCCAAAAATATTAAAGTTTATGATTTTTTGCATACAGTTAGTATACCATTTGACCAACCCAAATCATTATTTTGTGTCATTTTTGATGGTTGCTAAGGTCACAATTTAGGTATTTGTCTTTTTATGCATTATTTCGTTGAAAAGAAAATTAGAGTTGAAAATTTAACTTCCATGATGATAACAAAGTCATTACTGATATACATAAGCTTTTTGTGCCATCTCACTCCATGGGAATACTGGATTTACCCAAATACCATACCTATCGCTGTAATAGCTATAGAAAAATATTAAAGTTGGTGAAATAAGTGTTACCGGTTCTCTAACTCTAGTATCTATTGTTTAAATCATTTTGTGTCATATTCATCCATGGTATTCGGAACTATATTTTTTTTCCTATTTAACCCCCTGTAATAGCCATAAAAGAAAATTCAAGTTATTAGAGTTTATGTCTTTATTAATGTTATGGTAAAAGGAAGCTATATGCTTAATTTGTGTCATTTTAATCCATGGGATTTTGACTTATATTATTTTCAACGTTTTTGTGCGAAGAACACTAGCGCGGCCACAGCGCGGCAAAGGAGCGCGTAGCCGCGTAGGCATTCACGGGCTCCGGCGACCCGCTGCCGGCCGGGAGCGAGGCGCTATAATTTGTTTGTTGTTGTACGAGTAGTGACTTGTGATAATTGCATAGAAAATGGAAACTAATACAACATGTCTTATTTGTGGGCTAATGTTGGGTGGTAAAGCTGTAAAATTAAAAGAAAGGATTTTATGAACGCATTAATTGCCTCCCGTAAATATACACACATTACCATTACCCCAATGCCGTTATAAATTGGAAGCGCGCCGCCCATCGGCGTCGGGGACATCTCGATAAAGTACACAGCCGCCCATGGGTTACCTCGGCATTTCGACATTCACTATTTTTTATATGTTTTACGAGCAGAGTGATTTGTTCGATTGAAGAGCGCATTCATATTGTGAGTTAATTATTACAAAAAATACATTTTCTTCGGTGTATTACCGTTATAGCGATGGAGTGTGAAAGTGACTTCCGAATTAATTTATAGTAGTGCAAAATTGTGTCATTGTATTAAATAAATATTTTCCAAATAACATTGATATGCATGGTAAAATTTCCCCGTAAATACAAATTATTTATGTTAATTTTTCCAAAAAACCAAAATCATAATGTATTCATTTTACTTTAATTAAATTATACAGTGATTTGAGTATCTCGGTAGCGATAGCGTAGTGATTTGAACGCCATAGTTTCGATTACAAAAACAAAGCAACTTTCGCCATGCCCGAATTTTTTTTTTTATACAACTAGATGACAAACAAGCTGACGGCCCACCTGATGGTAAGCGGTTACCGCCGCCTATAGACACCTGCAATAACAAGGAAAAATCACTTGATATTGCAGGTGCGTTGGCATCCTGAGGCCTAAGATGAAATGCCGTCCATGCCCAGTAATTACACTGGCTACCTTTCCCTTCAATCCGAAACACAGCGAACTGTTTCACGGCTGAAATAAGAAAGGCGGTGGTACCTACCCAGACGACCCTACATACGGGTCTACCACCGAGATGGGTCAATCATAATTTATAATCTCGAGCTTCTCCGTGCTTTGGAAGGCACGCTAAGCCGCTGGTCTCAGTCGTTACCACAACTGCTATAACTCACCGAACCGCTTTTTATATACAAAGCTCAGTAAATGAGTCATCATCATCTGATGTGAAGCGGTAAGAAAAGTCCATGTGCGGAGATAGCCAGAGCAGTTTGAAAACACACTTTCTTTGAAACTTTCTCCCGCTTACGCTCAAGTTGTGGCATGAGCTCCCTTCATAGGTTTTCTCGAATGAGTACAGCATGGGGTTCTTCAAAAAAGGCGTGAAAAGGTTTTTACAGGGTCGGCAACGCGCAAGTGATACCTCTGGTGTTGCAAGCGTCCATAGGCTACGGTAACCGCTTACCATCTGGTGGGCCGTATGCTTGATTGCCACCTTAGTGGTATAAAAAAAAAACACTGTTCTAGCCGCCCCAACCTTGCCGGTTTTTAACGCCTCTTTTGAAGAAAACCATGTTATAGGAAGGAGGGAACACATGTGCTGGCAAAAAATTCCAAGTTTTGGAAGTCCGACAAAGAAACGAGTAACGATACTTCTTTGTGCGTGATGTTTAGGTGGAGACAGTAAATTGATGACTCCGAATTCCGGCATGCGTGCTCCTGAGTAGGAAAGGGGAAGGTGGGATAAGGTCGAAAAGCTCCTCAGAACACTCTCCATGATAAAGCCGCTAAAAGGCGCTTAGTGATGCAATGTCACGACGGAGTTGTAGAGGTTCTAGGCTGTTCGTAACCTCTACGTCGTCAATAATACGGACGGCACGACGCTGCAATCTGTCCAGCGCATCGAGGAGGTAATTGGCGGAGCTTTCCCACAGATGCGAGCAATATTCAACGCAAGACCGGACCAGAGTTTTGTACAGCGGGCATAATTGGTCAGGCATGAAAAATCGACGCACCTTGTTCAGGACACCTAGCTTCCGTGAGGCTGTTTTGACCACGGTTTCGATATAATTCCTCTGATTTAGATCGCAGCATATCTCCATACCGAGCAAGTTGATGTAGCCCTGTGCCGAAAGAGTAGTGCCCTGAAGAGAGGGAAGGGGAAGGAACGGCGACATTTTAGCTGTAAACGCGCACACCTGTGTTTTCTTAGCATTGTGAAATCCGAATTCACATATGATGTTTAACACCCTGTTGATCTCAATGGTAAGATTGATTCTCTCCCTCTCGGTTTCAATGCGCCCAGCCCCTGGGTGACCGTTATATCCACCATGCACTGTACTGTCATCCGCATTGCAATGATTGTTTCCCAATGTAAGCATATGATTGATATGAAGAAGAAAGAGAATGGGGGATAGAACAGAGCCTTCTGGTACACCAGCGTTCACTGACATGAACCACGAAGCGCATCCATCAACGAGGATACGGATTCTCCGCTCATGCAGGAAGCTGGCGATCCAATTGCAGAGCTGAGTGGGCAGACCGTATGCCGGGAGCTTGGAGAGAAAAGCACTGAGCCAGACCCGATCAAAAAGCTTTGGCAATGTCAAGGCTAACAGCCACTCACTCACCACGATTGTCAATAGCTTCACCCCAGACATGCATTAAATACGCTCGAAGATCGACCGAAACCCACACTGACGATCATTAATTAATGAGTGATCTTCTAGGTATCGAACCAGCTGGTAATTTAAGATCCGTTCCATAACCTTGCAAAGAACAGAGGTGACAGCTATTGGGCGGTAGTTAGCTGGGTCTGATCGGTCTCCCTTTTTGGGGGCCGGTTGCACATTAGCGTCGCTCCAACGGCACACACCCAGAAGAGAGAGGAAGGGGGTATAGCCTCGTTACGACGGAAGACAAGACCACTGCGCAGTTTTTCAGTACTATCGCTGGGATGCCATCAGGTCCACGAGCTTTTCGGACGTCGATTGACTGAAGCTCCGCACGTACATCACATTGCCTGATACGGATATCAGGCATTGTGTGGCCACAATGGGTGAGTGTTGGTGGCTGAGAATTGCAGTCATCGATTCGGGAATGAGCAGCAAAGAGTTTTACCTGGAGATCGGCTATCTCTTGCGGCTTATGAGTAAGTGTTCCGAAGAAGGGTGACAGCACGGCTTTGGCCAGACGCCAGTAGCCTACGGCTTCCCGTAGGGTGTGTTAGTAATTCTTGGCCAACTCGTGCAACGCGCTGAGCATTCGCTCTGATGAGGGCCCTTTTGCAGGACTTGGTGGCATTGTTATAGGCTGCTTTCAGTGAGTCAATATTTGGATCCCCATTGACTCGACCTCTGATCCAAGCGCGGTATGCCGACTGTTTGTTCACAACAGCTAAGGCACACTCACGATTGAACTAGTGGTTACGCCTGCCCTTACTTACGAGATCGGAGTGAGGTATATAGTACTCCATCCTTAACATTATCTCACCAGCTCAGTCAGCAGTAGCGTTAGCATTCGGCTCCGACTCACTGAAACAGCGCTGCCTCCAAGGAACAGATGCAAAGTAATCCCGCATACCGCCCCAATCTGCCGACGCATAGTGCCAGATGCGGCGTTTGGCCACCACAGATACCGGTGGCGACGCCCTTGGCACCCCAGCAGAAATCAGGCAGTGACCCGATGGTCCCAAGGGAGCTCGAACCTCTAACCGATGGGGCAGTTCTACCAGCATGGTCAGTTTTAGGGAAACATAACCACATCTCGTGGTGAGCATTGAAGTCTCCTAAAAACACCAAATCCGCGGTTGGAAACTGCTCCTGCGCAACATCTGCCACCCGACTAAGGTGTTCAAAAAGTCGAGTTGTCTCCATGTCACCTCTGTGGGATCTGTAGAGGCAAACGTAGACACGGCAATGAATGCCCAGGTCCACGTGCACCCCGAGGATGGAAAAGAAAAGGGTCTCCTCCAAAAAAAGCAGCGCTGTCTACCAACGGCTCGCCGTCTCAAGATGTTGGTAGACGACATTGAGGTTAGCATGAAGCCCACGGAAGTTTGTGAGCCCTACCTCAAACAGCGTGGCTGTAGTGGGGATGTGCACCGCTGTACGACCATACACATTACTTGTCGCTGCCATGGATGGATATAGGCAGTCAAATCGTGAGGCCTGTTTCGCCAGGTAACAGCCGACAGCAGAGAAGCGCTGACCCGCCGGACGGAAGGGCCCCCGAACCCTCCCGGGTATGGCCGCTGAACCCCACCATCCGGTCAGCAACCGGCACGACGGACCACCCCGAGATTATGCGAGGCATGATGGGGCAGCCTCATGATCTGGTTAGGATAGTGCCCCTGTACTGTGCCACGGGCGGCCAGCGGAACAGCCGTTACTTTAGGTCTCCCTGGCCGGCGGGTCAACGCAGTCGGCGACCGGCTGGCCAAGTGGTCTGTACCCCAGGCTACTCGGTCAAGAGGTCCCGGGTTCGAATCCCGGTAGGAGCAAATGTTTGTATGATGAGTACGAGCATTTGTTTACGAGTCATGGATGTTTATATGTTTATTTAGTATATTTCTAATATTTATATGTCATATTATTATCATTATTTATCCGTTATCTAGTATCCATAACACAAGCTCTTAATGATGCTTACTTTGGGCTAGATAATAGGTGTGAGTGTATAAATATATTATTATTATGTTTACTTCTATTTATAATATCTCTCATTTCTGAGGTATTTTCTAATTCCACGCGGGTTGATACCAAGCGTGAGTAGAATAATGCTGTGTGTCAGAGTGGTGTAATAGTTTGTGTGTGTGTGTGTGTGTGTGTGTGTGTGTGTGTGTGTGTGTACGTGTGTGTGTGTGTGTGTGATGTGTTTTGTAGCAAGTTAATTAAAGTTAATTCATTATTATTAGTCCACCTGGCACTAGTTAGACGGAAGCCATCATTGACCGCATCCATCGCGGCATCGTCTCCCCAAGCTCTGGTTGTATGCCCACTGATCCCGGAACGCGGCCACATGTGGTCACTTGGCGGGTTTTGTGCCTTGCGTACGGTGGTCACTAACCAGGGTTTTCACACCCTACCCCCCGTGGAGCAGTTGATAGCTCAGCGATCCCTTAGTCGCCTCTTACGACACCCACGGGAAGAAATGGGCCACCGCACGGTACAATTTTTTTTATAAGATTTTAGAGATATAATATTTCTGAGCACTAATCTTTGCCTCCCGCAAAAAAAAAGAAATTTCTCTCGCAACATACGGCACCCGCACTTGTTTTATTTATCAAATAAAGTATGCTCTTAAGTTTTTCATTATGTAGGGCTTTCTAACGGATATGAAACTATTTCGGATTATCCGATCTAACCATTATTAATGTTCAAATGTTTATACATAAAAAATATATCTACTTATAATACGACATTGTTATGTTCTGTCCACTATATACTGTCACAAAGATTGATAAATTTATACTTATATGTACACACGACAGCACATGAAGTGTAACAGTTGGAATACGAAAGCCACCTCTATTACGAACGCAGTAAGGGCAAGCTCAAGGTCATACTGTTACGCTTGATGTGCTGTCAACTATACAAAACAACAGCAGGTCAGGTAACCGTAATATGAGAAAAAAAAATCCAACCAATTTTCAACCTAAACGCAATCCGATTAAAGTACAAAAACGTTTAGCTTAATTCGGGCGTTTGTGTTAACGTGACCTTCGGTTGACTGTTCCTACTTGCTACTCTTTGCAAACGTGTGTAAATGCTCCGTGCGGTACACAACGCGCGAGCGAACTAATATTTATATAGGAAATGAAATTATGTTTTTTAAGTATATCATGAATTAAAGTGACACAAATTTTTATAGTAGATATTTGATGCTTTGATGATATTAAATGTGCAAACTCTAATAACTTTAATATTTTTTTACAGCCGCTATGGCTTGGAAAAGTTAAATCATTAAATATCTTAATAACCCATGGCTTAGTTTGGCACAAAATCATGTCAGGGTCATATTTAGGTGCCCTGAGTTAGGTTGTATTTGTTTTATAAACTATAATATTTTTTTGAAACTTTTAACATATATTGGGCCCCCTGTCAATTAGCACTGGACGAAAACGACACACACTTAGTTTGCACACAGCCTAGGCTATTTTACACACAATATTAGTATCATTTGGCACATTAAGTTATTTTTGGCAGTTTTATTTATATTTTAACATTCAAGTCACAAAATATTGAATTACTGAAAATGCAACAGCAATATTTGACACAAAAATTAAATATAAGCTTTTTAGGTGGAACTGTATCCCCTTGCAAAAATTCAGAAACTTTAGAATTTTTGTAACTTAGCACCTCAAAATCGCCTAGCCGTACCGGACTAATAGGTGTAAGTTAGATTTCCAGCCTCTGAATTGAACTTTTAAAAGTTATAATTGTAACAATAGTAATATCATTATTGTGTTGGGTAGTTAAATAAATAAAATACGTGTCCGCCACTGATAAAGTAATTATAGTTCAATATGATTATCAATTTATTTGTTGCATTATTCTTCACAAATCTATGAGCTTTTAAACACATATTGGCCCTAATTATAGCAGATCCTAAAATCTATGCTCTTTCAATAAGAAAGGACAGCTATCATGTGTTCAATTTTCGACATTATTGAATGTGATAAAATGAAGGTTTTACGAAGTACCTCTTGCTGCCCGGCTTATAAAATCGTCTACGTTTTCTTTACCATTGCCTATCCTAATAATAATAATTAAGTATAAATTGATTAATTATTTTTTGACAATTCTAATACAACAAGAACTTTTAGGTTGCTTTACTACACGTATTGAAAGAAAGAGATATTGGTCCTAATTCTAGAGAACACACGCTAAGTCTAAATTTAAGTTCAGTGCATATCTTTCTCTCACTAAGATTGAGAAAAGGATGACTGTAATATAATTTGACATTTCAAAACATGCGTTCAATTTTCGTCCTTTCTGAATGTTAAAAAATAGTGTATGCACCTCTGTACATAAATGCCTTCTAAAATTGTCGTTTATTCCAAAAATGAAATAAATAAAAAAAATCACTCTGCAGATTAAATCATATGTCTAAAATTCTTTAGTCGAAATTATTTCAGGTAATTACCAAATCATGTGAGCGTGGCTTTCTTTAACGCACTTCCGATGTCGGAGAATAGGTAGTTCTTAAACATTTTTAATTTATCGAGAATAAACTGTATGAATGTTGTTGCTGTTTATAAAAGGGTATTGAAATAAGAAGATAATGTGAATTGTTTAGAATTTATTGGAATAATTCATGGATGTTAATGCATACTAAAATACTATACATATATACTAAATTATGTACACCTGAAGCATATGCCCCAACCTGTAAGAGAAAAAATGAATAACATGTATCACAGCCTTCAGTCAAATTTTTGGTCCTAAATTCGTTAATAATTCATTGGTAGTCAAAAATGCAATATAATGCATGTATACCACAATCAAATCATGAATACTTAAATTCAGATAAGAGTTAAGTTTATATTATGTAACTGTGCATAATTTATTTTATCAACATAGATGATATAGGTGTTTACAATTTTAGCTTAATGAAGTAATGAAATCAACTGGATAAGAAATTATATAAGTTGGAAGGAAATAGGTAAACTGTTATTAATTGATATAAAACAGTCATAAATAATGACAATTTAAAGAATTCTGTAGCAAAATGTTCTGTTTCGATTGTGACTTTAGAAATAATATCCTTGGTTATTAAATTTTAATGGATAATGGGCCTAATTTTGGGAACACACTTTAATCCTAAATTTAAGTATAGTATATCTTACTCGCAATGAGTCATAGGGAAAAGATAGCAAGAATCTGTTTAGAGCTGTCACTTAAATTTTGATAGATTTCAAAGAAACCATAGACAATTTTAGACGGCATGTACGGAGGAGCTTACTAAACACTGCATTTTGCCACGTTCAATAAGGTCGAAAATTGAACACACATTTCTAAATGCCAAATTATATGAAGGCCATCTTTTTCGTATTCATTTTGAGAGAAAGAGATGCACTGAACTTAAATTTAAACTTAGCATGTGTTCTCCAGAATTAGGGCCAATAGCTGTCTTTATGATGTGGGGGGAATAATTTAATTGAAGTAAAAATACAACCTGCTGCATTTGTAACCTGATGTTCATCGGCGGTGGCGCGTGTGGCTGCCGCTGCGCGATCGCCTACGGTCGTAGTCCCTAGACCGCTCATACCTATCATACTTGTCGTAGTCTCGGCCGGATCTCTCGTAAGACCTATCCCGCTTCGAGTCCCTATCATACGATCTTCTATCTCGACGACGCGATTGCTCTTCAGATCGATCCCTAGAAAACTTCCTTCGCCCCGATTTCGATTCGTAACTTGTGGAACGTGACCGTTTACTACGCTTCCTAGGTCTTTCCTCCTCTGAATCATCCCTATATCTATCTTTATGTGACTTATCATAATCCTTACTCCTAGAAGATTTATGTCTGCTATAAGAACTGTCTTTCTTTTTAGGTGTAGACTTTTCTTTCTCGTAATCGT
This sequence comes from Nymphula nitidulata, assembly GCA_947347705.1. Taxonomy (NCBI): domain Eukaryota; kingdom Metazoa; phylum Arthropoda; class Insecta; order Lepidoptera; family Crambidae; genus Nymphula; species Nymphula nitidulata. Next base: position 15,489,414 of record OX374629.1, read on the forward strand.
CATATTTAGATTTTGAGTACTTGTCATCTGATTTGTGTGTTCTGTCTTTCTTGTATTTGTCTTTCCTTGATTTCTTATGAGTTTCGCTAGAACTTGAACTTCTGCGTTTACGTTTTTTGACTTGTTTAGAATCTTTGTCTACTTCACTATCAGAGGAGAAATTACTTGGACTTAATGAGTTGACTTCTGAATCACTAGAACTGGAGGTGTTTTTGTTGTTGGCTTTATCACTACTTTTTTGAGGACTAGGTGTGTAATCTCTTTTACTTGGTTTCTTTGGCTTCTCTTCAGGGATAGCTTCTAATTTTCTGCCACCATCTAATTTGTCATTGGATTTGTAATTACTTTTCTTGTCTCGAGATAAACGACGTTCCGGTAGTTTTTCAGGGGTGTCACTATCGGGCGGCGGCGGTGTTGATGATCCTTCTGAAAGCACAAATTAATAATTGAAATAAATCTGTGTATTGGTTTTATCTTTTTCGTACGTTCCCTCGATTTGCTGTCGTTCTTTTTCGAAATGCGCAAGTGATGCCCACTGAGTTTTAAAAATAATAAAGAGATTTTGGACGTCGTCATTCAACCACATTAAGTCATATAAATCGACAGGTAAATCTAAGTATGGTTAGCTTACGTTAGCAAAGGATGTGAATGGAGCTTGAAAACATTAACATGAAGTAATAATAGTTGATAATATTATTAAAGGGGGTAGAACTTACGTGATACTTTGGGCCTCTCCGGTGTGTTAGTTGTAGGCGTAGTAGGTTCTTCGCCCGCTTCACGTAGTTCGGCTCGTCGTACCTCCGCTTCTATCTCCCGCGATGTCCTCTCGAAATCTTGGCGCTTGCGTCTGATAACGTCCTGCGAATTTCAATATCATAGTATCTCAATGTGTTTTTCATGATGAGATAAATCGCTTTCAATAATAATAATAATAATAATATTTATACACTCACACCTATTATCTAGCCCAAAGTAAGCATCATCAAGAGCTTGTGTTATGGATACTAGATAACGGAGAAATAATGATAATAATATGTATATAAATATTAGAAATATACTAAATAAACATATAAACATCCATGACTCGTAAACAAATGTTCGTACTCATCATACAAACATTTGTTCCTACCGGGATTCGAACCCGGGACCTCTTGACCAAGTAGCCTGGGGTACAGACCACTCGACCAGGCGGTCGTCAACGGTACGCTGCGGGCAGCAGCGCAATACTACGCGATAGAACTTACAAACGAACTAGATGTTTGACGCGAGTTCGAACAGTTTTTTTTATATACTACTAGATGACAAGCAAGCTGACGGCCCACCAACAAGCTGATGGTAAGCGGTTACCGTCGCCTAAAGACACCTGCAATAACAAGAAAAAATCACTTGATATTGTAGGGCCTAAGATGAAATGCCGTCCATGCCCAGTAATAACACTGGCTCCCTTTCCATTCAATACGAAACACAGCGAACTGTTTCACGGCTGAATAAGAAAGGCGGTGGTACCTACCCAGACGACCCTACATACGGGCCTACCGGTTAAAGTTAAAACCATTATTTATTCACCTGTAGTTGTTGGTCTGTTATGTCGTTTTGATCGTCTTCTTCTCCGCTTTCCTCGCTGCTGCTCTCGTATGCGCCCAGTCCTGCACATATACACTCACCATAACACTCCATTGTACTTTATATCTGTGATTTAGTTGCTTATGTCTGGTTTTGTAACTTTTCTATTTAGTATTCTCGTTTTCTTTTTATTTCTCATTTGGTGTTTTAGTTTGTTCTATAAAAATGCCAATTACAATCACAAAACAATCATATTGTTGAGACACAATAAACAAACACGAAGATTTTCCACGACATTATCTTCGTCAAGTAAATATAACATCTATAGGAAATTCTGGATATGTCTTACCAATTTATTGCCAACAAACACAATGCAGACATTGCACATTTACTCAGTATTGCCAATGTCAGTACTAATTATAAATACAGCACCTTCGCTGAAATAAAAGGGATATCTGGATATTGCATAAATGGTGGCTGAATATTCTGTGTCAATTCTTTTAACAAATACTCAAAAGTTTTCGCATTATTTGCTCATACCACCATTTATGTTATATGAACCATCTCGCAGACATTTTGTCTATTTTATTAATTGTATAATTATTAACTAATTCAGGTGTGGAACATAAAACTATGTAAAACTAGTTTAAAAGTAACGAGGTTTCATCTACGAGATGTTTCAGCAAGCAAGGCTTTAGGAAGACGACTTACCGAGCCCAGTGGCGATAGCGGCGAGTGCCTTCGACTTGCTCGCCTTCATAGCGTTGAGGCGCGACGCTTTTACCATATAAATAAAACCAACATTAATCACACACACCACATGTATTCATTTCTCAACAGGCAACATCTGAAATAAGACTTTATTAGGAATGAAATAAGACACTATTCATCACATCACATTTCTTTTTCACATTAAGAGTCTCTATTCGAGACAGGTAAATATCACAGTGTAAAAATCACAGTTTCAGTCAATACGCGAGTGTTTCTCGTAGTGTAAAGTAAAGTCTTGGCTGAGGGCGTCGGGCCGTTTTGGTTAAGCCTATATGAGTGGAAATACCTTGTGCGGCGGTATATCGGGCCAATTCTTCCTGGCTCACCATTTGGATCTCCTGGTCGGTTACCTCTAGCAGTATCTCTGTAAGTGACCGACGAACTGCCAACATCTGTGTGCAAAGGATTACCAATCAGAAAATAAAATAGTGTTTTAAAGAAACATTTACCCATCAAGCATCAGAATAGATATTTTATTCTAGGTGATATGCCGACAGGCTGGTGAAGGACAAATAGGAAAAACAAGCTAAAATAGGAGCTTTAGAATGTGTATCACTCTGGAGTGTACATAATGTCTCAAATATGGAAAATTAAAATATACTGAAGATGGCAATTTAATCATTAGATTTGAGGCTAATAGTGCTAGTTTTTTTCTGAAAGCAGGTGAACAAATTTTTCTTGGAATATGTACTTGCTGGAAGAATAAAATACTGTTGTACAATTTCACTTCTGGTAATAAAAGAAAGATTGTAGGTTCAAGGTGGCTTCAAATTTTAGTACCAAAAGTATCTACTAGGAAAAATCATCAAACATACTTTAGCAATACTTACGTCACAACAACAATCCCATAGGTACATGGTGACAACAATTATTTTTGAGCGCAAAAGTTGGTGAGATACGGTACTAAAGTTTAAAGCCCCTTCTGAGTTTGACTGTACATCACTTTTGACAAACTTTTGTTAGTTGACAAAACAAGCTGACGGCCCACCTGGTGGTAAGCGGTTACCGCCGCCTATAGACACCTGCAATAACAAGGAAAAGCATTTGATATTGCAGGTGCATTGTCATCCTGAGGCCTAAGTTGAAATGCCGTCCATGCTCAGTAATTACACTGGCTACCTTTCCCTTCAATCCGAAACAAAGCGAACTATTTCATGGCAGAAATAAGAAAGGCGGTGGTACCTACTCAGGCGACCCTACATATGGATCTACCACCTAGTAAATCAGTATTTTATTCCTACAATAATAATCAGAAATAAATACTGACCACTTCCTGCATAATCTCCTCTTTACTCCTCTTGACAAGAGGTGGCGGCGGCTCCTCCTTCCCCTTGGGACTGTCCTGCACGTCTTCGTCCGGTTCTTCATCAGGTCGTGGTGAATACTTCGCATTATTTTGAACTGCATCCTCTGGTTCCGAATCTGACTCCTATTATAATAAAAAATCCAGGCATTTGATTTGTAATGTATTAAGCAAATTTTATATTTAAAGATTTTGAAACAATAATCGAATGTGTTAATGGCATAATTAGTGCCTTTTGTCCCACAACATACCTAGTCTGGTTTTTTAATAAATTAAATATGGCATTGTTCTATTGAAAATTCAGGAAATATTCTAAATAACCACCTCATTATAATAACAATCATGCCTATGAATATTATCTACTAGTATGTATTTACTGCAAATGATCAGTTGAAACAGTTTAAACTGTTAAAATTGATTATAGAGTCAATCAAATTATAATTAGTAGGCTCTAAATTTCATTAACATTTATTTTGACAGGGTTAAGCAGGTAAGTTATTTTCGTTATGTATTACTTCTGTATGCTCAAGTCATGTTGGATAATGAATAAATAAATTCATTATAAACAAATAGGAATGTGGTATGAGAGAAACAATATTTACGAATTTGCTTTTGGGTGGTGGCATAGGTTCCCCACTGGCTTCTGCCTTCATTCTTGCCAGTTCTTCTTCTTCCATTATCTTCTTCAGCTTTTCTGCTTCTTCCCTAGCTTTCTTTTCTTGCTCTCTTTCCATCACCCTTTGCTTTTCACGCTCCATTTTTTCTAAACCTGAGTAAAAACAAAAATAAAAAACAAAGAACACAGAAAAGAAGGGAGAGAAGGGTTTTAATTTAAGAACAAAGATTTTACTTTATGAGACAATTTTTAACATAAATATACATAGATAACAAATATTTAAAACTGAAGAATTTTTCATAATGAATCAAAATGAGTACAAAAGTTTAATATTTATCAAATTTCAATCTGATATTGAAGAATTACTAGAAAAGTTGCACTTGCCTTCTCTTATCCAAGCAGGTAACTGTCTTCGTTTGGCAGCATCAATAGTGGATGTAGGCATTGCTGTTGGTATCACTATTGGTTCAATTACTGGAGGGATCACTGGAGCTTTATTTTCTCTGTTAAAAAATTTATAAGTAGTCAAAATACTAATTCATTCAATGGAGAGTATAAAATAATTGCCACCTTTATTATTAAAACATGGAGCTCGGTGGTGTAGTGATTTGAGTGGTTTCAATTAAGGAACCAAAGCAACCATGTCCATGGTCTATCTCAGGAAAAGTCAATAAGATTGTTATCCCGAGCTCCTCCATGCTTCAAAATGCACATTAAACCGTCGGTCTCGGTTGTTACTACAACTGTTCCAACCCACCAACTCGCATTGGGCCAGCGTGATGGTGTTATGGCCCAAACTCCTCATATGTTTTTCCCACGTACAAAGTCCCCAGCTGTAGGACATATATCAAACCACCAGCTGATGCTGGTGATGATTATTAAAACAAATAAAAGTAGTTTTTTCACCTATGACTCCGGGAATTCCTAGAATTTTTATGATCTCTGTTTCTGCTTTTTGATCTTCTGTCCCTACTATGGCTGCTGCTCCTGCTATTGACATTATCATTGTTAGGTTGTGATGCTGTCCAATAACCATGTTGAAATGTTGGGGCGGGCACAGCAGAACTGGTATATCTGTAGTGTGATTTATTATTATTAGGTTGGAGAGTGCAGTCAAAAAGTTGTGTACATACTTAGCCACTGTTCCTACTAATTGAAGTACATTCTTTTTTACATTGCACTGATAAAATACAATGTTTTTAGGTACTATGAATGGATCATAAAAAAGTTGGTTTTAATTCACAAATGAAAGAATTGAGCTCATTTTTAAAAACTTAAGTCTCACAAAACTAGATTATTTTATAGGGGGTTAATGATGAAAATGTTTTCATAGTATATTAGGTAATATTGTTTGCAATTTAAGTATAACGTAATCTATAAACAATAAGACTCTAAATTCCTGAAACATCATGACAATAAAAAATGAAATGACTTTTCTTAAGTGTATTTAATAGCTGTTTGAAATTGATAAGTCACCCTGGCATCCCCGCTACAGTATCTTGGCCAACTGGATACCCATCCATCATGGAGTTCATGGCCATTGAAGGATCAGCTGCCATCTTGGGATCAACACCTGATCCTGACCACCCCCAACCTGTTAAATCACACAAGATTCCATTAATTTTAAGTTACAAAGTCACTCAAATTTGCTTGTATTATTTTTTTACCATTCAACCAAGACACTAGTGGGTTCACATTGAATAAAAAGCTAATATCTGTTATGTGAGTGCTTTGAGAGTAAGTAACTTTGAATCCTTTACACACAACTTAAATTTAAAGTCTAAGATTCAAAGTTATTTTAATTTGTCTAGCGGCATTAATATAAGCGGTTGAAAAATCAATTGTGTATAGAATCTATTGTTTGACAGGTTAAACAATAGATTGGTTGTTTGACAGGTTAGTTATAGTTTGGCTAAATAAACAATAATTTGAGAAGGACCCATTAGACACAATAGAAATATTGTGTCAGGGCCCACAAAATGAAATAAAGCAGTGTTGCATAGAATTTTCAATTACCCCACTGGTTCCAGCCACCACTCCAACTGTTCGTTGTAGAATTCCATTCTGCACCAGAATTGATTGCGGGATCTGAGTTCTCAGAATTTTCAACTTCCATTGGTGCTTCTCCTTCTTCTGCATCAGATTTCATTGATGGCGGAGGCGGAGCAGCTACGATAGCCGCCGCCTCCTTCATAGCAATCCATTGTTGAGCTAAGGCTGCCCAGTCTACTTGACTGGAATCCACATTTTGATACGCATTCGGATTCAAGGCCCATTGCGTGGGATATGATGGGTTTGCGGCATCCTTTCCGGAGTACATAATGGCTACAAATTTGTTGACTAAACTAGGATATTACAATAGTCATTAGCTATCATGACATAATCAAGAATACCAATATATTAAATATCATCTACAAAATGCTACAAAAATAGGAATATTCGGTAAAATTTTTCACTGCACCACAAATAAAATCCGCACTATTCCATAGACTCATAGACGACCTTTATTCTCCACAGATTATACTTACGCGTAGTAATTACATTCTTTTATTATTATAATCTACTTCATTGCTTCCATGTGGTTACTTCCCTTTGCCTGCACAAAAAAGGGGCGAACTAAACCCTAAAACATACCGCATACAATGGCCCTAATTCTGGCGAACATATGCTAAGTTTAAATTTAAGTTCAGTCTATTTCTTTCTCTCAAAATGAATAAGAAAAGGATGGCAGTCATATTAATTGACATTTATATTGAACGTGCTGTGTTTAGGAGGCACCTCAGTAATGCCGTCTAAAATTGTCTTTCTTTAAAATCTATCTAAATTTAAGTGACACCTCTAAACAGATTCTTGCTATCTTTTTCCTATTACTTATTGCGATAAAGAGATATACTGTACTTAAATTTAGAATTAAAGTGTGTTCCCAGAATTATGCCCATTGGTATCTATTGGGCTCAGAGCAATATCTTCTTGTTCTGAGCTCTTTGGTTACGGAGTATTCGGCGGGATTTGGTGGTGTCGTGCGTCAGTCAAGATTTTTATTACAATAATTATGAATGGTGTAGTTTTGTGAAGCAAGTGTTTGTGTTGGTTTGAAATTGAAAGATCATTGTAATCTAAAGTAATTTAATGTCAAAAATGTTCAGAATTTTATTTTTACTACCTCATCAAAGTAGCATTATGGGGACTGTCATCCATCATATATTTCACGCTAAACTCTCCAGGCAGGAATATTTGCAGAATTAAAGAAAGGATATGTTTTAGACTGGCCTAACTTCTTGAACACTGGGCCTAATTCTGGGAACACACTTTAATTCTTATTTTTAAGAATTAACATAAACAACTAACTATAAATAATGTATAGTTTTTGGCTTAAAACAATGGAACTTTTTATAGTTCACTTTGCTTCCATGTGGAAGCTTTGAATATGGTAATTATAGATAGCGTATCACAATAAAAAAAATAAGCCGAAGCGTTCCGAATTGCTGTTTTGGCGCATACAAAGTCAGCACTACACACGCATTACCCCGTGAACATAGTATAAGGTGGAGCAAATAATGAAATAATCCCCAGTTAGTAATAAAACATCTAGAGCACCGCGGTCACTTGTTATTGTAGTGTAATGTGATTCATTCAAGAAAAATAAATCGAACTCTTCGACCTGATAACGTCACTGTACTTACTAAACAGGAACTTGCTACAGTAACTTTATATCGACAAAACTGTGATCAAACCATTCAAATCATATCATACATAAATCGTAACTCACACTTTAAAACTCACAATAGAAGGTAGGGTAGGTACCTAATGTCAAATACGTCAATGTCTTAAAGTGGCATCTTCCGCCATGATGGTAGTCTGTTGTGTTGCAATAATTGCATTAAATAAACAATATAAGCCAAAAAAACAGAGCTTTTAAATAGGAGTTTAGCACTCGAGAACTGTTTTATAAATTATTGCCTACATTTTGAATGACTGAGAACTATATGGGCCAGACTCCGTACATTCTGGAACAACTCGTTTACTCAGTAGTAGTAATAACATTGCTGTATGAGCTTGGTCCCTGTGCCTTCTCTTTAGAGGCTTAATATAATTAACAAAAAGAAAAAAAGAGTGTTTGGCTGAATTTTGTGGTGTCAGACAAGACTTTTATTACAACAATTAAAAATTGTGTTTGAGAGAACTTTGTGTTTAAAAATTGCTGTAGTTCTATGCATCAAATAGAATCATATGGAGACTGTCATTATATATTTTATCGCGAATTCTCCCAAGATGTTTCAAAACGTGTAACATCAGTATTTCAATGCAATAAATGGAGAAATAAAGAAATACTTAAGACATGGCTGTATGGGTATTAGTTTCCTTTGCCTTCCAATAACAGGCAGAATGAAAAAAAAAAATACGCTTAGCTATTTGTAGTGAAAAAGTGAACCTTTGACTCTTTTTAATGTTCGATTTTATTAACATTTAAAATTATTCCCTACGCTTAGTTGTCTGTCTGTGGATGTAGAGAACTACATCAATAACTTTATGGTCTTATTAAGTTATTTATGACCAATGAGGAAAGACCTAACGTATTTCTTGGTGATAGGTAATGACGAAAAACACTCCTCGTTGGTTTAAATTTCTTACTTTACTTTTTGTGGACAATTGATTTTTTTATTCTAATAATCTTTTAGTTGTCAACACTAACGTTTGTTTTATAAAACTGCACCACTTTTATACACAAAGGTCGCTCCGACACAATTTTTAATCTTGACTGACACCACAAATCCCGCCAAACCACAGAATACTTCTACCACAGATTAGAAAGAGTATGTCTACTTCTACTCCGAACCAAGTAACATTCTAGCTAGACCATAGATAGCCAGCAGTACTTACTAAATTCAGTATTTAGTATTTAGTTTGTCTATTCGGCACTAGATGTCAGCTGATAGCAGCAGTATTTAATAAATTCACGATTTAGTTTGTGTATTCGACAATAGATGTCAGCTTATAAAAATCAAAAATGTCTTCCCGCCTAACCCGGTCCCTCAAAAAATCGAAGGAGGGTAGGGCTCTCCTCGGCAGAGGAGACCAGAGGGCTGTGGCAGGGCGATGGAGAGAGGAATTGGTGGACAATCCTGGCGTTATATTTCTTTTCTAAGTTTTTTGTTTTTATGGTTGAGACACTATTTTAGGTTTGTTTTCCATGGATCTATAGAAAAAAGATCCGCAAAGAACAATAAGAAAGTACAATTTATTGGGAATAAATATTTTTTTATCAATAGTTGTAACCAATTCCCAATGAAGATAAAACATTTATATTTTTTTACTTACCTATGTTTAGTTTAGTTCTATGATGTATATGAAAAAAGGTTACAGATAAAGGTCTTTAAAAATAAGAATAATAGTATCACTTGATCCTACCTTTTCAGGCGTACCTATACACAAAGGTTCTTAAAGCTATTCCATAACAATATATCTATTTATAGTTCAAATATTCTTGGATACTATAGAAACATCTAACTACTGGCCGGAACTTAAAAGTTAAAATCTTTGAACTCTTCTGGTAATTTATTATAAATTTTAATACACATTATAAACGTGTTATTGGATGCTACAGCAAGCACAGATTAATAGTGGTATAAGTTTTGTTGCGGGTCTATAGAGCCTGTTTCTGTGGACAGAGCGAAGGTATAGACTAGAAACCTGGAAGTTTTCCTTGAACAGATTCTTATTTCGATACACAAACAAGCAAATGTCTAAAATATACAGACAAAGTAAGGTTACTATTCGGCAATTTTTAATTTTCATTTCCTATATTATTATTATATATTATAGGTTCAGAAATAATACGCCTACCTTCCTCTACGATAAAATATAATTGGTCTTTTTTTAAATCATTTGAACGACAGGCTGGCCGAGTGGTCAGTACCCTTTGCTATACAGAATACCGGCTACTCGGTCAGGTGTCCCGGGTTCGAATCCCGGTAGCAGAAAATGTTTGTATCATGAGTACATTTGTTCACGAGTCATGGATGTTTAAATGTTTATTTACCTAGTATATTTCAAAAATTTATTTGCATAATATTATCAATATTTTCTCCGTTACCTAGTGTAAGTGAATAAATATTATTATTACCTCTACATCTGAGGTAGGTGGTCTTAACAGCTAGATCACAGCAGAGATGGTTAATAGTAAATTATTTATACCAAGGGAAATAAAGCAGTGTCTTGTGTCCGGGTGCAGACTTGAATTGCGAGCGTTACGAGGGACTATGGTTAACTTCTGACGCAGCGAGGGTGTTAAGCAGAGTCCTGTGTAATAGAAGACCAGACACTAGAGGTATGTCCTGAGTGCAGCGAAGGATTCAAGCGCACACAGAAGTCAGACTGCTTTTTTTCCCAAAGACTTTTTCCCGAGGAAGATACCTTCTCTGTTTTTCGTACCAACTGCGAGAAAATTAGAACAAAAGAAGAATGTAATTTTTTATTCAAAATAATATCAATTTAATGAATCAAAAATATAGAGCTGGTTTACTTGGTTTTTCAGGTTTTCTATTTAAAAAAAAAACAAATTACGTGATAAACGTGGCTGATGCGCTCGGTCCCTTTATATTTACACTCAAAAATTAACAGCTGGAACTGTAAGCAACATGGCGGGACTAAATTTTTTAGATTTCCGTACCCAAAGGGTAAAATGGGACCCTATTATTAAGACTCCGCTGTCCGTTCGTCTGTCACCAGGCTGTATCTCATGAACCGTGATAAATAGACAGTTGAAATTTTCACAGATGATGTATTTCTGTTGCCGCCTTAGTAACAAATACTAACAAACAATAAAATAAATATTTAAGGAGGCTCCCATACAACAAACGTGATTTTTTTGCTTGTTTTTTTTTATAATTTTATTACATTTTAGTGAATCTACAGATTTTTTTAATAATATTTTTTTCGGCTAATAATTTAGGACGGTTTCAATGGTTTTTTTTTTATACAACTAGATGACAAACAAGCTGACGGCCCACCTGATGGTAAGCGGTTACCGCCGCCTATAGACACCTGCAATAACAAGGCTAAATCACTTGATATTGCAGGTGCGTTGTCATCCTGAGGCCTAAGATGAAATGCCGTCCAAGCCCAGTAATTCCACTGGCTACCTTTCCCTTCAATCCGAAACACAGCGAACTGTTTCACGGCTGAAATAAGAAAGGCGGTGGTACCTACCCAGACGACCCTACATACGGTTCTACCACCTGGTTTGTGTTATTTTGGAGTTCCAAATTCAAATTCATTCTATACCTAGGGATATAATGAATTTCAATACAATATTCCATCCCTGTCTTGTAAAGGCTTACGGGCTGCCCACGGGAACGGGCGGCGGCGCCGGCGTCTTGGCAACCACTGCGCGCTGTCTCGATGTCGGCCTCGCAGCGCGTCGTCGTGACCGCGCAGTGGTTGCCTAGACGCCGCCGCCGCCGTCGCCGCCCGTTCCCGTGGCCAGGCCGTTAGAGTGACTATGTCATTTTTGAGCAGGTGGTATGAAAACCTACTTACTTTGGGCTAGATAATTGGCGTATCTAAGAGTATGATTATTAAAAATAGTATGAAATACTTAGGCTGTTCTTGTATTACTTGTATAGTATAATAGTTATTGTATTTGGTATCATTAAGAGTGAGAAATTATCTTGCAATATTAGATGTACTAAATAGGTATGATAAATTTAACCGCCAGAAGTAAAAAAATAAAACTACATTTCGTTTGAGCGCTCTGAAACAAAGCAACGTTCGCCGTGGTCGATCCCGGGATGGGTCAATCAAAATTTGTCATCGCGAGTGGGAACTCTGACCGGGGGACCGTATAAAAAATGTACTCTTTGGTTCCTCCGTGCTTGGGAAGGCATGCTATGCCGTTGGTCCCGACTGTTACTGCAACTGCCACTCCCATTGGGCCAGCGTGGTGGTGCTATAGCCCAAACTCCACATGTGTGAGAAACATATGAGGAGTTCCATGTAGGATAGCCTGTGCCCACCAGTGGGACGTATATAGGCTAGCGATGATGATGAATCTACATTTTATTTTTTACTTTTATCTATGTTATTTATTGAAACTGAAATGGTGAAATGCAATTACTACTAACAAGCTCATCATTATTAACACGGTTACTTACGCCACTTAACCTCCGCAGTACCGTTGTATCCGCTGCCGCTGATTAATCGGAGGGATCATCAATGAAATACAACGCTTATGAAATTATAACTTTAATTTATATTCATCACCTACAACACACAGATAAACATTCATTCGTCACCCAAATATCTCAGAGCACTTACACAATACGAACGACACTTACATAAAATTAAGTTTAGACATAGAACTTTTTAGTCACGCCCAACAGACAGCAACGGTATGTCACTGGACACTTTCCAACTATGTATCACTTACATAACGCAAGTCTTTTGGTATTTTACACTAATTTTAACTTAACGCCAGTAATGGCTCTTCGGATTCGTGCTTTAGACTTTGGAACTTCGAGTTTTTCTTCCTCCATTGCTCTTTTTTGTTGATCGTTTTCTGCTTCGTCGCTTCTAACTTTGCCTTTGACTTCGATACTTTCGGTGGAGGCGGAGTTTTGTCGAGGCGTTCTAACGTCTCGATAATGTTCTTAGGCTCGGAGACCACTTTCCTCGTCTCTTCACTAATTTCGTCTATTGTCGCGTTCTTATTTGCGTAGACAACGACATAGTGTGAGTAAGCAGAATTTGAAGGCGCATTAATGTCAGCAAAATCTCTGAAGTTTGCGAACTGATCTTGGTTGTAATTTGGTCTAGGATTTGCTATGTAGCCGACACCAGTCGATGGCCTGCCGTGGCCATTATTGTAGTAGCTGAAACCATCGTTGTAATCGTCCTCATCATTTTGGGCAAAGAAAGTTCCTCCTTTGATAATTCCAAAATTCCCGGAACCAAGCACGCTGGAGCTGGCGTCTATGAGTGGAGCGCTCTGAGCGGGTGTGCTTTGTTTGCCAAAACCTTCAAAGCTGTTTTTGTAGTTTCCAAATAGTGGGTAGTTCAGTAGAGATCTGTAAGAAGTAGGCCTTTGGCTATAGGCTCCTTCGTTGCCAAATCCGAACCTGTAGTTGTTTTGTTGTCGGTTCTCGAAGAGGTTGGCAAAGGTCGGGAAGAATGTTTGTGACCCTCCAACGAGTTCAATTGAGCGATCGGTCTGATCTGCCGCTGCGGTATTGTCGTTTTCATCAAGGCTCTTAAACGTATTAGGTGGTGCCACAGCTTCTGATATGATTTCTGATGATTCTGCGGTGAGATCTTTTGTGTCATCTGAAAAGAGGAAAAGAAAATCTAAATTATTATTGAAGTTATAAACGGACTTAGAATCAACAATGTAACTGCTTTAACAACGTAACATTGTGCTTAGATTTTTTTTTGGTACCCAATACCCGAATGTGTTGGAAAGGGTTGACCTTACAATGCGTATATAATTTCATGCACAAAAAACAAAGTTGTATGTATCTTGACAAAAGTCATGTTGCATAAATTTATGTAAATTGAGGTCTTGCTATGGAAGGCGTAGTTATTTGACATCCGAAGGATAGATCGAGTGAAACAATAACATTATTATGTAGGGACACGATGACGCACGTAATAAGCGTGTTTGGGTAGGTACAGATTTGCTACCGCATGATAATGACATGTAAGCTCAAATCAGTTTCCTAGTTTAATAATCATCGGTTATAAGTTATAAATATAGTTTCTTTTTCCCTATTTATCATTATTACAATTTGGTTGCATTACCTTAGAAATATTACAGCATTATTTTACAAAATTATACCTAAAGCTTTTGTTTCATCGACTTTAGTTTTATAATAGTAACGGTAAGGTTATACCGAGAATTGTGTAACAAATATAATTTATTCCTTAAGTTGTGTTTAAAAGCATTAAGTCTACGATGAGTTGGCCCTTATAGTTTACAATCAGTAGTAATCACCAACGGCCACGGTATATTATGTCACAGTCGCCAGGTATCTATCTGCTTATGGTGTCCAGGTAGGTAGAACCTACCGCGTTTTCCGCTCGACCTGTTCAGCTACTGAGTGAGAAGATTGTTTGCAAATAGAAAATGTATTATGTCATACGCAAGTACCTTACTGGTTAGATGACCACAGACGTCAAGATTACCATTTGACGTCTGTGGTCGTAGAAGCAACATTTAGGGCAACGACATTTTTATTTATAAACTTGCTCGTGGATTGATGTCGGCTATCGCTCCAAAAAGTGCCTTTTGTTTTTCTCACCAGGGTGTCAAACTATTGCCATACCAATTTACGCGTGAAAACGTAACGAACAAACTCACTTTCGCATTTATATTATTAGTTAGGGTTACCTTTTTTCGTACGAAACAATTAAACGGTTTCAGAAGGCAGTTTATGTATGAGCTATGAAATTAGATTTTAGTTTTATTTGTAGATAGAAACGTAACAATTACTGTAACGAGCGCGCGCGCAGCCTGCACTTAACAACTTTTTTTATGAATACCTAACCACATGGAAATGAGTTGTTGTATGTACCTATTTTTGGCTATGAACGAATTGAACGAACGAACATTGACGAATATTTATTTTACCGAACCTATAATTGATAATCGACGACACATATTTGTGATTCAAATAATTAAATTCATTATTACACGCATACTTATTTCTCAAGCAATATTATCTTTCATTGAAGAATTGATCAAAGTCCTCAATACACCAATTAAATATTACACACAGATGTTAATTCAGGTAATAATATTGTCTGACCCGTAACCTATGGCCTACATAATTGTAGTGAATTAACATTTTTCTTTGGAAAACAAATTGTCGTTGTTTCAAAATTATGGCATAGGTCAGGAGAAAGTGGGGTTAGATGTTACAGAATGTTGTGACAGTAACATACAAGAGGTCGGTCGGCTTAGTGCAACATAATAATTTTTATGTCTTTACATTAATTTCAAGATTGTCGTAATGGAAAATTTAACATATAAATTGTAAATTCAATGATTGCATTGAAGATGTTAGTAGAAAGGTGACCAATAAAAATATAGTATACTTACTTATTGCCCATTAAAGTTAGAAGAACCTTTATTAAACGTACAAAAATAGCACTGTTATCCACACATTGACATACCTGCCATATGGACATTCAGTACTTAGTGGCCAAGAAAGTCAAATACTCTAACGTAGCTTACCAAATTAGAAGAAACGAAAGATAAAAATAGAAGATTACATATTAACACTGACAAATTAGAGCTTAAAAATGGCCAGAAATTATCGAATATAACCAGTACAGCTACCAAAATACAAGCTCATGTAAAATCATGTAAATAGCAATCATTTATGAGCATAAAAGGCAGAGCCAGTAGGTAGGTACCCCTAGCACGAACATTTTTAAATTTCGAATCGTAGTCGTATCGTTCACGCACGCTTAAAATTTCAAACAAAAGCCAGACAAAAGCTAACGTAATCTACTGACTTTCTAATCTGTGATCTACCCGATACGATGCCGATTCGAAATTTAAAAGTGTTCGTGCTAGAGGTACAGGTCTATGTACACCACAGAAGACTTTATGTACACTACTTAGACTAAAAAATAAATATAAATATGCAGAATAGTGTTCAATTGCCCGTTTTCTTTTTATTTGCATTGTTCGTGGCACAAAACAATATTTTTTATAGAAAAAACCTGCAACACCGCCAATTATTCATCATGGCGCTTATGTCACTTTGGCGTTTACTTGACTTCTATGTCGCCCGCCATATTGTCATATTGAATGGCTCTGAAATCGACGACAAATTTCAACTTTTGTTCAAATAAATCATGCATGAATACAAATTATTAGTATTTTTTCCGGATTCAGGATATTTTTCCTGATTCTTTGGGACAGTGTACAGACGGCTGGATATGAAACATCTCCGTTAGGCACGGAACTAATATAACGAACGGTGAGTGAATTTTCAAATCAAGTATCAACTTTCAAATCTCATTGCAATAATCACCTGTAATGTGGTTAGTGATTATATCGAGAGAGTCCGATTCAGACTTGGGACTTAACTGACTCTGTTACGTGTCACAAACAGTAGACTACTCTGTATACTTGTAGTTTTCCGCGTTGACTGTAATCCGCTTCTAGCTTCGACTTCGACTTCGATAATAAACGTAGTCACCTATGTAAACTATTAAGTACCACAACAGTGTTACTTTGGCAATAATTAAGTGAAAATGTCTGTCCGTGTTACGGCTAAAGTTGGAAGTGACAATAAACAAACGTCTAAAATACTAACCTTACCTAACCTACTTTATATGTTTTAGACTGGGTTTAGAGGTCTTTGCAAGACCCATTAGGGCGCAATACCAACAAACACATTGTTGCATCGGCCCCCTTGCGCTACTTGTGTTATTATCAAACATAATATTATGTTTAAATGTTTACGGTACTGTACAATAAATTATACCCAAGAGCATTAAAACACGAGAACGGAAAGTTTTTAAAAGAGTTCTCGCAAATTAGTTACGGGAGAAATGTTGCTACTTATAGTATAAATGAATATTCAAATAAGTAAGTAAATATTTTTATTATAAAAGGGTTTTTAAGTCGAGAATTTTTAGAAGATTATTATCTTATACAAAATTCTCGACTCACAGTTTTAGTTATCATACTCCTCCGAAACGTCTGGACCGATTCTCATGAATTTTTTTTATGTATATTCAGTAGGTCTGAGAGGTCTATCTATTTATTTTTTATTTTTTGGTTAATTTTTTTATGGCAAAACAACGTTTGCTGGATCAGCTAGTTTAATATAATTTATTACATTTTTAATATAAACATTTATTCGTCTGCTAGCGAGCTGGATTCAATTTCTAGATAAAGTATTAAGG
The DNA here is from genome assembly GCA_947347705.1 of Nymphula nitidulata. Taxonomy (NCBI): domain Eukaryota; kingdom Metazoa; phylum Arthropoda; class Insecta; order Lepidoptera; family Crambidae; genus Nymphula; species Nymphula nitidulata. Next base: position 15,506,585 of record OX374629.1, read on the forward strand.
ACCATGCAAAACTTCCATGTATTCATGCTTATTCAAACTTAACCTATCGAACGCTTAACTTAAACCTAGGCTAGGTTTAAGTTAAACCTATGTTTGTACAATAGGTTAAAATTGTCCTAGGCCGGGTAAACCGTTTATCTGGCCTAACATTATCTTCCTCCTCGAACGTATTCCTTATTCCCTGGGATCGTGATTTTCCTTAGAGATTCCCTTCTAATACAAACAGGTCAACAATAGAAGAAATATAATTATTGATTGATTTTAGTCGAATCAAAAAGTACTGATACTTTGTAAAGTATTAAAGAGGGAGGGATATTGACTTTCACAATAAAAAAAAATCTACGTACAGTTATGTTTAGTTCTAAATACATTATGTAAATGTGAATCTGAAAAGGTACAAACTACAACTTTCGGGGTTCTACTTACCGAGATATTCGCAATTCCGAAATCCGATTATTCCGATCCCGATTCGTTGATTCCGATTATTTTTTCATTTAACAAATCTTTTATAAACACCGTAGAAAAAGTTACCAGTATGTTTATTTAGTATATTTACTAGCTCGAAAATCTTATTACTAAATACCTAACACGGGGTTAAATGTTTTAATGCAAGGGGACCTCAGAGTAAAACTTTATGGAGGTACTTCACAGTCTGTAAAATTCAAAGCGTTTTCATTCCTTGATGACCTTCCGCTGCTCAACCGTTGGTTTAATAGCAAAAATCTAAAAAAAAATACCTATACAGAAAAAATTCTCGCTGTTTTTATTGAATGTTTTTTTTCGTTTGTGGCGCCATCACCACCTCTGCTTCTTTACCGTCTTTACGTTCACCTCTTCTCACTTAGTCTGGCCATAAATACTGTTACAATTAAAAATAAACAAAATATTACATTTGAATTTGGAATCTATCATTTTTATATGATTGTTCATTGAGTTTTCTTATTTTGGCGCCAATACATAGTACAATATTTTGCGATTTTAAAATGGAGTGTGGTGATAAAGAGAACAGAATCGCTGTGATTGCATTACACAAAGTAGGTATGGAGCCAAATGCAATTTTCAAAACTCTCCATACGCATGGTATTAGTAAAATGTTTGTGTACCGGGCTATTAATAGGTACAATGAGACCTCCTCTGTTTGTGGGAGAAAAAAATCTGGCCGTCCACGTAGTGTTCGTACGAAAAAGGTGGTCAAAGCAAAAGAATTCGAAGAAATCCTGTCTGAAAGCAAAAGATTTTATCTCGGGACATGAAGATAGCACCTAGTACCATGTCGCGTATTTTAAAAGATGACTTAGGACTTGCAGTGGATGTAAAATTTTAAATTTAGTGATAAAGTCACTTAATCTTTTGAACATCGCATTTTCTAATATTTTAGATAGAATTGGGATAATTGTAATCGGCCTGTAGTTGTTAGGATCTAGTCTGTCTCCCTTTTTAAATAACGGCTTTACCACAGATAATTTTAGTTCGGAAAGTGTCCCTGCTCAAATGTCAATTTTATGATATGTGCAATGGTTCTCTTAAGGATCTCCTCATTACTAATCATATCTCGTAGGGACTCTATTGAGATAACGTAGTCTTTAGGAATGTTATTGAGAGAACAAAGATACATATAATTATAAAACATATTTGAGGCACCTAACAAAGATATATAAGTAAAATTCATAAAAGGTTTTGGTGCCAACTTCGCACAACATTGCGAACATGTAGCATTATCTAGGGCGAAATGATGCAAGTTGGGCTGAACGCGGCTTGTGGTTTATGAATAAAAAAAGTGCAATGCATTTCAATACTCTAACGTCTTCGGTTACGAAGTTACCTACCTAGTTGTGAAATATAATGTTGCCAGTTATAATCTTGCGGTGGACAATCAGAATCTCTATTGAAGTACCTAAGTCATCAACTGTCATTTTATTGATGTGTTCATTAAACCACTCAATAATGCTGTTTCTATTGAATATATCGTATTATTAGTTAGAATATAGAAAATTTAATTTATTTTTGATCAAAGCAGCTATTAATTTTTCTACTTTTTTAGCAACGAAATGACTAGTAAGCTGACTGCCCACCTGGTGGTAAGTGGCTATTTTCTCCTATACACACGTGCACTAACAAGGAAGATGAAATGCCTTCCATGCCCAGTAATTACACGGCTACTCTCTTCACGGCTTTTCTCTTCAACCCGAAACACTGCGAACTGTTTTACGGTAGAAAATTATTACAAAACATTTCGCATCATTGGGTGCTATCAATGACTTTCTAAACAGACCGTCATTGGGTGCTATAGAAAAATGCATCATCATAATACCAGGCTATGATGCCCACCTGATGCTGAGCCAGCGCTTTCCTACATCGTCGCCCGCCATAGTGATAATACAAAGAGAAGCAAAAGATTCTAACAAATTATAGGTGAAGAAAGCGCAAAGGATATGTATGTCTAAAGGACATTACATTATGCCGAGTGCTAAGTTTTCAAACCCCAGACGAAAAAGAGGTGTGTTATAAGTTTGACATGTCTGTCTGAGTATTTATGTGTCTGTCCGTGGCATCGAAGCTCCTCAACGAATAGACCAATTGATTCGGTTTTTGTTGTTGCTGACAAGCTGACGTAATCCAGATGGTTTTGAGCTATAATTTATGAAGATCTGTTTAGGCGTTTGATGACTATCAGATCATTTCCTACTCTTACTAACTTTCACATCTCCGATCGATTTGAAATTTGGCTTTACATCAGTGGTATTTGGTTGTTGGTATCAGTTGAGTTTACATTAGCTGATGCTGTAGCATCAAATAGTCTACGGCATGCTTCATTGTTCAGAAACATACAGCAGATATAGTGTGTTTAGGCTAATAAGAATGGTCTCAATATAAAGGTGTCGGATAGACGCTGATTAAGGCCGGGGGTTACTTAAAATTTAAATGATATATTTTTTGTTCACGAAGTTGAATATGTGAAAATTTCTTGCCCCAGTACATTCGCATATAATATCAACTTCGAAAATCGTTTTGACTTTTATATTAAAAAAACAGTTTTACTTCCGTATCTTAACACAATAAGCACCAGTATTGAAACAGTAAATTATTTACTGTAGTAGATATCTAGTTACTAATGCATAATGCCCTTTTTCATACCACATTATCGTCAAGTATCTATTTATTTTGTCTTCCGTATCTTCAATTAATGTGAGATTATTATAATAATAAATCATACTTATATGACCCTACGACAGTGATCACGATGACATGTTTTAATGTAAACACTTCCTTTATGTACAATTATTAAGTTTTCCTGGCAGCCTTAGGTAAAACAACAAGCAATGAACCTAAATTATTACCTTGCAATTTCCTACATAATACCTTATAATAATATAGCTACCTAACATTCATAAATAATAAGTTGGTATGCAAGGGCATATTACTCTGTGGGTAAGTACCTACAGTTCAAAATTTTACGAGTAAAATCTTTTCACAAGTTTTAAAGCTTAAACGTATATGATTGATCAGCCCAAAAATGGACTAGGTAAACTATTAAGTATTAGCTTTTTGCGAACTATAATATCTAATCATTATTGTTAAAAATAAAACAAATACTAGGTAGTAGGCCCGTATGTAGGGTCGTCTGGTTAGGTGCCACCGCCTTTCCTATTTCAGCTGTGAAACAGTTCGCTGTGTTTCGAATTGAAGGGAAAGGTAGCCAGTGTTATTACTGGGCATGGACGGCATTTCATCTTATGCCTCATTACAAACAACGCACCTGCAATATCAAGTGATTTTTCCTTGTTATTGCAGGTGTCTATAGGCGGCGGTAACTGCTTACCATCAGATCACTGAGCTTGTTTGTCATTTAGTTGTATAAAAAAAGTGAGTAAGAAAATAGGTTTACTTTTCATAACATTCATTGTCAATCATAAAACACGTATGTTATACTTAGCTATTTGTAGTAATGCAACAATACCACTTCTTTAAATCATACGAACCAAGAAAGAAGTTGAAAAAATGGTTTAGAGACTAACTAACACACCATAGTGAGAAATTTCGTAATGTTTGTTCATCTCCATTTTGTGAGCTATGATGAAATCTGGAGCATGACATCAATTCTCTTAATATTTAATACGTGAGCTTAGAATGTGCTTCTAATATGTCATCTGGGTTACATAACCACTGAAACGCACAAAAAGAGATGTGTCAAAATCAACTTAATTAGGTCTCAAAATTTCCGTAATTAGACGTGAGTTGAATCCATAATACCTAGACGTGAATAAGAGATACTAAAACACACTTGGGTTATAGAGAATTCCAAGAAAACACCACCAATATAACACCACCACCACCATTGTATAAAAAAAAACCACACATGAACTTACCTATGTTTATAAAATAATAAATGATTATGCTTATTATTATGAATATGATAAAAAAAAGAAATACACAAAACATTTTTTCTCAAGTAAAAACAAGTTGGTAGGTCAATGGTTACAGTGTAGGATTGAGGGGGGGCTTCTTACAGCCCTACCCTCCACATATGACGGGACATTTTTTACGGGTCACACTGCCCTGCCGACAAGCGGTTGCAATATCAACTGGGCTAGCCCGCATGTTCGGCTGAAAGCAGAAAGGTGGTGCATCGCTGAGGGGTTTAGTGGGTGAGAGCCCCACACACCCCCCCACTCCCCTCAGAGAGTGGGTGGATAGGCTGGTAGAGCTTATACTCAGCGGAAAAAAAAAAGGTTGACTAGAAAGCTGGACTGCGTTAGGTAGTGGATACGCATCCCATACCAAGACATTCTTTTAATAACATACACCAACAGTACATACATACATTAATAATTCACAAGAAAAATTGTTAACAATACTATATAGTAATTAAAATATAAAACTAGAAAAAAAAATTTTATTCACGTCCTGAGGCGACATTGTAGGGTGGACGTTAGATCATAAACGCAACTACAGATAGACTAGAAGAATTTCACAGGGGTATCCCAAGTCCTGGGTGGCTCAGTTAGTTAGAGCAGTCGCCCGGATTGCGAAAGGTCGCGGGTTTGATTCCCACCTCAGGACGTAAAATTTTTATAGTTCTATATTTTAATTACTAAGTAATTTTTCAAACATTTATAATAATGTTACAATCAAAAAAATTTTTTTTTTACAGATATACCACACGTATACAGGATGCCTGACTGGGAAAGTACCTTCATCTTGCATAAGATTGTAGTCAAATAACACTACCAATAAAACCATTTTTTTTTTTTTTTTTTTTCTTTTTGAATGACTATTGCTGTTGGCCGCAGATGGCCTTTACAGCGTAACCGGGGTTTTTAAGGAGGCGAGAACCTTGGTGAGTCCTCAAGCCTTGGTGGGCGAATTCGCCTCTGGAGGATTTCTAATCGTCAGGCATCACCTCCGGAGGAGGTGTCCCGCTGACTCTTAGAGTCTCCAGGGCGCTCGAGCCATGAGGGAAATAAAACCATGTGTCAATAAAGTTGAGTGGCACGGTGAGTTACGGCGCCTGACTTTAAAAAAATAAAAAAAATAAGAAGCACCTTATGAAGGAAGCGTGTTACAAGCACTTTATGGTAACTGTTTACCATCAGCCGTATGATTGCTTGTCGCAGTCATATTGTATTAGAAACCTTGGCAGCAGCAATATTTAACATTCGTTGATTAAAAGAAACATTACATAACAATAAAAGCGACATTACCTCATTCTTTGTAAGAGGTATTCATAGTCACGCGTATTCGACGATGAATTATACGTATATAGAGCAATCTATTCAAACTAATATAAAAAGACCCGGAACGCGACGTATGTAGATCATTACTTCAGCCAATGTAAAAGCTGAGATAATTTATCATACACTCTTCCTGTTTTGTATGAAAATAAGTGTTGTGTCATGACTTATGCATGGCAGTTTTTTGAATACGCTTGTGTGCTTGTGAAGTATAATGATATTAGATATTAGTGTACAAGGATTTCTGTATCAGGATATGTTAAATACGTGTACTGTTACTCGTGATTTAAATAATTGATAACCGGCTGGCCGAGTGGTCTGTACCCCTTACTATACAAGCTACTAGGTCAACAGGTCCCGGGTTCGAATCCCGGTAGGAGCAAATGTTTGTATGATGAGTAAGAGCATTTGTTTACGATTCATGGATGTTTAGAAGTTTATTTAGTATATTTCTTATATTATTATCTTTATTTCTCCGTTATCTGGTATCCACAATACAAGCTCTTAATGATGATTACTTTAGGCTAGATGAGTGTGAGTGTATGAATATTATTATTATTCATTATTCATTATTCATTATTTCACACAAAATAGACTTTCTATTGGGTAAAAGGTTAATCTAAGCAGAACTTTAAAAATGTTTCTATTGGTGGTTTTTATTTAATTAAGTAAGTACCTACATTTAGTATTTTAAGAGAAATCTATTCCTGAACCCAGTGGATCTGCGAAAGGGGGAACTGAAAACCTTTGTTTTTCCAGCCCCCTTTCTAGTCTACTCATTATGCATGCCTGAAATAAATATAGGTACTATAATGTATACATATTATATATATATATATATATATATATATATATATATATATATATATATATATATATATATATATATATACACACACATATACATAGATAAAGTATAAGCCACCCTTAAAGTCACTAGCCATTTTCTGTCAGGTGAAGTTAGGTTCATAAGTTATATGACTCCAAGTAAGTCAAAAATATTTCTTTCCTCTTAATTTTTGAGTTACCAGACACAATGCTTTAAGTTTTCTATTGTCGAGGTTTCAAGAGACGACATGTTGATTTATGAGAAAAAAGAAAGGCATCCATCGTTATTTTAGTTCAGTCCATTAATTTTTTATGTAGGTAATATTTTAAAAATAATAATGCACTTGTTTCATGTGGATATGTCTAAAAATTAAATGACAGACCGTCAAATCATTTGTTTTTTAGTACTTTAATAGTGACTTACATAACAGTGCGGTACTTATCGCATTCGTAATCGAGATGTTGCATTCACTCAAGTGTATTTTCGTACAAGTTCAATTAGGGACATGTTTGGAATCGAAATGATTGTTTTTGTCGCCTTTTAAGAGCAGATTTTGTTACGTTAGTGTTGCGTTGTTAGCTTTTGTCAGTAGCTGTTTTTTGTTTCTACTCTATGTGTAGGTACTCTATAAGACTGAAAAGTCTAAAAGTCATTCAATTCTTTCGACAACTTCATCATCATCATCATATCAGCCGAGAGACGCCCACTGTTGGGCATAGGCCTCCACCAAGGATCTCCAAACTCATCGATCCTGCGCTGCCCACATCCATCGGCTCCCCGCAACCCTCACCAGATCGTCGGTCCACCACATAATGAACTTAAATAACTTAATAACTTCGATAACTTACGAATAGTAACTCTCTTTTAGAAGTTTCGGATAGAATTTTTAAAGTTAGATGTAAGTTCAATTTTATAGACAGCTTTAGAAGGACGCATATTAATTATTTTACCGAAACTCTACATATTACAAATGGTGCTATTTAGTGAAAAATCACAGATCATAATATAAGAACACTCTCAACGTTTTATATATAGAGAGGAATTAAACCAAGTTCCTTGTTTATTTGACGTACCACGTGAACGTTATAGTGATATAATATCATCCACATAATTAATAAGCGAATAAAACTATATCAAATGTTAACACGCCGGTATTTTAAGTGCTACCGGTCACAACGCAATTATGAATAAAACGTGAGTGCGATGTGATTTATATCGTTTAACTGATGCTAACGATGGCAGGCGAAGTGCATATTATTATACCATCAATGGTATTAGAATGGCTCAAGGCTTGCGATATGTATAAACGATAATAATGCAATGGTCTCTGAAAATGCTACGACGATTCTTCTTATTACTCTATTCGGGAGTTAAAATAATACAAGAAGGAATTCCGAAGGGTGAGTTCCAATCTGAGCAGCCGCGTGCGTGGGTGGCCCCCGCGCATGCATTGCACAGGCCGCCACGTCTGCAATTACCCAAGTGACTCTGGGTAATCTCCATCGGCACGAAACCTGGCCTTAAGGCCGGGTTGCTGCTTCGACAGAGCATAGACTACCCCCCGTGAAGGGCAGTGGAGTTACCGGGGAGTTTTAGTGGGTATTCCCAGTGCCAATACGATGAGGCACTGGGCAATTCCCACACGCGCCCGTCGCTTAACCAGCGGTGGGTAGGTCCGTAAGCGGATTCCTCCCCGAAAAAAAAGGTAAGTTCCAATATAATCAATATGTTCGTCAGCCCCCTTATTCGCTAAAGATGACAAGTGTCGGTGCCCACCACCTTTTATATACATTGCTGTATCACGCTGCAAAGAAATGAAGCGTTTCGATGTTAAACATCAATGTACGTAAACTTATAGATCCACCAGCACTTGTCGTTTGAGTTAGCGAATAAGGGGGCAGATCAAGATTGCGTTCAGCTCAAATCGTATGGAAAACAGCAGCGTTTCGGTTGTAAAGTACATATTTTATTCGTATGATTGAATTGGTATGTCAATCGAGAGAGAGAGACGTCTTTATTAGATTAAAACTTGCGGAGTCCATTTTTAATTTACTTATCAGATCAAAATCCACAAATTAATGTTGTGGGCGCAAGGCTGTGCTGTTAGTATCGATAGCGTAAATTCGATGCTTCCTTTTCCGTTTTGTGTAAAGTAACTTTTTGAACACCTACTTATAAGTTTATAAATACATTGCATCTAATATCAACATTAGTCCTGAATTAGGATTCTTGTTATAATACTAATATTATCTGAGCACTGTTTTACCTAGCCAGAAAATCAAGATAAATTAAAGTGTCGTTAATAATTTATAATATATTTTAGAAATCCTTGCACTTTGAAAATCCCTTTAAATGCAGCATTATCGTTATGAATTAGAAATATAAAAATTCTAATTCATAACGATTAAAACTTAAAATAGAACTGAAATAGTTTTATAATTTTATACTTGGAAACTGTTTATTATTATTCCTGAGCAGAAGGCTATTTCCATGATTTCCATCTAGTGGATAATCATCCAACAATTACATTTACTTTTAATTGATATTGCGTTCTTTTTAGTATTTATGCTTTAACAAGTCGTCATAGCATAGTCACAAAGAAACTTAATTTATGATTACTATATTCATAATCTTTAAAAATCTTCTGTCTCCTTTTCGAATAATTGATTTTAAGTTATCCTAATACAAAGCGTCAAATATACATCTACATAATGTCCCATTACGTAACTTATGAAGAAACCAGCATTGGATAGATGACAGCATTTGTCAAATCGTTAAGCTCGCTCTCTTTAATGACGGTAATGAGATAGATGGCTGCGCGGGCGCATGACCGAACAAGAACGACGTAATCTGTTTATGTCATTCGTGACATGTTGCAGATATTGATTATTAAAGTACAAATTATTTATATTGCTCCCTCATCTTGAATGATAACGGGCTAATGTCTGTTGTATTCTTAGTTTCAAATAAATCCAACTTGTACTCGTATAGCGGGTGTTTGGTACTTGGTATACCAACCGGCACCTACCCAAATTAACATAGTCATATAAACACTAAGGTGTTATCAAAAATTCAAAATTGTAAAACAAATTTCGAGATTACTTCATATGGACTATAAATACGTATATACATAATATTATTCTTTTTTTACTTTGTATCGGCGATTGATATTCGGTGATGGGTTTTAATTTTTATGCGTTTATTTAATTTCACTAATAAGTTAAGATATTATTTTTATCATAGTAGCTTTAGTAATTGGATATCAGTAAGTTTATTCTAGCGTTTCTCTTATAAGTATTTTAATATATTATAAGTGGATAACGAACTTTCATATTTTTATGGTTATCTTAATCAAAATGGACGTAGGCCTCTCCTAACGCTGCGACACATTACACAGTCTCCCGCTTTTCTCATCCATCCATCCTTGCCATGTTCGATGGGTGTCATCGGTCCACCAGGATAGCTATAAGACATCCCGCCTTATAGTTCGCTGAGACGTGGTCTTCATTTGAGAACCTTCTCACTGCACCGCTTGCTACGCTCCTGGATTATGTCAGTCACTGTGGTCTACCGGAGAATAATTTCATCCCAAATCATCCACATTGTATACGTGAAAAATAGTTTTTAAAATATTATTGTAGCAAATTAACCTAATATAATGTTTCCGTATGTGTAAGGGTGACATTGCTTTTCCTGACTTAAGCAATAATAATAATAAGCCATTTATTTGCTACATAATGAATTACACGAGGTGTTACATATTTTAAATCCAAATCTTTCAAATATCGATGAATTTTTTTTTAGAAATATGGTGAACAGAATCAAACTTTGATTATGAAAGTACCGACAACATGCTGCTGCCCACGTTAGAGAATCGGTAACCGAATTTAGTCAGCGAAAAGGAAACATGCAGAGTTCAATGTATTGAAGACAGCACGTCAAGTGTAACCGTTGCTATACGTAACCTGCCTCTCGTTACGACCGGAGTACGGACGTTGGTCAAACAAGGGACGTCAAGGTGTTGTTTTATGTGCTGTCGACTGTACCCACCGACGGCCGCACATCAAGCGTATGATCAGCTGTAAAAGACACTATTACAGGTAAGTACCCACAAAAGTCAAATTGAATGACTTATCAATAAGGAACTTTGATATTGACGTATCGCGCGTTTTCTTAAAAAAATAATTATGAAAATAATACCGCTGGTATTATTAAGAAGATAATATGACAGGTATTATCTTCATTCAATTAGCAAGGAACTTTGATTTTAACCAATCACGTATGAAGATAATATCGCAGGCATTATGCAGGGCCATTATGTAATCGCGTCACGTTCCAATACTATCACAAATGAGTTGGTGTGCCACTGAGAGTCGATTCGTGACTATGTTGATGTATGTAATGTAGATGTCAAAATTCAATTGTTGCAGACCTTTATAGGGTTTTGCGTGAGAGGTCTCATCACCAAATTAGTTCCGGGGTCGCTCTTCCATTGAAGATGCGTTGTATAACCAACCTCGAAAAAGGTAAACGGCGGCTCATTTTGCCTCATAACAGTCAATGTTGTTGTATTTTTCATTACTACTCACCATCTACCTAATCAATGAAGTAGAATTTTTGTAAGTAATTGCCCATGCAGGAAATTGTAGGCTTTTGCTAACATCTCAATATCTAATTCAATTGGTTATCACATTGAACGAAAGCATAGAAAAAAAAATCATGAAATTAACACCAAGACCAAGGATTTGAAAAAGACTGCAAGGACTGTTCATCTTAAGAAAGGCTCGTAATAACATCATTTTTACACTTTTGCTATGGTTAACAACTTCTCTGATTAAAGCTTTACCAAAGCTCTGACACAGTAAAGTTATGTATATAGTATTTTGACTCGGCCCCAGTCCCGAAGTCAACAGATTTCAAGGACTAGGGCCGAGTCAAAGACAAGGACCCTTGACTGAAACCAACACCTTAAACCTCATGGTGTGAAAGTTTGTGTTGTAAGGGGCCATAAAAATAATTGCCTTTTCTGATTTATTGTGATACTTATTTAATTTAAATTTCGAACCCTTTCTCGCATTTTCACACGCCTACGGAAATATATTGATTGGGCGTACCTCATCTTATTAACTGCTTTATCGATCTTTTACATAATCAATGTTGGCATTTTAATGTTACATAACATCGAGCACGCGTAAATAAATAAAGTAACAACAATCTCGTATCACTGGTTATAGATTTTTTATAACAGTTTAGTTTTGTTTATGAACCTATGCGGGTTTTTAAGCATATCGTCTTCTCCAGCTTATATGTCCTACTGCTAGGCACAGGCTTTGGGACAAAACATATGAGGTTTTAGACATAAAATATTTCCTAATATGTATTGAGTCTTTGTTTTGACGGACCTCTGGTCGAGTCTATCTACTGAACCATGAGTCCAGAATAAATCTCTTCGTCTAATCTTATCTGTGGCACTTCTTTAAGCTCTTAATTTTGCTTAATTTGAGCCAGATAATAGGTCTGAGTGTAAGAATATTATTTTAAAACAACTTATACTAGCCTGTATGTATTAGGGTTTATGTTAGCTTTCCCATCTCCAATATAGTGTTGACTTGGGTCAAATATTTTCTGGATGATTGGCATTATTGGCAATAGCATCAAGTGGGACTGGTGAATCATTGAGATCACCAACGTACCATCCAATGGTGATTATGGAATACCCCCACTTTTAAACAATTGCTGGAAGAAGCCGTTGTTAAACAGTGAAAAACATAGACCGCAAATATATATGTATAAGCTCTTGGATCTGGTGGCGCAGTGGTTTGAATGCTTTGGTTTAGATTACGAAAAAAAGCAACATTGTTTTACTGGATGTTAAGCCTACACGTTAAGCCGCTGGTCCCAGATGTTACTGCGACCGTTCTAACCCACCAACCTACATCAGGCCAGCATGATGGTGTTATGGCCCAAAACTCCTTATGTGTTTCTCCCATATAGGAAGGCCTGTGCCCTGCAGTGGGTCGTATATAGGCTGGTGATGAGTGATACATTATATCAGTCGAAATATGAAAATAGTTTTCTGATTTAATATTGCTTCGGAATTCTACAGCATGCGTGACTTGACGCTGACATACACTACCGGTTTTACGTTACGTAATCTGCGGTGACTGTAAAATGTACCATAACTTACATTTATTACTCATTGGTATACCATGCACTATTTCTACGAAACATGCTATAAATTTCTCGTTCAAGGTCAGGCTTTGTTTGTAAACATTCGTCGGCGATCGCTCGATCGTAGCGGGGTGTAGCAGAGCGTGGAAGTTTGCACTTTTTGCTATTACACTTTATGAGGCTAGTTTAAACAGTGGTTTACAAATGAGCTGTTAATTTATTGCTTACTATTTCATGTCTAATTTCTATCTATGTTTACTTATTCCTATTTAGGAAAACTAAGATGTTAATTTTAAACAGTCTTATATTTTTGCATGCACTATAAGTACATTTGAAATGAAACAAATTTAGCGGTTTTAAATTTTTTTAACTATACAACTCGTTTGTTTAACTTTAACACCGTTAAAAAATAGTACATTCCTATATTATTTTTTAAATTTGGCACCATATCTCTAAGCTATTTGAAGTAAGAAAAATTGTAACAGAAGATAAAAAGGAAAAATAAAACAAGGCGGGATTTGTACCCATAATTCCGACAGATTTCAATGTTATGAATGGGTGTTCCGTAATTATATAAATTAACATAAGAGGTCATTGATTCCATTATCCCTTTGTGACTAACTCAAGACCATAATATTAATGACTGCTATTTGTGTCAATGTTGCCGTAATGATGTAACTGTACGTAAGAAAAAGAATTGGCCTGGGTGTCGTTCAAATTTTTATTTTTCGTTCAAAAATTTTATAATTTCAATACTACCCTAGTCTGAAAATTTTCTTACCATACTAACCTCAATTTTTAGAACGATAGACTTAAATATTTAAAAGTTTTGTTTCTTTTTTCTTTTAAATGTCTCTCTTACGCTGTGAACCTTTTTAACCGACTTCAAAAAAAGGAGGAGGTTATCAATTCGTCTGTATGTTTTTTTTTATGTTCGTTACCTCAGAACTTTTGACTGGGTGAACCGATATTGATGATTCTTTTTTTGTTCGATGCGGAATAGTTCCCATTTGGTCCCATAAAAATTATTTAAAAATCCATTAGGTAGTTTTGTTTTTAAATCAAAAAATATGGAAAAATGAAGTCGTCTACATATGCGAAATTGCGGATTTTTGCTTTCCTATGAATTTTTAGTGAAATGATACGATAGTAGAAATCAATTTAAGCTCACAGTCACCCATATAGCTTTGACCTTCAAAAGTTATCATTAAAAATTGTGAAAAAAAAATATTTGAACAAAAATTAAAACCGACTCCAAAAAACTGAAAAGGATAAAATAATGAAATTTTAGTAGGTACTCATCCCCTAGGAACATATTTTTGGAGTTGGTGCTAAGTTGTTTCCAGAAACCATAGATAGTGAAGCACCGACTCCAAAAATATGTTCCTAGGAGATGAGTACCTACTATAATTTAATTATTTTATCCTTTTCAGTTTCTTGGAGTCGGTTTAAATTTTTGTTTAAATATATTTTTTTTCTTCTGTAAACTAAACTGCTTCCTAGCCTAATTATGAAAATGCGGTGGACAACAAAGATAACCCTGCAAGAGGGATTTCCATCTGGTAGAAAATCCCTATTAATCCCTAAATTTTGATGTTGCCAAATTATTAAAAAAAGATTGGATTTCTTATATTTATAGATTACAATTGTATATAAATAAATGTATAAATATAACATTATTATTGCGAAATTTCAAGTAATCTTAAACAATAACAACTTTCACAGGAATGCAGTTCGTAATTCCTTATGCGCATTGATCTATAAATGGAAGTTGACAGTAAAATAAAGTTTATATAGTTTGTTATCTTACATTCGATCAATCGTACAAGAAATCAAAGAGATTACATAAATTGGAGCCAGGGTACCTTATAGTTCGTCTCACGGAAGTTTACGTAGGAAGTCGATGTGTCCCACGTTTTTCCGTTTAAGCCATTAAGAATCATTTTATGTTAGGAAGAGAAATTTAATTATAAACATCTAAATAGATTATGTACGAGCGTCATTTAAAATTTATAGTAAAGTAAAAACGTAATTAGTAGAAATTCAATATACTTAATTGGTACTAACAAGCAATATTAAAATATGATAATGATAGAGTTCTTACAGTGAACGCGGTACTGAACATACATAACATATAATTATATTCTTTATTGCACTTTAAAAATAACAGAAAATATAATGCATGTAGATAAAATAAGTTAGCAAAGGTGAATTTATCCCTTTAAGAGCTCTCTTCCAGCCAACCCATAAATATGTATGACATACTGGTGAAAAGCATGCAACATGAAGCGCATTAAGGACATCAGTAGAGGAAACTTAAAATAATTTATGAATATATTTTAAACAACCTATTATTACAAAGTAATAATAATAATAATATATCTAACCATAACAACACTAAATATCTAATATAATACGTATAATAATCCTGATGTAAATGAATAAAAATCAATGTATGTTTGTTTGTCTCTTGTGCGCTCCGAAACCATAAAACAGATTGTGATGACACTTTGGTACGGTGTTTTGGAAACGCCCGTGAAGGTTCCTGGATTATAAAAACTTTTTTTTATATAAAACTTTTCTCTTTACGGGCATTGGAAAGGTGCAGCTAGTTTAAAATAAAAACAATTCCGATGCACCTCAACAGCATACATAACATTGAATCCAATAAAAATGTATTCTAGATAAAAGTAAACAGTTTTTTTAAATGAAAAAAAAAAGAAAAAAGAATAAAACACGATCAATTTCTTTCTATCTATCTATCTATCTAATAAATGAATTCAAAAAAATGTATACATGATAAATATCACTTCTTTTCTTGAATTATGAGCGGCTACAACTGTGTTTTTCAAAATAGAGAACATTTTTAAACAACATTTTTGAACATTTTTAAACGTTATAATTTGAATTCCTTTTAAGTAAAAGTTGTAATTTAAGAAGCAGGGATTTTATTTTATTATATTGATGGCGCTGTGGATGTTGGCAGGTAGAACCATTGAGAAGATATGGGTAGGTTTTACGAATCACTGGTTATAATAATTGAGTTATGAGTACTTTACACGTAATGTTTACCAAGCGGTAAATATTATGTAATGAAATTTAACTGCACATTAATTGTGAAACCCAAATTTGTGATTTACCGCTTGTTTTTAAATATAACTTTTGCCCTTTAGTTAAAATGATGGTGTCAGGTCAATACCTGCGACATGTGAAAGTGTATTTTTTAAAATACATCAGTAGGTCAGCTTGGATGGTCATGTTATCGGTCAAACTTCATGTATTCTTCCAAGTACGATGAACTAGTCGTGCCCAGAGCTGGGACAATTGATGTGTATCATATCGAAATATTAAAACATTTTGATAGAGAATCGAATAAGCACCTCATTAATATTTCATTAGTTTCACAAAACACAGATTCTATTTAGAGATTAAAATTAAATTATATCGGTGATATAACTATGTTAATCGTCTAGAAATGTGTGCCAATGGTTTCCATCACCCAATAGCGGGGTCGGAGGTCAGTGGCCTTTACACGATGACACTAATCATTAGTGGCTGAAATGATTGTATTAATTATTTAACTTTTAGTATAACTTGAGAAGTTACAGTAATAGAAGAAAAAGTATACCTACCAACATATTTTTTAAGACTAAAATTCTTTCATTTTTTTGACATGACTGAACAATTGATCTAAAGAAGCCAAGAGCACTAGCTTTCAGTCACACAATCTCCTAACGGAAGTTTGGATTAGGCGCCTACGCGATATAATACATTTTATTATTATCTGCGGTTTGGGGCTACGAACTCTTACACAATACTAGACGGTGCAATACTTTATTTAGGTACAATAAGTAAGTTAAGTTAGATTGGTATGTAAGTTTTGTTTTAGGGAAAGCTACGCGTGAGTAGTGCCCAAGGTGCTACGAGCATTTATAGGCTACGGTAACCGAACGGTTTATTGAAAAAATCTGCAATGCATCTGCAATTGGATTTCGTTTGTCTATATTTTATTTCCTTTGTCGTAATTGAGACGTTACGTCTGTCAATAAAAAATAACGAAGACATCAAATTCATGTTCATGAGTCTGTTAAAACATAGCTTTAGGCGATTGTACGGAGTTTTTACGTAAAACGACAGTCGAAAACGCAAACTCATGGTGAGGGTAATGAAGAATAAGATTAGCGGTTGTCATCTTACAAACGAAGTCGATAAATATTTCTGTTATATCAGAGGTCACGTTCTTACAAAAAACTTTCTATTACAATTTTAAGTTACATATAGAGTCTTCATTTGTCATTTCGAAAATGACGTCCAGAAAGGTCAAATAGTTTTAATTTTGTAGATGAAGAGAATATTGTAAGGTCAATGTGCACGGACCTCAACTTATACCACCTTACTATAAAACGCGGACTAAAGTTAGTCCTGTTCTAACACTGAAGTTGTCACTTATATTTGTTAAAGGAAAGACAGTGACGGCATCGGTTTCAGACCAGCTATGCGATTCTCTAAGTCAGCAGCCATGGATTCGTGGCTGTCGGCAGCGCTGTCATACCTTTTAGCGTATGTTTGACAACTGTTGGCGACACCAGCGTTCCGACGACGAGCACGGCATGAATCGGAACTAAAAAGTTGTTGATTTTTTTACCTTTATGTCAGAATCAATCAAATATTGAATGAAGTCAATGCGATACAATTTTAACACAACAAAAACGAAATCGAAAAATATCGATTGTACTTCATGTCGTATAACCAAAACAGAGACAATCATACACAGCCATGAGACCGACGTAGAGATTAGTGAATACGCTTTCGCGCAGCGCAGTGCGCAAACGTCAAAACCAATGGCAACTCGTCGTCTTTGTCAGGCGATGTCGAAAATATTTGTTTGTGAATCACACTGCTGTACTAACTTGAGTCCGCGTTTTACAATAAGCCCTGTTATTGTAAAACGCCATGAGTTTGATGGCCATCGTTCGTCAAGTGATAACTACCATATCTGCCAGTGTCGAGTGTGTATACGGACTTACAGCTTGGCCAAGAAGAGTAGAAATTAAATAGTGCCCCTTTTGTAATACCAATTATAGACAAAATAGTTTTATTTACCGAGCGATTTTTTAAACTCACTATTTTAATTTCCATAAAATTCTTATCAATTTTAAATGAAGTAATATTTTGAATTTCTTGACGAAGTTTCTTACATAATTTACTATAAAAAATATGCAACAGATTATGAAACTCTCAACAATTTCAGTTATCTTTCTTCAATCTGGCGATACCACATTTACTTATATACAGGTTTTACAGCAGAGCAGAGAAGAAAAGGTTTTGTTACCAATGACTGAAAGATGAAAGTTGTTTGAGATCAGATGAGAGCTAGATAAGTTTGATATCGGTAAATGTGAATAGGTGAAGTAACGGGCTGAATGAGCCGGTCGTGGACGTTAATGCTATTGTTTTCATTATCATGAAATTTTAAAATGTTGTTGAAATAAAACATCCCATTATTCCATTGTAACATTAGAAAGGAACGTAGAGCAATGATTTTATTTCTAGAATAAAAGAATTATTATAAACCAAACCACAACTGCGCAAGAGCAATTCTTTTGTGTCAATTCATTTGACAACTCAATATAAGTAACTAAGTGCTCTTTTAAGGATTGTTACGCAAATAGGGTTCTTAAATTACATTTTATATAATAATAATAATTTACGAAACGATTATTAGATTAAAACGATAATTCCAAAAATTGATTCGTTCTATATAGGTATGTACTTCTCAACGTTATATATCATGTATTTTAAATCTTTGCGAAATGGTGGCCCGATGCCATTGCAGTAAAGTATCGTATTATTATGAATTTCGTTTATATGCTGTCAAAACAATTATTCAAATTAAGTTCGGTATTGTATGTTGATAAGAGCGAATTGATTTTATTTTAATATAAAATGTTTAATGAAATTACAACCGTAAACGCAACGCCGATAACTCATTGACCTTAATAACACCATGCCAAGGCGCACTCTGTCGCGGTCAAATTATTTCAATTAAAGTTACGGTCATGGAATCCGTGCAACATTTCTAAAATCCTCTCCTTTGCAAGGCTTTTTTAATATTCGTGTCAACTCATTTGCGTGGAGTTACACAACATGATGCCTATTTAAAGACGATGTGCACATATCGGCCACTACTAAGAAAGATCTCGTTAAAGCCTTATTTGTAACACTTATTTAATTATGGCAGGTCGTTTTGTGTTGGATGTTGTCTAATACATCACGTTGAGTTATATGTTATGTTCATTCAGTTCGCTGTGTTTTAAGGGAAAGGTAGTCAGTGTAATTACGGACATGGACTGCATCTTAGGCCTCAGGATGACAACGCACTTGCAATACCAAGTAATTTTTGGCGAGCTGTCAGCTTGTTTCTCATCTTGTTGTATAAATGTATGATCCGCAGCTTAAGTGTACTGTGAGTGTATAAATATTATTATTATTATTTACCATAATTATCATCATCAGCCTATATCCCTCCCACTGCGGGGCACAGGCCTTCCTATGGGAGAAACACATGAGGAGCTTGGGCCAGAAAACCACCACGCTGGTCCAATGCGGTTTAGTGGGTTAAAGCGGTTGCAGTAGCAACCGGGACCAACGGCTTAACGTGCCTTCCTAAGCACGGAGGAGCTCGAGATTATAAATTTGATTGACCCATCCCGGGACCGACCATGGCGAAATTGCTTTGTTTTCGTAATCCAAATCAATGCGCCACCGAGCTCTATGCTCTATACCTATTATGGTAAATAGGAATTTACCATAATAGGAAACCCATTTCTAGGGAATATGCCGTCGTCGATTTTGACCAATCGACAACGGTTTGCAATATGCTCGTTCTCGTGATCCATATAGTACATACTACTTTTGACAGTCAGTGACTCTTATATCAAAGAGAATAAGGCACATGAGATGTCAAAAGTGTAAACATCTTAGTGCTTGCGACTGCCCGTTGAAGTAAGAGAGTTGATAAGCTAGCGTGTAATCCCGTAGAAAAAAGTACATAATAATAAAGGTAATGATTGTTGGGTTGTAGGTGTTGGGATAGATATAAAGATAAAACCATTTTATTTTGTTTGGCATGAAGTGTGATATCCGGTCTATTGCTGTATTATTATTCACTCTATAAATATTATTATAATTTTTCTAAGAGCTATAAGACCATTGAAGCCGTGCGTTCATCCATAGAATATAAAATTATCAAATTCCTACATCATTGTTAACTTCGCGATGCTTCAAATATGCAAGGCCGTGGTTTTTTTCATAGTAGGTCACAGTTTACAACAACTCGTCATGGCTTGATGGACTGACGTGCAGTGCGATAACAATATCTAACTTAATTAAAAAAAGCATGTCGGTAGTTATTGCAAAGGGTTTGGTTGTTAACAGCCGTCGTTATACTAACAGTAGTTTAGAAATTAAATTGTGATATACACGAAGACATTACCTTTGAGGGTTCGCATTTTTATAACAAACTACCTTCTTATATTAAAGATGTAGACTCCATAAACAGTTTTAGGTCTAAATTGTATAACTATATTTTTGAGAACCACTAATTCGCCGAGATATAAGATATGTCAAATTGAAAAAGTTTATTGTATGATTGTCTAAATTATTTTCCATTTAAATTGTTAAATGTGACCGCTACGTAGATTTAAGAATACTTAGTATAATTTTGTTCTCATGCAATTGGATTTTGTAATCTTTTTTGAGAATAAATTCTTTAAACCTATACAACGTAGGTATGTATTCAATTTGGTCGTATAGTCCCAAGGGTTGACAATATAAAAATTCATTATGTACTTTAATGTTTTTTTTCCAGCAGACCCCGATTGGAAAGAAAAATAAAACTTATCAAATTAAAATTAAACTTTCAAATTTGGAACTGTATATAATAGCATTAATTATTATTTATTTTACACCAGTGTGCAATAAGGCCTCTTTCAAACATTTTTCATTAAATACCCTGAGCTATTTTACAGTTGCAAGTATAGTATGTTTATTTAAGTTAGTATAATCAAGTTAAGACTTAATCTAATAACAATTCGAAAATTGCAGCACGAGGTGCTTGGTGTAATTAACTTAAAGTGTCTCATAACAATGACAGTATGTGTACGTAAAAGCGTGACGGCCGCACCTCATTATTCAGATAATTTTATCATTCTTACAATATGCATATGTTATTATTACTATGAACTATGAACAAATCATTTAAATTTAATTGTGTTTTTTTAATTTATTCCTTTTGACACGGGTGACTGAAGTGTCTAAGTTTGGACAAGGTTAATGGGAGAAATAGAACGTAAAAGTACACTTAAGCAAATTAACATAGCAGTTAGTAGCTATTATGTGCCATGAAATTTTCTTTGTTGCCCAACTGAGTTTTAGTGGTAGTTTATTGTTTTTCCTTGTTGTGTAAATATTTCAAAAGATCCTAATTAGTGTAAACATATTGCCTTTGAACGAATTGCTCTTGGTCATAATGTTTGCTAAATATTGTCACTGAACTTTCAATATTAAATGTAATTGAAAAAAAGATTGAAATATATATGTGGCTCAATTTTTGCGATAGCTAAGATTATATTCCTTGAAAAGCTTTAATTTAAGCCTTAGTGCGAGTTGTAATGTTTGGGGATCATTTAGATTATTGTGATTGTCAATTGTCAATTCGTATCGTATACAAATGACTGCAGCGCATAGGGTATATATCATTTCCCTCCACGACATGAGTCACCTTAGCCGAGGTCCTAGCCTTTAGAAGCATCCTCAGGTTTGTCGCTTCCTTATGGCTCGAGCGCCTTGGAGACTTTAAGCGTCAGCGAGACATCTCCCATGGAAGTGATGCCTGGCGCTTAGAAATCCTCCAGAGCCGAATTCGCCTCTCCAGGAGGACTCACCAAGGTTCTCCCTTTACGCTGTAAAGGTCATCTGCGGCCAACAGACATAGTCAAATATTATTGGAAATCAAATTTTAATATGGAGTCCGTGCGTGCTCTCCCATTGAAGGCACAGGAATAATGTACAAAATTGATGTGATATTTTATTCATTGTTTAGACGACTATATGAACTTGCTATCTGCTACACACAAAAATTATACATTTATTTCAAAAGACCCTGAGAAATTTGAGTTGTGAATTATTGTATTGCAAGAGCTTTACAAAGCGTAGCTTTGTGAACGATTGCTAAGTAAAATCGTAAGTTTTTAAATTGTAAAATAATAACAATGGCTTACATTTCTGGGAATGCAGTTGATGTTACCCAAGGCTAAAATACTTTGCAATTTTTAATTATTTGATTATCTATTGCGGCTGATCGAAATGACCGAGAATTCTTAAAATATGATTTTTAAACGCTGTTTTCGTAACGGAACATTAATTAAAACAGATCAATATTTTGATTAGAGCTGTAAGTTAATTTAGGAGGCGTGACCTCTATTTTTGAACACTTTTAAGTATACAAATAGAGTAAAAGTTTGCGCCAAAGTTTAAGTAATCTCTTTCTAATTTTAACTAAAACTATAACGTGCCATTATGTTTGACTTTTAAATATTTGACAATAATTAGAGAGAAGTCACTGTATGAAGGTCGTAAAGGTGCTTAACGAGTTCAAAGTAAACAATAATTGACATCGCAAAATACACTTCAATGATGGCTGTTTGCCTTTTTTGTACACACTACAATTTAGCACATGGCTTTGATTATCCAGGCCTTGTCAGCGCGGTCACTGCCTTCGACGGGTGAATGCAAATATTTATGTTTCAGGCTTGCTTAAAATATAATGTATCGTCCGCTTTCGCATTTGAGTCATGATGTAAACCTGAGAGAAAATTAACTTTAAATTGGTTTATTAAACTCAACGTTATTGCATTATTACGCTAAAAATTCATAAGAGTTTTAGTTGGCAAGAAATTTTATAAAAGAAAAAAGCGAAAACGAATTTTATAAAAATAAATACAAAAAATTATTTTTGTTTGTGATGTTAATAAGCCAATGTGAATTTTTTTGTGAACACTTTTATATTAACAGTTATGTAATAACATACGTGCATACTTATTTTAAGGCCTAAATGTTTTGAATAAGAAGGTAAGTAGTTCATTCAAAAATCAAGCCACAAGTATCGTATCTTTGGCGCATTATGTTATTTCAGAAAAATAACACTAGTATAAATCGAGAAACAGACTCATGTTTTTGCTAAAATGAATTACAATAATATTAATTAAATAAAATATTATTGTAGAGATTTCCAAAAGTATGTACGGCATCATAATGCAATAAAATTTAAATTAGTACCCAGTAAAATGAATTAAGTGGTAAGTAAATTCTGTGCGTTGAGATTAAATTTCCATAGTGAAGACGAGTACTCGTTATCGTAATGATTGTGCTGACGTAATCACTCTTTCTATGTTATTTAGCCATAAGTGAATACTTAGTAAGCTATATAAAATGTAATTAGAAAATTTTCAAAGTATTTTAAATCACTTACAAATTGTGAGTTTTACAACGTCGCAAAGGGTGGTCATGATTCATTCCATATAATTTGCTTATGTATGTAGACTACGAGCGGGACGGCAGTATGTCTGTGTAGTCGCTCTTGCATGTTACGTTACACGCATTTTCGTATCGCAATATTTAAGTGATCTTAACTTGTAAAAAACTGCAGACAAAAGTATAAAGTAATACATAGTATAAAGCATACTGCGGATACACCGCAATAAGCATTCCCATTTTTTTCCGGATAAGTTCGGTCAAAAGTTCTATGTATAAAGTAAGTATTGAGCTTAGTATTGTGTCGCGATAAAACATTATAGCCTTCGCTTACACGTAGTCTTACTTTCTGGTCTCCACGTGAAAGTAGGTACTCATGCAATTTAATGAATATTTTGTCACGTAATATCGACACGGCTATTGTTTGAAAGGCTTATGCGTTGGAGGCAATTTTCCTACAGTCACCGTGCACACAAAACCTCATCAGTGTTGTCATACTTCAGTAGAGAATGCCGCAAAAATAATTTCATTTGATTTTGTAGGTAATTTGTAATTAAGGTTTTTAATAAGTAATGACAAATTTTGCGTCATATCTACAAATCTACGTTGAACGTTTGGCAATAGAGATTTTTAAAGTTGCAATAGTATCCTTTTGTTGTGGAATTATTTTGTATGAAGATATATAAAATAGGGT
The DNA here is from genome assembly GCA_947347705.1 of Nymphula nitidulata. Classification (NCBI taxonomy): domain Eukaryota; kingdom Metazoa; phylum Arthropoda; class Insecta; order Lepidoptera; family Crambidae; genus Nymphula; species Nymphula nitidulata. The sequence goes on from OX374629.1 coordinate 15,530,544, forward strand.
TTGAAAAAAAAAACCATTTACCGGATACGAAAAGGAAAACCGGATGCGAAAATGTAAGACAATACTATAAAATAGTGTTGTTTGTTTTACTATACCTGTAGATACTTAAATAACTAGTATTTATATAGATATATTGAAATTAAGACTACTTTAGCAGGTAATATAATTATAATACCTATACGTTTATAGAACAATAGTGGCCAGAGCATCCACTAATGTGGATTAAACCATGATTTTTGACTATCTGCAGTTATAAATGGTATTTGAAAAGAAAAACGTGATACTAGATACCTAATCCGAGGTTTTTTAAACAGTTGCTTAGCTTAGATTAATTTAATTGTTAATTACACACATCCTTCTACTCTATTGTGAGTAACCTAAATAATTTGAACATCCGGCTTAGGTTTTCGCATCAAGGTTGGCACTTCTGAAGTATAGATAACTTTACCGATAGGTATATAATATAAAAATATGCATTTTGGTATTATTGCACATAAGGCAAACATTATATTTATAGACTAGATAGAGAGCTCTAGGTTTGGTTTTGTCACTGGGTGTTGGAAGTTGGTGAAGTATATAAGAAACTCAATGTGTGATAATATAAAATTGAAAATTTTAAGTAACCCCCGGCGTAATTAAACATCTATCTAAAATCATCTCATTGAGACTATTCTTAAGAGCCCAAATACGCTATATCTGCTATAAGTTTGTGGAGAATTGTGCATCCCGCAGACTATTTGCACCAGTAAACAGTTAATCGGTTCTGTGAAAGTTAGGTAAACCCTTTTGTCAAGTAGGCTGATAGTCATCAAACGCCTGAACTGATCTTCATAAATTAAAACTAAGAACCATTCTGATTATGTCAGCTTGCAAACAAAAAAACCGAATCAAAATCAGTCTATTCGTTTAGGAGTTACGATGTCACAGACAGATACATAGACACACAAATACGCAGACAGATATGTCAAACTTATAACACCCTCTTTTTTCGTCGGGGGTTAAACATTGCATGCAAACGTATAAATATGGGATAGATATAAACATAAACACCCAAAGGAAAAATGTTGGTAAACTATTTCACACTAGTATTATTGAAAATTAAGCCTTAGTTTTACTATGAAGTTTTTTAAAATGAATATTTAAAATTACAAAACAAAATTAAATATGCAAATAACTGCAGGTAGTACATCGCAGCTATAGAGAACAGGATTAATAAAAAAAAATGTTTGATAATGAACTGGAAAAAATATAATTTTCAAAAGTTAAAGTGATGGCCAGTAGAAAATTGGTCGTGTATATTAAAACACTTCGCGATATAATTATTACAAAGATCATTGAGCAAAATCAGATCATATTGTCTAATAACAATAGTCAATACATGTTGCAAAATTCATAATTTATTATGCCTGTTATCAGCTGCTAACGAGAGGCGTTAACGTCCAATGTCTATAAGTTCATTGATCTCAGAACCTAACTTTAATTACTTACAAACACGTGAACATAAGTTAGACACGTTCATTCAGAGATGCATTTCGCCTTTGTTTTCAGTCCTTGAACTTTGTGATGAAATGTGGCAACTTAGGTCAAAATAGTTGGAAAGGTCTATTGGGATATTTGAGTTTAGAATTGAAATTTTGTTACCTAAATGTTATCTTTTAGAACAAAGTCTCGGTTTTAATAAAGGTTATTTATTTAAACAGAGAAGACACGAAATACCCACCTACGAAATATAATTTTGATAAAATAAGCTAGATATATAATTTACAGACTGCCGATTAATTGGATATCTGTTTACAAGTATACTGTATACTTGATATTCGTTAAGGATCCAAAAGTAAAAATAGACATTTGATTTTGGGAGTTCAAATACTTCTCGGAAATCTCTGAATATTTCTTACATTCGCCTTTCTTTCTTCTATGAGGAAGACAAAAATGTTCCAAGATAAGTTCTTATGATTATGCTTAGAAAAGTGATTTAGACTTTGATTGAATTTTGGTTCAAAATTGGTTACAATAAACCGATCTTGCCGTAGGGTATAGAAGCTTTTATAATCAAGGGTATAAAGTTGCCCACACTGTAAAAGCAAGAGGTAGCGTTTTATTGCTAGCCTAGGAGACAAGTCCTCCTGCTTTTAGCACAACGTTTTTCCGATGAGCTGAGAACCTTAGTCACCACAGTAATAAACACAACGATATTGAGTCAACTTCGATAAGCAAACCACTGTCTGTTTTTCGTGTATCAAATCTAGACACCAATGTCCAACCAAGTTAAAAAAAGGAACTGCATGGCAACGTGCCTTGTGTATAAAAATTTTTCTTTCTTGCTTTCTTTCTTTGTCGGTTTTGTATAAGTTATGAGCAAGAAAGGTAGCGAATAAAAGGGACAAACCTATACAAAATGATAGTTAGTTTGTTCTTGACCAAAGTAACGTTAGGTATTTCGCTGTTTTCCCAGTCAGGCTTTATTCAGTTAGAGCTAGTATAACGAGCAGAAAATACATAACCTACTCTTCACCTTTCGAAAAAAAAAACGATAATATAATAGAAACCGTAAGTGGATATGTGTGTTACTAAAGTTAAATGGTATTGTTGCCTCAGAAACGGTCCGAAAATGTGATTTTCATGTCACGATCACGGTATCAAATTGTTCCGGCAATTTTTTATGTGACAACTTTATTGTTGTACAGGTTGCGGAATGGCGCGTGCGATCAATTAGATACGCCATTACTTTTTGTATCTGTTACTTTTTACTGCATCTGTGGACCTTGGGCTAATTGGCCAATGACTTTCTAGCACGTCTGTCTGAGACGTTTTCTTATCGGACACCGATTCATTTATCCATTCGGATTGTATAATGAATGAATGAATTGAAGGGTTACGACGCAGCCCAATGTTTATGCTGTCGGACATAAAATTAGGAGGTAGAGCGCTTCTCTCTACCAATATGTGCTAAAGATTAGAAGCCCTCGATTTTGGTTTTAGAGATAAATTTTCAAATGTTTGCTACCTCATACAAATTGTAAAAGTCTGACTCATTTCTAATATTTATAGATAGGTACTTATTTCCATAAAACCTACTTGCGTAAATATTTTATTAAACCAGGTTTAAAGCCTACAAAATCTCAATAATAGGTATTAAAGATTTCAGTTCTGTCGATTCAAGGTTAGTTACCCAATGACCTGAAAAAATACAGAAACTAAGATTCTAATTAGAAATCCGGTTGTCTAAATTGCGACACTATTACTAGAATACTTTAGTGTCAAGTGTATTTTTAAATTAATTTTAATTATGACTGCATCAAATCAATTAACAAAAAGTGGTGAAAATCTACACCAATATTACACAGAGGTTATAATTAATTTTTGAATTTGGTACGAGGAAAATACTCGCCTCGAAAATTACTCATCCGATTTCGGAAATTTACCAATGATTAGACCAATGACTTTTTCATTGAAGGTGGACGAAGCAACTAGTTCTTTAGGTTTCGGTAACCGCTTACCATCAGGCCATACCCTTGTTTGCAAAGTTTTTTGTAATTAAATTAAAATACAAATAATGTTAAAATAAACCCGCTAAGTTATAACGATCTTGACTTTATAAGAAACAATAGACTACCGTCTTGAAACATATTGTGGGAGCTCCCAATTAAAGGTTAGGTTACACTAGACAGTAAAAAATAGCGTTGACTATAATAAATCTATCGTATTTGAGAGCAATAGTCGTAAAAGCGTTATGTTGGAGTGGCCTTGACCGAAAGTGAAACAATGGGTGGCGTGTAAAAAGATGCCGCTTCATAGCTCACTGTGGGAACTCGCTCTTATATGATGATTATTTGGGACAAGACAACAAGCATAAATGATTGTAAGTAGACGAGGAATACAGCGTATACGTGTTGTATCTATCTATGTATTTGAAAGATTCCGAAGAGGTTTTGTTCTCAATAGTTCATTGTGGAAGCTTTATGTTGGTCCCTTTCTCCATATTTTTAAAGGGCAGGCAACGTATGAGTAGTGCCCATGGTGCTACGAGCGTGTAAAAGCTACGGTAACTTACCATCCGCGGCCTATACGCGTGTTTGCCACCCATGCATAATTATATAACGATTACCCACATGTTTTTGTATTTTGAAAACATTTACTTTTGCACTACCTATTTAATCTTTCTGGGTAACGCCTGGAATGGAATCAAGTCAGATAGTGTACTAGTAATTTAGTGCACGAAAATATACACAAGTAGGTAAATACATTCAATTCATTTTAAAATAACAAAGACTAAAGAAAATTATTTTGTTATTATTTGCGAATATATACAATATAAAATGATAACCAACAAATCAGCTGTTTCGATTAGTATTGATAAACTTTATGGTTTGCCAAATTATTCTACTCTTTCTTTCGTTAAAAGTTAAAGAAGTAACTTCTTAATTTTATTTGAATATCCAACTTCTAACTGAAAATATAAAAATTGAGTCACTGTCAACATTACCCACTTATCTTCTTTAAGTCATTCTATAAATAACTTCATTTACTGTTGATATCATAGAGTACATTTTTTATAACTTGATACTGACTTGTATTTGTGTCAAGTAGAAGTACTCGAACCTGTCACGCGTTCACATTGTCAATAGAAGAAGCACAGAACAAACATAATACTATATAATCATTCAACTGAGGATTTAACGGCAAGCAAACATCCAGCACTGCATTTGAATTAGCAAAATTGACATCTAAGACGAGGTAATAAAAGCAGCGCAACGTTTGTCTTGTCTATCTTGAGGTATTGTCTATACGTCTTTACTCGATAACAGTATCCTGACATTTGTTTTGAGTAATTTGTTGGCATATTTCTTTACCGCAAGTACCGGTATTGAATTAAAGTTGTGCCAGTGAGCCCAATACATAGGAGGAGCGGATATCTGGGACAATCACGATTTATTATGGGCAATCACTATGAATAATTGTTTAGTATACCTTTTGATTCGTGATGGGAGCATCTGTATTCTTTTTTTTATTGTTTCTTAACGGAGTAGCCCTAATCTAAGTGATGATGAGGCAGAAGATGGAAGCGAGCTACTTCCGGATTTCCTTAACTAGGAACTAGCTATCTTACCTCCAACTGCCCGAACTCAACAATGCTATGGCGGCATACTTAGGCAAGACTAGCAGGCTAGCCAGGCGGATTTTAGAAAAGTCCTACCACCATTCAAACCGAGCAGTTTTTTTTGCCCTTACGGGACTTGAACCCCGTACCTCTAGATCTGAAGTAGGTGATCTCAACCACTAAATCACAGGGGCGGTAAAAAGGAAAAAAGACCACCTGAAAAATTTTATAACACTTCAAAAACAATTTAAAATTGAATGCAATGATATATCCTTACTCTTTTTATTAATAATGTAATTGTTTTTAGATTCCTCAAAATAAATGAGGAACTCAGGTATAAAAAAAAATGTAGTTTTTTGTAGTTTTTAAGTAGTGGTAAGTAGTTTTTTAAGAATTGAAAATGATGTTAAGTAAACTCCAATCACATTTCTTAATAATCTTTGTATTGACATATTTACTTAGACCACAATTTGTTTGAGCTTGTGAACCAAACAGTTAGTTACAAGCTACTAACAATATTTATGTGTATTTATTAGTCAAACTTATGAATCACAGTTGATTTACATGTTTAGGGATCATTGACATTGAGCGCCGCACTTCTTGTTTTGTAGATGCTAATATGCATATAAACTTTTTACCTAGTGACCTTCTTGGAATTTTTAATACTATTCGATTGTTATTCAATGACCCACGCGTGAGTGGACGGTTATAAATATACTACCGCAGAGTACCGTTATTATATAATAATAGCTAAATCAATATTTATACAGTCAGAAGCAAAAATATGTACAGTCGACAGCACATTAAGTGTAACAGTTTGACATTGAGACCACTCTTATTCCGTTCAACATAGAGGCGACTTCCGTAGTGCAACTATTACGCTTGATATGCTGTTGTGTGTACCTCTAAGCCGCAGCCATCTGGTTAAACTAGCCAGTTTATAATTGGACTCTAGGCCTTTCATCGTTACCGTCGTTGCCGTACGTCGTTTATATCGTCGTGTCGTGTGTCGTTGTTTTATTTTATATTGTAGTTAAACATTATGTTTAATAAAATCTCACCAATTTTTCTACAATGCACGACATACACTCCACCAAATGATGAATCCATGTTGTAGAAAGGAGAGAACACCTGCTGTTAAAAATTAAAAGTTTTTAATGTGCCACAAAGAAAGGTAACGGCCTGGCCACGGGAACGGGCGGGCGGCGACGGCGGCGGCGGCACATTTGTTTTCATTCGGGCGAATAGAAGCGCGAATATTCGCCGCGGCGGTGAGTAAATGCTTGTATGTAGAGTCATCAGCAAAACTGCTCCATTATTTTTACAGTCATGAAAACTATGAAAGCCAAGAAGCCAGCATTATGAGCTGTCTAAAGTGATAATTATTGTTGATGCTGTAGTTATTGAAATTATTGTGAGCTGCGGTGTGTAAAATCCCCAAAGCTTTATTTATAGAAAAGTCTATTCTCCAACTCCTATGATGTTCTCATTGGATTTGGGACGAACTTTGTACGGGCTCTGTTTGATACACAATGGTGTACTTTAGCAAAGTCTGTCCGTCTATCGGAAGAGTTAATGTGGAGTGTTTAAAGTTTAAAGTGCAGCATGATTCGCTCTTAGTGGAACGCGGGCTTTATATTGCGGTCTGCGTTTGAGTGTAAAATTAACAAAAATAAGTAACTGAGTTTTTAAATATATTTCAATACAATAATAAACTAATTTAGACACAGGTATGGTCAATAACCTAAGCCCGAGTTACTTGAGAATCAGAAAAGGTAAAGGAGCAGGAAAGTCCCTAAATAAAAAACGAATTACAATATATAAAACGTAGGTATACCTACATACTTGGTAAATGAGATTTACTAATCTTGTCTGGTTTTGTCCACATAAAACAGTAAATAATAATAAATAAATAAATAATATAAGTAAAATGAAATATTATATAGTAGAGTACATATGCACGCGGGGTAGGCTCCGAACGAGTCCGTTTATGTCATAAAGAAAAGGATAAATAAGACAATACACTGAGCGGCTGTTATTGGTCTCTATGTAGAAAGAGATTACCTATCAACTGTTATTTTCTATCATGATGTATTATCATTTAAAATTCCCACGTTCTATCGTGATGTATTATCATTAAAATTCGCCCTCAATTAAAATTACCGCGTTCGAAATTACCCCACTGTCTCTTACCTACCAGATTAAGTGTCATAGATATTTAAATCTTCAAAAGGTAAGTTTATAGCGCTTATTTTGTTATGTTATGATTTTCCTTTTTCTCTTTATACTAGGCTAAGTTAAAATAATTATTTTTGATTCGATATAACGATTACACATCAATGCGTTCCTTAAATGTGAGCATTCATTTGTAGAAGTGTTAAGTGCCTTATGTGATCCTGATAGAACACGTTCTTTGTCCATTTGTATAAACCAGTATGGTGGTTCCGCTTCCTCATAGAATCCAGTTAGATTCCATTTTCTAACTTATAATAAGGATCTTATTACGTTAATATAAGCATTATATTAGCTTGTAAAGTATTATGTAGAATCTAGCTAGAGACAGGTAATGTCTTAAGACCTTACACCCTGTACTAGAGGGTAATGAGTACTTTCAAAGTAAACGACTATCATTCTAATACGTGTAAAGGTCATGTCTCATGAATGAGTGTTTTTTGTGTTGAAATTAATAAGGGTCACATCATAACATCAAATTACAACAATAGGTACGATAGGTAAAAATCAATAGTTTTATCACCCGTACCAAGTCTTGCTAAATGCATATCTACCTACCTTGCTTTGCCAAATTCTGACTTGGTTATTAAGTGATTTAACACTTAAATTTTTTTTTGACTAGCACGAAACAATAAAATTTGATGAGTTAGAAAAATATGTCGGAAGAAATTAGGAACTTCGTTAGTAATGCTTTTTAAATAGTGTGACTCAGAATTAATATGTCAAACAAAAACTGTAACTTCTGCTCGCTTATCGACTTTATGGTGTTTAATAATTACGCCAAAGCAAGTTCGGCCTTTGTCCAGGAAGTCTTTCGGCTGAAACGATGATGATGAAGTTCGACCTATTATTATTATGAGTATTGAAGCTATACATATTAAAGTTCACCAAATTGCATAATTGGCTTAATATTTTTGTTTAGGGCATCTTAAACAAATATGCGTTATCAGTTTATGACGCAACATGCTATGTGAATGGCTAGGAAGCCATCTAAGGAGTGAATATTGAGATCTCGAATGATAGAGGAAGATAAAGACACGTTGTACGTCAAACATATTGGTGAGAGGCCAGTGCAATGATCACGATGGCTCTATCTGAATAGTACGTTACTGAATAAATATATAATTTAAGCACAAAATTCAATACGTCATGTCTAGTGGCTAGTAAACAATTGACACTTTAACTTAAATAAATTAAATTGCCCTATCTATCCATATTACCCGTTTATTAGGTTCAATACTTACAAGACTTTACTACAAGGCAATACAAGACACAATCGATTAAACAAACGCAAGAAAGTGACGTACAGGGCTTTCGATTGCGCCTTTGTGTTCGTTCATTGTGTATTTAAAAAGTGACCCACTCTTTATGAATTTATGGTATGATCAAACTTGGACATTACATAACCTGTCATACAGTTTAAAGATTACACTATTACTTGCTTTGATCTACACGGATGCAAAAATATAAACTATTTGGTGTAACGCGTTGACCAGTCTTCTAACGTTATATAATAACTCACTACTTCCAAACTTCTCACGAAGGTTAGGTAACGTTACCGTTCTAGTGATTTAATACGAAACATTGTGGAAAAATGATGAGAGACAATTAGTTGTTTATTATTTTCTGTTTAAATTTGAGCTAGTGTATTGCAATTTGGTGTAGTACAAAACTCACATATAAATTATGTTAATCATATCGTCTTCTAAATTGTATGATGATAAAAATTATGCTACCGCTTTATTTATGTAAGCGAATAAGATTTCTCAACATTGTTAGAATATTAGAATATAGAATATTTATTTATTTTCTCTAACATATGTTACAATTTTCAATATAGTTTACATTGATTTTAGGGCATGAACTGAACATTAGGTGTGAGAGATAGTGATTTGTAGTAGGAGTTCTTTTCATGATATTGGAGTGACATGCAGCGAAATAATTCATCTGGATGAATCGCTCTAATCTATATAAGTCTGACAGAGAATAATTTTTGATACAATCCTTGAATCGGTATTCTATTGTTTTTCGTAATATTATTTGCAATAATTTCATTTGCCATAATGATCCTCGGTCATAATATTTGTCTGTACTATCGTCATTTATACTAACAAAACATGACATAACAATTTGGTATCCATAACTCTCTTAAGCCATATAATTAGGTGTCATAATAGCAAGTGCCATAATGATTAGTTTTTAAAAATATTATTTTACATAATATTTAACATAAAGAAGTTATGGCAAATGAAAGTATGGCAAACGAAATAATTTCATTTAAAATTCGGGAAAAAATTAGTAAACCCCTTGAATCATAATGGTTAATGGAAATAGTATAATATTATTTTATAAAGTATGAATTAGAGTTTCTATATATGTAAAAGAAGGTCGGGAAATGTCAAGTGAGTATCACTTTAAAGACCAATCAAGTGACGTGTAAGTTTTATAATTGTTGTTGGTGACCATGAATTTATATAGTTACCATAGTAATTTATATAGTTCGAGAATTTATAGGACCGTAAACAATTTATTAGCTGAGTTATAAACATTTTGGTAATAAGTACTCGTTTATACTTGCATACAAATGACCTCACACTGAGGTTCAGCAACCTCTGTAAAACGTCAACGGAAGGTCTTAAGGATAAAACTCTTTGCTTGATAAAAAATAATGTACCTTTTTTACCACAAAGGTTTCAATCAAGGATACGTAAACGGTACTGTAGTACATGAACGCATCAACACTAGGAGTAGGTATGATTTGCAGGGAGCGTTTGGCGGGATCTTGTGGTGTCAGTCAAGATTTTTATTACAATAATTAAAATATGTGTCGAAACGAACTTTATGTTATAAAAGTGGCGTAGTTTTATAAAATAAGTGTTTGTGTTGACGTGCAACTAAAATATTATTATAATAAAAGTGATTATGGTGTGAAATACCATGAGAATTTTTGTGGTTGATGCTACTTGATGAGGTATCCACCTCATCAAGTAGCATCATATGGAGACTGTCATCATATATTTCGTGTCAAATACCCCCAAGATGCATTAAAATGTGTTACGCCAGCATTTTAATGCAATAAATAAAGAAATAACAAATACTGAAGACATGGCTGTATGGGCATTAGTACCCTTTGCCTTCCCATTACAGAGAGAATGAATTAAAAAAAAGTATGATTTGCAGACCCTGTAAAAAAATTCACGGCCTGTTTGAAGAGCCCACAAGAGTTCAATCCGCTGCCTGACCATATGTAGGACGAAGTTTCTCTTTGCACACTACGCGAGTATTTTTGTTCAAATGTATAAATGAATTAGGCCCATAAGAACAAAAAGGAAAAGGGCCTTCAACGCGTAACTAACTAATATATCTGATAATGCTTATTTATAAGTCCATATAAGTTTCAGGTTACAATGGGACTGGCATAAACGGTTAGGTTTAAACGTTTACAATTTAGGAATTCAAAAAAGATAATGTTTATAAACTTACCGAAAACATTTATCAATTGTCAACACATGATAGCCACGACATGAACTTCGCTGTCTCTCTGTGTATATCACATCATAACGCTAGATGTTTCACAGAAACCACAAAGCGGTGTGCTTTTATTTCATTTTATGAGCGTTTTATTTCTTTGCGACTAACGTTATGTCATCAAAATGAAGGGTAAACGACACAGATTGTAATTCTAAAAAGGCTATACAAACATGGTATGGTCTTTATTAAAATCATGTTTGATTATCTCAATACAAAAAATGAATACGAAGTTAATCAGTCAGACGAAGTCAAACTAAAAATATGTGATTTTATGTTCATTACATCTACCCATGATATTTGAGAGAAGTAGCTGGTAAAAATTAATTATCAATCTATAAAATTAAGCATTACCATTCTAAAGAGACGGTATGTAGTGAACGTGTCGTTGATGTCTTTTGTATGGGACGGCGCGTGTAGGCAAAGTTATTGGCAAATTAAGAGGATTTGCTGTGCTGTTATTGCGAAATAGCAAGCTAATATAACAATTTTAACTTGGTATTCCGTAACAAAGATTAATGTTCAACAAAACAGTACTTACATTGTTTATGTTGGTGCTTGAAATAAGCCACACTTGAACTTTACCATTACCTAAAGAATAGCACATAAAATCATTGTGTAAATAAGTACAAAATTAAATTAATTATGATGTTTAAATGTTCATTGGAGCGTGCACAGTTGCAGTTGCGACATACTGTGCTTACAATTAGCCGTGGGTTTTGAAACGCATTGTCACGATGCACCGACCGCATAATGACTTTTAAAAAGTCACTGGGGCAAGGCACCCTTAATCATAGCTGTTTAGATTTCTTTTTGTAACTGAAAACTGTTGTTAATAATTTTAGACATTTACTCGTGAAACATTACTTATTATAACAATGCTCTACTAATGACACCAGTTTCGTACGGGTGAAACGTAAACACTAATTTAGTATGAAACAACATAAAACTATACGTAAGTGCTCGTCTCCTGAATCTTAAAATCCGTTGTGTAATTTGTCAAGCCACAGATTTCAGACGCAATTGGGTTTTCATAGTCATAAGACTCCCGAGAGTCTTAGGCGGCTTGAAAAGTTACAAGATCTAGAAGTACAGAGGGACAGAGGGAGGACAGCAGGAAGCCATTTTGTTTTATATTAGGTAATTTTCAAGCTAAGATATATTATCATGGGGCCCATGACATCAACGCGGCGCTTTTCAATACTTCTGGGCCTTTTATGCCTGCATGTGCCCCAAATTACTTGCTGTGAAATGATAAAGGACAGGAAATTAGGTACATATGAAGGAATAGACCTTTGGATCCTTTCACGGCTGTTTCAACTTGAAAGTCTATACTAAAAAAAAAACACTTTTGTTTGATTTGCGGTAAATAATATTAATAACGTTACTCGCTTAAAAATTACAAGAGTAGGTATTGCATTAGAGGCGCACGCGATTTTGTGATAACTACCAACCTACATTTATTATTATTCCAAGCTTATTATTTTGTTAAAATATTCTGCATTCGAGTTTTTCTTTCATTCAAAGTTAACTAATATTATTGATCAAATATACCTATAAATCGATGTGAAATCTAAGTATTTTTGAACTTGCATTACACTTACTGTCTAGTCTAGCTAACTAAGCATCACTATAAGCTTATGATATGGATAGACTTTCAAGTCGAAAATATTGGAAACGAACAAACAATTCTCATAAGACTTTATATGCTTATAGTAAGTTAAGCTAATCTAAAAAGAAATGAGAGGATTTTTCGAAAAATAGTGTAATTGTTGAGTAACAGCAATCTTTTGCTTTTATTAACAAAAAATTGCCCATAATTACTTTATGATAAGACTTTTCCAAAAATGCTCTGATAAATTTTTAGACTAGCCTGACTTACGTGGAAAGTTTTGGTAGAATCGGTTTCTTTGTTAAGTTTATCACATTTTCATGTTTTTGATGCGTCTAACTAAACGCCTATTTTATTGTAACAATTATAAATAAAGAAAGAAAACAATGAAAAAAATATATGCTCCTGGTGGGAATCGAACCCGCGTCTCCTGATGTCCGGCCAGACGCGATTACCACTACGCCACCGGAGCACTAGGTATAGCCAGCTAATTTCGTCACCACTTTCTATCCTTTTTCTTAACGTTTTTATAGCAGCGTTTAACTCACCACTCATTTAAGTTACCTTTAGTGACCCGAAAGAATAATTTTACAAGCATTTTTCAATTTCCAGTTAAGGTGAGAAAATCTATTTTAATCACATTTTAATATTTTTGATGCGTTTAAACGCTTTATCCCGCCCGGGTTCCATTCCCAACTGGTGCATTTTTTCATCGTTTTCATTCTTTATTTCTTATTGTAGAAAGTTTATATTCGAATCTTTTCAGTTAATAAATAATTGTTAATTATTGTTATATAATTCTACCACTAAAACTGTCTGTAGTTACAAAACGTTTGAGTGTTTTGTTATGTACTTATTATCTGTTATTAATCTTATGGACAATCGAGAGACGTGGAAGTAACATTTTTGAATTAAAAGACGATCTACAGATTAATAATGTTGCCTAATTTTCATAATATTCCTTTTTAAATTATTAGTTCCAAAGTTAGTTGTATAATTCGGAGGTATTGTTATACATTACGATAATTCATAGATTATTAGACATTATATAACTTGATCAGTCAAATAATTTAAGCTCCGTTTTTCTAAGTAATCCACCTTTCTCAATAGAAGATTTTTACAAACGTTGAGCTGGCCTATCTGTTCCTTGTAAAAGCAAGTGTAGTGATTCATTACAGTTAAAAGTTGTGTCTTTTTTACATCAACTATTAAAAAAAAAACGATTGATGTATATTAGATGCATAATGAAATACAATAAACCGTAAATCGGTCACGATATTTTAACTCTTCAATATTTGTTTTGTATTCCATAAAACAATCGTGATCTATGCGAAATGAAGATCATAATATACCTTAAAGCACGACCGCCGATTAATCTAATAGACACTTTAATTGGTGGACAGGCAATTAGATATTGCAACGAAATAATTAAATTATACAATTAACTCGTATGTTAACTTCCAAACAAGGCCGTGGTTAAATGCTGGCCGAATTACTTGAGTTCGTGGATTAATATGACTTATCTGGAACTGGTAGAACGATGAAAAGGTCTGAAGGTTCTTTTTAAATTTTTTATTAGTTAAAGATTTCCCATGATTTTTGACATGGGTAAACACATTTACGACCTTAATAATGAAAATTTTACTATACCTGCATTGTAAATGGAAAATGTACAAAGGTGCTACTTCTTCTTAAAGTAGGCGGTTACAACGTTTGGAACCGGTATACATTCAGACATGCATGATAGATAGACAGATATTATGACATTGTTAGGTAACAATAATCAATGTTCTTATTTGTGACAGACATGCTAAGGGATTTTTGATGATTTGAAAGGGCGTATTTGAATACAGATATTTTTGATTTTGAAGAATCTCTCAGTAGGCCGGCTATAGATAAATAAAGCAAGGGCAGATTCAGTCCTCACGTCACTATTACTTAGATACCACTTATAGCACTATTTATAAATACTTAAAAAGATAGAAAACTTCGCCATACAATAGACCTGTCGTGATTATGCAGCATCTATTCAAAGTTAAATATAAAGATTGGCGATAAAATTATTGTCTATTGGGCATAGAAACGAAACAAACTGTGAACGGAAGTAATAAACAAAGGCAGAGGAATATTACTGGCATCTTGGCATGCAAGTAGGAAGCATTATCGCCGGTTACGCGTCTGTGAGAAAATGCAATTACAAAAATTATGTAAGCCAATGAAGGAGATAGCTGGTTCGCTGATAGCGCAGACGAGATAACTGCAGGTACGTGATTCGATGTTCTACGATATATTATACTTACGACCGTCTAGCCGAGTGGACAATACTGTCTACTATGCAAGATGTCGCGGGTTCGAATCCCGGTAGGTGCAGCTGTTGTATGATGATAACAAAATTTGTTAACGAGTCATGGTTCTTTATATGTTTATTTAATACTTATATTTATTCACTATCATCCTAAATGGTACAATGTCTCCGTTATCTAGCATCTATAACAAAGGCTCTCAAAAATAGCTTTGAATGGAAAAATATATAAAATAAGAAATAGTAATCATTGCTTGTAACTTATATAGTTACACATTGTTATTATATCTCTCTTCTTCATTCAAACGAACGTGACCAAACATCGTGTAAATATACAATAATTATATCATTTTCCGCCACTGTTTTTATTTAATGACTACATTTTTTAAATAAATAACTACTAAACATTTCTGAAGTGAAATTTATACTTATATCAGAATCCAGAATATTGTTCAGTTATAAACTTAAAAAAATGTGGTACACAGTAAAAATCTGTAAATGACAAATGTTATACCCAAATGGATGTCTAAAAAGATGTAATTTAACGCTTCAAATTACGTATAAGTGTGTTGATGCAGATAAAAATAATTGGCTATATTAAATTACATCTCGTCGCTAATAATTTTTTTAAGCATATACTTCCTGATGTTTTCACCTAAGTGTAAATTTTGTGTTAAGTAATTGCTGAGATATGTCTGCCTGATAACATGTAGACATTTCTGCTGTGACAGCTTGATTGATTGAGTAATTTGAAGGGAATGTTGACAACTGATATGTCCTACTATAGAGCGTGATACATTATAATTAATAATAAACATATTAAAGTACTTTATGGATCACTTATTATTAGTTAGCTTATGTAGCTCGGCACTTCCTATAGCAATATTTTAGAGAAAATTCAAACAAAATTAACTGGGTCATATAACTCACACAGAGAAAAAAAAAATACACCCCTTATAACGCAGCTTTGAAAATTTAAACAGTATTGCAAGACCACCCATTTGTAGAATGCTTATGAGCAATTTTGTTTACACAAAGTACTAAGTATTCCGTTCACATCTCTTCGAGTGATGTGCAAACTAAGGAATATGGGCCGAGTCGCTCTACGGTCGATTTCCCAGTGCGGCGATTCGAATCTAGTAATCGAGACATGTATGTAAGTATCTCGGATCAATACGCGATTACGTAACTTGCGACATCGCGTCCATTACGAGTTTCACTTTCGCGTGAGTTACAGTTTCGCTGATGGTAGGGTTGCCGGTTCATTAAATATTTATACCAAAGAGAAAATTTCGTATTTATCAATGTTCAATATTTTTTTATTCGAGTCTTATTCTTTAATAAAAAAGAGTATTAAATCAAGTACACCTGTTGCGATTCAAATATTTATGGCAATATATTTACAAGAAGCTTTCACATAATTATACCTACAAATGCTAGGCAAAGTTTTAACACAGATAAAAAGTATCAAGGGATCAAAACGAAATACCCTAAATGTAGATTCTTCAATCGCCAGATACCTTTTATATCAGCAAAAAGTTTTGATTTTTTTTAACAGATTTTCTATACATTAACTGACAACTGGTTAAGTTATTCTCTGAATAATGGTTATTCGAGGATTGCAAAATCGGCTACCGGCCGCAATGGGATAACCAAAAATGTGTAGCTTAGCTTTTAATCCATATTTAAATACTGTTCCTTTTGTTAAATTATTATGGAATGAACTAAGGAAAATATGTAAATGTTTAAAGACAAAATATTCAATAAAACCTGGCTGCAGTAATTCATTACAATTTTTACTTGATTCCTAAATATTTTTGATCAGTATTAAATTTAATAAATAATAATGTAGTTTTTCATACTCTAGGTGTTCATACTTACCATTTACCAAGCTTATTTCGTTAATTAATATATTTAATTTTAAATACGTTATTAAATCTAATCTTTGAAGTTACCATAGTAAATATAATAGGTATAAAGTTGATGACCCTATCTAGATCATACGCACGTTCTTTAACACATGTAAGTGCTTACCTATGAACAACAAGGCGTTTGCGTCGTCAGCTGATCTAGATAAGGTCTGATCAATTATCCTATAGCGAATTACGATAGTTATTCATTTTTTTTATACAACTAGATGACACAGAAGTGTTTAAGACATATGGATACCACAAGAAAAGCAATAATAATAATGTCCATCATAAATTAAAAATAATTATGAGATGTTTCAATAAAGGGTAATACAATTTAGATATATGTTTGACTGCAGTGTTACAACAGATGATTTAATATTTCTATAATTAACAAGGTTTGTATGCTACCACAATGTCAGCAAACAAAATTGAGATTCACTTATTAACACAACCTTGTATATTCAGGAGTTCAAGGAGTTGTCAATCAAAACATGCGTAGAATTCAATTCTGTAAAACTTATGGCCCGCGTCACCACCCGCTTGGATGTCAGTTATCGCTCCAAAAGTTAGCCCATGTTCTTTCTTAGGATGAAATCTGTCTGCATGCTAAATTCATCTAAATCGGTTCGATGTCTTAGAGGTGAAAACGTAACAGACAGACCGTATTTATAATATTAGTATGGATAGTTTTTTCTCTCTGAAACAACATTTAATTACATCATAATTATCTAAAATAGTTTAGGAAATAGTGAATTGTATATGAATTAATATTATCGTCGTTTGAAATCCAGACCTTATTATGGTAAATCTTAGCATGGTTAATACTAACTAAATAACTAAATGAAACCTACCTTAATAAATTAATAAAAAACATTTTATTTATTCATTTATTTAGGCCAGTATTAAGCTGCATCGTTAACCACACATTCATAAAATATAATATCTGTATAACACTTGAAAAGCGTGGGTGTTTAGTCTCAATGTAGAAAAACGCACATAATCTAAACAGCCAACAGTGGCTCTAAGTAATTGCTGAGTAACAAAACAACATCCATCAACTTTCGCATTTATAATAATAATAGGATCAAGAACAAAAGCATCGTCTATTTTTTATTTTATTTATATATATTTTTGTAAGCTAGCAAAAAACAGTTCCGTATATTATTATACATTAATTATATACCCTAGTGCACTACGTAAATAATAGATTAAGCAATGTTATGTAAATTGCATGTCTCCCCCACGTTTCAATACGTGCACACATTTTAATTACATCGAGAACTATACGATTCATTGGCTCAACCTTGACCAATATTGACGGTAAATGCCATATCGAATGTTTGATCCAGTGCACTGACTTGCGCCCGCGCCGATGCCGCGCCGCCCGGTGAAAGCACGCGGTGATTGACACCGCGCCATTTTAAATGCCGTCGGTCCAAGGTTGGTGTCTATTGTTCATGTTATAATTTTGAGATGCCAGTGTGGAGGTGAGAATCTCATGATATCAATGGCAACAATCTCTGTAGTGGGATGTTCGATGAAAAGCTGCTATATAAGCAGTGGCGTAGATGGGCCGTGTATCAAAAATTTTTGGGGGCTTTGGATTTTATGTGGTCTAAATGAAGACCATCGATGGAGGGACTCGTGGTTTTTTGAGAACATATTTAAAGGATAAGTTTTTGAAGAATGTCGTTTTTGTTATGTGATTTTTTGAAGTGAAAACCTCCTAAAATAAGAATATAAATATAATCCAAATAAAAAAAGTTTATATTTTCCCCCACAAATTATTAGTCCGAATCAAACACTTTTAATTAATCTAGCAGACTTATTCAATATTCACATTCACAAAAAAAGGCCTTTAGAATAACAGAAATTTAAAAACGTATGCAATATTTCGGTTACCTATTATCGACAAAAAAAAACTATTTTCTTGAAATCTAAATTTTCGTACAGTAACATACACGAGGGCCTTTTGGGTAGCCCATGGGCCCCTCCATCGATGGTTTTCTTTTGGTTCACATTTTTTTTTCTGAAAGCACGTAGGCCGTGCTTTATATTTTTCGATTTTTCTCTTCGTTCGGGGCCCCTGTAAACCGGGGGCCCCGTATCATTGATACGGCTGATACGGCGGTAGCTACGCCCGTGTATATAAGTATGTCTTGGGAAAAATGTTGGGCTGTTTAAGTTACAGGTTACCTACCTACGGTCTTAACAGGTTGGCACTAAATTGGGACAAGTTAGGTAATTGGGGATTATACGAGTGACGTGGGAAACTTCACGATGGACCTTTCTTAGACCGTCAATAGCCTCAGGAAGATTATTGACTAGAAATATTATTATATTATTATCTTGATCTTATTAGATCAAGCCAGATAGCTAGGCATTTATTTTATATCAAGCGCTAAAAGGGACTTTCCTTATGAGTAGGTATAGTATATTATAGTGCTATAGTATAATTATAATAAGCATTATAAATTAAATGAGTATCACATTAAAATCACAATATATTGTGATAAAGTCTGTAGTAAGTATATTCATGGATTTCTATCCTTACTGTTGAGGAACAGCACCATGATCAGAAATTATTACGTCATTTTTTCATCGGCAAACGGTCCTTATATTTTGATAAATATTTCAATGAAGTAAATTTTAAAGTACAATATTTTTAAAAATGTTATACTCAGATGAGGCGTTGGACTTATGGCGAGGTCTCAGATTGCAAAGAAACTACATGATGCCAACATAAAAAGCTACACACATAAAAGTGTTGCTTAAATTAAAGTAAGTACTTTTACTGCCGATTATTTAAGCCAAATAATAATATTAATATCTATATAGCAACACTAAATATGATCATTGTTAACGTTGATAATATATTGGCATTGGGTATTTCAGCGCCTTTTAAGTAAAATGCAAGCTACATAAACACTTTGCTTAATGCCACGTGTATGTCACATAACGATCTCTTAAAAGGTAATGGAATTCAAGAGGATGTTGTCGGGGTATGTTATGAAAAAAGATTCATTCGGATGTATAAACTTAACATTTACATATTTATGAGAACACGTAATACTAACCCAGACTAAAATCACAGATTAAAGAGACAAAAATGCAATAAGCTACAGAAACGAAGTACTTTGATATAAAAAAATATATTAGTGCCAAAAAATTACTGATAAAAATAGGCGCATTTTGAACATTTTCTGTTGATAGAAAATTGGAAATATAGATTTTATTACACAATATTCTGGTGTCTATAAAAAGAAGCGTAATTTTTTAAAGAGTTCTTTGTGCTTTTTGTGGATAAATAAAATAGTCAAATGAATAATAATACATTCTTAGATTTACGTCGATTAACTTAATTATATGGAACCTATGTTCTGGAGACTGTATCACGATTAAAAACAGCTTTTTCATAAATTACAAACAAAAACAACTGACGTATTAAACTATAAATAAAATTAATCAGTCAAAGACTAATTTTTAACACAGGTTAGGGTAGGCTGTAAGATACCTTTTTTCAAGTCTCACCCTTATACAAGTATGTTCTTAATTTATATTTATTATGTTTGATGTGTGCAAAAAAGGATATATGTATTAAATGTAAATTTTATTCTATGCTATTAAACCTTCATTTGTGCATACAATAATTTCAATGACTTGCATAATCAAAAATAATGTAGAGCAGTTGAGATATTAACATTGAACGATAACACTTATTATAATTAGACAGAAAACAAATAGCCGAATCTTTTGCAGCTAAGAAAGTTATTACAAGCTTTGCTTAATTTGATTGGTCGATTAATGGCTGGCTAGTACCGTCGCTAGGACCGTCAAAAACGATAGCAAGCAATTAATAAACGTCTAGTCTTAAATAGAAAGTATGAGGTTAGCAAAGGTGTTGGTAGAATTGGTTCTGACAGTTTTACTTATATTACAATATCGAAATGAATTAGCTATTCTAGAACTTTTTCAAAAGAGGATTTGATATATAAAGTAGCAATATAATACAGAATTATTGCTTATGTATAAATTATATTGATTGCCATGACTTAGTTGCATATAATTTCATAAAAAGTTAGATGAAAAATATAATTAAATAAAAGATATATGTGGTCTACAATACGCTACCTATTGCCCCTATCTAATACTTACAATATAATATACACGTGCAACAAATAAGTTACGTCTAGCATTATGTTATTACCGCTAGATGCAATATGATGATGCGCTATATTATTATATGCACAAAATGGTGTGGTGTGCTATTAGGTACTAACTAACATAACTAACTAACACTATTACTAAACGAATCATCACCAGCCTATATACGTCCCACTGCTGGGCACTGGCCTTCCTACATGGGAAAAACACATGAGGAGTTTGGGCCATAGCATCACCACGCTGGCTCAATGCGGGTTGGTGGGTTGAAGCGGTTGCAGTCACAACCGGCACCAACGGCTTAACGTGCCTTCCGAAGCACGGAGGAGCTCGAGATAACAAACTTTGATCAATATCATAGCATATCATAACAAAACCCAGGATCGACCATGGGGAAAGTTGCTTTGTTTTTTGTATCGAAACCAGAGCGCTGAAACCAATACGCCACCGAGCTCCTCTCACAACAAATAAGTTACGTCTAGTGTTATGTTATTACCGCTAGATGCAATATATTAACATTCTAATGACATAATGATGATGTGCTATATTATTATATGCACAAAATGGTGTTTTGAATATCCTGGTTATCCTGGTTTGCAGATTTTTTTTATGTCAAATGTTCTAGCTTTAATTTAGTTGGAACTACGACTACTTACTAACTAACATAACTAACATTATTACTGAACTACTACTACTAACTAACATAAGTAACTAATACTATTACTAAACTAATACTACTAACTAACTAACTAAAACTATTAGTAAACCAAATAATATTGAACAATAAATGAAATTGATTCGGGGGATCGTCGATAGAGCTGTAGAACGATTCTGATTTTTTATAACTTTCGGATTAGGGCATTTGTGATGTAAGGTGTTCAATAAACTATAATTTATATAAAACTCCAATATAGGATAGCTCCTAGATTTGAATGTGTAATCGAAGTGTGAACTTTCACTGCAATGGTGAACGTAACATACAAAATGCATAAATCGCATTGCGAGAAATCATTGCGTTGTTCAACAGGGGGCGGTGCCGCCGTCGCACTTGTGCTATTGTATGTAAGATCGAAATGATATTAAAGCGATGACAGCTGCTAGTTTTTTCTCTTTGTCCATCTCTTGTATGTGAGTAACATAAAGAGCAAGAATTTGTGCATTTACAAATATTATCAAGACCGTACATTACCTACTGACATTTATTTACCACGTATTTTAATGTATATATATATATATATATATATATATATATATATATATATATATATATATACATTAAAATACGTGGTAAATAAATGTCAGTAGGCAGAAGTTTTAAGAAAATCAATATATATATATATATATATATATATATATATATTGATTTTCTTAAAACTTCTGCCAGGCCCCCGTCACTCTCGAAATGCAGCGTTAAAAAGTACCGGCCGCTAAGTGAAAATCTGGCGATCCGACCGGCAGTGGGCCGCCGCAAGCGAGATTAACGCACGCCCCTTGAACGTTTGCCGCGCAAAACGCAACGATACTCACGGCTCACGGTTACTTTGTAGCGGAGTTATTCTAAAACTATGATATTTTTTAAGATATCCATTGAAATCAAATAATGTTAGATACAATTTTGTTCACAATTAAATACTTGTGGTGAATAATGCATTTATTTTGAAAAGGAACCATATCATGTTTATAAAAACACCTTCGCAGATAAGTGCATTATTTTAGAATAAATTTGGTTACCAAAAAATAGTTATAGTGAGCCAATTATGAAAGATAGACATATGCTGTCGCGGACTTTTTTTTAGAACTTTTAAAGGAGAACAATTCTTACTTACATGATTTTTGCGTAACTTTAACCATTTGCGCAGCGCACGCAACTAAAGCTC
The DNA here is from genome assembly GCA_947347705.1 of Nymphula nitidulata. NCBI lineage: Eukaryota > Metazoa > Arthropoda > Insecta > Lepidoptera > Crambidae > Nymphula > Nymphula nitidulata. Next base: position 15,553,270 of record OX374629.1, read on the forward strand.
TGAAAAGGAATACTTTTCCCCCGTTTCTGCAATATTTTTCACTGATGCTCATCTACTATTAGACGTAGCGTGATGTTATATAGCCTATATAATACCTCAATAAATGGACTAACCAAGACAAAAAAAATTTTTCAATATGAATCAGTAGTTCTTGAGATTAGCGCGTTCAACCAAACAAACACACAAAGAAACCCTTCAGCTTTATAATGTTAGTATGGATTTAAGAGGTGAATACGACGATAATCGTTTTCGTTTTGATTTAACCTTCCACTAGGGGTACAGATTAATAATAATGTAAGGGTGCTACTGTTATGGAGCTCGATTTACAAATACGATTCGGGGGAGTGTTAGTTGCACGTTGCACTAAAACACCTTCAGAAGTAGCTCTAAATGTCGACTACCGTTTTGACTTACCGGCAAAAAATGCGTTAACTTATGTAGCGGGATACTTACTACATAAATGTGGCAAGAAACATAACTGTAGCGTCTTTAATTCTATACTAAACGATGAACCTAATATGAACGATACCAGATTATACATTCATTTTAAATAGTACAATAAAAATTCTTCGTTTTACGAAGGGCTTTTATCAATTACGTGGAAGAATTAGAAACAACATTTTTGAAATTTTTTGATAGTCTTTACGAACCAGCCGGGAAGCACTTCAATGAATATACCTACTACAAGAAATTGATTTTATTCCACCTTGCCCCTGTTTTCCAAAGGATTACTTGTTAAAGTTATTTACACGATTTAGAAAATTAACGAATGAATACAAAGATGGGAAAAAAAACATTGATAATTTTATTAAATTAAATCACATTTAATTGACCGGCTTTCTTTGCATTCACTTCATTGCATTAGATGTATAATAAAAAAAAATAAGTTTTACTTCAGTCATTTTATTTAATTTATGGTCGTGGCACAACCCTTACGTTTTCGCTAGATGACTCAATCACGCGGTGTACGCGGGATTCTCGGCTCTCGGCAAGCGTAGGTAGAGTATATTTCTTCTCGCATCGTCTAAAATGGCTAATAATAATAATCCTAGTAGGCTGATATAACGAAATTTTTTCACCATTTGTATTAGAGTGAAGTATCTGTCCTGTTATTAATCTGTGCTTCTGCGCTGTCTGAATGTTATCATGGGGGATTTGAGGTAAGGTATGGTAGGGTTTTTTGTTTGTCTTCGACTTTTACAGTAATGGCAAAAAGAACTCGCTTCCATATGGTACAAATGGGGGTAAAAATTAGAGAATCTTCTTCTCTTCACGACATCTTTGAAAGAAGGTTAGAAGGTTTGAAAGGCATCAATCAATAGGCCGAAATACTGAGGTAATTCTAAGAAGACAATTTTATTTTTTAATAATTATTTTACAGGCACACGATTCAATTTGTACCGAATTCAAACACTATGATTAAAAGTACCCACCACTACCGCAATTTATAAATACCTTCAACTATTATAACTAAGCAATGTTTCGACATAACTGGCTCTAACTGGTTCAGTTCGGGTGTAGGTATTGCTAATTTGCCTACAACAACTAACAAAGAACTTATGTGCAACTGAGCATGAGAAACTGCAATATAATATCAAGGTTGAGTGGCGAATGCAGAGTAAGTATCGAGAATGATTTTTTACCATAAACGAAATTAATATCTTCGATAAACCGTTTCTTTTACTGGCGTTTGCTTCCAGAGTTTGTTTAGAGAATTACTTACAGTTGATGTAAACCAAACGAAGTCGATCATGAAAATAGTATTCTCGCTCACATTTTTTTCTAGAAAAAAATAAGCATCATGAAAAACTTGTGTAATGGATACTAGATAAGATAAAGAGAAGATAAGATAAGATAATTGAATATAATAGGTAAAGACAACAAAAAATAAAAAAAACAAATGAAAAAAAAATTATGTGAAATGTATAATGTAACATTCTAATTAAACTCGAGATAAATCTGGTAAAGTGGTTTTACTTTAAATGTAAGAATATATAAGACGAGTAGGTACTATTATATAGGTATTAGAAATGTATAAAGTTGACATACAAACATCCAGGACTCCTCCATAAATGTTCGTACCCACCAGGTATTAGAACACGGGACTTCTGGCTTAGTAGTATATGGAATTATGAATGTATGATGTATGGATGTATAAAGAGTTCGATGGCATAGTGGTTCGTGCGCTCTGGTTTCGATTAAGAAAATAAAGCATCTTTCGCCATGATCAATCCTGTTTTTCAGAAGGCACGTTAAGCCATTGGCCCCAGCTGTTACTGCAACCGATTTAACCCACCAACCCGCATTGGTGTTATGACCCTAACTCCTCATGTGTTTCTCCCATGTAGGAAGGCTTGTGCCCAGCAGTGGGACGTATATTGGCTGGTGATGATGAATTATGTATATTCCACGGTTATCACACAAAAAAAGTACAATGAGCGGACCTAATATCTAAGGCAATATCTACCTGACTGGTAGAGAATGCCTTCGACGTTTGATCCGGTAACAATATAAAATTGAAAATTTTAAGTAACTCCCAGCCTCATTTATCATCTATCTAACACCATCTCATAATGACTGTTCTCATGAGCCCAAACACGCTATATCTGCTGTTAATTTCTGAAGAATAGCATCTCGCTGGATCACGTCAGGTTTCAAACAAAAAAAAAAACTAATCAAAATCAGTCCATTCGCTTAGGAGCTACGAGGCCACATACAGACACGTCAAACTTATATCAACCTTCTTTTTACGTCGGGGCTTAAAAAGTCTAGGAGGAAACGAAGTAAAAAAGTAATAGTAAATTTAAATTTCGCTATGACTGAATTATTATTATTTCACGTTTACCAATACATGAAACAATCATTTACAAATAATTCGATCAATTTCTTGCATAAATTATGTACGAAAATTTTAATTGTTTTCGAAAATATAAAACACCTAGAACATTTAAGTATATCGTTCATTCATCTAGAAGGTAATAAATCATAACGTATCTCTGTGGTGTGTCATAATCTGTTAGCAATAACATCAATTTATAATATGATTTGATGTCTATAAACCAAATTATGAACTTATTGATATTAAGTAGTACTTAGCATTGATTTTAGAAAGGGCCATTGCGCTTATCGTCTGTTGGAGTTTCAGGAACAGATATAACAAGTTTTCTAAACTAGAATTCGAAAATAGCCTAATTTAAAACTATGGTCTATTATATATTTTTTTATATGAGTGCTTTAAATTAGTTACATATTATTGGAACTGCTGAACTCATAATTTTTAGAATTATTTATTTAGAAAAAACCTGTTTTAAAAAAATTAAACAAAATTATTTTATTTTTGTTTTTACTCAAAATATGATACTTAAACGATCGTAGCCGTAATTAAGTTTACGCTTACAGACAGACAGACATTTTTGAAAGCTAGTGGGTAAGTAGATGAAATTCTGTACAAAATCAATCCAATTAATGTGGTGAACTTCCGCCCAAGTTAAAGTTCAGGAATATATTAAGTAATCATAAATTATACATGACTCTATCTTGACAGGTCGCCACAACTCTATATGTAATACGAGTTATATGTGGTTGTGGTTTAAAATTTCGCTTAACCCAGTCTTTTCATTTTGTTAGTCATCACTAGCCTATATACGTCCTACTGCAGGTCACAGATCTTCCTACATGAGAGAAGCACATGAGGAGTTTGGGTCATAACACCACAATGCGGGTCGGTGGGTTAAAGCGGTTTCTTTAACAACCAGGACCAACGGCTTAGCATGCCTTCCGGAGCACGGAGGAAGCTCGAGATTTCAAATTTCGATTGACCCACCCCGGGATCGATAGTGGAAAAAGTTGTTTTATTTTCATAATTGAAATCAGAGCGCTTAATTTTGTTAGTATAATTATGAAACTCCGAACCCTTAGAAGGTTAAACAGCCCATAGCTTAACTGTCCTTTTTAATGGCATCTATAACTTTGGTTTCCAGCTGTGCTATATCTTGTCAATACAAGAGGCCAGGGTATGCAATCTCTATCAAAATACCAAGCGAATTGCGACAAAATAATAGTTCTTATCTTATTATCGTAGAATCCGAATGGCAGACGGTTGGAAACCTCTGACGCCGTGATAATGCTATGACCCAATAGCTAAAATAATGCAATTTTTTTCAAAATAGGTACTTGCTTAGATATTGAAACAAATTACAATATTTTCTTCGTAGACTGTAATTTTTCGGGTTTTAACCAAGCAATTTTGTGTTTATGCGCATACAACAATATTCATTTGTTTCAAAACGAATTCTAATAAAATACATAGTCACAAGAGCTTTTGAAACTATCTGTTCGGATTTTAGAGTTTTATACTTACGTCCCTTTAACGCCCGCTAGCGGATCCACATACAATAGAAACCCTATTGTGTCTCCTATGTTGTAAGTTAACAGATCATTGGTGGTAAGTATCGATGTTATGTTTTCTCATATTAGATTTTAGAGAATATGATTCGTATGCGCAATTTATGAAGTACACCCGATTGTATGCATGCGCACGATTCGATGTATCGGTTTGGCAAGCACGAACATTCTTGCAAAATTGAGGGCTCATCGTGCTCTTGGGAGCGTCGCTGGTTGGGTATTATCATTGTATGCAGTTTGGTTATAAATTACAAGCAGTATTTGTGGTCGTAATTTGAGGTGGGTATGCTGGTCGTATGTTTCAGGATGCATTGATATATTCAACACGAAATACCGGTATGGCATCTGTTTTTTTATACAACTAGATGCTACCGTCGCCTATACTTAGACAGCTGCAGTAATAAGGAAAAATCACTTGGTTTTGCAGGCCTTTTTTTCGGGGACGAATCCGAATACAGACCTACCCGCCACTGGCTAAGTGACGACGGGCGTGTGTGGGGGATCGCCCAGCGCTTATATATAAGGCACTGGGAATACCCACTAAAACTCCTCGGTAACTCCACTGCCTTTCGCGGGGCTAGCCTGTGCTGTGCCGAAGCAATTTCACCGAAGCACCCCCAGCAATGCTTGTAATGAAATCATTTTATCAATACGGCCCGGGATCGCAAATTGCCACAAAAAGAAGAATCATGTTTTTAGACCTTTTAGACTTCACACGATTCCTCTACGGAAGTTTTTATTTTTTTTTATTTGGCTACACATACTAAATTTTATATATGGCCCTTTGCAAAATTGAGTTTGACACCCCTGCACTAGATTGACAGACAACCTGGTTAGAGTCGCGGGGATCCGTTGGGTGCAAACAGCGCAAAACCGATCCGTTTGGTTATCGATGGGGAGATCTTTGTTCAGCAGTGGACTTCATAGGCTGATATTATGATGATGATGATGAATTCAATAATACTAAGAATTGTACTTTGCATCGTAATTTTAGTATTTTGCGTAAAAATTTAACAACAATAGTCCGCCTTCGAGCGTTAGTTCTGCTTGAATTTTGAAACAACATTTACAGCAAGGGCCTTTGTAGGCCTATTTAACAGTTCACCAACATTCTGTCGTTTATTTTAAGAAAATTAACATTAATCCACCGAAAAGAATGGTTCATTGTTATTGCTAAAGTCCATTACAAAAATTATGGTACGTACTTCGTTTCGTCACCAAACACTTCTTAGTTCGCGTTGAAAAGTCGTGATCGTAGGACGAAACGACCGGCACAATTACTGTGATTTGACAAATGCTTATTATTCCGACACTCGGCTGTAATCGAAAATGGGCTATTATTATGTGCCATTCAATCGTCCTGACTCGTCATTGGCAAAACAATCCACGGCCTTCGTCGCAATTACTTTCAGCTGTGTGTGCTTGGCATCTTCGGGTACTTCAACTGACACTCTCTATAGAGATAATCTTATGTCTAAAGAATCAAATCAAAGTATCAATTTTCTAAACGTCAGAACATATCCTATGTCATAACCATCCATTGGAATTCTACCGGGAGACCTTGTGATGAGAAGTTTGCCATATTGTGCTATGTGAGTGTCAGCTGTTTCAGATGTCAAATCGCATGAAAATGTGTCACCAGCGCTTTAATTGTGAAATTTGGCGAATTTTTTTGACACTGTATTGTACATTTATTTTCTATATATAAGTATAATTGTAAAGCCAAATAAAAGAGATGTTTCGTTGATAAATGTAGGGGTTTTATGAAAAGAAGGATGAAACATATTTATTATTATATCACTTTATAGAAAGTAACATAAATAGAAATAACTAAATTATTACCGAAAATAATATTGATTGAAAATTCAAACGTTGTGCACTCAATTCCTCTTGTTTTCATTCCACTACAATAACTTTAGTCCAATGTTATTTTATTTGGCAACCTGCTGACGCTCGCATACATATCAGAGGTTGTAAGCGAAGTCCTTAATTTGAACTTAATTAGCAACGAAATTTTTCACTTCTTTAAAAAACTTTCAAAGATTTCAACAGACACTTCCTCTTTGGAGGAGATTACGGTAATACCGAAGGTAGAGTAAGTTTGTAATAATGCCGTACGTGTACCTCATGATGAATAAGAATAGTTGATACTCTTTCTACTGCATGTGTATGTGTGTGTGTGTGTGTGTGTGTGTGTGTGTGTGTGTGTGTGTGTGTGTGTGTGTCGAATTTAGAAGTACCATAACACTCACTTAGTACCATATCACACCGTATAATGCGCTCGTGCTAGTTGTTACGAATTTAAACGCAATAGTTGTTGTGACATGGTACTAAAACACACAAAAATACACACACACACACACACACAAAGCCCCTCCACAGATAATTACAGAGTCGTTAATAAACCTTTAAGAATAGCATTTGATACTTGCAAATCTCAGCTGAAAGCGATCAGTAACATAATAGTATTATTATGACAAAATACTATCACTCTAATAATTATTAACTAATAAATTGCTGACGGCCAGTCCTGCATGATGAAATTGATGAAACAATCTCTGATAACAATTATGATTACACGCTAATTGCATATTCTGTCCCAAAATAATATCTTTATCGTAACAGTTGAATAACAATGCCTTTTTGTAACACAATATTGCAGGAATTTATGTTACGAACTAATGAGCAATAATTAATTGCACCGTTCGATCGTCAGCGGGGTTAAAGATAAGCGGTGAAGCGAACGTGATGTGTCGCCATTGTTACAATCATTTGCTTTTAGGTTATATTAATGTGGACATGCATAGATTAAAAGCAGTAGTTTTCTCTACATTAAATGGGTAATAGGTTTCAAATGTGGGGATATCTAGGTAGTAATTATATTACCCACGCCCCCCTTTTCACGCCACAAATGAAGGAACTAGAGGGAACACGTAGGTATGTTGCGGCTTCGTGATACTTACAGCTGTGTCTACACTTGTGACTGTGTATCGCTCAGCGTCTTCTATCGGCTGTGCCATAGATAACGCCCTGAAAACCTTCTCCACCTCATCCCACCCTCCCACTCAGGAGCGAACATGCTGGTCTTCATAACTATGCAAACAGACAGACTTGAAAACAGTAGTACAGCTATATAGTTGTACTACTGTCTTCACGTCTGTCTGTAGTATATCTATACTACTGTCTCCACCCAAACTTCACGTATAAAGTACTTCGATTATTCTTTATCGTACTTCCAAAGTTTTGAATTCGTTCTTGTGTTCTCTGTTTCCTTTATCATGGGTTTCCTTAAAAGAGACAAGAACAGGAATTTTCGTACTTATAATTATCATGCGGTGTGGGGTCATTTGCATTTAAATAAAAAAGTCTTATAGCTACGCAATTGCTGTCCGACACAGCTAAAATCAATTATTGTCGTGTGATTGATAAAAAGAATTTTATAAGTACAATAAAAAGTAAAAAAAACATAGACAATGCAATAGCTACAGGAGATTGCAAAGCGACAATGTCTTCCAGGAAACCAGAAGTGAAAGAAATCAGTTCAGAAAGACATGAAAAGAAAGTGAAAGAAAGAGAAAAAGATATAAATAAAACTAAAACGTATTTAAAATAACATTACTACTAGAACAGATAAGGAACATTATCTAGATTAGTATTTCTTGACTTTGTTTATATACCTTAATCGTCATTTTTTTATACAACTAGATGTCAAGAAAGCTGAGGGGTGAGGGCCCACCTGATGGTAAGCGGTTACCGCTGCCGCGGTGATATTGCAGGTGTGTTGTCATCCTTAGGCGTAAGATGAAATGCCGTCCATGACTCCATGTCCAGTAATTACACTGGCTACCTTTCCCTTCAATCCGAAACACAGCGAACTGCTTCACGGCTGAAATAAAAAAAGGCGGTGGTACCTACCAAGACGACCCTACATACAGGCCTACCACCTAGTACTTGTACATTGACATAGTCCTCCAATGTCTTCTATGTCAACATCGATTATGGTTGTCTAATAGAGTCAGTAGAGATGACTTCTGACCTTTTTTTAAATTAATATGTTTGTTTTATCTTTGTGTTGCAATACAAATGTGCAAAATAAAGATTTTTTTTCTTTTTATCTAATGTTTGTCTATTCGTAACTAGAAGCTTTTATATGAAATTCACAAAATCATACTATGTCGAGTTTGCCGATATGGTATGATTTTAGCATTTAGTATGATTCTAGCTTTTTAAAATATCATCCTTAGAGGGTAATCTTTTGTGTTGGGTTACCAACTGAACAAATGAAGTAAGATGAATGTGAGCAAGCTATAATAGTGGAAACACAAATTAAAATCATAGAATTAAAATTACTCTTAAAATCAGTCGCATTCGCTATTTGTTAAAATTAAATGTAATAACAATATCTTATTTTTTATTTAGGAATGTGAATAAATTTGGCAGAGTGCAACGCACTTCTTGTAAATCTAATGTTTTATATTTTCTGTCAGGTATTGGATCGCTTATATATCAAGAGCATTTGTGTAAACGACTTTATTATTTTATTCTTGACATTGAATAGTAGGTAGGTATTTCGTGCTTATTTAATTTGATTTTTACTGTTTCTCCAAACATGAACGTTTCGGTGATAAAATCAATCTTTAAGATGAAAGATAATCAGTTATCAAAAGGAAAGATGCTGTAGTCCAATTCGCTGGCGCTGTGATTTTAGCCTTTTAAATATCAGCGTTTTTTGTCCTGCCTGATTAAGTATATTTTTAAAGACGCTTTTCTGTTATGAAAAGGATTTGACTGACTGAAAGTTTTTGACTGTATTAAGTACCAAACCCAAACTATCCTGAATAGTATCCATAACACAAGCTCCTAATACCTAATGTTTAATTTGGGCTCGATATTAGGTGTGAGGTAAGAGCGAAATAATGCAAAATTATTTAGGATGTAATATATCGATTGGTGACCTTTGTGGTATTAATTATTATTCATATTCCGAGTTCAATAAGTGACTTTTCCTCTGTCGATGTAGTTTCAAATCAAATCTCTTACCTGGCCCTTGGTTTGCATACCTTCCGGTTCAATACCCTTATCCTCTTTCCGAGGTGCCAATATTGACAATGAGCGCAGACTTTTACGATCGCACCATGCTCCATGTTTGTACGCCATACGCAGGAAAAATGCGCCGGCGCATCTCAGTTTTAAGGATTTTTATTATATGCGCCCAGACGCTTTAAGAGGGACGAATTCCGTGCTGCCTTTTTTTTGCAATAATGTAGGTGTAAATAAAATACTTGTCTTACCGAAATAGAAATATTTGGAAATGATTCGTCGGCTATCAATCAAATCAACTACTAAACTATGTGATTACATTTTCTTTGTCAACAACCTCTAGATTGTCATGTCAAAATTAAATTTGGAATCACCTAATTTAATAAAGTTGATTCTAAATTTAATTTTATTGTCTTTAAAAATGCATAACAATTTAAATAACAAATCATGAGAAATTTCATTCAAAATTTTGTTTATTATGAACGTTCGTCCAGTCGAGTGGTCTATAAACTAGAGGTCATAGGTTTGTATCCTGTCCTGGTAGTAGCAGGTGTTTTTATGTTGAATACTTCCACGAGTCATGGATATTTAAAATGGACTAATAATAATGTATATCTCGTCGTGGAATAGATGCTCAAATCAGTTGTCAAATGTTTTAGTTGCCCCATTTAGTATTTTTGTTGGTTGGGTTACAAGTTAGTATATGACGCTCAGTTAAATACATTTGTCTTTATTGAGTATATAATGCTCATATTTATTTACATATTATTATCAAAACTTTTCCGTTATCTAGTGTCCATAAGCTTATCGATTGTGAGAATATTTACTAAAACATTTATTGCACGAAATAATGTACAATAACTAAATTGAAAATTGAAAAATTCTTTTTAGTTCTTTTTAGTGCAATGTAATTTTGATATAAAATCTGTGCCATATATTAAACTAAAGTTAATGTACGAGTCACATAGCAAGGTAAAGGATTTCTTAGTAGTAATGACCGTTGAGGTATTATCTGCAAAAAAATCTCCGTTACACTCCCACGTGTTGCACAAGAAAGACGCGTCGGAAGTGAACGGTTCCGCCGATGACGAACAATGATGTTCAGATCTCGGACTGAGCATTGATCACCAAACCTTCGGGTAGCCAAGTTTCTATTGTTGTCTTCCTCTGTTAGAGGTTGCAGCAATTAGCCTAGAACCTTGGTTGAGGAAAATCGGCTAAGCGTATTTTGATGATTGCTTCCTTTGAGCATTGTTTAGATCACAAAGGCTTATAAGCATTAAAACAATAATTATATTTTTTACTTTTAAAAAATATCTTGAGTTTTATTTTCACATAAACAATATATGAAAAATAAAATAAAATACAATGAAAGGAAAAGTATATATTTTTGCAGACATATTCTAAATGCGAAAGTGAGTTGGTTTGTTTGTTACGCTGTCACGCCTAAACCACTTAACCGATTTAGATTAAATTTATGGAGATATTTTAAGAACATGTAAAGAACATATGATATTTTTTGGAGCTATAACCGACATTCACACGGGTAGAGCCGCGACCAAAACATAGTGAGTAATTACATTTATTTAAATTCACTGCAATATAAATAAATGTAATTGTTGGCCGTCTACTCGAGTGGTCAGTACTCATGTCTAATGATGTCAGATCGTATGACATTTGACACATTGTATGATGAGTACTTAAACGACCATCTGTTCGCGAGTCGACAGCTATGATTATCTGTTATCTAGTATTCATGGGACAAGCTCTTAATAATGCTTAATCTAGGCTAGGTGATATGAGTGGCTGGAAAAATATTATTAATTGAAGTCAAAGTTATTACACCATCGTTCATTCATCATTTCAGCCGAGAGACGCCCACTGCTGGGCATGGGCCTCCCCCAAAGATCTCCAAACCTATCGGTTCCCGCCACCCTCATCTCATCAGTTATTACATGAGTATTATTAATTTCTTTGACAATAAGGATGGCAAACAAAGATCCTACGGTCCGCTTATAGACGTTCGTAGCACTTTGTGCACATTGCCTACACTAAACTCACAAGTTGCCTTCACTAAAATTAAGAAAAACTTTGCATGTATCTGAAAGGAATCATAGAAATCCCGCTAACAAGCTATAAATAAATTGATGTTTTAAGGTACGCAAAGTTTACGAAGTGAATGCTAGTTTATAACGATTTTAACGATTGCAGTCTAGCTAGACTTTGGTCATAAGAGACAATAACCAAGGGAACAAAAGACTTGCAAAAAGCGCGTTATTATATCCAACGCAATCTAAACCGTTCTTTCCTTACAATTCAGACACATGAAAAGAATGTTATGCACAATGCAAAATCACATCACACCCTCGAATTTAAAGTCGATTTTTCTAAATGCATTTCATGAATTTTCACGGTGTTATCAATGATTATGATTTTTTTCGTTCTATAGATCTGGGTCAAAATACTTGAGCTCAATGAAATGATTAATAGGCAATGTTATGCTTATGAAGCCAAGTAATTGGCTACGATTACAATTGCAAATGAATTGGTGAAATAAATTGTACTAACGTTAGCAGGAATTGACTAACACGTTTTTGCAACTTTAACGTAGGTACTGTTCCTGGACATTAAATTTGCGACGAGGTTGAATACATTAATTATTTAAAGTATTTATTTATTAGTAATAGTATCTACTACATTTAATTAGGTAATAAGAGAGCGTCTATAAGCTAGTCATCTATAAATTTAATGAGCAACTGATAGATGCTGACCTCATTTATTAGTTGGAAATTCTACAAGTTTGGGTTGGGAATATAGTCTGCACTTTCTTTGACTTTGTTAAAATCACTAAAAGTAGTTCATCTTTTACACTTTTTATTAAGATTTTCAATGCTCAACAATTCCTTCTAAAGTCATTTCTTTGAATGTGAACATCTCATGATAACACACCAACATCGACATCGACATTGTAGGGTGGACGTTAGCTCATAAACGCAAATACAAATAGACTAGAAGAATTTCACAGGGATATCCCAAGTCCTGGGTGGCTCAGTTGGTTAGAGCAGGCTCAGTTGGTTAGAGCAGTCGCCCGGATTGCGAAAGGTTCGATTCCCGCCTCAGGACGTGAATTTTTTCTAGTTTAATATTTTAATTATCTCATGATAATTCCTCACCTAGATATAGAACAAAATAATTTAATATAAGGTCTAGCTGTGTTTGCTTTCTCTAAAATTGTGGCGCAGCAATATATTCTTAATAGTGTCAAAAATGTTGTAGTGTCCCATTGAAAAAAGTGTCGGATGGATAATGTAGGAAATTGTTACCCGAATCATAGAAAGTGACGAACAGACAAGTGCAAGCATGTTTATTATATAGGTACCAACACGACACGTTAAAATTTAAAACAGGGTTATTTTATCCAGTTTTGAATCAATAAATAACTACCGTGACGTCTTCTTTCAGTGGGTCATTGTCAGCCGCAGCGTGCAACAAATTTTATTTAGTGTGAAATTATCCGTAAAAGTTCTTTGCTTCTTTTGCAACTAAACCAATAGTTCTTGAACTGGCTTGCATAAGTTTTTTATTTTGCAATGTTGATTGTTCATTACCCTACGTTTTAACTAAACTAATTTCTTAAAATACAATTAATGTTTATATTGTAATTTTATGCGTTGGTTTATTTATAGTGCGCTGTATGTTAATGAAATCGTGATAATAGTGTACTTGGATCATTATTTTATGCAAGATACCATTATATCTGCCCGCGCATATTTGTAGTCAATAGATATACACCCACTAGGAGTTTCATATTAATTAGTTTAAATGCCGGTAATTTTGTAGGTTTCATCATTATTTTCACGTGAACTGCTAATTTCCATGACTTACCGTAATTGAATGATCTCTTCTCTCCTGTAGGAATTGCAGTAACGGCAGAAATCAGGAGAAACATGAGGGCAATCCTGGCACTGTCACCCATTTTGATAGAAGAAACCGGTTTTCGAAGTAATTTGGGAACGATATATTTATTTTTAACTCTTTAATTTTACTACGTTCGACGCAACTATTTCCCGCGTGGTGTCGGTAACATTTGCGCCGCACGCACGTCCGTTGCTCTCCGCGCGGTGTAACGACTGAGCCTTGCGTATGCACTTTCTATCTGCTTTATGCTCCAGCGCAGTGTCTACTGCACCCGTAGCAGACCGTAGCGCACGCACAACCTTTGTTAATGCTCATATTGATTGTGAATGTGAATTACAAAATTGGATACAAGTGTGAATGTTTCTAATGAAAAAAATACTTTTTACCAACTTCATTTAATCAAGAAATAAATAGCACTTTGTCAGTGTAATATATGGTAGCTGCTATTGCCGTATTAAAAATATTGTAACATAGAACCTACTATTATAAAATATGGTACTGTAATAATTTCGCTTTAGTTGAATCTGTGAACTAAAATTAATTTTTATAAACAATAAAATAATATAAATAACAAATTTAATCAAGAAATAAATGGCACTTTGTCAGTGTAATAAAAGGAAGCTGTTATTGTTATATTCAAAATATTGTAATATTAGCACCTACTATTATAAAAAATGATATTGTAATAATTTCGCTTTAGTTGGATCTGTAAAATAATTTTTTTTTTCAACCAATGAACACAATTTACTAATTGTGCTTCTTGTTTAAAAAGTAAGTCAGTGAATTTAAGTCATACAATACTTGAATTAGGAATAGCATTTATAAAGAATATTTAAAAATATTTAATTTTTTGAAATACGCACGTCAAAGCTAATACTTCCCACTACTAAAAAAAAAACTGTGGAATGTATTTATTACAGAGTTTTTTGTTTCAAATTAAAGTACAAAAATTAATTGCTTGGTAGCTTACTTTTTTCATTCTTATAATTTTTATAATTCACTCTATTCATAATTGAGGTGATTTAAAATTAAGATAAATTTCTAGATACTTCAAACATTTATTACGATGTGAAAATATAATTTTAATTAGACATAAAAAAGTGCTATACAACAATGGCCGAAGGATCCAATACCTAAAGAAATTTGTCAGTTTCAGCTCACTTACCCTAGTAAGTGAGCTGAAACTGTTAAATTTCTTCAAATACTTGGTAAAACGACCCCGACTTGCATGCGCGGTTGCGTCCACTAAGATTAAGACACTTTTGGCATCTCGTGTGGCTTATTCTCTTTACAATAAGAGTTACTAACTATCAATAGTATACATCTTAGTGCCCGTGACTGTAAGACTATAAAGTTTCCATTTTAGAAGTGGAACCTATAAACGTAAGTTTATTTTGCCGCTGCTATAAAAAAATTAAGTTAGGACTTAATTAACAGCTTTCATCTTTGCTATAACGTTTATTGTAGGAACCCTTTTTAAAAGATTTTAATTGAGGTAGTGCCACAGCTTCAATTGATTTTCTAATGGTTTCCGTGACGTGAAAGAAAACAGCTACTAATTGCTAAGTTCGGGGCAAGAATTTGAATTTCTTACCTTTTCTTCTCTTGCAGTCTTTACGCAGGCAAAGACTGTAAGAGAGAAGAGAATGATAAGACAGTATTACTCATGAGTAATACCTACATGGTATAGCACTGGTGGTGGGTCTATATCAGGTCGCCTAATTTTTTGAACTTCTAATTGACAATGGCACACAAACGGTTAGCCTAAATTTTTTTAGCATAATTTCACTCTTCATAATCGTGTTTGATCTAATTTCACTTCTCATAACATTTTATCGCCATATTGTTATTTACCAAATGCGACACTTGGGTGGAACAATTCGTAATCCCTAAAGTTTGCAATTACTAAATATTAATTTCCACAAAACTAAAAATCGTAAAGTATAAAACGCCGACTCATTTTAATAAGGCAAAGTAACTTGGCCAAAAATTTGTATTTGTTGCAAATTGATTTAATCAAACATATTATTATATAGGCATTCTAACAAAAAGTAGATGTTTTTTCTTTTAATTATTAATATTTATTAATACTAACGTAGCATGCAGGTAGGCATGCAGCATGAAAGCAGGCATGCAGCATACAAGCAGACATGCAGCATGCAAGCAGGCATGCAGCATGCAAGCAAGCATGCAGCATTCAGCATGCATGGCTTCTGTCATGGCTCCGGCGCTGCGGGGTTTCGGCGGTCCCACGCGACCTTATCGTCGCAGATGGTTTTCGCCCACCACAGCAGCTTCGGCTTGCTGGCCAGCCTCTGCCGCGGCGGTGGTCGTCAAAACCACCTGGTCCTCAGCTCGCGGGCCGCCTCCATCCTCCGCGCCTTCGCGGGCTTCACTCTAGGGGTAGGGCAGACAAGACTACGTGGTGTCGGATTTGCAGCGATTCGCTTCTGTCAATTTATTTATTCAATAAAATTGTTTTTGTTTTAGGCTGATAATTTTTGGCACATTATGCGAAATCGTCGTAATGCCAAAATAACGTTATGCAAATATATTTTAGGGTATTTCACAAATTAGGGTTTTCAATTCTTAGACCAAATTATAATGGTGGCAAAACAATTGTTAGGCGAAACAATAATTTTTCGCTTTAAGTTTAGGCCAATACGGTTTGGCCATGTAATATTAGGACTAAAATTTTTAGGCGAATCGAAAGGCACCTCTAGTGGTCTTTACCGACTCTACCACGTCTGTACTCTGTGTGCTACCTTTCTCTCGCTCTCTATGACGATGACGTGGTTAGCTTTCTGTGCCGTGTGGTTTCTATCATCATCATCACCAGCCTATATACGACCCACTGCTGGGCACAGGCCTTCCTACAAGGGAGAAACACATGAGGAGTTTGGGCCATAACACCACCACACCATTCGTCTCAAAACACTATATAAAAATATGCGGAACAGATGACGTCACATGTGGCTAATATAGCAAAATGTGCCGTCAATGGTAAAATGTATAGGCATATTGACACAATTGATAATAACCTTGTAATAAGTATGTTTTTATTTATAGTTGTCATAATAATCGTTGTTTTAATAATTGATGTAAGCATTTTAATAGTATTACTTAGATATTTTTTTTTCTTGTACTTATTTGCCAGCACATGTGTCCCTCCTTCTTATAACATGGTTCCTTCAAAAAAGGCGTGAAAAAGCACCTTTTGGGTCGGCAAGGTGTAGGCGGCTAGAGCAGTGTCTAAACTGCACTATAGCAGTCTTCGCATACGGACTCTTCTAACCGCTTCACATCAGGTGGTGTTGAGTCATTTGTCGTGCTTTGTATAAAAAAAAAGATTGAAAAAAAAAAACATTTTTATAAATTTTCCAAACTGTGTGATTTCAACAATATTCCATAACTTTTAAGTTTTTTCGAATTTGTGAAAAATAGCGCCGTATCTAATCTTAGGCAACAATCCTGTTGTGTAAGGGGCGGCATATTTTTTTTTTTTCTATTTTGCCCCCCGGTGGTATAATTGTCAGATTAACAAAAAGCGAAAAGTATAAAATAAAAATTTATTTTTTACCAGTTATTTTTGAAATATTATGAAAGTCAAGAGATTTGTGCAATCGCGGCCTTTGCGCTATCATTTGGAACCACTGACGCATTCTTTTATACCTATTGAACTATTTTGCGAGTTTTATTAGTTCTGAGAACTTTATTGAAAAATGGATTGTAAAATTAAAACAATATTATAATGAAAAAAAATCTGTAGTCATATTTTTATTATTAAAAATATTGTTCCTAGAGATTATTATATTTTGTGCACCTAGGTTCCTACGATTTATCGATTAAGTAGAGCGTGTCAAAGACCTTGGATAATAAATTCAAGATATATGGATAAATATATAGCTATATATAGGTATATGCATGTATATATCTTAGGAATTGTGTTGAGGTTTGACAAATTTTCTTATATGTAAGTACATTATTCTTTATGTCCGGGAAAAAGTCAACTGATAGTTTTCAGAATAGGGTAGTTGACAACTTTTTTTATTTCATAAATAAGAAGTTTATAACGCATGAAGGAATATTGCAGAAGAAATTGTATGCTTATGATCAATAGTTTCAGAAATACAGTGGTATGTTTGATGTGTAGTGGCGCATCGTCCAAAAACGCTACATAAAAAATCTACGGAACAGGTGACGTCACATGTTCCTTTATTACTACAAAATGTATGGGCATATTGACAAAATCGATTATTACCATGTAATTTATGTATGTTTTTATTCAAAGTGGTCATCATAATAGCTGTTTTAATTGATGTGAGCAATCTAATATGATCAACATATTTGATAAATTTAAGAAAAAAATATATACTATGTATTATATTATAGGACTACAAGTAAAAATATAGGTTCTTCACATACAGGGTGGTGCCGTCAATGCGACAATAAATTTAAACATGGGCTATATTAGTCCATAGAAATGGTTTGCCACTTTCAAAAATATCGTATCCATTTGATAATTTCATGACATTTGTATGAAATAATGCTGCCAATGTTACACTAATCCATACAAATGACATGAAATTATCAAACGCATACGAGATTTTTGAACGTGAATTTTTTGTATGACAAAAATTTATGTGGCATAGAAATGAAAAAAAGAAATGGCGGAATAAATATTTCGAAATTCATTTGTAAATACAGATCACACTTACAATATTTGGTAGCCACTACTAAAACCTGACGTCACTATTCTGCATCATTTTATATGGAGCGTTTTTTGACCACTTATACCTAATTGCTCCTGAAAAAGGTGTATTTTCACGACCCTTTAGAACCTGTTATAGGAAGTAGGGAACACATGTGCTGGCAAAGAATTCCAAGTTCTCGAAGTACGATAAAGAATGTTTAGGTGATGTTTAGGTGGAGACAGTGAATTGATGACTCCGAAGACCGGCACGCGTGCTCCTGAGTAGGAAGGGGGAAGGTGGGATGGTAAAAATTTCTTCAGAGCACTTTCCATGATATAGCCGATAGAAAGCGCTAAGCGCAATTGCTGAGGCTCAAGGTTGTGACCTCTACATTGTCAATAATACGAACAGCACGACGCTGCAATCTGTCCAATGCGGATCAAAGGAGGTAAGTATAGATGACAACACATCAAGTGTAACAGTAGCACTACGGAAGCCGCCTCTATTACGAACGCACTAAGGGCGGTCTCAAGGCCAAACTGTTACGCTTGAGGTGCTGTCGACTATACATGGCGAAGTCATCCCAAAAATGCAAACAATATTTCACGCAAGACCGGAGAGCTGCTCCTTCTAATGCAAACTGCCAAGTAGTGGAACTCTCTGCCTTCCAATCTGTGCCAATCTGTTTCCCGAAACATTCAATGTGGTCTTTAAGGCTAGAGTGAATAGACACCTTCTTATAAACATGTATCATCGTAGGTCATGTCATCACTTAACATCAGGTGTGATTGTAGTCAAATATTTGCGTATTAACCGTAAAAAGAAGTTACTCATAGATTTGGCTGAAGAGAGTAAAACCAATACCAAATAAATTTGTAGCTTAGAGCTACATTTTGTTATAATTACACCGCAGATAACAGCCAAGATTAGCATTAGAAACAATAATAACCTAACTACGAGTGCGTCCTCCAAACTTTACGCTCCGATACCGTTTCCTATGACAAACAGTGATGCAAGCTCCGTTTTGTGTGCCTGCACCGGTCGGCTACTTCGTGTTCGAACGAACCTCCCTTGTTACTATGATCTGAGAACCTAAGTCGATGCCTCGATAGGTAGTTAATAATAAAAAATCAAATGTAAAAATTTAAGATTTTCTTACATATTCAAGCTAAAATATTAATCGGGTTTCGCTCCTATCTCACTGATCAAAAAAAATCTAATGGAGAATCAATCAAATTAATCTATCTGAGATTAAATTTGGAGTGCCACAAGGAAGTGTGCTAGGTGCAACGCTGATCTTAACGTACATAAATGATCAGTGCTCCATGTTTGCCTTCCTTGTCGTATTTAAAAGAGCTTGGTAATAACAGTTACCATGTACAGATAATAGAAAGTGTAACAGTTGCACTACGAAATCTTCTTCTATTACGAACGGAGTAGGTAAGGGCGGTCTCAAGTTTGCGCTTGATGTAGTGTCGACTGTACCTACGCACGACATGAATTTTTCCTTATACCAACTTTAAAACAATTTTTAAATCTGCTAGTATATTATTATCGGTACTAAGGAAGTAATTTTACCTTATAAATTCAGAGATTGTTGATCTATCGCCCAGCTCTTATCATCGGTCACGAGACGGCCGTTTGTTTATATTCTGAACATGACAACCAGACACTATAGGAAAAAAAACGGGTTCTGTCTATCCGACAGAACTGTATTACTCCAAAACTCCAACTCCTCGCATAAAACACATAGCATTATCACGTTTTGATGACTTAGCCTAGCGGAATACATAAATTATGTCAGTATTTCCAATAGTTATACTATGAAGATATCAGAATTTTATTTAGCACAATTTTATTAAGCGTTTAGTATAATTTATGGAGCCTAACGACTTAAACGAATAAACGGCTTTACCATATATTCTTAGGTCATATATAAGTTACCGAAAGGTTAGTTAGAATAGCATTTGCTATGTCATTAGGTAAAAGATATGGAGAAAGATACGTTTCATTAACCGACTTC
Organism: Nymphula nitidulata; assembly: GCA_947347705.1. Classification (NCBI taxonomy): domain Eukaryota; kingdom Metazoa; phylum Arthropoda; class Insecta; order Lepidoptera; family Crambidae; genus Nymphula; species Nymphula nitidulata. Next base: position 15,573,349 of record OX374629.1, read on the forward strand.
AGAAAAGGAGGCTCTATGTTCTATTGTATGTATTTTTTGTATGTATGTTTACTGATTTCTCTGTCAATTATGAAACGTTTCTCAAAATTCTTTTTTATTCGAAAGTGTTTACTCCTGAGGTGGTCCCATTGTCACCAAGTCAGGATCTGATGATGGTGATGGTGATCGCGGTTACTAAGTTTTAAGAGGGCCTATATAGGCTATATAGGCTAAGCCTATATAGGCTCTTAAAACTTAGTTACCGCGAGGTGTAGCAGTCAGCAAGCCGTTATTATTAGCTGTTACATAAAATAAGAATTAGAATTATAAATAATATTGATTAATACAATTCGTAACAGTCAAATCAATGAAAAGAAACAATAAACTAAAAATCTTACACAAACTATTAATTTAACAATCTATGTAACATAAAATAGCTTTTTATTACCTATACATTAAAAATATTCCATATTCTTTTAATATAATAATATAATTTAATCATTTATTAACTGACTTCTCGATTTGGTTGGTATGTTTTTTTTATAGTTACTTTTTCAAGTCACTCTTTTTTAAAATCATTATTTTTTATTTATTGTTAAGTTTTGTCATTTAAGTATTTAGATACAGAGTAAAAGCACTTTAAAATCTAGCATCAAATTTTTTTAAAACAAATTTTAGGTAAAGTATTGTTCTTTTTTTAAAGTGATTGGTAATTTATTGTACATTTAACCGCATAAGGGGTGGTGTTTAACATTTTAATTCTAGATTGTGGCAGGTGAAGCCTATCTCTTTCATTTGTGTTTAGGCTGTGAGTGACTTTTACTTTTGTAAATTTACCAATATTTTTGTAAGTGAATTTACATATCTCATATACAGGGTGGTGCCATCAATACGACAATAAATTTAAACATAGGCTTTATTAGTTCATAGGGTTCATATGGTTTGCCACTTTCAAAAACATTTTATTCGTTTGACAACTTCATGACATTTCTATGAAATAATGCTGCCAATGTTATATTATTTCATACAAATGTCATGAAATTATAGAACGAATACGATGTTTTTGAAAGTGGAAAACCATTTCTATGAACTAAGCTATGTTAAAATTTACTGCCGCAGTTTATTTTTTTTAAAGAAAGGTCTACAAGATTGAGTATTGTCTATTTGGGCAGTTATTCTCACACATTTTTTTTGCATTAAAAATATGTCGGTTACATACGGTTGTAACCGAATATAGCACAGGCTATATTCCCAAAGTATTAATCCGCATTTTAGTTGTGAGTATGCTTAAGCGTAGTAAGCCACTATTGCTGCTTCTGTGTTTGTGGTGCGTACAAATAGGGGTAGGTGAATATTGAAAGTTTTGATTTCATACATTCTATATGATATTTCCAATTTATATGTAAGTCTACTATTATTCCAAAAATATTAAACGTTTCTATTGATGCAATTTTATTATTATTAAAAGTTGTGTTTATAGCCAAAGGAGTTTTATTATTAGGTTGAAGTGGATAATTTTTGTTTTTGTGTAATTTCAATCAAGGTTGTGTTGTTCTGTTTCGTCCAAGTATTTGAATTTTAGCAACTTATCAATATTGATACGTCGTCTGCGAACAATACCGGTAAATATTATTACATTATTTTTGATTATTTTTGTAAGATTGTTTATGAATATGAGAAAGAGAACGCAGCCAAGAACACTTCCCTGTGGTATTGAACAAATTTTAAGTCCATGAATGTTATAATTTATAACTTATCTAGCCTTTGCCCGCGGCTGCCTCCGCGTGAAAATGTTTTTATGATAGCTTAGCCACGTTTAGCTTATGCACGCGTAGACCATTTTAAAATACCTTATCATTGTATGACGGTAAGTACAACGTAGATGTCAAGCTGTATCTTGGTTTCCTTTCTACCAACCCGATTGAGATGAAACATGGCTAAAGGTACTAAACAATGAAAACTAAATCAAAATCCGTTCAGCGGTTTTTGCGTGATTGCCCAAAAGGCAAAAAAAATAAAAAAATGCTATTTATCGTAAATATAAGGCAGTGCTATCTATTAGCACGTAATATAATATAAACTAGCTAAACATAAAGGCATGCTTCGAAGAAGACTGCGCCATCTAGCGACGAGTAGCAGAACCATCTGAACTTTAGTAAGCACTAAAGTCATCGTGAAGCCATGGTGCTGAATAATCTTATTATTAACACTTGTTTCTAAAATATAACTATAGGTGTCACTGCATACCAGTTTTATTCAAAGAGTGAGTCGCATTGTGAAAATTTAATTAAATCTCTTCTTTTCAATTAAAATTAATCGAGTTAGCACTGTACCTACCTATCTTATGTTCATGTAAATATTATGATATTAGGTGAACCCGTATCGTTTTAAAGTAGAGACATCGTTTACTTACGGATTCTAATATAAGACAACTTAAATAATTTAGGGTTTAATAAAAATATTAAAAAACGGTAGGATATTATTAATTTAGGGAAGCAAAGTTATTTCAGCATAATTAAGCTTCAGTAGATACCTACCCATAAATTAAATTCGAAACGGTAACGTTCGTCGTCGTGATGTCTGTCAAATTGTATGGAAACGGCAGCAGCGCCTCTGTTGTAAATTATTGGAAACCACTTTTGCTTTGTTTTTTGAAGTCGGTTTTTTTATTTATAAGTGATTGACATTTTGGAAAAGTTTTCAAGGCTATACCTACATAAGAATTGGAGATAAAAGAATGTAAAATATTTTTTGATTGAATTATTGTTATTTGCTTATTTATTATCAAGTATAATCTTTAGGTAAGCTTTTGATGTCGAATATTAAGGGCGAATAACTCGACTAGGTATATTATTATAGTCAATGTGTACAATAATAACTATTCGCGGCAATATAATTATTACCTATCTGGTGTGTACCACAATAGTAATGTGAACACGTACCAAGATTTAAAAATTTCATAAGCGTAAATAATTAATTTCTATTAATCAATATTTTATAGGATAACCCGGACCATTTGGTCCGGGTTAACGAAACGAAACACTTATCTACTGCCGTTTTCAACTATTGCCAAACAATATTTTTGCTGTATGTAAGACCATTATTAACTCAAATTGTAAATTGAACGTGATATAATGAAACACATTTTTTTTTGTTTTTGCATTACCCAAACGCGGCTAATGAATTTGAAGACGAATTAAAACATGTCATCATTATACATGCGAATAGCAATTTTATTACTATAACTACAAAGAATAAAATTAAAATAGTTTAATAAATTCAGTAATTAGCAATACATTTTGTAGAACGGATCTCCGGGCGACCGCCTAATTTTATTGGTATGAACTTTGGCTTGGTGACATTTTGAATTAAATTATGACATTCATACGTCAGTGAACGTTATGATTGAAATCAAATATGAAAATGTGACGTCATAAATAATACCTCCTTGTGGGACCCTAAATACGCGCCAGAAACGCATTTGCTCTAATTTTTTATATTTATGTTATGTAGGTACCATTTTTAGCCTAATTCAAAAAAGGAGGAGGTACTCAATTTATCAATGACTGCTGTGATGTCAGTTTTTATTATAAGTTTTAGGCATTTGGGTGACTAGAAACATTAATAGCTACAGTAGTATGCCAGTGGAGAACTTTAATATTAAGCTAAGAAAACCTAAGGATTGCGAAGTTGTGAAGGATTTAATAAAAACAAATAAATCTAGAATATTCCAATTTATTTCACGTTTACATAATGTGTATGCATTAATCTGTCCAAAGTATATGAAAGATTTGCATTAAAATTATGCAATTTATATTTACAAAAGTAGGTACAATTAATATTCACATGGTATCAGTTCATTGTTTTTTCACATAGGCAGGCACCCAACTAACAGCATATAAATTAAGAAACTCGTACTGTTTTGAATTCCTGTTCAATTTATAATTTTAAATCGTATACTTATTTTTATATTATGTTTTGATACTCTGCGTATCAAAAAATAATATAAAAATAAATAGACGATACTCAGAGTATCAAAAAATAATATAAAAACGATTTGACGATTTATAACTATAAATTGAAAAGGAATTCAAAACAGTACGGCTTTAATTTAAATATAATATCAATCATAAATAATTAATGCAACTTAAATTATGTACTTTAAAAGTCTTTCTTGGCGAAATAGGCAAAATAATTAGCCTTTTAATAATACTTCAAATAGATTATACTATAATAGGAAGATGAAGACATTAATTTATGCTTTGCATAAAATTTAAAATTAGATTCAAAACAGTTGAGAGGCAAGGAAAATAAATAATATACCTAATGTAAGAACTGACCTACCTGAAGCAAACAGATAGAAAAATAAGTACAGTAGGACTTAAAACAACTTAAATGCTAATTTTCAATAAATTAATAATTAACAACTACACAATACTAAATATCACAGAGAAAGTACCCAATACTTAATCAACAAGTTGTATCGTCAACCATTTATAAATTATGCCTAACATCTCATGTTCAAGAGAGCATACTATTCGATAATAAATACAACAAGCGGCAACACATTCAAAATAAATACACAACAATCAAAAACAAGGTAACTTCAAAAGTTACGCCTGTGGCTTCTTAAGCTTATTATTCTTCCTCAGTCTCCGCTTTTCCCTAAGATTTTTGTCATAGTGCGCACATTTATGTAAAGCTACTTTCCTATTCCTACCAGTTTTCCTAGTTTTAGAACAATTCAATTCTAGAAACCAATTGTCTAGTAAGTTGCCATACGCTCTTAATAGTATGTCATCGTTTTTTAAGTATTTTGCTGCATTTACTTTCTTCTCTATTTTGTTCAACTTCGTATTGAGAGTATCCAAGTTGACTCTTGGTTTGGTCATATTGACTTTGACCATGGCATCCTTGATGTCTTCTATGGTGCTGTACAGGTCGTCGGTGGTCTTTGTGAGGAAGTCGTGGCGTTTGATGTTGTAACTGGTGATTTTCGTGTCAGGCGAAACCACTTCAACCCGTTGGAAAATTTTGAACAGCTCGTGGTATTGAAGAAGCGATTTGTAAAGCTTCTTAACTAGGAAGACGAACTGTAACAAAAGAAAGTAGAATTGTAGTCATTGAAATTTTCAAACTTTTTAAAATATCATAAACATAAAATTAAGGAATTATTCCTACAGAATTGGGCATGTTACGCCACTAAGTAAGCACGTACATATGATTTAAGTGCATTATATTGTGAATAGTTTAGTGCGGCGAGTATTCGTGTCGAGGCTGTGGATTCTATATTATAGTTGTTAGTATGGTTCCCGCTTAGAGCTTCTTATGTCATAGTTAACGTAGTAAGCTTTCGGCTCGTTTTGCCATTACCTACTTATTGGTCATTAAATTTAACAGGCGAGATTTTATTAAGGTATTTGTTTGATAAATATTTAATTGGATATAATAATTTTTCAAAATCAATTAAAGTTGAAGAAATATTGAGACCAATAAGTGCTAAATACAAGTAGGTACTACTTTTCATGCAATGTAAGGCCCCCGAGGCCTCACGTAATTGCCTTGCAGGTTATAACCCATCAGTTAACGCTATATATATTTTAGAATACGATCATTCGTACTTAAGTTACATTGCTTCCACATAACGTAATCAAACCCAACTATTAGTATTAAGTAACATAAATTTTGTTGTTAATGACAATAGGAGACTTGTTCTGTAATCGATACTTATTCATCCTCAATCTGCATTTACAAAGCTTACAAATGAAGTAGTTGTTTACGATCTTTATGGTTTCGAACTGTAAGTTTGGTTTGCGGTTTTGAAAATGATCATGTTATAAATGAAGATTTGGAAACAAATCAAAAGCTCTCTGGGTGTGCTAGGTCCTACGGCAATACAGACGGCTTCTGCTCAACAATGACTAGTCGTAGGTATGCAGTGAGCCGGTTTACCTCGATCCTTGCAATCACTTATTATTGTCATTTAAAAACGCGAATGCGATCTCGTCTGTCCATAGTGATTTTCAACTGTAGAACTGGTTGGAAATTACCATTTTTGTCTTTGTTATGTGCTTTAGCGATATTTTAAAATTTATCTTCCTTACTAATATTATTAATGGGAAAGTAAAAACTGTTTGTCTGTTAAGTTTTCAGTCCTAAGCCGCTGAATCGATTTGAATAAAATTTGACATTGAAATTCGTCCTGAGAAAGGACATAGCCTAACATTTGATACGATAGGTGATGTTACTCCGGCCACTAGTTTTATTTTATAATGCTTGATTGCTCGTATCATTTTATTGTCCGTACAAATTAAAATCGCTCCAATGCTTAATAATTTATCCCTTCGAATCGTCGTCGAATTAGGTACGAACAGTGCAGTCATAGTTTATGTGTTTTTGATGAACTCAATAATGATTATATCCTGCGTCGATAATGGCTTATAAAATTAATTTTATCATACCAATTTACATAATATTTACTCTACCTACAGGCAGTCTGACAGGAAAGTTACGCAATAAAAGACATTAAACATTGCCTATATCGTTTCACATTAATGATTTGATTAAGAATACGAGTAGCGCTACTTTTTCAGAAAATCTGTTTAAAGCAGTTTCAGCCAAGACAGAGAGAGATAAAGATAGTAACGTCATATTAGAAATAATTTATTTATCCATTAAAAAACTAACAGACCTTTGAAAATAATACCTCACTTAGTTTTCTTTTATCCAATTTTATCCAAAAATCCAATAGTTTATTGCTGTTCTAATAAACTTAGTTTGGGTTTTAAATATTCGTCTATTTGCTCATACAATAGAAAAAAGGGGATGAAAAGGACCGTTTTTGGATTTTTTTAATAGTCGATTGTAAAATATTTAAAAAATATAATAAAAGTAAAAAAAAAAGGATAAAAAAAGATCGTTATTAAAATAGATGAATCGTCTTTAGTGGGTATTCAACTAATTTTCTAATAGTAAAAGCAGTCAATCAATGAAATCGTGCATTGTATGACGACTGAACATCGTACAGCAGGTGACTAACATTTCAGCGCTTCAGTACTACAAGTGGCCACTGAATGAAGTCATCTCATTGATAGGCTCAGTCACAGTTCCCGGTATTCACCTCCAGACGCACCAAGCATTTGTTTACCGGGTGTCGCGTGACAACATTTCGCGTCCCGTATACTTCCTGTATAAGTTCATTAGTGAAATGATTCATAACAATGTTCTATCAGTTAGAGTCTGTGTCACGAGTTTGAAATTACATCTGCTTTCGGAGATTTATTTTCAAAAAGAAATAGTTAAGAATTTAATAGTACTTTTTATATCATAGTACAATGTTGACGTTTTTTTTTCTTTATTACTCTCTTGATAATTAAGATCGGCTCGTTATATTATTATACGTAGCGTTACGTAACACTAAATCTTCCAAAATCCGTACTAATATTGTAAATGCGAAACTAACTTTGTCTGTCTGTCCGTCTATGTCTGTTACGTCTTCACGCCCAACCACACTGAACCGAATTAAACAATAAAAATAGATTACCCACACCATGATAAAGCGAGTAGCCACTAGACTCAGTAATAATTAAAGGAAAACGTAACAGACAGACAGACAAAGCTAATTTCGCATTAATGATATTAGTATGGACTATCAAAATAGTCTCAGTCTCCTCGTATCCATAACACAAGCTCTTAATGTTGCTTAATTTGAGATAGCTAATAGATCTGAGAGTAAGAATATTATTATTATAACACCCCAGTGATGTTATTAAGCTACGAAGTATTGCTTAAAAGTTACTTAAGTCGTCTATGTCGCAAAGCTATTAATCTATTCTAAATTTAATAATATTTCACGGCTCATAAAGCGATTAACGTGTCGCCTTTCCGCGCCATTGTGAGGAGCGGAGTATTCGCTTAGTTAATAAAGCTGCGCGCAAATATGGCGGGTACTATGAGTTAGGACTGAAAACCCGACAATACGCCGTACATTTGCCTTAAGCAGAACATAACCTGAGAAACGTGCCGGAGACAAATGCGGTTGTACGGCGGAATCGTAAGGTCACATTCGTCTCAGTTGGACAAATAATGTGTTTTTAACATTTGGCGTTGTTTTGTTAAATCGTAAATACTGAGCAAATACTAGCGACCGCAAAGCTCGCGTGAAAGCGACGTACCTAATGGAATGTGAGCCCTTCGTTTGAACTCTGAAATGCCTCTTGCTTATGTCATTGTTATAAAATGTTGTGCACACCTGATTATTACAAAACTCGGAATTTAAAAAACCTGGCAATATATCAAACTTCACTAAACTTCAGCTTCAGGCGCAATCGATACAGTACTACATATAGATCAGCTTTTGAATTACAAAGGGAGTGAGTGTACTCTAAATTAATATTAATGAAATGCAATCAGAGCGAGTCCGCTCAAATCTTTCGTCAAGCCCTGTTTAACGACTCATTTGAGGAGTATTTAATTTTTAAATTGTTCGTAAGTCAACTAAGCCCGAAGCAAAGCTGAGATCACTTGAATTCTAACGCTTTCCTTTGCCCAAAGTCAAATATTTGAATTTCTTAAGTGGCCGTACATTGACGAACTGTCGAGACATAGGTAATATGTGTTCAATATTCATAGTTTAAGACACTGCACATCTCTACACTGTTGTGTTAGAAAATAATTTTGTCAATGGCTCGCCGCGAGAACTGGTCCCCGCATGAGCGAGGACACCGGACACCAAATGCACACACACTTATTGTCTCGCATTAAGTTTTGTGTACTAATTAGTGGGTGTCCAATATGAATACATAATAGAAAGTCTCGTGGTCCAGATGTGTGTTCGGTAAATATCGGAATGGCTTTAGGCCCGTTAAAGTGCTTTATATTTTTATGAGCCGAGGTGAGAACAATCGGCGACTGGTATAATTAGTTCCAATACAGATCATATGGTTTAACTGTTTGTCCGTAATGATACGTGGTGCGCGGGATCGCGTGCGCCTCGGAATCAGCCTGTGTCAATCTATGCAAATACTTTTGAAACATTTAATTGGTTGGTTAGCTCGGCTCCCACAGACTTGCCAGAAGCCTTTTAACGCCGTTATTAATGGACCCTGGTTCAAGGAAACTTTATTATATTGTTATTCTGCGTTGATTTCTCTGCCACGAGTTCTGAGTGGCTAAATATGATAATGCCGAGACTGATTTAGTGATTATATGTTACTAAATGGACAAATCTCATTATATAAATGTTTGCTTTATCAAAATAAATAACACGGACAATGAATAATAATGAAGTGATTTCGATTAGGTATTGAAAATCGATGCAATAAAAACAGATAATTTGTGCTAATTTTAAAAGGGCTCGGCTTTGAAATTGAAGGGCTTGGAGTCCTAGTTATTGCCCTTAAGTACAATGTGAAGTAAATAAACGCGGTACAATGGCGGCACACGTGTAATTTGGCTCGACGATACCTCATTTATGTTGCGCCCGCGCGGACTGCGCGCCGGCGCGGCTAATGCGGTGATCCTTTGTCTTAAAATGAAAATTAAAAGTAACGTAAAAATATTGAACGGAAAAAGAGTGATGGACCACACCCCCGGGTGAGTGATCGAGCACGGTTATTATTACGCTGTCAGATCCTCCACACCAAATACCGCCTTATCATAATCGCAAGCGTGATCGTGTTGCTAAGTCTGCGATTGAAAATGACGTCACCATTTGAGTTTCAGTCTCATAACGTAATAGAGACAATAATTTCATAATCTAATCGGGGCATTACTCTACATGCGTAGACTTAGACACCTACTTAAATACATATGCGCGGTGTAATTATCTAAAGGAAAGCGAAAGATAAGAAAATGACCTCAGACACTGCTGGTGGTAGTGTAATCTGTGGAAATGAATGTGCAATCATACTATTATTACAACTGCGAAAAACTTTGTCTATCTGTCTGTTATCCTTAGTCGCTAACCGATATGAAATATGACATGGAGAATGGGGATTCCCATTCTCCATTTCATATTTCATATCGGTTATTTCACATCCTGATAAAGGATATAGGCGCGATATAAGATATCTACGCGTGCAAAGCCGCGGGCGGCCACTAGTCAAAAATAAATTTCATCAATGAATATTCAATTTGAATTCAGGTACAATCATCATTTAGGTACTTACAATTCTTTTTGATTTCGCAGCGTCGGTCTTTTGTGAAATTCTATTGTTGTGAAAGTGTATATCAACAAAATTTGTTTTTGGTAACCATGAAGTCATTCCAGAGCCATAGTCCCCAGGTTCCGTGAGTTTCTTCCGTCTCTCGTCAAAGTTGTCCTTCATATATGCAACCTTATCCTCAATTTTCGTTCGCACCTTCTCGTATAAGTCATCGTTTATCCGTCGTATACTGCCTGGTTCTTTGGTAGATTGAGTTCCACTTCTCATTTGGCTTCCTTGGTGCCGTCTTTTGTGGTTCCTATCCTTCATTAGAGCCTCCGGTCTGGACGCCAACGTGTCTTTGGTTGGTTTCGCCATGTGTTCATGTAATCTATGTCTTTTATGCTCTATTGAAGCAGCCTCAGCTGGCCTCAGACACATAGCTATGATTAATACTAATGATGTAGCTACCAACAGCTTTTTGGAAAAACCTGCAACAAGAAATTATATTAATTAATAATATAAAATTTATAACTTTAAGTAACCCCCGGCCTCATCAATCATCTATTTAGCACCTTATTAAGAACACTCATTCATTCTTATGAACCCAAACACGCTATATCTGCTGTAAGTTTCTGAAGAATTGAGCATCCCGCAGACTACCTGATGATACTGGATCAGCTCAAGGTTAGCAAGTCTTGTTAATACCACTGAAATAACAGTAAATCAAAGTGTAAAAATTGATCGGAACTGTAAAGGTTAGTAAAACCCTTTTTTCAAGTAGAAAATGAGCTGATAATCATCGAACGCCTGAACTAATCTTCATAAATTATAGCTAAAACCCACCGGATCACAAAAAAAGCCTAATCAAATTCGGTCCCTTCGCTTAGGACCTAAGATGCTACAGACAAACACACGGATACACAGACAGACACGTCAAACTTATATTAATATCTATTAGAAGTGTACCAGTTGTCGATAATCCATTCTTAGTCATTACTGATAAGTATCTAATTGTAGACTGATAAGAGATAATAGTGTCCTATACTCGCAATAAATTGCTTTCTCATCATTTACACGATGAGCGACAATTCGCTTACCATCAGGCTTTGCTTCGCCATTCTTGTTAAAAAAAATGATATTGTATTAAGTTTGTGATACTATTATAATGGAAAGCTACTTATTAATCCTTGTTTGATTTTAATTTTATCTAATGAAATCCTTATGCAATGTTGTGAATCATCTAGGTAGGTGAATTTTTGAAATAGTACTACCTACTATTAAAATAAGAGTTATAAAAAATGATCGTTTTAAGAAGTGTCCACATATCAGATACAATATATTATCTATTACGCGTGGGCGCCGGCAGGCTTGTAAAGGACGAAACGGTAATGATGCTTATTGAATATTGCAGTATTATTATTAATTCGTTGTGCAATTTAATAATCTCACTAATAGATTAATGATTAAGCCAAAAGAAACATGTAAGTGCAGGTCTAAACATGAATTAAATTTCTAGATAAGAATAAAAATTTCATTGCCGAGTGATGTGCTGCTAATGACTAATGAAAAATTTAAATTGAAAATCTTGCTTTACAAGTGTTCATCACTCAAAAAGTTGCGGGAGCGACCAGGGAGTCACATAAAAAATAATAAGCTTCATGATTATCGTAAATGCGGTGCTACGAGCCACATATGTGCATAAACTTCTTGTACAATCTCCATCTCGGAGCACTTTCTCGACGGCCATTAGCTCGCACTGGGAGCGGACATACGTGATTTTTTTATCGTTCGACTACAATGCTTTCTGTCACATGATTTGAATATCCTACTCCAGTTTGAAGGTCGCAAGATTTAACTGTCTAAGCATTATTATCGTCAATGTATATTATTGCGTCCTTACGAGTACTGTTAGATGTTGAAGTCATTTTATGTTAACATTGCCATCGTTTCGTAGACGCTGGCGTAAAAAGCCTCGCTACGACGTATTCACGCACATTCTACTGAAACATTAAAAGCAAGTGGCTTAATGTCATTATTTTATTGATGCCCTGTTAGTATTATCTTATATTTCGGCAAGCACTACACATTTGAATTTAGCTCGCGTTTAATCAGATTGTAGATTATTTTATACTCGACTTTTCAATTACTTTGCAGCTATTGTGGTCACGGGAAGATTGAAGATGTCAGTTGTCTTTTCTATGTGTTTGAGTTAACTACCGTCACTACTTTGTGTTATATTTTGAGTGTTTCGTATACGGAGCTCACGGAGTCCGTGGGTCGGGCAGCGCGTGGACGGGTTTGAGATTATATAATTCGCAAGATGAGATATTTTTTTATAAAAAATCTTCTCTATCGAAATCAGGATGTTTTTTTTATTTAAATAGCAACATTCTAGGCGTAAAGCGGTATTCTTCGGCGGTGTTTTTGGAATAGAACCGTCGGTTATAAAATAATTAAGTAACATCTAACTGAACGAGGCTTAAGTCTGGTATGATGCGCTGTTATCTTATTTTTGAATATTTTGATGACTAGTGCGTGACGCGACCCGGTGTTCTGTGCAAAAATCACATGTCTCATTCGATTTAACGTTTGACTGTTATTGAAGGTTTTGATGTTGTGCGCCGCCGTCATAAAACATATTTTATGTGCCGACGGAGACTCGCAATTCTGCGGAGCAACGTTTTCAAAGTTTAAAAGGAGGAGAAACACCAACTTTGAAACGGCCTTTGTCCGGTAAAGTGCTAAAACGTAGAAAGTTACCCTTTCATGTCGTATTTGCCATTTTTATGTGTCAATAGTCCCCAACGATATATCATTAACTTCAGTAAGTTCCCTAATAGTGCTATTTTGAAGTTGGCAGTCAAAATTAATAAAATTTTACTAACAAAAATGTAACATAGACTTAGGTAGACATAGTCATAATTTAATTTGCATCTTTGGTACATAAAATAATATAAAAATTACATAATTTTAGTAGGTATAGCTACTTTGGAAATACAATTTGGGAACAATCAAAGGAATAAATATCTAGACTAGGAAAAAATCATGTCCGCGGCGGGAACAAAACCCGCGACCTTAGAAAATCCAGATTCCTCTGATCACTGAGCTATGGAGGTCTGAGCTTGGAATACCCTTAACATAATTTATTATATAATTTTCAAACCTTTACTATGTCAAAATACAATAAAGAAAATTTTATTTGTCCTAAAATAGACATTTAATATTTCGTTTAGAAATAAACGTGATTGGTATTTCCTGTTGCTCGACAATTGCATGTTTATACATAGTCAAGTGGTATTCTGTGAACATTGGGCACGCGATTGAACATAAAGAAGGAAATTATCAAATATTACGTGTGTTACGTCACTGAGGACTCGAGATCCGAGGTAAATGGTCAGTGATTCATTAGGTCAAGCGGTGTCGTTGACAATATAACGTATGCTAAATAAATGCGTAAGTGAACCAGATAAAAAACGCGTATGTATAATTTTTAAGCACTGTGCTATGGTCAAGGTTTCCACGTGGAGTTTTTTTAGTCTGTGCCGGTTGGAGTTAAGTTTCGTTGATGATAATTATTATTATATCAACGCATCGAGATCAAACAATGCTAAGCGTATAATTGTTACCGCGTAAAGCGACGTGCATGAAGTGATTTATCGTCACGGGGTTTTCCCAAAGATTTAACAGCCTGCATTTTCGTTTTAATAGTTATTTCAAGCATTATCGTTGTATTTTGTAATGAAACTTTTTTGAGATAAAAACACACTTTCGAATCTTTTTCTATTTTTATCTTTATCATAAATCATAATATATTAAGTAATAAGGTGCTCACTGCTCCTGAATTAATTATACTATCCGAGATCGATTGACCGTAATCAATTAACACTTTCATAGATTGTACTTACCTAATTATTACTTGTATATGCAAACGAAGCTATATTGTACGGATTAAATAATTGTGCCCAAAAAGGGCAGCAGAACGGTCGCATGTCTTGGATCGAAAAAGCTAAACTGAGTATCGGATGACATCGCGGCGAATTCAGCGAAAAATGCTTTTGATCGACTGCCGACGGCCGAGTGTTGTTCATTCCCACACGATTTGCTGCCTAGGCGATACCGGCTTTCTGGATTGTCCGCTTCCAAAAACGATCTTCAATCGAATTCGCAAGAACATCGATTTGAAGAATAACAATGAGTGACGCTGAATCTTGGATTTTATATGTAACTTACGGAGAAAGGTTACTCCTGAGTGTGATAGTCACCACTATCGAGTTTCTCTATTTATGGGTGTTGCGTTATGCATTGCAATGAGTTGTGCATTAGATTTTCATGGGGGAATCACCGTTTTACGAGTTTAACTTAGTTTATTACAAATCGAAAAGCTATGTTTAATTTATTATTGACAAACTGTATAAAAAGTCTTAAAACTTTTACGCATGCAGTTAGTATACTTACCTCGATCTTTATTTGCAAATAATTCCAACACTTTAAATAAATGTTATAAAATTTTAATGTTATTTATTAGTATGGGTCTTAAATTCTTGTTTACTTGTTTATTAGAGTCAATAGTCTATTCACAAATACCCACCGACAGCGGGGGCGTTCTGTCAATAACTATCTAAAACAAAATTACATCTAAGTAAATGCAATTAAACACACACCAGTTAAAATGACATCCATGAACAACGCATTGATGTGAATCCTTTGGGCAAGTCCATGTTCATCCGAACGTTTGTTATTTCCGATTAACGAAATTGTCGAAACTTCGTGCACTGAAAACACTCGCGGGAAATCGAAACTCACAGGTTCACTTTATTTTTTATTCTTGATAAAAAATATTACGGTACCACTGTTTACGTTCGCACTTGATCGTATGTCGTATGCGCGTGCGAGACCGGCGCGCGGGCAGGCTCCACTCGTTGAATGGGCACCGAAATGCGGCACTGTACATGAAATAGCCGGTCAAACACTATGCGAAAACCCTTACCCGCCCGTCAGAAAGCGAACTCTGACATCACGGAGACTTCGGTGCTTAATTTTTTTGGCATTTATAAAATTTTCTTACGCTTGAATATGTTTTAAATGTTATACTTACAAAATTTTTTGTCTACGCCATAAAATTATTAAAAGCTCTTTTCTACTTCTTGTAACATTATTGATCAGAATGAAGTGATATAGAATTATATTGTCGAACAAAAAAATCTTTATCAATAAAATGCTTGAAATAGAAAAGTCAGTTTATTAGATTTGGCAAGTCGCGATGGTAGTTTTAATTAATTGATAAATCACCACCTTTTTTTATTGGAAAAGTTTTTTAATCAGTGAACTGTAAATGTAATATCAGACAGAATAGGTTTTATAAGTGTGGGTGGAAATGGAAAGGTTACATAAAAATGGATTATAAGTTGCGGTAGCACGATTAAATTTATTTATCATTTAACTTTGTTATTTAATTTAACTATGGTGAATATTTATTTCATTTCGCTATAGATAGCATGGACTGAAAGAGCGGTGACTTCCTGATACTTAAAATATTTTTGATCTTTAACGCAAACGTCAATTACAATAATCTGTCAGGCCACACATTCTAGTTATAATGGTATTTAACTGTCATATGCTCCTGGGAGTCTGACGCGGCTTAACAAAATAAATTGATAAACTTATCAAATAGATTTTGTAATCACCTAATTTATTTTTATATCTTGGTACTATTTATACTGACTTCCGTAAACTGCGTAACGTCATACATATACCGTCGTCTATGAAATCTTTACCTTGTAATGTGTAATAAATTCATAAATGGTAAGTCACGTATATTTATAAATAAACATGAATGAAATGGAATGTCCTTTTGAAGATATTATTGTCCTGTTAAGTAATGACTGGCGTAAAACAATATGTCAAGGGACAATTTTCAAACCATATGACATAATTTATAACAGTGTCATTCTTACTGCGTCATGATACTCATGATGTAATAAGGTCAGTGGAGTCATTAAGTTATATAAAAGCTACGATTTTTTTCAGTCGCGTCGTCTCCACTGCTTACTCTGTTCGCATCTTGTGTAAGTGTACATTTTATTCGGTTAGAATCGCGGTGAATCATCGATGAGTCTATCCTAAACTTTATCGGTGGCGGCACCGTCAGTCACCACGTGTTACCGAGTCGAATTATAATTGAGAAAAGAGAACTACCATAACGAGTGACTAATTATCGATATGAGATTAAGTAACTCGTTACAATAGTAATTATTTTGTTAAATTCATATCCCGATAGTTACATTGATTTAACCAATCGAATTAAATCGAAATTTAATGACCAATCGTATTAACTGTGACTATTTTACAAATATGAACGAACATTATTTTTATGTTTTATTAAATAACCTAAAATGTAGGTAAATAATTGTTAACACGTTTTAAGTGAAATCAATATGTAAGTAATTGAAATTTAACCACTCAGGTTAAATTTTAATTACTTACATATTTCGTGAATTTTAATTTAATATCATTGATCTTTTTAATCTATTTGGACACCATGAATTAAGATCGCCCACAAAACTGTGTGAATTGATTTATGTAAACATAGAGTGACAGCTTTAAAGTAGGTAAGTAGGAACTTTCAATTTCTTTAGAGAGTTCGCACAACTTTGTGCATGAATAATCAACGCACGATAGATAAAAAAGTTAGGAGCCAAATATTGCGCGCGAACTTATTTTAGGGTTGCCAAAGGCGCGAAGAGAAATAACATATTATTTAAATTACACATGATTATGGGTGTTCATTATTAAACGTTAACTGTAGTATGTGGAGGCCCTACACTAATTGGGCGGCTAAAAATTTGAACGCAAATAGCTTTCGAAAATAGCCCTTATTATATTTAAAAATAAAGTTAGCCTTACCTTAAAACTTACTGTCTTAGTGTGACTATACCCGTTCGAAAATGAAACAAGTTTCGTACAAGATTTATCTCGGCTGTTTCTTACTAAACATTTGGACTAGCCGAGTATTTACATTGACAAGTGTTTTTGTACCGCGCCTAACAAGCGATGCCATTGTGTTCGGCGTTTATAGATACTGTCAATAAAAGATTGTAATGTTCATGATTAATACTTCCCGAATATAACTTTGTTTTGAATTTTATCTCGGAAATGGTTACATAGGAGGTCCGGATTACTTTGTTATTAATAATACATTCCTCGAACAAAATATACTACATTCTTTTTACAGTAGAAAAAAAAAATAGAATGTTTGTTACACCAATGAGGTTTCAGTAATGATTCGAATACTTTTTCTCTCACGCGGCCCGCCTATTAGCACATAAGAACAATTATAACTTGAGCTCGGAGTAATAACAATTACTATACAAGATTACGTTTTTTGCGAGGAGTTTCCCAGCGTGGAGATGCAATGTGATATAATAGAGTAGCTTTCATCAATGAGGTTTTTGTACGAAACAGTTTTTCTAATTAATAGCACTAGGCTTTTCCGAGGGTTGGATGAGTCACGGATTTTCCCGAATTTTTCTGAGTGTCGTCGTGGGCGGTGGAAATGGCGAAAGCCTACAAAAGCAGTATCGGATCGCTTATGAGTTCACTATTACTCATGCCCTTCGAAAGTCAACTGGTAGATTCGTAACCTAAGGCGGTTTGTCATATTGAAGATAAACTATTTTATAGTACTGTGCGTTAAGTTTCTGTCAGATATTTAATGTAAAAATACTACAAACTGGATGTCGGGAAGGCCGTGTTTGCTGTGACTAAATAGGCTCTATAGTTTGTGTTTGTAAAAGTTGTCTTGAAATGCCTATACCGGCATAATTTCAGCGGCTAATTTAAGTTTACCGTAAGTATGCTGCTTCCGCGCCACACCGTATGTGGCCGCGCAATGCCAAAAGGTATTGTTCCCGAGCCGCAATATAAATCATGCTTGAGCTGCGCGCTGAGAAAGCTTTAACCTAACCCCCTCTATAGACATAATAATTTCCTACTTAGTATTGAATACTTTTAATCGTTTTTTTATTTCAATCTTCAGTGAATTGTTTCTTTTTGACACTTTAATACGATAAAATAATGTAATCTGTATTCAATTCATTAATGCCCGCCTATTTGTAAACTTTGCGTGTTTTTATCATTATCAGGTGTAGCATAAAATGTTACTGACAATTTAAATGATAAAATCCATTGTTTTTTTGCTAATGACAAATTGATATTGGTTGTGATATAGAACACTGCCTATTAATATTTGAATGAATTGACAATTTATTGTGCCATAATATTATATTTGACCGTAAATTTTACATAAAAGCTTAGATTTATGAATTATACCGTGGTATGTATCCGCATATTTTGCATTACTTGAGATTAGAGTAAATCAAATGACAGTAGTTATGTTCCCTTTTGATAGAGTTTCGCAAATTCTAGTTAGTCATTCATGTTTTATTTTATGATGAGAATAATGTTGCCGAAATTACAATGCTACCCTAAGTAATGATTCATTTCGTTATCAGATTCTTACAGACGTTAGGATATTATCGATTAGGTCATCTTTGTGTAAAATGTTCTTATCAATGACAATAATTACATTAATAACTTTTCTTTATCCTTGTAATTGATTTTGCGAAGACTTTCCAGATAAATTTCTTGAATGTCTCAAGTTAGATTTTTGAAATTTTAATTATAATAAACTTACCGTAATTTGTGAGATATTGAAATCCTTGTTTCTCTAAGGAACATTCGTTTCTACAGCTGCACTTGTCAACCATTTTGTTTATTTAATATTATCACAGAGTAAATAATAAATCTTTGGTATAAAATAGTCACTTAGTCACAAAATTCACAGTCAATTTATCACTGGCACATTTTAAAAAAGTTCACGAAAATCGCCACCCGAGCAAAAATAAAAAAGAAGCGTTCTAAATTTGAATTTTAATTAAAAAGTAACGTAACGGCTGCTACGGGCGATCGTTGCAATCTCGGTTCACGTTCGGTTGGCCGCGTTACGTGTAATGTGTGTCCTGACCGTTTTTCCGCGGCTTATAAGCGATGGCCGGCGTTCCTGTGATAAAGGGTGAAAAAAACTGATTGTTTGCATTTGAGGGCCCGGCTTTACGTCACAACCGCGACGTCGAGCGCGATTAGGACGTAAGCGACCATGTGCTCTTACGCAATCGGCTGTCTAAATAAATACACGTGTTTCAGTACCGCATCCTGAAGGTGTGTGAAAATAAGATCGGGACGTGTTGCCCCGCGTACTCTCCGATGTTGATACACAGTTTAGTATAAATGTATCAATTTTCAAATATTGTTTAATAGTCCTATACAATGTGGGCATAGGCACCTTTAGTACACTTAAGACCAGTATCTCTTTAATCAAGAAAGTTTTCTTTATGAAAAAAAAAATTATTGATGAGATATTTTAAGTAGAAAGAAATAAATTTAGAAAAGAAAGTTCACTTTGTAAGAAAAGAAAAATTATTAAAAAAGATTAAGTAAATTATAGCATTAATAATACGAAAAAACGCTTCGAGCCTCAGCATGTTTGTGCCATAACGGATAAGAGGCGCTACAGGTCCTCTATGAATAACAAAAAATATATAGAAAGGATGTTGATAATATTTTTAAATAAAAATTAAAAGAAAAAAAGAAAAAAATATGTGGTAGATATTTAACATAGTTTGATCCCAACGTATAAGTGCGAAAGTAGCCCTGCTTGTCCGTTTGTCTTTCGTCTACCTTTTCACACTAAAGCCTCTGAACCAATTAAAATGAAATTTAATTTGGAAATTTAGTTTGAGACCCTGGGCAGGCCATAGAGCCGACATTCACGCGGGCGGCCACTAGTAAGGATATATTTTTCTACTAATTTTTTTTTAAGTACTCTGTGCTGCCAGCTTTCCACAAAGTGATGTCTCAAATATGAACCTAAATTGCAGAATTAAAAGGAAAGTTTAAAGCAAAAAGTGATGTCGTTTGGATTTGGACCAATATAACTTTTTCATTCATTACTTATAACTTAACGATTCAATTGTTCTAGCATCACGAGGGTATTGTACTCCCTGCGTTCAGCATTCAATCAAGCCCGCGGCGAATCGTCAGTTAATTATCGTACGCACTTTTTTACTAAATCCGGCTCAATGAGCTCTCAGGTAGGCGACTCCAGTGGCTTGACCCGGTAATGCACTGTTCGGTACCTACCCCTATCACGAAAGTACGAAAATTTAAAATAATCGTATATTCAACGTATCATCAGTGAATAAAGAAGACGAAAAAGAAAAAGTTAATATAATATTAATATAAAGTTGTCATGGATAATCTGATTTCAAAATTAAATTTGTAATAAATAAAGAATCTAATTTGAAATAAAACCAATTTACCGGATTTAACTCGCGTTTAATTATGTTACACTATTATTATACACCCGACGTTTTGATTACTTTACAGCAATCGTCGAGCGAGGTCCTCCCGTGACCACGATTGCTGTAAAGTAATCGAAACGTCGGGTGTATAATAATAATGTAACATACAATTAAACGCGAGTTAAATGCGGTAAATTGGTTTTATTTCAAATGTGTAGTGCTCGCGAAAATGTAAGACAAAAATCTAATGTTTTACATTCATATAAATAGGTACTAGAGTTACTAAGATAGGGCGTGCGAAAAATAATATTATAAAAAAAAACAGATTACACAAATGACTAATTAAAGTATTAAAATAATTTGAAATAAAACGATTTACCGGATTT
This sequence comes from Nymphula nitidulata, assembly GCA_947347705.1. NCBI lineage: Eukaryota > Metazoa > Arthropoda > Insecta > Lepidoptera > Crambidae > Nymphula > Nymphula nitidulata. The sequence goes on from OX374629.1 coordinate 15,594,220, forward strand.
CACTCGCGTTTTATCGGGTAAAGTGGTTTTATTTCAAATGTGTAGTGCTCGCGAAAATTTAAGACAATTGGTACTGTATTAAAATAAATTAATGGTATACCATTTACACACGGCGTCCGCTATTATTTTCTGACGTAGGTATTCCTATCGTAGGGCTACTGGTAGAGATTTCGTTAGAATTATCATTGCCCGTGTACTTAATTGTTTTATGTATTCGCTTTACGAACCTTTGGCCGTAGTGTGTTCGATTAGGAGCCCTGGGTTTGAATCCCGGTGGAGGCAAATGTTTGTATGATGAGTATGAATATTTGGTTAAGAGTCATGGATGCTTGTTTGTTTATTTTGTATATTATTATATCTTTATCTATCACATCTTCATTATCGCGTATCTATAACACATGCTCTATAATGATGTTTAAATTGGGTTACTAATTATGTGTGAGTGTAATATTATTACTTGTGTGTATAAGTAAATAAAGTCATAATTATAAGTTTTACTGCCAAATTAAGAATAATTGAGATAAATATCAATATGTAATCCAAAGAACTTTGAGATATATCTTACCGCCCAAAAAAGAAAAAAAAGCAATAAAGTGTTTTGATATGAATTTAAGATCTTGAAAAGTTTTTAAAGCTTTAAGTGACGTAGTAACTAGAATTATCTTAACTTGTTAACCCAACTAGGTCCTAGATTTATTGACTCGGTGACGTAAGGGTATCGGGGTGCGACTTACGCACACACTAGTTAGTTTCGTTGGCAAAGTCCGTTTAGGGTTTGGCTTCCTCCAAGAACATAGAACGTTACACAATTTGATATGAATCATACAAAAAATCAGTACATTAATATCTCACTAAATTTCAAAATCATAAAATTCTTGGACACTAAAAAACCATGGCTGGATAACCTTGCTCGAACGGATTTTGACATCACATGAATTTTAATATTTTTCTCCTTAAATATTTTTAGTAATTAATTATTGTCTATAATTCATCAATACACATATTGTAACAATTCTTAGACATAAGCGTTAATTTGTAAGTGAGTCAAAGTAATTTCTCCATTATGATCCTACTGCTTATTATTAACTAGTATTTATTGGGTGTAATTTAGTGCGAATTTATCACTTGATGTGATTTTTGTGATATCAAATATACATAGGTTTATATTTTTAAGTGTATGAGAATACACTATAATATAAATATATATTTTTCAGTCTTTCTTCCACTTTATAAAATTTTACTCCAAAAATTTTATTAAGGAAAAAATAACTAGGAACTATAATAAGTTGCATGCAAGTTCGCCGAAAATACAATGAAACAATTTCTAGAATGAAATATGACTTACAGCTCTACGAGGAAACGCTACGAGCGTGCTACGCGAGACAACCAATATTTTAATATCTTATCTCTTCATAACGCGAGCTCGATTGTTTACATTCATAAAACTAAATTTTTCTTTGACCCTGTAGGGTTAATGGTGTGCTTAATCAGGAACATACGAAATAATTCATGAATACAAGCGAAAAATTAAATGTTGCGGCATCTTTAGGTGAGGGACGATTTTAATAATGTTTACAAAGCACATAACCAGTTCAAACCCTATGGTTTGAACTATGGTAATTGTCTATACAATGTCGCTAGTGAATATAAAAGCGTTTTAAGTTCAAATTGGTGATTTTTCCTTGCTATTGCAGGTGTCTATAGGCGGCGGTAACCGCTTACCATCAGGTGGGCCGTCAGCTTGTTTGTCATCTAGTTGTATATATATATAAAAAAAAACTTCGAAAAAGTTCCATAATTTGAAATGAAAGCGTATATTCATGTTTATTTTTCATAAAATTAGTTACTCTAGAATTTTACTTATAAATATGGAAGGTTTTAGGCTTTTTTATGTGCATGATATGGCACAAAAAGCCAAAACTGTCAACATACTTTATTCTTACAAATTATCCCTTAGAAAGGTGACCGAGAAGATATTAGAGAAGTTTTTTTTGGAATTACCATAGGGCCATAATGAAGATGAGTTAGAACAGTCTGGTGAAGACATTAACGATAATCTGATTTTATGATAAGATTTGACCACGAAATATTTTTTTCACACCACCTGCTCGACAATGCCATATTACATAACATGCAAACCTTACGTAAAGCAAGTCATTAAAGCCCTTGGCTTTAGCCGGGGTGTAATGTTGTACTGAATCTTATTATAACCCGCTGGGTTATAATGAGATTCACTTTTCATAGTTCCTATTGCAATGGCCTTAAAGTCTAATTTCGTAATAATAGACCGGCGCCGCGTCGAACTTATTTGAAAATCGAACGTAAATTGAAAATCGAACTTTTTCTAAAATCGAGCTGGCCACGGCAAGCTGAATGGAACACATTTGAAATTAACAAAAGCCGCGAGTATTGTAAGACGCTGCAATAATGTACGTAATACGTAATAGCAAAGACATTATAAAAATATATCAAAATAGAAGAAAAGTTCTGTTAAAATGTCGAGTGACGAAAGTGATTTGACTCCGGAAGTCCATAAAATTGGATGCCTTAGCTAGGCATTGTTCATAATCTACTCCCAGAGAAGTCAAAGGAAAAATGCCTAAAAGCCTACAACGACTTCGACAAATGGAAAACTGCAAAAGGTGCAAAGTCTGTGTCTGAATCAGTGCTTCTTAACATCAATTTTCACTTTTAATTTTAATTTACTATAATAAAACGCTGTTTCTAGTAGCTTTGCTTTTTTATTGTCTCGCAAAAGGTGAGAAAAGTAGAGTACACTCCTCGGGGATAAAGCTGTTTTTGTCTTGGTCTGTTTTTGTCTTCTTGTCGTCGCGCGGTAGAACCCCTCACTGCGCTCAGGACTCGTTTATTTCCCTCGCTTCGCTCGGGAATTAACTCATAACACCCTTGCTGCGCTCGGGAATTAAATCTGGAGTCCTTCGTTACGTTCAGGATTCAATATCGCGCCCGTGACATAGAACAGTGCTTTATCCCCTCGGTGTATAATCTATTATTATATGTGGTCGAGAATAGGCTGGATTTTTTTGTGAGTTTCCAATAGAAGCGAAGAAAGTGTTAAATTCATTTGATATTATTTTGGGGTCTTTATGTGTTATATTTTTATCTGTTGTAATGTAAATGTTTTTAATTTTAAATTTTACTTTATTAGTTTCGTTATTTATTATTTGCCACATGGATTTTGTTTTGTTTTGTGACTGAATAAATTGATGTTTATTTCTAAGTTTTTTCGATGTGATTACTGCCTTTTTTAGTGTTTTGCAATATATTTTATAATATTCTTTTAAATATTCATTTTTTTTGATTTTTACATCATTAGTCGTAAGAATCTTTTGAAGTGACAAGATATCTTTAATCCTAATGTTATCCTAATTGTTCTCCTAGCCTGTCGTCGCCGATAAAATTTAGAAGGTGGAGAATGAAATTCAGACATATGCCATATACAGGGTGTTAGGGGGACGCTCTCGTAAAAGAAGGCAGGTGGTAGTGCTGGTCACTCTAAACAGGACTTGCTAAAAAATAAATAAAAAAATAAAAAATAAAAATCGTGAAAAAAAAAGAAGTTTCATACAAATTGTAATATTTACTCGAGCTGTTTCTATGAAGCAGCTGATTTTTTTTTCGTGATTACAAATTTATTTTTCAGCAAATAGTGTTTAGGGTGACCGGCACCGCCACCTGCTTTCGTTTTCGAGAGCGTCCACCTAACATCCTGTATATGACGTATGTCTGAATTTTATTCTCCACCTTCCACATTTTATCGGCGACGACAAGCTAGGAGAACAATTAATGACCTTTCTCATGGTAATAAATAGTTGGATTTTATTAAGAAGGGTAGAAGGGCAAAGTGGAAACCCACAAGTTATGAAACAAGCAGAATTTGGATTAGAAGTGGCGAAGTCTCCTTACAGGGTCTTCAATAACACACAATCTAGGAGAGCTATCATGACATAGTCAATGAACGGAAGAGAGAGGAAGTAACTAAGTCAATGTGCCTCTAAAAGAGAAATGGAATTCCATTACTCAGACCTTAAATCAGTTTGGTCCAATGTCCTTTTTACCTGTCAAAAATGTATTGTTTCTTTTTTTTGTCATTATGGCAAACATTATTTTCTGCCGTTTCATAAATAGGTTTATCTGCATTTCTGCATTTACCATATTCTCATAAAATGCTCTCATGTTTGTTTTTTTGCTTGTAATTAAATATGGGTCTATGTAATTTACTGTCAGTAATAAGTTGTTTTATTTTTTAAGGACTTTTATTTGTTTTTTTTAAACGTTAGTATTCTTTATTTTAAATGTTTTGTCTACCTATAACTACAAAAAAGAATTTTTAAGTTTTTGTATATTAATTAGTGATTATTTTTAACTGTATTAAAGTCCTTCAGTCTGAAACACAGGATTTCCTAGTTCAGGCACATTGTTGTTTATAGTACCTAAGTAATGTTGCAACTATTTCAAACTATTTGTTATGAATTTTCTGAATAAATTATTATTATTATTATCGATCGAGGTTTATTTTTATTTATTTACCATTACAACACATGTACAGTGCTATTATGGTCTTGTGTTTATTCTCATTTACTTAGTTTTTATACTAAGCATTTTGTGCCTCATCTCGCACATACTGAAAATACTTTTATTATATCCTTAAATATTAAGTAATTAAAAAAAAATGCATTAATAAGTAACATGTTTTTAAGCACAAATATTTTTTCATTCTGAATGAAAAATCATGCACTGTAGGACTAACCTTTGCGGATATTCTATAAAACTCACGGAGGTCAATATGCCTAAATATTTTTTAGTAATATACGAACATATGACGTCACTTGTTCCATAGATTTTCTATAGAGGGTTATTGGACGATGCACCGTTATACATCAAACACACCGCTGCTGTATCTATGAAACTATTGATTTTAAATATACTGTTTCTTTTGCAATGTTTCGAATTAATTTCTTTTTTTTTTAAATCTCTAAAGTGACAATCAAGCATACGGCCCACCTGATGGTAAGCGGTTACCGTAGGCTATGGACGCTTGCAACACCAGGGGTATCCCTTGCGCGTGGCTGCCCCTGTAAAAACTTTTCACGCCTTCATGAAATTATAAAATAGAAAAAAGATGTCATCTACCCTATTACCCATTATTATGTAATGACTACCTATACATTCAACGTGCAATTGACTTGGAGGAGGTGCCTGGAGACCTGTAGTACGGGTTTCTTTTGGAAACCTATTTCAGGCTCCAGTCTCTCACACAATGGTTCATACACTAAAATCAATGTACCTACTTACACTATATTGAAAAATTTTAACTTATGTGAGAGAAAATAAATTAATATTCTATTCTATTCTATTATGTAATGACTCAAAATAAAATATTCGGTAAAACTTATCGAGGAATATACGATGGTTTCTTTAAAGTGAAGATTCCCTGGTAACTAAAATTAAGATCTCCCTTTCATTCTATTTCATTAAGAAAGGCGTAGAACAACTTTTATAATTGTCCTATGTTTGTTGACATTTTGGCTTATTTTAAGCAGGGTGTGTTTAGGGTTGTGATAAAATATGCTTGAAAATTAAATACGCGTGCTTCTGACTTTTTCTGGTCCAATGTAATGAAAGAGCAGCACTAACTGAAGCAAATTTTAGTCCGAGAACAACAGGTCGCGCTATATTTAAAATGTATTCTATATCTACCTCTTCCATGTTCTCATGCATCTGCTGCCATTAAACTGGCAATTTCAGTGTCTGTTCCAAATCAATCAGCACTTTATTTGTGGATAGAGAGCTATCCTGGGGGTGTAGCCACAACATCCCGGCTCCGCCTGCCGCGACCCGATTGGCCGACAAGAATATCCCTTCACCTATAACGGACACTTTAAACTTAACTAGGACAACGTTTCGCATACACAAGTCTCACAAGCATATAGGTCTGTTACATATGTAATAAATTAGTCTGTAATGTAAACCATATTGTCGATATTGGTGTAACATATAAAAGGGTAAGTATAATACACAGCGCACATGTGAATGAAATCCTTGACGATCATTAATGATTAACGAATAAAAAAATCATGTGATTTAATCAAGACATACAATAAAAATTCATTTTAGTCTGTCTATTTTATACATGTAACTAATCTAAATCGGTCAAGTTAAGAAGACGGGCAACCCCGAACCATCATTTATTAAGAATAGTGAAATAAGTGTTGAGATCGATGTGATATGATTATCCATTCATATTCAAATATATACCACAGATTCAAAATGTGTATAAAGAACCTGCGCCAGATTGATTAATAAAATTGCAGATCTAATTGTGATTAGAGAAGTCGAAGATAGCGTGCACTTGGTCACGAAATCGTGTTTTGATTTTAAGGATGTTGATCTTTCTGAAACATTCGAAAAGAATTTAACATCCTTCCTCTATTAGTCACATGAAAGTAGGATATAAGTTGCTAAGGTCATCATCTATTGTAGTTTGAAAATACTGTAGGTAGGTACTATGAGCTATGACGTAATACGGGAACAATGTCGAACAGAAAACTTTAATATAGTAACTAAGTTTCATCATGAAAAAAAGTCAGTGTTTGGATACTCTTTAAAGTGTTGTACTTAACTGAAAGTTTTTGACGCTGTGGAAGTAGATCGCCCGAGCTTACAACGCCAAAAACTAACTAGAACAATATCATAGGGTTCTCTCTCTGTAGTTCGGTGGTTATGTCTTTTTGTCTTTCACTTTTGTTTTATCACTTATAATGTAAAAATAAAATTCAAATATATATTTCCTTCTTGAAAATTTGATTTTGTGATTTTTATCAACTACAAAATCAAAAATCAAGATAGCCAGTAATAGGGAGTAGCAAATAAGTAATTGTGATAAATTATCAAAATAACAAATACCTATCTATTGTCTGGAGGTCTATGACAGTGGAAAAATCAATTGTGTCTGGAATCTGATGCTTGACGGGTTAATAGTGGCTAAGACGGTGATATAGGTTTTCTAATCAAAATATTTATGTATGTATTTCGATCAATTTCTTATTTGTGGTCTATGTCATATTTGTCAATTTCGTTGCAAGCAGGTGGAGTGTCAAGCAGAACATTTACGGAGGATATTTTGAGAATTTCTCGAACCTATCAAAATTTTAATGTTCCAAAATGTTTTTGTTTGAATAACAGTAAAATGTTAGGGTTAATCAAGAAAAATGATATGATCTGATGTTTCGTCGTTTAGGTGACGTAACCGGCAGCAGGTGAACATAATAATAAGTTAGCGCGCCGGGTTAGACCCTAATTTCAATTCCGTATTTGGGGAGTAAAACTTTCAAACTGATTCTTTTAGAATTTTAAATTATAAAGATAAATAATTAAGGAAAACTACGAACGTCTTAGCATATCGCCAGTAGATTAAACGACAGCTTTGTAATATAAATTGGAACTATTATCCGGTTGGGTAACTTATAGTGGTGAAGGCATAAAATTACCTCCATAATAAGTTAGTTAGTATGATAAAATAAATTAAGGAGTACAAACTTGACCCATAAAGTGCATTTTCACGCCTTTTTAAGGAAAGCTTTGATATAAGTTATATGCTGGTAAAACGTTTTGGAAGTATGACAAAAAGTAATATGAAATATATTTAAAATATGAAATTTAAACTTTTTTTTAAATTGTAGTTCTGTACTTTTTGATATATTACTGAGAAAATAATGCAGGTCGAGGAACAGAGGTTAGAACCGAATACATAAGGATATCGGGTGTCTTAATAATGAACACATGACTATGGATGACAGAATATGAAAGTGCAGTTAACCTTAAAATGACCTTCTTTTGATTGCATAATCTATGTTATTGTTGGCTTATCTCGTGGTCTTCGCTATAATCATCATCGACAGATTACACTGTTTAAAATAATAATAAAAAATCTATATTGGTAGGTATCTACCTTCAATGTACAGTTGCACATCAAGCGTGACACGTAGATTGGAAATTTGCGTCTTATTAAAACAGAATAAGGTCAAAGAGATTTCTGTCTTAACTGCAGGCGTGTGTAATTTGTACTTGCACAGCACTAGCAAACGAACTCGATGAACATGTAACAAGCCACTTGATGAGTAATTTCAGCTTTCAGACAGATACATGCATGATTCAGAATCTGAAGTGATAATAGAAAGAAATTATTACAAGGTGCATGCTTTATTTAGAACTGGAGCATATTTTTCACCCCTCATTATAAACCATAATCTGTGTGAGGAGTCCATATGGGTACGCGGATGGTGATGCATATCATGCTGCTGCCGTAGCCAGCTCATATCATCATCATATCTGCCAATGATGACCACTGCTGAACAAAGCTCTACCCTCCCCATCCATTTCCAAATGGAACAGTTCTACGTAGCCTGTATCCAACGGCTCTCTGTAGCCCTGACCATAATTCATTTGTCCATCTTGTGGGAAGCCGCTCTACTTTGCGCAAAGTTTATATTATTAAGGCGACACAAAAGGTATCTTTTCGCTCCTATTTCGATGGTAGTGTGTTACGAGCGAATTCTATTTGTTGATTAACGACCTCATTAATTTTATTTTGTGATAAGTTAGACATATACTCGTCATTATGTGCAAACGACCATACGCCCTAACTGATGGTAAATGAGTACCGTAACCTATAGGCTCACGCGTTACACAACCTGTAAAAATCACAAGGTAGTGTTTAATTGACAGTATAGAAGACAAATAAATCACCCTGATTTCCACATATCACTTCCTCGATGAGTTGCTGGCGAAACAGCGGGCGTGTGCGACTGTGCGAGGCGTCTAAATTGAATCTACCCGCCTTTTGCAGAGGTGGTCTGGGGTCTGCAAAGCAGATTTACCAGACTACCCCCAGGGACCTTACTCAACTACTAGAAATATCATTTATTTCCTTACACTTAAACTCGACTAGTTGACGATCGCTGCAAGTGATTTTTTTATATTTTTATTCTCTGTTTCCACCAACATTATCGGAGTCTATTTTACTCTGTCATACCAGTTCTCGCTTTTGCTTCTTGCTCGTACTTTCATTCTGCATACTATTTCTTTCTCACATTCGTCCACATTCATACTTTTGAGTCTCGTCTAGCTGATCTATTTCTTATTTCTAATTGGGTCAATATTTTTTCAGTTTTGTTTTTATTTATTAACATTTTCAGCTCTTTACATTTGGTCTCTTATTTCTCATCATACAATATGATGTTGGTATTCTATATAATTATGTATGTCTATTGATATACTATTTTACGTTGTAAGTGATTGCATCGTATCGTGACGTAGGGACATTGTAACGTAGTAATTGCAACGTAAAACGTACTCGATAATGAACGCAAGATAATAGGACAATTACGCATCGGAGTTCATGTCACACCGTAGCCTTCACCTCGTCACTAACTGTTGCGTTCGTAGTGCACGCTGAGAAATCGATACGATCAATATCTGTCGGGCTGCTCTAGTTTTGGTTTTCCAGTTTATTGCACATTATTTTCTACAGCTAGACAGATCAATTTAGGTATTTTAGACACGTTTTTGATATGCTTGGTAATAAGAATTTGTGACTCTTTACCATTACAAATATGCTCCCTCCTTACTATAAAATATTGGGCTCCTTCAAATCACGTCAAAGTGGAGGCGGCTAGAACAATGTCCTGATGCTGCACTAGACTCTACTTACCGCGTTTCACATCAGGTGGTGTAGTCCTTCGCCGTACTTTATATGAAGAATAAAAAAAATGCAAACACCCGCAGCCTACATGTAATATGTAATTATTATCCATAACACAATCTCTTAATGATGCTTACTTTGGGCTAGATAATAGGTGTGAGTGTATAAATATTATATTATTATATTATTATTGTTATTATATTTAACTTTATTTGATTCTTTCGCAATGAAAAAATATTGGACGCCGTTTTAACTTTAAACTCGGGCATCGTAATAATTACCTATAGACTTAAAGGTACTAATTAGGTTATACAGTCTATTAGAGTTGTCTTTCATAAAGAGAACTGATGTTGTGTTCTATATACTTACTCATATTAGTTTCATTGAATTACATTTTAGTTTAATTTTAATTAAATTTGAGCTTCCACAGTATAAATAAACTTGAGCTTATATTAGTCTCTCCTTTTGGCTTCCGCAAAATACCAGGAGTCGTTGTCGTATCATTGCTAAGCGAAGGCAATTACTTTTTCATCTTCCACTGACCTCTTCATTGATGCTTATCTAAATAAAGCACTGATACGTTTATATGTTGTTATTTAAGGTTGTAATTGATATATTCACCTTTGGAGTCGCATGTGATTTATTATTTAAATGAAACAATTATTTGACAGAAGTTCTTTCTGTTGTTTGTCAGGAAAAAGAATGCTATAGATCGTAACAGTGTGAATGAGGAATACGGTGAGGTCATTAACGCACAAAAACGTGAGCCTTTCTGAGGGAATTCTAAATTAATGTAATATGAAATGAATTTAAATCGCGGGGGTTATTTCTAACATCCTGATAATGAGATTACACAGAATTCGTTGTTATGTTTGACCGGTGAAAACCCCATGAATAGCTATCTCATTGTCTATGCAAATCCGCATGTTATGGCGTTGTACGCAAACGGCAGTCAAATAAACGTAGCTGTGTTGAGAATATCCTGCAGTTGCTTCTGTGGGATTGTTGTACGCAAACTTTTAGATTATAGGCATCCGTTGCTAGAGACATTCATGCCTTACCAGCCCGCTGGCGCTTACACACAATATAAAAGCTATTGTGTCTGGTATAGTTACTTTGATAGATAATCAGACGCAATAGACTTTCTATACACATCAAGACACAGATGTGGCTCTGTACATGTAGAGGTGTATAGAAAATCTGTGTATAAGAGATATTTACATCTTGATCTGGTAAATATAAGCTTCACAGATCAAGATGTGAATATCTCAGACGTCACGCATTCAACTTTGCCGAAAACATAGACGTACTCATACTTATTAAGTAGTACCTACTTTAACGCTTTGTTTTCCAGTTACTGAATTCAGTTGCAAAGTAAGATATGGCTTTAGTTATGTAGACTACATACACACACAATTCAATATATATCTATAAAATATATAGAGTATAATTGTTACAATGAGGTATAAGTATATATATTTTTTTTATACAAAGCACGACAAATGACTCAACACCACCTGATGTGAAGCAGTAAGAAGAGTCCATATGCGAAGACAGCTAGTGCAGTTCAGACACTGCTCTAGCTGCCTCCACCTTGCCGGCCCGAAAGGTGCTTTTTCACGCCTCTTTTGAAGGAACTCATGTTATAGGAAGGAGGGAACACATGTGCTGGCAAAGAATTCCAAGTTCTGGAACTTCGACAAAGAAAAGAGCTACTAAATTTCTTTGTACGTGATGTTGAGGTGGAGACAGTGAATTGATGACTCCGAAGACCGGCACGCGTGCTCCTGAGTAGGAAGGGGGAAGGTGGGATAAGGTCAAATAGCCGATAGAAGGCGCTAAGCGACGCAATGTCTCGACGCAATTGCAGAGGCTCAAGGTTGTTGGTGACCTCTACATCGCCAACGATACGGAAAGCACGACGCTGCAATCTGTCCAGGGCATCGAGTAGGTACTTGGCGGAGCCATCCCACAAGTGCGAGCAATATTCCACGCAAGACCGGACCTGAGTTTTATACAGCAGGCATAATTGGTCAGGCGTGAAAAATCGACGCACCTTGTTCAGGACACCGAGCTTCCGAGAGGCTGTTTTTATCACGGTTTCGATGTAGTTCCTGGAATTCAGATCGCAACATATCTCCATACCTAGCAAGTTGAGGGTGCCCTGTGCCGAAAGAGTCATGCCCTGAAGAGACGGAAGGGGAAGGAACGGCGACATTTTGGCTGTAAACGCGCACACCTGTGTTTTCATAGCATTGAACTCAACAAGATTGTTAGATCCCCATTCAGATACGAGGTTCAACACCCGAGGTTCAATATATATGAAATCAAGAATAAGTTCTGTGAAAAATCGATGTTTAGTCGTTATTGAGTTCTAATACATCAACTTTTTTGCTATTTAAGTTGTTAGGGTTACTTAATTATAAACTTTTATGTTAATTTATGAATAAATGCCACTGACTGAAAAAGAGAACAAAATAGCCTAAGTGTGGTGGTATTATATAACTTATAGAAACTTAATAAAACAAATTATTTGAATTCTAAGACAATATATAAATACTGTTAAAGGTAAAATATGTATAATGTTCGATTTTTTATATTGATTATATAAGAAAGCAAATAAATTCTTTGGCGATACGTAAGAAGTGTTTTAGAGCCTTAGTGTCTGTGTGCATGTATCTGAATGAACAGAATTAAGCTCCATAATACTAAGGTACTACAGTTATGCTAGTTTTCACTACCATTTGCTTAGCGTTAATTCTTAGCGATTTTTAGCTCAGTCTTTCTAAAGAAGACGGAATGAGACAAATGTCGATAAGAGTCACCTAAGCCTAGGGAATTTAGTGAAAACGAACATAAGCTTTATTAGCTAAAATTTCGGCCTGATATTTTGAAATCTGAATTCAAAAATGGTTCTTTATGACTAATATCAAAAAGTTAGGGCGGATTCTGGGCAATAAGTCTCAGGTATTTCGTCTGGAGGAATGCCAAGCACCATAACGCTAATGTTAGGTATACGTTTTATTTTGAACCTTACCTAAAGTATATTATATATACTCTTTGGGTAAATTTATACTTTAAGCTATCATCTGTCAGAGAGGATATAAATTTGGCGCCTTCTTTAGGAACGGTACTGTGATTAAGGAGTAATTTGTTAAGAAAATATAATTCAATAATTATATTTATTGACGTTTTAATTTCATAAAAAAACTAGATGATGAATGATTTGGTGTTCGGTATTATTAGCAGTTTTTAAAAATAAAAATAATTTGCAGACATAGTAACTAAATAACTTTAAGGTAAAAAGAACTTTTAAAATGTATTTGTGCTTAAATGTGTTGACGTCACATGTTCATTACGACTTTTTATGCTCACTATTTTAAATAAGGACTGCTTAACAGCTAGACAGGATATTCTTTGCATTTAATTTATATACTCAATTCCCCATTGCTTGTCCACCAATAATGGACGGTATGGACACGTATGGAAATGAATGGGAAACGAACCAGCGTTAGATCTATTTGGATTTTAGGTTCGGTTGGTTAATCATATAGCTTACACCAGTTTAAATGACATTTTGACGACCGCTTGGCCGAGTGGTCTGTACCCCAGGCTACTCGGTCAAAAGGTCCCGGGTTCGAATCCCGGTAGGAACAAATGTTTGTATGATGAGTACGAACATTTGTTTACGAGTCATGGATGTTTATATGTTTATTTAGTATATTTCTAATATTTATATACATATTATTATCATTATTTCTCCGTTATCTAGTATCCATAACACAAGCTCTTAATGATGCTTACTTTGGGCTAGATAATAGGTGTGAGTGTATAAATATTATTATTATTATTATTATTATTATTATTATGACAGCAGATATACCTAAATTTAATTCAATTCGTATTAATCTATCAAACCGCAGAATACCCTCGGGGGGCTGATGACAGTTAAAAACCTGTGTCTGAAATCTGTGGTTTCACAATGTAATTGAAACGTTATTCCTACATGTCTCTTATTTAGGATAACACACATGTGTACTGTAAAATTAAACACGATCGATGGAACACCAAACATGACATTATACAACTTAATTTACGTATGAACAAAGGCTCATTTGAATATAAAAGTACGTATGATCGTGCCGAGGGACAATTATTCTAATCTTGTTTCCTAAGGAATAGTTTGATTCTAGCTAAGAGACTCGCAATGACTCTTACGCTACCGGAAAAACTGGAAAGTGTTTCCATAAAACCGTTGATTTTTTGTGCAATTTGAATAAGGCGCAGTCCCACGACTACCGGCCTGCCTTGAATGCTCACTAATCGACACGACAATTACCTGGGCTATCACTAAACTTGTTTTTAGTTCATATTCAAATTATGAGAGAAATAGAGAAAAAAAACTCCACTATCATTGTTTCCTGGTCCAGATAAGGTGATTACAAAAACTTACCTTTGAATAATTATCGTATATCGAGAATTGCGTTTGGTTTTCCAAATTTACTCGGTAATAGATAATTGAACTTGTATGCATGGCAGAAAGTAAACGCTTCTCACATTATATCAGAAAACAGACAAAAGTACATTTAATTTTCAGTGAGAAATTTTATTTGTATTCACGCAATAAGAGCGTGTCGTTTTTGTTATATTGAAACATGTGTCATAAAAAACACACTTATTTGCTCCGTATTAGGTCCTTTCCCAGGAAAGAAGGTTATGGCGTTTTCATCTAGTTGTATAAAATAAAGACAAAAAACACTCGTGTTTTAATACCCCTCAATATGCAACAGTTTCATATACTACACAACTTTACTAAGATTTAGATTAGGAATTCTGTTAATAAATAACTCTTCTTGTGTTTTTATATTTTCGTGTGTCTGTATGTTTGAAATAAAGCTATTCATCTACAGCTAATATCACATCTCTCAAGCATATCGTAGCTCTGCTAAATAGGTAAGAAGTAGATCTATACCAGCAACAGTGTCAATGTCTCATGCCTGGGAAACATTTAATAAACACCGCTAAAGAACATTATTGCAAATCACAGTTTATCTCAGACTGAACTAATTGCTTCAATACAGTTTCCTTACGATCGTAGCAGCTTAATGTAGTGACTGCAAACATGCTACGAAGATTTAGAAAACTGATTAAACCTGAAATGAAAGTGTTCCTTAAATATTCCAACAAATCTCAATTCATCCAAAGATTGTTAGGATCGGTATTTTTAAAATACACTTAGTAACTTTTTGATAGTTGTGCACAACTTTTTTTTAATAAAGGATAAATATGAATAAACCACTGCAATAAAATGTACAATCGACAGCAAATCAATCGTAATAGTTTCATCACAAGACACTACATTGGCAAGAGTAAAATAGTTTGACGGTCCAGGTACAGTAAATTCTTGATTTGTAAAATCTGTTGTTTAGTTGGACTGTCTAATTTCATTATCTACGCATATTTTATTTTATTTTATTAATCAATTAATTACAACATTAATAGTAATGCAATTGATATAATTCTCGTAACTACTTAAAAAAGTGTTAACGACTGCAAACTCGTGCATATATCGACGTATCTTTCACCACATCATACCGTCAAAGGCCATTAAGAGAGACATCGTTTCATTAAAGGCTAAAGTTGCATATAAAACAGGTGACACTCTCGCTGGTTGCAGAGAAAAAATCGCTAATTCCTCACGACTTGCCGCTTAATGATCGGTCGCCTTTTATACCACTTGACCGGCCTGAATTTCCTGTTTCCCTCTTGTTACGCAAAACTGCTACGATGCAAATGCATCTTTTATTATGTATCTGTAATTGTGATATCTAAGACACATATTTGCTTTGTCTAGATGTTATATAATTGTGTGCGGTCAATTTCACATTATAGCACGTGCATTTTCATTGTTAATTTGAATACTGGTTTCTGTTGGGTTTATTCGAATTGGTTTTAATTTGTTGTCAGTAATTAAAAAGTGGTTAATTTATTATTGCAGCTTTAGACGAAATCGATTACACTATGTAGGCCAATAACGACATACGATTATTAAAACTGGATAAAATATTCATTACTTAGACTTGAAGAAATATTTTGAGGGGTTTGCGAAAATAAATACTGTTTTCAAAGAAAATTTTTTGGTAAATAAACTGTAACACCCAAAACAAAGTGTTTGCTTTTACTGTTCTTAAGAAACTAAATGAAAATAGATATTTAATCCGTTTTTCTTTCTACATTAACCATATAACACGTCGTTAGCATAAATAAATTAATATGACGCTCGTTCGACAGTGGTTACTGACAGCCCTATGAAACTCATTATGTATGTATGGAGAATTGGAGACCGGTTTAATACATTCATTTCTTTTGTTTCTGGGACCTAAATCCTAACCGTGCATCGATAGGGTGTTCCTTAATGCAAATGATGCTGACCGTACATTTGTCTCGATGTCACAGGCGGCTTTACAACATACTTATATATATATATATATACATACTTATTGAAGTTAACTTTTTATATTGATATTCATCTCAATAGTAGTGAGTTGATTTCACGGATAGTTATATTTGATAAGCAATAAAATCATTATAACTATCCGTGAAATCAACTTGAAAATAATTTATACTATGTAGGTACTACATTATATTATATGGCTTGTGCAATAGATACTAGATAAGCACTACAGCAGCAAGCAGCAGCAGCAGAAGCAGCTGCAGTGCTTATGCTGGGATTTTCCCTTAAAAATTTACAATTGATATAATAACAATCATATTAAATAATAATAACATTGCATTATTCTATCCACAATTGCTATCAACCCGCAAGGATATTTCCTTACACCTTTCCTTACACTTTTCCTTTTCCTTTCCTTATTTTGTCTATTGACGATACCACAGAAACCAGAGAAAAATAAAAATGTATGATTATAATATTCTTTTTACTACGATTCTAGCCGAAATTAATTAGGAGAGCTACAATGGACACTAGATGACGGAGAAACGTAGATAATAATATGTACTTCAATATTAGGATATTTTAAATATTCGTAGAAGCACCTAAGGCTCGTGAACACTATGAAAGTATTTATCATAGAAACATCTGCCACTACCGAGATCCGAATCCGGGATCGCCGGTTTTGAAGGAGCTTATATCTTTTTTTTACTAATAAAACAGGAAATGAAATACTGGGAAGTTTTAGTGGGTATTCTCAGTGTTATTAGCGCTGGGCTACCCTCACACACGTCGGTCCCTCGCCTAGCCAGCAACGGGTAAGTCTGTAATCAGATTTCTCCCCGAAAAAAGTGGTCATCGCGTCGGGAGTCAGGCCTGTGCCAGTTCCTATGAGGCTTTTTCTTTTTATGTACTATGTATATTTAGACGTTATCTAGTATACATAATAATTATAACGTTTTATTAGTAGGTACTTAATCTAGACGAGATTTTTACATTATTGATAATGTTCATTGTGAGAACTTTGTAGAACAAATTCTTGCAGGGATCCATTAGGTACTTACTATTTTATTCTTAAACAAGAAAACATCTGCCAAAGTAATTTAATATATATAATATCCACCACATTGGATGGTTTAATGTTGCTTATATAATAACACGCCTTCCTTCAGAGTTAAAAAATAAACACAAAAATTATTGTATAGTCGACGCATAATATTACTTCTAAATTAGCTCTTAACACGAAGGGCTAAGGTTCTACAAGTATAAGATAATTTCGCTGGATCCGCGTACTTAGGTACATTATCGCTAGATTCGATTCCACTTGCCGACACCGAACTTGGACAAAGTAAATTCCCCTAAACAGTATTAAGATAAAACTTCCTTTAGAATCTGACTCGGTACATCCGTTATTGTAACAAAGATTGTTTTGATATAACGTAAATTATATTGGATTTAATTTAATAAGGTTTTGACCATGTCAATTTTGGTCTATTTTACAGGCTGTAAGTATATCATCGAATTCAATTCATCAATAACGAACATATATAGGTATTTTTTTTTGCTAGAGATTGTGAAAAGTTTTTATGAAATATTACGATATTAAGTTTCTTTTTAAAAAAATGTGTTACCAATGACAACAAATTAAGGTATTTACTATAGTCTTCAAAGCTGACTAATCAACTTTCGATTTCACAAACAAATGATTATGATATCAACACGTGGGCACGACATATTACAGAAATTAATTAAATTTACACATAACGACGTGAACCTAACCTTAAAAAGTGTTACTAAAGTGAAAATGCGTTATTAATAATGTTTCTATACGACTGCTATTTGTAAAACGATTTTTATTGTTAATAATTTGTTTGTTTGACAAATTGCTGTTACCTACATGTTTAGTGTGTGGGTTGTAAAGATGCCATTGTTAAATGGGTACAGTAATAGGATTAATATTACTGATCCGAAAGTGAGTTTGTCTGTTTGTCAGTCTGCATGTAATATTTTTGTGGCCAAAATAGTTATGAAGACGTAGGATAAAACTTAACGATTGATAGTAACTTTCCATGAAAATAGCCCGTTCTAAAATAAATATTAACAAATAAATAAATGCATGGCCGCAATATTTGAGGTAAATACTACTTATGTAACATTTAATGCACATACACAGTATCTGCAAATTATTATGATTATTAACAAAATTATGGGAGCTTAAACATGCTCCTAATTATACGAGTAAGTAACGAACCCTAAACTTATTTCTTGAAGTATTATTTTAATAAAATAATATTTTGCAATTTTTTGCATACCTAACCTAATAATATGAACCTGAAATACCATAGGGCTCGAGTCATAATTTATGTTGCAACTAGTTGAATATTTACTGCTAGTTTTATTAGGATCTCTTGATCATTCATGAGATCTTCCATAAAGTTCTAGGCTCTAAGTTTGTTTATAACAGACATGACCATATGACGTCACCTCAGATTGCAATCCATGTTTTGCAAGTAGTTAAACAATATTACAGCTAACTTCGACAAGGGACTGAAGTAAATAGGTCGAATACAACGTCCTTCGCCTGACTTGACAGTTATACCTACATTATTCAAAATGAACATGGACAATGCAAAGATTATGTTGAATATTTTTATTTTACTGACTTACAGTTACATTTGGGAGTTATGTTTCCGAAGTTGAGTACGTTTAATTGGGGAAAAAGGTCCAAATTTGAGAAATAGGCAGGCATACCGTCGAATTCAGCTCGGGTGGGTAGCATTTGAGGAATTGCGTAAGATCGTTTCGAACAGAATTCTTCAGTGCCTCTAATTTTCGATTAGATTTTCAATCAGTGTGTGTTGCCAGGGCACATGGCTGTGAACCGTGGTCGTTTATAAGACCTTTTGAAGAAGTCACAGTTCACTCAACGAGCTATGGAACGAACGAGCTGTGCTAGGTATTTCCCTACGAGATAAAATCAGAATGAGGGCGTCCTTACTTACGAATTCAATACAAATTATATTAAAATATTTTTCATGTTATTTATAGGTATATAGAATACCTAAAATCCAATCATCAAAATGACAAGCCGTCTCATTAGAGTGGCAATAAAATAAATTCGATCAGTGTTCTGTCCACTTTTGAATACAAAAGCATGCCATGACAATTATGTTACGCGAATAAAACGCGTAAAAATAAAGATGAGGAGATTATCTTGTATCAATTGAATGGTGACGATTTGTCGGAGACCCGTGTCACTTCTTATTAGGTAGATGTTAAGAGTGCCGGACCAAAATTGTCAGATCGGTTTCGGGTCGAATTAAATGCGCTGTAAAAAATTAACACAAGCTTAATACACTCAATGGAATGGGAATGTTGTCTGTAAATTATGATATGATTTTGACGCGTAGTGGTAGTTTTCCTAATAGAAATCTTGAAAAACAATAGTTTATTGCATTATTATGAAGTTAAAATACCTATAGGTATTAAACAAAATTAAATGATTCCCAGGTGACGCGACAACGAACAACCATCTCAGTGTATGACGTCACTTCTTGTTAGCATCAGGCTCCGTCAAAAGCAAAACCTTCTAAATCACCCTAGCAACCTATCAGTGTTTCGTAACAGGTGACGTTACAGCGGTCACGTGACACGTATTGGCATTTTGGAGCGAAAGGATATGGCCAATTTCTGCCTAGGTAACTTTTTCAGCATTTACAAGACCATCACTAAGGTATCAAATTATTAAAATAAAATAATGAATTATCGTATATTTATTATTCCTGTAGAACTTTTCGTTTTATAACATATATAACATACCCAATTCCTTCATACAAATTTTGAAATTAGAACTCGTCAAAATGGTTTTTGCCGATATGAAACGTCAAGTCTCAACCTCAACCGTCAGGCACCACGTCCGGTTTAGCCGTCTACCTTACGGAAATGGAAGGTTTCATGACCACCGAGCTTCCGTTTAATTTTTCATTGCCTGCTTTACAAAACTCAGGCCTGGTCTTGTGAGGAATATTGCTTGCACTTGTGGGATGACTCCACCAAGTACCACCTCGATGCACTGAGCAGATTGCAGAATCGTGCTTTCCGTATCATTGGCGAGGTCATGAACAACCTTGAGTCTCTGCAATTGCGTCGAGACATTGCATTGCTTTGCGCCTTCTATCGGCTATATCACGGAGAGAAGAGCTTTTTGACCTTATTAACCATCCCCTTCCTACTCAGGATCACGCGTGCCGGTCTTTGGAGTCATTAATTCACTGTCTCCACCTCAACATCACGTAAAAAGAAATTTAGTACCTCGTTTCTTTGTCGTACTTCCAGAACTTGGAATTCTTTGCCAGCACATGTGTGAGGCGTGAAAAAGCACCTTTTGGGCCGGCAAGGTGGAGGTGGCTAGAGCAGTGTCTTAACTGCACTAGCTGTCTTCGCATATGAACCTTTCTTACCGCTGCACATCAGGTGGTGTCGAGTTATTTGCCGTGCTTTGTATAGAAAAAAGGTTGTATTTAACGAGAGATGGGAACAAGCGTACGGCCCGCTTGATTGTAGGCGATTACTGTAGCATGGCCGTGGCACTTCGGGCACTTATACGCGCGTGGCTTACCCTTAAAAGATTAAGAGGAATAGCATCGAAGACGAGTCCCCCGTACCTCAACATAACACTATATTCTTGATCTCTGGCGACCTTACTCACTTAACACAACTCTCAGAGGGGCGCCAAAAATTTGAGAGGTAAATACCACTATGCTCTATCTCTTTCGTTTTGTTTCGTTTCATTCGCATTGAAAAACTGTATAGTAAAAAAGGCTACTTATTATTTATTCGTAAAAACCTTTTAAAATACAATATCTATTTCAATTAGAAATTGACTAATTAAGTCTAAAAATAATAATGTTTTGTTAGAAGAATACTTAGAATATTCCTTAGAGCTACTCGAGGAATTATTGTACTTACTTCAAAATAGAATAAATAAAACAAAATCACCCTGTTATTTTTCTTTAATTTTTATTTTATTTGGATAGCTTACAGCATTATTGACATATGATAATATTTTTTTTTATCTAATAGCTAATTCCCAGCTACCACATAGGTATAGTCATTATGAAATACACACAAGTAAATATACCTATTAAAAACAACGTGTTTAATCGGAGACAATAGCAAGCAAGAAGTTATTTGCAACAACGATAATAATATCTTTACGTTTCAAAATATATATTTCTGCCAAAGGAGTCAGACAAGCAGACAAATCGTAGTGAACAGTAAGTCACTAAAACCTTCGATATCGTGTTGATCGATTGCCGGACTTAGATCGTGTGCGAATGATCGACCAAGTTATAAATACAGGCGCCCACGCATGTTATGGAAATCAGTAGGTCACTGGGAGCTACCTCAGTCGGAATATTGTACACGAATTGACACAAAGGCTTGCACGCGCGTGAAACATGTCTGTATAAATATTTTATGTGTAAAGTCGATCGGGTAAAAGAAAATAAAAATGTATAAAACAAGATATCACTATACATTTAAAAGCCACTGTTTTATGAAAATATGTAATAAAATATTTAAAAAATAGTACTTTTCACATTTCAATAAAAGAGTTAATTAGACGTCCCGAATTCTTAATGGAAGAAGTCCCGCTCTTCCATAATATATCATAACCATACTTTTTCTTTAGTAAAGATAATGAGTAATGAGTTTTTTTTTTCTTGTAATAGACCTTATAAATATTGTTGCATATTTTGATTAGCTGAAAAGTTAACTAGGTATTTGAAATAAATCCACTTTACCGGATGTGACTTTCATTTAATGAACACGCGTTAAACTGACACCGTGAGCTCCATATGCGTGAATCGGACCGCTCAAAATATAACTCGAAGTGACGCTAGTTAACTTATAAACTTACCAAAGACAATTGACATCTTCAGACTTCCCGACCACGATCTCTGTCATGTAATCGAAACGTCGGGTAAAATAATAATGTAACATTAAATCCAGTAAAGTGGTTACATTTCAAATGTGTAGTGCTTTCGAACAAAGAAAAGAGATGTTTCATATCCGGTACAGTATCTCAAAAAATTAGGAAAAATCTCCTGAGTCCATAAAAAATACTAATAATTCGTTTTCATGCATAGTACAAAAGTTGAAATTTTATGTCGATTTCACCGTTATTCACTATGGCAATATGTGACATAGAAGTGAACTAAACGTCACCAGAATGACATACGCACCATGATGAATATTTGGCTGCGTTGCAGTTTTTTTGTATGAAAATTCTTAAAGCGAATAAAAAGGAAATGGACAATTGAACACTGTTCTCCATATTTTTCGGTATAGTGTACATATAAGAAATAAATATTATTTGAGAAAAAAGACTGCGTCATCATAGATGGCTTTTAATGAAACACAATATCGTCTTAGTTTTAAAAAAAATCAGTGCCTTATGCTCTATAATAGCACTCAGTCTAAAGATAAGACTTTCATGTGAAACCTGTCCGGGTCTCCATACATTTTTGGAACATCTCTTTTTGAACGTCTACGAACAAATAGAACAGGCTCGTCTGACTGTATGAAAGAGCTAGCGCGCTGTAGCCGTGCTTTGATTCACACGTGCCGTGGGCGGCAAGGTTGATGTACTCGAAATTTTGCGGTACCATTATTTGCATACTTACAGGTCAGACTAGAAAAAACTGACACCAATAGATATAATATGAGATGGTGCAAATTGCTATCAAGGTCATAAGTCTGACTCTCTCCTTGCGTTAGTAGGTAAGTGTAACATCTAAAATCAACTTATGATAAATTGTTCATTGTGAGTGAGATAAGTGTCGTGTTTGAGTGGTTTCCTGTGTCGGCGGAGTGAAAGCGGATTGTTAGGTGCAAGGATTTAGGATATTGATGACACTTTTGGCACGTAAATAAAAAATAGTTTTGTTTGGAAAACGCATTCATGAAAAACAATAAGTCGGTACCTACTACACGAAATTGAAAACGAATGATTCTGGTACAGACAATGAATTAATAAAATAAACTATATAATAAATCTGCTATGGTCAGCAGGATAGGTTCTTAAATGGTCTGCAAGTAATTGTTTTCTCGGTCTTCAAAATTTTGAACCCAAAAGGGCGTAAAAAGTTTTTTTTTAGGATCAGCAATGTATGAGTGATATCTCTTGTGTTGCAAGCGTCTATAGGCTACGGTAGCATTATCATCAGGGGGGCCACTTGATTACCATCTAGTAAAAAAAAATTTTTGCTCATCAATAATATTTTTAAGGTTGATTAATTTGAAGAACTGATGGTTTTTAGTCTGAAAAGTCTGACATAACGCAGCTGTAGCTCCGTTCACAGCTGAGCAGCTTCAAAAGCTTTTCCAGAAAATAACGTTGTATGCTGATCAGATAAAAACAAGTAACATACTTAAAAGTTATCCGGACAATTCAAAGTAGCATTAAAAGCAGCCAGATAGAGTCGCATTTGTTTTTATTAAAGCTACAATAGTAAGTGGCGGATACCGTAAATCTATAATAACAAAAACAGGTTGTAGCAAATCCCAAGCAATATGCCAGTTGGATTCCGCTTAAACAATTAAATTCATTAGGCTGATAATTCGTTGGAAAGGTACAAGTAAGCTCAGCACAGGATTATTTCTGCATACCGGCGGGCAATAATAATTGTCATTAAGATCATGCACTGCTATCTGAGTCTGTGCGTGTGACCATCGTAATTTACGTTTCGAGTTGCAATTTGTATGAAATTATCTCCGTTTGGGGGCAGCCATTAGGTCGCTTTTCACTTATAATCAAGATTTTCTTAGGCATTTAATTTTGTAAAGTTAGTGTATATAAACTAAAAAAATCCGGAGCGGGATCAGTTTCCGCCCCAGGACATGATTTTTCTCTAGTTTAGTTATTTTTCTAAGTTGAACCTTCCTGTTTTGTTTGAACTCTTATAACAGCTGAGCCGATTTTCATGGTTTTTAATTTGTTGTATTTGTCTCCGTCCCGAATAGTAGAATAACTATTAAGAACATAGGAAAATTGAAAAAAAAACAAAATAAAAGAAAAACGTTTTCCCTTGATTTTCCATACAAAATGTTCATGGGTTTCGTAACTGTCAAACAAATGTTTATCTCGCCGATACGGTAAACTCTTCCCTCATATCAAAGAACGTATTTAAATAAAGGTTTCGAATCGACAAGATATATTCACAATATTCGGATAATGGCGTATTTTTATTTTAGAAATGTAGAATAATGTTAGTATTTTTTTTATTTTTATACAAAGCACGACAAATGACTCAACACCACCTGATGTGAAGCGATAAAAAGAGTCCACATACGAAGACAGCTAGTGAAATTCAGACACTGCTCTAGCCGCCTCTACTTGCCGGCCCGAAAGGTGCTTTTTCACGCCTCTTTTGAAGGAACCCAAACACATGTGCCGGCAAAGAATTCCAAGTTCTGGAAGTACGACAAAGAAAAGAGCTAAATTTCTTTATACGTGATGTTGAAGTGGAGAGAGTGAATTAATGACTCCGAAGACCGGCGCGCGTGCTCCTGAGTAGGAAGGGGGAAGGTGGGATAAGGTCAAATAGCTCTTCAGAGCACTCTCCGTGATATAGCCGATAGAAGGCGCTAAGCGACGCAATGCCCCGACGCAATTGCAGAGGCTCCAGGTTGTTCGTGACCTCTACATCGCCAACGATACGGACAGCACGACGCTGCAATCTGTCCAGGGCATCGAGTAGGTACTTTGCGGAGCCATCCCACAAGTGCGAGCAATATTCCACGCAAGACCGAACCTGAGTTTTATAGAGCAGGCATAATTGGTCAGGCGTGAAAAATCGACGTTCCCTGTTCAGGGCAGCGAGGCAGTGAGGCTGAAATTGAAATGAAAAAGGATTGACATATTTATTGTTTATTATTGGTTATTTGTTTATTATTGGTTTTCAAATATTTATGCCTGTGTTCATAAATTTATTTTGTGTAAACTAAGGATAATATATTAAGCTACTTAAATATAAAACAAATGACAAATGAACAAATTGATTAATTAAAAAAAATATCAAATCGATTGGTCTCACTAAATTATTCCAGATTATTCTGTCAATTCAGGCAGAGTCAGTATATTATATTAAGTGTAATTTATTTAATTAATATTGTCTGTAATTTGTTTTGAAAATAATCTGTAACACGACATCTATTGACTTTAGGCTGTACGAAGTTCGCCAGGTCAGCTAGTTTATGATAATGTTGAAAATAAAATTGAGAATGTAAGTAATATTTTGTAAAGGCGATTCCTCTCAAACTAGGCGATGCAATATATGAATTCACGTTGTAAGTATTGTAAGCACGTATCTCACACAGTCATGACGTCAGTACGCCTATGTTTTGACACCGTTGAGTAATTTATGATGACGCGATAAGACCGTGAAAAAGGGCCTAATATGGTGATCATTTATGGATGTAATTTCACTTGCAAGGTCAGCAGACACCTACTGATGAACCTACACTTTGACATCTTAGCATCATACGCATTTGTCATTGGATCCATTTAACATAAACCTTTTCGGTAAGTAATGTTTTTTTCCAATTATTGTTTCTTGAATAAGCTTACTTATTTATATATAATATGAATTGAAAATTTTATGTGACCCCCGGCCCATTAATCATCTTACACCATCTCATTGAGACTATTTTTTTTCGCCAATACACAAATTTCTGAAAAATTAAGGCTCCTGCAGACTATTTGATGTTCAGGATCAGCTCGAGGTTAGCATGTCTTGCGAATAACACCGAAGTAACAGTAAACCAAATATTAAATCAATCGGATCTGTGAAAGTTAGTGAAACCCTTTTTTCAAGTACTGATCTTCACAAGTTATAGGTTACGAACATCCTGATCACGTCAGATTTGGAACAAAAAAAAACTGATTCAAAATTGGTCCTTTCGTTTAGGAGCTACGACACAGATACACCGACAGGCACGTTAAACTTATAACACGCCTCTTTTACGACGGGGGTTTAAAATAATATATTTTTCAACACACTTCCTCATAAAGTGGCTCTAATCCCATGGCAATTAGGCACATAATGACACCTATAATCAAACTGTGACTTTTTCATTACTATTATTCACTAGTGAGTAATAGTTTTTTTTTAATAATTAATATTGCCAATATATATTTTTTTTCTTTTTTTGTTGTTAAATCTCCCTGTAATGGGAAGGCAAAAGGAACTAATGCCCATACAGCCATGTCTGATGTGATTGAGTTTATGTCACTTATCTATATGTATATGTGTAAGTATATGTATTTTTTTGTATTTATGTATATGTGTAAGTATATGTAGTTTAAAATCCAAAGTCACGCCCAAGGCCCTATCATAATAACAGCGCTTCTGCGACGTTTTTTATAATGTCGCAAAAGTTTTATGCTGAGATAGGGCCTTGTTGACTGCACTTATTGTTAAGTATAAACTGTTTGTATTTGTCTATTTTTTTTTATTTTTATTGTTTAAGCTTCTTGTTGTTGTTTGTTATGTGCATGTCAAATAAAAATATTTTTCTTTCTTTCTTTCTTTAATATTATTGGTTGAGTTACGCTAACATTTGCGCTAAAAAGCTATCCGCGAAAAGCCCAAAAAAAAGAAACCTCATTTTTTAGTCTATGGCCGATGCGCGCGCATAGGAAAACTGATTAATTTCTCCCGCCATTACGAAACATTTTTCACAACTCGTCTCGTTTTCTCTTTTGAAGTTATTTAGTTAGTTATTAATTAAGATGTCTGCAAATACAATTTATGAAGAAAATGATTTATGTTGTACACCGCCCGATATAAGATGTGAAGCCCAGAACGTTATGGAAAGTTTACTACCAGAAAACTCAAAGGAAAAATATCTATTAGCGTACCAAAATTTCATACAATGGCAGAACAACAAGAATACGCAGTCTTTTTCAGAAAATGTGTTCATGGCGTACTTTAAAGAATTATCTTCTAAGTACAAACCTAGCTCTTTGTGGTGTATTTACTCAATGTTAAAAAGTACAGTCCGAACAAAGAATGGAGTGGACTTAAAAACATACTCGAATTTGTCAGCTTATCTAAAGAGACTATCTGATGGATTTAGAAGCAAAAAATCAAAGGTTTTATCATCTGACGATATTGAAAAATTTATTAAAGATGCTCCAGATAACCAATATTTGGCTACAAAGGTTAGTTAAATTAATTTTAATTAAATATTTAATAGCAGCTTGTTGACTTTAATTATTGTTTCTTTTGTTTCAGGTTGCTTTAATATTTGGTGTAACTGGTGCCTGTAGGATACAAGAATTAACAAATATAACTGTAAAAGATATAGAAAACCATGGCCAGATGCTTTTGCATACGTAGAAGATTCCATACAAAACAAGAAGGAAATTTGTGCGAAAATCACAAAAAGAATTAAACTTGATTCTGAGACGCATCCTACTAGCGAAATACCAAGTACATCCAATGATTGGATTTCACCTACCTACACGAATAATGAACCATCACAAATAACAATAGAACATGAAAGTATTTCAGTAAATAATCTATCTGATGAGACCGCTATATCATCAAAAATAGTTAATTATAATTTTACTAACTGCACATTTACTAATTGTTTCTCTAAATAAACTTTTTATCTACTATGTAAAATGGTTTTTTATTTAAGTATTATTTTATTCAGAAGTGTGTTGAAAAACGTTGTATGATACACGTGTGTATTGATGATTACCGTCCTCGGCTCCTTAAGACCCTCGCCTGACGGCTCGGGCCTCAATGCGCCTCAGCGGTAATCACCAACATTACACACTTGTACCATAATGTACTAATATCCCTACTGTAAGTGGTAACCGTAGATAAGCGTTCAAGTCAACATGTTATGTAGGTAGTATTGAAGACAAAGCCTCTCTGCTCTCAACACAGCCCTTCCACCACCATCCACGGTAGACTGATAACCAAACTTAACGCAGATCTCAGCCAAATGCCTGAGACCTTCAACGTAAGGTCTTTCTCTGGTAATCTTTTGCAATAGAACATATAGATCCACCATCCTTCTCATTTACATAATCTGTCACAGTCCGTATTATGTAAAAAGAACTGATTTATATAATGATAGTATTTTTATTAATTAATCTAATATTTACCTATATATCAGACACAATATATTTTGATTTATTAATCTCAATAGTTAGACTATAAGGTAAATTGGTTATATTTTAAATGTGTTTACTGTGCTCGCGAAACTAGACACAATGTTATGCTATTAAGTAGTTTTATTTCGCAACCGAAAATATGCTGTTGAATGGCCTTATTAAAAGCCAAACATCCCTTGATACGTGCCTAATATCATGTAGGCATATAGACAGCGTGGGCTGTGTCCGACGAGAAAGTTTCATATCAAGCATTGCTTACGTCGTAATGTATTCTTCATCCTTGTGGCTATAAGGTTTCTGAGATTGCTTATAAATAATAGTTTAAGAAAACTTAATTTTGTAGTCAAAACGCATCTTAGCTTTATAAGCATCTTCATTTTGACTGCCCTTGGTTATGCAATTTATAAACAATGAAACGCCTACAGTATTTTATTTATATAAAATTGAAATAGCCTTATTCGGTTTCGCAACAGAATTATACGTATACGTTATTCTTCATCCCGTAGGTATTAAGAACTCAAGCTAATAATAAAGCTTACTTTGGGCTAGATAATTAGTGTAATCGAAAGAGTATTATTTTTTGATTCAACTATGTATATATTACTTACAATTAGGAAAGGATGATAAATTGTATCAAGCCTGGGCTGAAAATAATTTTAATTTTGAACAGCAATCCTACTTATGTAGGGTGAAAAGGTATAGTTGTTTTGAATTTTTAGTGCAATTAAAAATATTATATATCCCCCCTTTATTTTTAAGATGAATATAAAAATGCCATAATGTAAGTAATTGTTGTTTGCGATTTGTTATTGCATTAATTTAGCAACCATTACGTCATGATTGGCATGGCGCTTACGCGTTTCGTTTTACGAAGCTAGCAAGCGACTAAGTATAGTGTAGCGCGATCGCCACACTTGAATGGAACATAGTAGTTATTCTTTGTTATTAGTGGTGTGTGGTGTCATCTCTATAATTCTTATCTCAATGATAGCTATTGATTGGTGAAAGTCGGTTATTAAATTTGTAACAATGTTTGTTGTCAAGGACCGTCTTTTTGAGTGACGTTTGCATTGTAATATTATCTACAATATGCTCTATTAAGTCGGTAGTATCTTCTAAGACTCACACCTGACGGTTCACCTCAAACCGTATCGGTTCAGCCGGTAGCAGTAATTTATGATGAGCCACCATTCTTGTATTCCGAATATTCCGATGCAGACGCAACTGATTAAGTTCCGTTCTTATCATTTCGTGCGTACTTTAGATATTGGACCTGTTACTTATTATTGTGACATTCTTTTATATTGAGTTACATCAATGATATAAAAGATATGATAGTAATTTACAGAGTTTTATACGTCGTTTGTCATTTGTTTTAAATCGCAAACTTTTTAGAAATTACTTTCTAATTCGTGAGTGCCAATGACAAACGTAATAAAAGGAAAAATGATTCCTTTGTAAGTTGATATAAGCAAAAACTTAAAGAGAAGAAGATTTGGTCTTCTTTGTGTAGAGATCTCACTCACCTAACGGCTTAAATGGAGATAATTTTTTTAAAAATAATTCCCGCGATTTCGGTTTCAACAAAATATGCAGCCGAAAAGGTATGCTATTCTGGAAAAATTGAAATTTATAAAAAAAATATCTAAAAAGCCGATTTCAGATTATGTTAGCCAAAAATTACCTTCAGGGAAATATGCAATCTCTATAATAAATTAATGAGTATATTAATTTATTATAGAGATTGTGGAAATTTAACGAGCATATTTTGCTTTGTTTTCCCTTCTTTCAATTATGCCTTTGATAAGGGTTTGATGTAAACTACGAGTATGTTTTACATATATTCATAGTGGCATTTAGTGTAAAAAATACAAAGCGATAAATCACTCGCCCGCTCCAGTTCAATTACTGTTTTGCGTTGCATTTTATTGTGTAATTCGTGAGTTAATCCTTATCCATACTTATTTCTAATTTTGTTAATGATTCATAATCATAATATATATTTAAACACCCACAAATTTTCATCATTTCAACAACATATCCATATTTGCTTCGCTGTGTTAGTAAAACTTATGTTTCATTTAGTTCCACAAAATTTTTTTAACAGTGTAAATTTATTTAATATTATATTATTTTTCAATGATTTGAATTTGCAATAATTCAATCATAATTTATGCTTACTCTAAATCATCCTCAGAGCATAGTTATCATATTTTTTATGTTATTATATCACCATGTCATAATAATCCCTTATACTCTGTTGTCCTTGTTTATGTTTTCATTGTTATTTTTGATTGTGTGTACATAAATTGTTTCATAAATAAATAAAATAAATAAATAAGATGAAGCACGGGCGTCAACAAGTACGAACAGATTGAATTTAAACTGTTATAAAATATTTTAATTTGCTACGTACGAAAATTATAATCTTTTATAGCATCCCAGTGCTACATAGGAGAAACACATCAAGAGGGTTCTTCTTCTTCTCAGTCGGACACTCTTGTCAGAGTGGTCGTGGTTGCGCAGATGAGGTACATAAAGAGATGTTCGCCGAATCGCACTCTTTCCCTTGGACTGTTCTATTAGCTATGTGCTTCCATTTCTGCCGGCTGTAGGCATCGCGAGTACACTGGACCATGGTGGACTCAGTAGCCTTTTTATTATGTCATTCCAGCGAGTGGGTGATCGGCCACGTGCTCTCTTGCCTTCCACCTGGCCCTGAACCACAAGTCTTTCCATCGAGTTCTCATTTCTGGAGATGTGACCAAAGAACTTCAGTATTCTTAATTGCACGGTTGACGAAAGTCGATCTTTAATACGAAGCTCTTTAAGGATGGAAACGTTAGTGCGAAACGCTGTCCATTGGATCTTAGGAGGCGTCTCCAGCACCACATCTCCAGTGCGTCGATTTTACGGCGGTCCTGCAGTCTCAAATACCAAGTTTCGGTTCCATAGAGAAAGATTGGAAAGACAAGGCATTTGATCAGTCTGACCTTCGTCTTCATGGTAACCCTACTGTCCCCCCACCTCCGCCGCTCCCTAACCTACTATTAGGCATGTGCCTCATTTTTATGTACCTACTCAGATACATGTTCATTTATACGACTTTACATTATGCCTAAAACCATTATGCAAATTGCAATTATGTGTAATCAGAATCACTTTAGTGTAAATTACAATTATGTCAAAATATATATTATGCAAAATAATGATTATGACTAAGTAATATTATGCGTAAAAACAATATGCGATTTTCGTTATGCCAAAGTATATTAGGAGAAAATACATTATGCCAACTAAGAGGATCCCACATACATCTAACTGCATGCTTTGAAATACCCGTAAAGAGAAAATTGCGAGGTGTTAAAATAAAAATAAAATAAAAAGTTTTTATAATCCAGGAACCTATGCAGGCGTTTCCAAAACACCCTATCAAAGTTTAATCACAATCTGATGAATGGTTTTGGAGTGCATAGGGACTAACATACAAACGTATGTTTCGTAATATGGCCGATAGTAAACAAATAAATTGAAATTGAAGTATGAGATGTATGTAGATTTAACACCTACAAACTAATTACCAACGTACTCCGTCCGATCGTGGCTACAGCCACTAAGACTTGTATTCATTACTCATACGGTTTTTGCGTTATGTAATTAAGATCTGTTCCGAGGTCATACTGGGTCAGTGGGTAGATAATAATTGATCAGTGAATCACGAGTGATATTTTAGATTCCGAGGATATTCTCTATGAGAGAAAGTGTACAGTCACGGGCCATTTTTTGTACCCGTTTTTTGACAACTTAGCATCCTTATTACGATTGCAACAAGAGACGCGAACTGTCTAAAATGGGTATATTTATTGCTGAAGACTGTACGCACCAATTGACAAAACACATTATAAAAAGTTTGTTAATCTGTGTTATTTTATAAAAAATGTGTTTTATTTTCATACAAAGCAATTTAAATGACTCAACGCCACCTGATGTGAAGCGGTAAGAAGAGTCCATATGTCAAGACAGCAAGTTCAGTTTAAAACACTGTTCTAGCTGCTTCCACCTTGCCGGCACATAAGGTGACTTTTCGGGCTCGTTCAAAATTGGCGTTAACGAGCCTGTGTTATCGGAAGGCGGCAGCACATGTGCTGGCAAAGAATTCCAAGTTTTTTGTAGGTGATGTTGATGTGGAGACAATGAATTGATGACGCCGAAGACAAGCATACGTGGGATAAGGTCGCAAAGCTCTTCAGAACACTCCATGATAGAGCCGATACGAGGCTCTAGACTGTTTGTGACCTCTACATCGTTAATAATACACAGCACGATGCTGCAATCTGTCCAGTGCATCGAGAAGGTATTTTGTCATCCCACATGTGCGAGCAATTTACCCCCGGATTGCAATACAGGTACGCTGAATAACGGATTTCCTTGCACTCGAAGTCTCACGGAGGAAGGAAAGACCAATCATTAAGTAAATATGTCGCGCGACCTTGCTTTGTACAGTCGAAAACACAACTACAATAGCATTTAGGATTACGCAAGCATCGTATTTGGTTACGATAAGAGCCATTTCTGTGTAGCTAACAGGTGCTCGTGCCATTGACGTATGACGATGACATGGCGCCGCGCGCCGTCGCCACCCGCCTACTGTTTGTCTACTCGTATGAATCAGGGTTTCAATTAGATAAAAGTTATTGATATACATATTATCACTTTTTGATACTTATTGATCGGAATTGGCCGGAAATCAGGAGACGCGGGTTCGAGTCCCGCCTGGAGCATATATTTTTTCATCGTTTTCTTTCTTTATTTATAATTGTTTCAATAAAGTAGGCGTTTAAACGCATCAAAATACATAAAAATGAAATTTAATTTAGATAGTAGGTAGGTACCCAATTAAGCCTAGGCTAAAAATAAACCTACTTAAGTAGCAAACAAAGATACGAATAACATAAAAATTAAAATTTTAAGTAACCTCTGGACTCATTTTCATCTATTTCACACCATCTCACTTATTCTTATGACCCCAAACAGCTGTAATAAGCATATAGAGGTATATGCTGTAAGTTTCTAAAGAATTAAGTCTGCGAGAGACTATTTGATGGTACAGAATAAGCTCAAGGTTAGCATGTCTTGGAAATACCACCGAAGTAGCAGTAAGTTAAATTTCAAATCAATTGGATCTGTAAAAGTTAGCAACACCCTTTCGTAAAGTACGAAATGAGCTGAAGTAATCACAATTCTCAACAGATCTTCATAAGCTATGGCTAAGAACCAACGCGATCACGTTAGCTTTTAAAAAAAAAACAAATTAAAATAGCTCCATTCGCTTAGGAGTTACGATGCCACAGACAGACACACAAATCCACGGACAGAAACGTCAAATTATAAGACCCCTCTTTTTTCGTCCGGGTGTTAAAAATTTTTTTTTATTCAATTACATAGAATCAGTCCCGGCTGTCTGTAATAAAATGAAGCCTAACTGAAAAATGAAACCAACTTCGGTTGAAAAATTGCTCTTGTCACTACTAGGTAAAGTTTGTCTTGATTTGCCTGCGTGCGCATAGAGACACTACCTTTATGTTTATTTTTATTCACTATGTAAATGTTAAACTAGTCGTCGGTTTAAAATTATTTATTATGTAAGAAGGAAGAGGTACTGACCTCCTTGTAATACTTCCAAGTAATTTTGATACCAGTGATAGGTCGTTATTGTACATGTATCTATGTTATATTATCCTGTCATTCGAGGGGTAAGTAATATTAGGTATGACGTATGTTGCTCATATATGTATGTGTGACAAAGTAAATGTAGATCCAAGAAGAAGAATATTCTTGCGCTCGTTTTCACCATCCTTTCCCTAGCTTTAAGTGTCTCTTAGTTATTCATCTCTGGCTTTCTAAACGAGATAGAGAGGGATAAATCGCTCGTTTAGTACTTAACCCCGGAAACTCGAAAATATTCGTTTTTCTTTTGATATAGTTATAAAGTGCCAAGTATTGTCTAAAATAATTAGCAAGATATCTTTATTAACCTTGTCCTGAAAAATAGTAATTTTTCGAATTTCCATCGTTTAGTTTTAAAGCAGGGAATTGTCATTAGGTGTCACATTAAGCATTGAGTATGTATACACTAGTAAAGGTAAAGGCTCTAAGCGAGTACCCCAATCAATATTAGTTATGACGTCGCAATTTGGTCAGAAAATGGATGTCGGAATGTTTATTTCGTGGCGGAGATAACAGGTGACGGGTAAAGTTAATGAATCAGTATTTCCGTCACCTAATTTGGTGAGATAACCGTACGTCACCGTTTTGTATCTTAAGCGTGAGGAAAAGTCGTATTAGGTATGTTTGATTTGGGGAAAATAGTATAAAACATTATTGCTATATGTCGTGTGAAAATACCGATCATCTCAACGTCGGTTTCTGTTTGGGTTTTTGGTGATGAGCAAATCCCGAAAAAATGAAAACTATACTTACACCACTTTCCTTGATTATGAAGGTAATATTGATTGTCTGTCTCTTGTGAATTTTGGTCGCGTTATAATACTTTTTTAACTTATTATTTCTATTCTAAAGATTTTGTAGATTTAATAGAATATTTATGTATTATTCTTTAATTTTTGATTTTAACATTAATGTTTGAAAAATTACTTAGTAATCAAAATATGATAAAACTAGAAAATTTTACGTCCTGAGGCAGGAATTGAACCCGCGACCTTTCGCAATCCGGGCGACTGCTCTGACCACTGAGCCACCCAGGACTTGGGATATCCCTGTGAAATTCTTCTACTTCTAGTCTATCTGTATTTGCGTTTATGAGCTAACGTCCACCCTACAATGTCGAAATATTCTATTTCAACATCCGAATCGGGTGTTTTTACAAATACCTACGATTCGGTTAAGTTGGGGCAGTGCTTTTAAATATTATTTAATTTTTGATTTTAACATTATTATAAATGTTTGAAAAATTACTTAGTAATTAAAATATGATAATACTAGAAAAATTTCACGTCCTGAGGCAGGAATCGAACCCGCGACCTTGCGCAATCCGGGCGACTGCTCTGTCCACTGAGCCACCCTGGACTTGGGATATCCCTGTGAAATTCTTCTAGTCTATCTGTATCAAAAATTAAAGAATATTTGAGAGCACTGCCCCAACTTAACCGAATCGTAGGTATTTGTAAAAATACTCGTTTCGGATGTTGAAATAGAATATTTCGAGATTTCGACATTGTAGGGTGGACGTTAGCTCATAAACGCAAATACAGATAGACTAGAAGAATTTCACAGGGATATCCCAAGTCCTGGGTGGCTCAGTGGTCAGAGCAGTCGCCCGGATTGCGAAAGGTCGCGGGTTCGATTCCTGCCTCAGGACGTGAATTTTTTCTAGTTTTATCATATTTTAATTATTATTTATGTATTAGCTAACATACACTCATAGGTGGTAGGCCCGTTTAAAGGGTTGTCTGGGTAGGTACCACCGCCTTTCTTATTTCAGCAGTGAAATAGTTCGCTGTTTCGGATTAAATGGAAGGTAGCCAGTGTAATTACTGGGCATGGACGGCATTTCATCTTCGGTCTCAGAATGACAACGCTCCTGCAATATAAAGAGATTTTTGCTTGTTATTGCAGATGTCTATGGACGGCGGTAACGGCTTACCACCAGGTGAGCCGTCAGTTTTTTTGTCATCTAGTTGTTTAAAAAAACATACATTCTCGATAAAAAATCTGTTGTGTATGATAGGTGGATATTTCACTTATTAATAAGTAACCTATGACACAGGTTTATTTAATTACCTACTAGTTAGCGGTCCAGGATTCACGCCTAAGAAGCCTAGTTTTTTCTCAGGATGTAATCTATCTTCATATCAAATTTTATCGAAATCAAGGAGTAGAAACATAACAAACAGAAAGTCAGAGTTACTTTCTCACCTGTAAATTCAGTACGGTTAACTGAATTTTATTACATTTTGAAAGATACACATTTTATTTACGCTATTTATTTACTTGATCCGTGTTGCGATCCGTCACGTGCCACCTTCGTAGGCTTATGACAATTACTCAGATAAGGCCAAATCATTATGTCATCGTACGTGGCTATTTCATGACGTATAAAATACGAAGACAATGACTCGCCGCCCGCCCACAGCTTACGGCCTATCTTTGAATCAGGCGCTTTACAACCAAAACTAGTAGCGTTACTTTTACTATGGTGTTACGCATCGTTATGAAATAATTCATATCAGGATTTTATACAAAGTAAAGGTAAAAAAGGACCTTTAAATTGCAAACCGAAATAATCTCAAAAAAATCACAGCACTATGCCAAGTCCTTGGTAGCTTAGTGGTGGCACTGACCCGATTGACAGGTCGTGGGTTCGCATGCTTAAATAGAATGTGTCTTTTTCCAGTTGAAACCTTTTTGAACTATCTTTATAACATTTATTTAAGTAATAATAAAATAAAAGTTATTAATTATTACACTTAATGTGCCTTAGAAAATTGGCCCATTTAATTTTGTTATAATTATAACTAATACTACATTTACTTTCACAATATTTTGTCTTTATTGTGTTAACTAGGATTGCGTTGTTAAGATTTGAAACTTTATGTCGAGCTACACAAGGATTGGGTATTTGACATTAGAAACTTTAAGCGGAGCTGCATAATTTTAAAATATTTAGGTAAGACAAGAGAAAGACGATAAACATTAAAACCTCCATAGGTCGAACAAATGTTCGTACTAATCCTTCAAGCATCTGACCTTACCAGGATCTGAATTCTGACCAGGGCGACCGCCTAAATGCGTGGATTCGAAAATTGGTATGGCTTATGACGTCATTTTTGTACTTTCGCACGCGGCCTTGAAAGTAATATGATTTCCAATAAAGGCAATAATATTGATAAGCCTTTGAGTTAGGCGGTCGCCCCTCGGAACACCTATTGTATATAATGTGTCTTTATCGATATCTTTGTGTGCATCTGGTTCGTACTTCACAAATTACAACACACATTCGAGATACCTCTTTGAGCTAAACGAATTTACTTGTATTTAACAAGGGAGACACAAAAACAATCTTTTCCTCTTAATATAGGCACAGAAACAATTGAAATTACCTGCAGTGAGATCATTCTAAGGAGAGAATTACTAAATGTATTTTTCCCAGTTCCTCTAAGTACCTACAATAGAATGAGGACTATAACAAGGAAGAACAGATACTGGTAAACAACCAATTAGTTAAATAAATTTTAAGGACACAAATAATAAAACCTTCACAATTGGGAAGTTGCCTAAGTTTGAATCTGGCGCTATTTTTCACAAATTCGGAAAATATGCGCTACTGTTACCCATAAAAACAGTTAAAATTTAAAAGATATGGAATATTGTTAAAGTTGTACTGTTTAGAAATTTAAAAAAAAAAGTTTTTTTTTTCAAAATTTATCAAAAATGTTAATGATATTAGATTGCTGACATCAATTAACACAACTATTATTATACCAACTATGAATTAAAACATACATATTTCATGGTTATTGTTAGTTTTGTCAGTATGCCCATACATTTCTTAGTAACTTAGGAACATGTGACGTCACCTGTTCCGTAAATTTTCTATGGAGCGTCTTTGGACGATGCGCCGCAACACATCAAACATACCACTATATCTATGAAACTATTGATCTTAGACATACTACTTCTGTTGCAATATTTCTTAGTGAGTTATAAACTTCTTATTTATGAAGTAAAAAAAAGTTGTCAACTACCCTATTCCAATTTCGCAAGGTAACCAATGTTTCTTGCTTACGCTTTTTACAAGTAAATTTTGAAAAAAACTAAAAACTGACTTGAAATGAATAATTTTGAAATTAATTTAGTTGGCCACCAAAAAGTCTAAAAATATTTTTATAATATAAATTCAAATAAAAAAGAATTTTAATTTTGAATTATTTTTCTGTATCCTAAACAATAAAAAGTGAAGGACTGACAGGAAGAAATACCTTTAAATTTGATATGTACTGCAATTGAAATGTTTTGCCTTTTTTGTTTTTTCTTCGGTTTTTAGTTTCTCTTATAATATTTTTTTCAATCTTGTTTCATAAAAAGCATATATAGAATAAACCTAACCATAACTGAAATAATAAACGTGATCACATAATCATTCTTTATTGTGTATGAAACCTGAAACGAGTCGTCAATACTTTAAATGAAAATATTTCACTGTCGACGGATAGGCTGCAAACGTGGCTATGAAATGCAATAGCCTTAAGGATGTGATATCTGGCCTATTATAATGCACAGATTTACAATCTGTGACACAACGTAAACTATAAAGACGTTTATTGGCTGTTCGAATTACTCAACTGCAAGATATACAGGGTGGTAACGTAGCTCCAGTAGATGATTTATTAAAACCTCAACCTGTCAAGCCGCAGATTCCACGCACAATTGGTTTTTAGTTGTTGGTTTTTAGGCTCCCGATAATCTTACTGCGGCTTCATCAATAAACTGTCATAGAAAGTAGCCTACTGAGTAACATGAAATCGATAATATTTTAATTCACATCCAATACAAAGTTGCGGATTTAAAAACATACTTATATTTTCTATGGTTCTGATAAACAGTGGCAAATTTTTTGATGACTAAATAATAACTACTTAGTCTGGCCATAAATACTGTTACAATTGAAAATAAACAAAATATTCCGAAATCCTGTTCGATAGCAAAATATTTTATCTCGGGAGTTGGAGATAGCACCTAGAACCATGTCGCGTATTTTAAAAGATGACTTAGGACTTGCAGCCTATAAGAGACGTACTGGTCATTTCTTAACTGACTAATTAAAAAATGAATAGGGTGGTAAAATCGAAAGAAATACTGAAGCGGTACGCAAAGGGAGGTGACAGAAAAATTTTGTTTATGGATGAGAATTTTTTTACAATTGAGCAACATTTTAACAAACAAAATGACGGGGTATTAGCTATGAAGGAGTGACTGAGCCATACTTTTGTGAAAAAGGTATCAAAACATCGGCACAAGTGTATCCAGATACCATTTTTGAGAAGGTAGCCCCTTAACAACACCATGTTTAATAACCAAGAATGGTCCTTCCAGCAAGACTCGGCGCCAGGTCTACGCAGTCTTGGTTGGAAACGAACGTCATCAAAGCTGAAGACTGGCCACCGTCTAGTCTCGATCTTAATCCACTGGACTATGATTTATGGTCAGTTTTAGAGAGTGCGGTTGCTCTAAACGCCATGATAAATTGGAGTCCCTAAAACAATCCGTACGATTGGCAGTGAAGAATTTTCCCATGGAAAGAGTGCGTGCTTCTATTGATAACTGGCCTCAAAGTTTAAAGGACTGTATTGCAGCCAATGAAGACCACTTCGAATAAACTTTAAATTGTTTTATATTTATGTATTAAACTAACACACTGTAAAAGTAATAAATGGTATTTTCAATAGAAAATTTTCTTTGTATCGGTATTTATGGCAAGACTAGGTCAAATTAAAATTATAGTATTATTTTTTATTTTACAAAATAACCAACTAGAATTGAGACGCACAACGTTACAACCTGTATATGAGCTGGCCATACTCAATTGTTGTGATAAGGTAAGAACACTCACATTGTACAATTTGTTTTATTGTTCGTTTGCGATGTATCGTTTACCTAAGTGTAATATGAATAATATGCTATTGTTCAGTACTATTTTACACATGACATACCATTAGAATTATACCATTATAAGCTTCTTTCAACATTTGTTCTTAGTTGTAGCTTCTAGCTTTCAAGAGTATAGGCGTATAGTTGTGAACAACAGTATATGGCAGTTACTGAAAACTTAAAGTTCTCATTGATTTCATATTGTCATAAACTGCTAACAGTCAGATTTGCTGTAACTAATCAAGCAGCAATCTTATTAACCGTGAGCTTTCAATAAGTTCATTATAAATTATAATTCATCTAAAAAATGTCCGTATGAAAATATTAATTGGGTAGAATTTTTAATTAACCAAATATTAAACTACTATTAATCTGTGAAGTACTTACCCACTATCCTTGCCACACCCGCGTTCTCGCGCGATATCTCAATAAGCTAAAAATTGAAATAAAATCAACGTGAAAATTTTGTTAACCATGTATTTTCCTATCTAGATTCTTTAGGCAAAGTATGATAAAGGACACAGGGAGAAATGACGAATGCTAAGTACTAATAACTTCTATTTATTTTCATGCTGACCTAACAAAGACGGTGATTTGTTATGTCTAAAGTGAATGATGGCTGGCGTTTATTGAACGAAGCTACCGTGCGCCTGCGCCGCTCCCTTTGAATAGAACATAACCCCCTTCCTAGATAAGCACTGTACGGTACCGAGGTACTCTGGGCTTACTCAAAATATTAGTTTGATTAAAATTTATTTGAAAAAAGTGTGAACAATTTGCGATCTAGGAATGGACCCGTATTAATAGACAACTATTGGTCCATATAAAATACGCCGATTATATTGATTTACTTTTGGACGTAAAGTGGTCTATCCGCCTATAGACACTTGCAATAACAAGGAAACATGACTTGATATTGCAGGTGCGTTGTCATCCTGAGGCCTAAGATGACATGCCGTCCATGCCCAGTAATTACACTGGCTACCTTCCCCTTCTATCTGAAACACAGCGAGCCTACCACCTAATAAACTAGGGCTCCTAGGGGTACACTAGGGCTTTTACACTCGGCTCGAAAACTTTTTATACTTATGCCTTTTTGGTGGTTCTATAATGTCTCAAACACAATTCATTAGCAAATTACCATTTCACAAGCAACATTTGTCAATGTTTCATTACGCAAACTAATGCTTTAACAAGGACATCAGAACGCAAACATGCATATGACAAGCCGGCATTTCAAAGATGCATTATTAATTAAATTTTTAACAGACATACTGAATGGCAACAAGTTACAAAAACCTAAACTACAATTACAAACTTTTTGTTTACTAAAATTTCATTTTGCTATTTTTCAAATTAAATATTATTAATTTATAAATTGCCATTAATATTTAATAATTTTTGCAATGCGCATCCAATCAACACTGACCTCGATTAACAAAGATAAGTCGTTTCTGCCGCATCGCCGGCCACTGCCGCGGCAATGTCTTTACATGGCTTAAAACATTAAAGTTTCACTTGTCTCCAATCTCCCTAACAGCTCAACTCACATCTTAACCCAAAATAGCTCAGATATAAAGTCCCTACGCAGAAATAGGGCAGAATATTAACGTCGTTTGAAGGACTCAGTAGCAACCGATCCTGGTGTCGAAAAAAGCTTGAAATATTTGACATGTCAATAAATACAATAGGTCATAGTTGCGCCAAACAAGATGATTTGAAATTGCCACCATTATAAGGTGCCAGTTATCTACAGAGCTAAAACGCAATAAAATAAAATAGATGTTTTTTTCCGAATTCACCGCATGTTTAAAATTGCTTACAAGTAGAAAAGTTTTCAGTTCCACATAAAATAATTTTCCCTTATTCATTCCTGAGGGATTGTCAGTTGTATGAAAATGAACGTTGTGTAATGATGAAAGCAACTTTATTTGGGCCTTTTTTGCGATGAAGAATATTTCAACAACTTTCCGATGTTCATTCCGGTATCGCTGAAATTTTTCTGTAAATAAATGCAGGAGCGGTGCATCTCTAGTTGAAATGGTGATATGGGCTTAAGCAATCTCAAACTTTAGCGTCATATTTACCCTTGGAAAACGTTCCTAAGAATGTAGAAGAAAAAAACTGACTCCTTTTCATTGATTTATTTTCATAGCCACTTTAACGGTGAACTCTATTGTTGGTTACAAAGTGGCCACTCGTTGCAGGGGACGTTTTATTGAATGAGAGAGGAACAGCTACCGTTTACATTGAATAGGCCATAACTCAGATATGAGTATTTTACGAATATGAATGTGATTATTTTCTAGTTGTTTTAACGTTGTTAGAAGTTATCGTGTTCGGGCTTTGTGAAATAGTTTCTATGAATTGTAAGGTTTATTTTGCAACAGCTTTACACGTCCCATTGCTGGGCAAAGATCTTTTGGCTTAATCATAAGAGAGGTATGGGCCATTACACCAACACCGGTGGTGGAGAACGGTTGCAGTAAAATCCTCGTTTTACCACTTCGGATTTGCGTTATTGAAGTAAAGTATTATTTCATAAATCTCAATTTTTTACAGGATTAATTTTTAATCGTATCGTTTTGTTTTCTTTCCTTTCGAAGAGAAATGATCTGTAAAAGGCGAGAAACTTGAAATCTTCTTTGTTTTTAACTGTAACTCGATTTTCGCAGGCTGTGTAGCGCGCGCGTATATTAGGTAGCGTATGCTTGTGTGATACCATTTACCATAAAAGGCACTAAGAATTACATATAGTACGTCTTATTCATCTTCAATGCAAACCCTAATTAACGTGGCACATGTTAACGGGTCGATGGCAGTAATTATATACCTTCAAATCCAGTCATCCAGAGAGTGCAATATTCATGCGAAAGCTTAGGCGTAAACCGATGGAGTGCGCCGATAAAGTCAGCTGTGTGGGCATATCCGACTTCGTGGTTGCTTTCCACGTTAACTATTCATAAATAAACTCCGTTTAAATAATGACTTAGGGTTTGACAGTAGGCTGCGACGTCGTAACAGCTCCTTAGTGTGTGGTAATCGTTCAGTAAAACGTCTTGCTGAATGTTACACTTTAGTCTGAAACTTGACTAACTATATTATTTTTTGATCTAAAAAAATTTTCGTGATGCGATCTTTGATTAAAGAAAGAAAGAAAGAAAGAAAAAATATTTTATTTAAATAGGCCACAAAGAAGCACTTTTAAATCGTCAAAAAAAACACATTCCTACAACCATCACAAAAAAAATATTAACTAACAACGTCATAGTCTCTGTCTGTCTGTCATGTCTGAATTTACACCGGTTCCAAAAGTTGAACTACCGAGAAGATTCCGGCAACAAACTCGTGTAGTCACTCTTTTTAAAATAAATATTCAAATACAATGTTTGTAGTTAAAAAAATATATAACTTTTAGCAGTGCAGTGCCGCCCAGCGATAAAAATAATTAAAATTAGAAGAGAATCTATATCATCGTACCGACAAAGTAGGTACCCAATGTCAAAAGTATTATAGTTATTTTCAAGCTATCTGACAATGCACAATCACAAAATAGGTATACAGAGGTTAATAGTCATAATACTTACACGTAAATAAACTTAAAAACATTTTGGAATTTTAATGTTTCCACGCATTCTTATCATCTAAATATTCTTGGACCTTATAGTAGCCTTTTTTCATTAAAGTTTGTTTGACATATAACTTAAGTTTGTGAAAAGGCAGTTCAGTTACATTTGGCGGGACTTTGTTATAAATGTGTATACATTTCCCCATGAATGAGCGACTTGTCTTGTGAAGTCTAAAACTTGGAACAGCAAGTTTATTTTTATATCTAGTGTTTAAGTTATGAATATCACTATGTTTTGAAAAGGTATGTTTATATTTGTGAACATAAATTATGTTCTCATATATATATTGAGAAGCAATGGTCAAAATATTAATTTCTTTAAATAAATCTTTTAGTGAATCACGTGGCTTGAGTCCGTAAATAGCACGCACAGCCCTTTTTTGTAAAATAAAAATGTCTTCAATGTCGGCTGCTGTGCCCCACAATAACAAGCCATATGACATGACACTGTGGAAGTAACCAAAGTAAACAAGTCTTGCTGTTTCAACATCACACAAAGACCTAATTTTTTTAACAGCATAAGCAGCTGAACTAAGTCTTTTAGATAGGGACGAGATATGAGGATACCATTGTAAATGAGAATCTAACTTAATTCCCAAAAATACTGTAGAGTCAACACATTCAATAGTTTCTTCATTGATTTCAACATGAGTACTAACCTGCCTTACATTTGGTAAAGTAAATTTAATACACTTTGTTTTCTTTGAATTTAACAATAAATTATTATTTTCAAACCAGGATAGCACTTTTGAAATGGCATTATTTACATCCTCAAAG
Organism: Nymphula nitidulata; assembly: GCA_947347705.1. NCBI lineage: Eukaryota > Metazoa > Arthropoda > Insecta > Lepidoptera > Crambidae > Nymphula > Nymphula nitidulata. The sequence continues at coordinate 15,638,660 of OX374629.1, forward strand.
AGAAGAGAAGATCCTTAACGTACACCCCTAAGTCCACCTAGTCAACCTTTTCTTCTAATCAAGAAAGCGTTCGCGCAGTGCTTAAGAAATCGTACATTGAATACTCAACTCTATTGCAGTCCTAATTGCCTCCTCCTTGACTCTTAAAATACTCCGATGGAATAGAACCATGCCATACAAGTCTTAAGGAATGTTTGAAGAGTACACAAGCTGAGAAATGATGTTTAAATCCTCTGGCTTCAGTAATGATCATGTGGCACTCATTATGCTATGGTAAAAGCTTATGAACAATTGAATGTACTGGTACAAAAAGCATTAGCAAAATTTAACAAAATATTGTTATTACTTTGGTACATTCTATGTCTTTGCTGATTTGGTAAAAATGCTCGAAAAGAAGTATTTAAAATAAATTACTTTCCTACTGACAGAATAATTTACTATGGTCACAGTCATTCCTTACTCCTCCAAAGCTCTCATGACAATTACTTAGCAAGTGATCGATGGAGTTTTGCCACGTCCTGCATTATTGTTTGGCATACATTTAATATGGCGCTTAAAAGGATTCGAAATAAATTATTAGACGAATAACTTTAATGTTTTTATGACGGTCTACTTTTAAAGTATATTTACAAATTAGGAAACATAATGTACCAGTTTGTTACGAAAATAGACTAGGAGCTCATCTCTCTAAAAATGTTGTCGTATTTAAGAAAGAAAGAAATTTATTCAACGTCACACAAAGTAGGTATACACATTAATCATATTCATAAGTAACGAAATTGTAAATTGGAATTTCGAATAAGTAATCTTAATTTTAATTTGTTTTGACGTTATTTTAATTTTATTCTTTACATATGCATAAGATCAAATTTTTTGGTAATTATTTTAATTTAGACGGGTCAAGGTTCCATCGTAGTTTTCCCATCATAGTATCGTAATGACACACGGAGGAAAGTATACAAATATTGATGTTTAGCATAAAGAAAAACCAGACATATATTTAAATTTACTACTTATTTATTAGCAACTACTTTCAAGACATTTTTGAAAAGTCGCTTGTTTAAAGCAATGAGACATGTGAGCCAAATGTTGGAGGCATATTTTTTAAAAAGTTGCCTGCCTGATCCTGATAAGATATGCAGGTAATAATGATCAGCATTTTTCGGTATCTGTTATATTTACATCAAGGTATAAAATAAACGCCTTGTGTAAGATGTTACAGTGGTAAAAAATTCATGAAGGTGTTCTGTAGCGTATGGCGAGTTAACTTTCAATGTATGGAATGTACAGTCAACAGCATATCAAGCGTAACAGTTTGACCTAGAGACCGCACTTACTGAGCTCGTTATAGAGGTGGATTTCGTAGTGCAGTGTTACACTTTATGTGCTGTCGTCTGTGCAAAAACGTGGCGAGTTTACTTTATGGCGACTTTACTAAGAACTTTTTACCTGACTCTAGAATATTATGAGGATTATTTAAACAGTATTTCAATATGAAGATTGTAGCTGTTTTCATTACCTAAATTAATTTAGATGTTGATGTATCCAGAAAAGTGAAGGTATATTTTGTAAAAAATACTTTATCTATCTTTATTGTTTTCGAATAGAGATTTTGTTATGATTAATAAAGTAAGAATGTCAAAGTCAGTTTTACATTAGATAAATATTTTTTGACAGATGTTTTAAAAATTTGTACAGAAAACTTTACAAATTATGCCATTAAGGCATAATTTGTTAAGTAGCCACTAATCAGGCACGATAGTTTGTTTTGCTGAGGAACCGCCAGAGGGCTGGTACGAAACGAATGATTAATATAATCGCAAAATTATAACAATACCTAAAAGACGTAAAAAGGCTTTAAACATCGTGATGCTGAATAAAGTTCTAAAAAAAAAAAGATTTTGGACATAAACTTAGAAACCAAAAGCAACCTTTTATATTGACTTACCTAAGCTATACAGAATCGATTCACTTTTAGTTCAGCCTGTCCAGTGTCTTTCAAAAACCAAGTAAGAAAATACTTGTAACTTTAATCATGAACACAAACACAAATTATGGTTGAAAGCTTACTGATTATGCTAGCTTATTTCAATTGTCATAAACACCCAAGAGTCTAACGCCGCCGTAAACCCAGACACGACAGACAGACATTATGACATTGTTAGCTAACGTAAATTCAGACATGACACAGACAGACACAATGACGTTGTTGATTAATATATGTTTTGAGATAGTCATAAAAGTGTGTTTTTGACGATTTGAAAGTGCTTCTTTGTGGCCTATTTAAATAAAGATATTTTGAATTTTCTTAAGCGATTAAATTGATATAATCAGTTTTAATAAAAAAAGATTCCACAGTAAATTACTTTAAATGAGATAGACATTAGTATATTATGTCGAAAGAACGCGTGTGTAACACCATTGACGCAATCGATCTATGTAACGAATCAACATAACATTAGTGTACGGTCATGGAAGGTGGATCATTTCCGGGAACATTAATCCTTCTAAGGTAAGTTTTAACAGGTTTAATTACAAACTTTTTATAGTAAATAAGAAAATGTTTGGTACCACTGCTATGCTAATTTTGTTGGCAGGCTTATGGTATGTCGCGCATTCGTCAGATTCTTTGTTGAAATAAATTGCTTAATGTTTTTTTATTGAACATAAATAATTTATTCCTCATTTGTAGACTAAAAAGTATTGATATCTTACAGATTTCTTTATAAATTAGTTCTTTATTATTAAAATAATTCGCAATTTGTCTTATTGCAGTATAAGCTAATGTTGTACTTCCCAGTCTATAATTTTCTTTTTACAATTTATTTGTCTTTGGTATTATAGTCATGCGAATCATATTTGTTTGCATATCAAATACTCACGCAGACGTCAAGACAATGAAATGTGAAATACACTGTCTTATTTGGTATCCATACTTTTATCTGTTAGAAATGCGAAACTAGCTCTGTCTGTCTATGTGTCCACTACGTTTTCATTTCTAAGCCGCTGAACTAATTTAAATGAAATTTGGCATGGAGATAGATTACATCTCGAGAAAGGACATAGTCAACCCTTTGGCGGGATATTAGACTCCACGTGGGCGGAGTCGCGGGCGGGCCGACTGGTTATTTATCAATGAAAGAATTTTCCTTTAGATGAATGTTCAACATATCCGAACAAACTTTGACCTTAACATCATAATTATTATCATTAGTGTCGGGTCATAATAAAAACTTCTTTACCGTAATAATCCTCTCAGTATATCGCCAGTAGCATTCAGTGAATGCCGTCATCATGTTGGCCGGCGTCCGTCATCCCGATCTCGCCAAGGCTTACCTGGAGGGAGGAGAGAAGAGAGGAGAGTTATTAATAATCTTAATCAAATCAGTCTTCCAAATGTTATCCTAACATTATAATACACTGGAGTAGTATTATTCTCTTCTCTGTGGTAGTGCCTCCGCCTTACGCTAAATACACAAAAGAGACGTTCCAAAAATGTATAGAGACCCGGCCAGGTCTATGTACAGTATACTGAAACAAAGGTAAAAATATGCTGAACAGTGTTCAATTGACCGTTTTCTATTTAGTTGCTTATTTATTTATAGAAAAAACTGCAACACAGTCAAATATTCATCATGGCACCTATGTCTCTTTGGTGACGTTTAGTTGACTTCCATGTCGCCCACCATACTGCCATATTGAATAAAGGTGAAATTGGCGAAACATTTCAACTAATGTACTAACTAGTACAAATAAACTATTCATCAAAACCAGTTATTGGTATTATTCCCGGATTAAGGAGATTTTTCCTGATTTTTTCAGATAGTGTGCATTATACCTGGCCGGATATGAAACATCTCCTTTTGAGTTGCGTTCCCCCGGTGAGAAAGGCGCCAAGAAACCGTTAAGTTGAGAGCAGCGGTAGCATTGGAGATGAGTCCAATGCTATGAACTAACGCTTTCTCATATTTTTTACAGGGTAGGTAACACGTGAGTGTATTATACGTTCGTAGCACCGTGACCACTCTACGGTGCTACGAACGGCTTATAGGCTACGGTAACCCCTTACCATCAGGCGGACTGTACCTATAGTATATAGATTTAAAGCTATTGATTTATTTTGTCATGTTAGACAAACATCGGCCTATACCACCTCCGGCAGGGAGTTCATCCTCACAAATTGCAACCAAAGTGGTCACGCACTGTATGATTTCAGTTAAACTTTCTCTCACGTACGCTCAGATTGTTGTATGAGCTTCCTACAGAGGTTTTCTAAAATGAGTACAGCATGAGGTTCTTCAAAAAAAGCGTGAAAAGGTTTTTATAGGTGTATGTAGGTTTATGGTGTTGCAAGCGTCCATAGGCTACGGTAACCGCTTACCATCAGGTGGCCCGTATGCTTGATTGCCACCTTAGTGATATAAAAAAACCAACGTACGACATCCAAATCAGCTTCATTTTATTACGACATATAATTCAAGGAAGCACTTCTAAATTTTATATGCTTCAATTAGTAAACATCTGGTTTTCTATTCGCATAATTTCTACCACTTTGTAGCGTCCGCGTCGAGTTTGTTGGGTAAAATAGATTATCTTTTTGTGTCTCACTCATACATAACCTATTGCAAAAGTGATGGATGGATTGATTTTGGAAAGTGTTTAATTTGAATTAGTACCTAATATAGCCCCAAATAGTTATCATACTTTAAAGTACGACTAAAAGCCCAATTATACCACGCAAGTGTCTTGCCTGTTGCGTATAATTAAATTGAAGCAAGAAATGACTTGCACAGTCTAATGTGTTTTATTGACTATGTAGGCAAGAAATTTGCATCTTGTAAATGGGCCTGAGCTCGGTGGCGTATTGGTTTGAGTGTTCTGGTTTCGATTCGAACAAAGCAACTTTCGCCATTGTTGATCCTGGGATGGGTCAATAACGTTAAGCCGTTGGTCCCGGTTGTTCCTGCAACCGCTTAAACCCACCAACCTGCATTGGGCCAGCGTGGTGGTGCTATGGCCCAAACTCGTCATGTGTTTCTTCCATGTAGGAAGGCCTGTGCCCAGCAGTGGGACGTATTTAAATTATGCTCACGCTTTAAAAATTATGTATCCTAAATTATGTTTCAAATTTTGTTCCAAAACCTATTCCCAAACAGTGGCAAATTGCTAAGGTAATTTATAGGTTAGGATATAAAATGTGAGTTCTCAGTTTTATACTTAAGTGCTGTGCGGTACACTAAGCAAGTTAGCATTGTGACAACATCTAATGCTTAGCAACAAGTGACGTCACGCGCTCTGATGTTGTCACTTGCCAAGTATTCTGTGCACGTGACCCATGAGAGTGAATTAATTGCACTTTATTTATTATTTCAATTCCTTGATAAATAGTAATCTATTGTTTCTTAAGCGGCAAAATCATATTTTAATTATAATTTATAATACAGACAACATCCCTACTGTCAGGATTGGACAGTGAGTAATATTCAATGTCTATAAATTGTTATTCCTGAAGTACTTAATGTTATTAATGACTGCATTGATTATTACGAAAGCGTCCTGGACAAATTTTGTCTGGGTACATCTAGACAGTTGTATAGACGCCAACGAGTCTGCCTGCCCACATGGAGTGTAATATCATGTCTAGCTACTGGCATTGCGCAAATGAAATCTCCTGCTCATAGACATTAACATGTCATGTGTTGGTTTATTGCAAAACCTAATTTACTCGTATGATTAAGTGAAGAGCTTGAGAGTGTAGTGATTTGAGCACTCTCGTTTCGATTAGAAAACAAAGCAACTTTCGCCATGGTCGATCCCGGGATGGGTCATCCGAAAAAAATCTAATCTTCGAGCTCCTCCGTGCACGTTAAGCCATTGGTACCGGTTGTTACTTCAACCGCTTTAACCCACCAACCTGCATTGGGCCAGCGTGCTGGTGTTATGGCCCAAACTCCTCATGTGTTTCTTCCCAGAAAGGCCTGTGCCCAGCAGGACGTACATAGGCTGGTGATGATCTTATTATTGTCACTACAGTAACGCATACTAATATTTACAGGCTTATAGTAGGTTTTGTTATTTGAAAACATCTGTCACACTCAGCATACGGTAATCAAAATGAAAGCTTGACAGGAACAGTTTGCGCCAAAACTCTAGGCCTTTCTGAAAACGGGTCGATCCACTGCGCAATATTAAAATACGGAATGGCTGAATAACGCGATATGGACGGTAGCTGCGGACAGCAGCGCAATACTGCGCTATTCAACTTCAGAGCGAGCTAGACATTTGGACCCGACCCCGAAAGTGATTGATCTGATTGTTTTGTATAATATATAGCATAATATCTAAAGAACTAAGAAAAAATATTAAAAAAGGCATCATCATAACATTATCTAGCTAGTGTAATAGTATAATATCAGTCGAAACTATGTCCAGTAAGTATGAGGAACTAATATCAAGAATTAATTTTCTAGAACTAGAAAATAACAGCTATAAGAACCTGATATCTACATTGGAAAGTAAGATCGATAGACTCGAAAAGTATAGCTGCTGCGCGTCGTTGGAAATTCGCAACTTGCCGAAACAGAAGGACGAAAATAAGGAGATTCTTATAAACATTATAAATGAAATCTCATCTACCTTGGGCGTTAAGAACCCTATACTTGAAACAGAGATTAAGGACATTTACCGGGCTAAGCCAGAAACTGTTGTGGTAGATTTCACAACTGTACACCGTAAGGAATCCTTAATATCCTGCTATAAGTTATTTAATAGGAGTAAGAGAGAACGCAAGGTACCCTTATTGAATTCAGGGCACTTTAATCTGCCGGGTCCATCCCGTGCTATATTTATCTCTGAGTCACTCACAAGTAAAGCTAGACACCTGTTCTTCCAAGCACGCGATAATGTTAACTTCACTTCATACATACTTTTTCTGCGGGAGGGGCCTAGTAACCTGTGGCACAGATTCCTCTGGAACCTATTTCAGGTACTAGACTCTTCACAAGGTAATTGTAATTTAAAATATTTATAGAAGTAAGAAGACTATTGTGAAGAGTAAATAAATGGTTTTTATTATTATTATTATTAATCATCATCATCATACCAGCCTATGATCTCCACTGCTGAACAAAGGCCTCCCCCATCGATCTCCAAATAAAACGGTTCTGCGCAGCCTGCATCCAACGGCTCCCCGCGACCCTGACCAGGGGTGCGATTCTGTAACGAATCTCGCACCTCACTTCGCAAGTCACTTCGAATTCAACTGTCAAATAGAGCAAAAAATGTATGAAAATTTGCTCTTTTTGACAGTTGAATTCGAAGTGACTTGCGAAGTGAGGTGTGAGTTTTGTTACAGAATCGACAAGCAGGTCGTCTGTCCATTTAGTGGGAGGCCGTCCTACTTTGCGCTTTCCTGTTCGTGGTCGCCATTCTAGGACTTTAACGCCCCACCGGCCGTCCATTCTGCGTGCTATGTGCCCTGCCCACTGCCACTTCAATTTGCTAATCCTATGAGCTATGTTTCTACTTTGGTTCTCTTACGGATGTCCTCATTTCTGATTCTATCTCGCAAAGAAAGAAACCAGAAATTAATATCTATTACGATTTGAATCTGGTAATAAAATACAATATATTAAATTGTTTTAATGTCTTCACTATTCTCTACCATCACAAGGTACATACAACACCTAATTAATTTGAAAGTCTATTTCTACATAAGTAAGTCGGAATATTAAAATTAGTATTGTCGGTTAGTTATTAATGAGATAATTTTTTTATTAACTTTAGTAATCTTTCGCAATCTTTAATTTTGAAAATGATAGATTTAAGAAGTTGGAAATTTGAAAATGGCATTTATATTTGTTAGTAAATCCACATTTACTAACAAATATAAATGCCATTTTCAAATTTATGATCATGTAACAAAAATAAGAAATACCTCAAGTTTGGCTTCCACGCGGACGTAATTGCAAACACATTTATGTTTATAAAGTCGTGTTTTTTTTAAACTGTAACGAGGCCTTTATTTAGCCTCGAAACTTTCTTAGAAACAAATCTTAGCCCGCAGATTGTGTTGGAACCTATCGTTGCGCATGCGTCAAACTGCCCATTTGACGTCATAGACGATGATAATATGGGATATATCATACTAAATATTTAGTTAAGTTACTTGGGAGATATAATTCATACGAGTAGCGATTATCATATTCGTGATTTGCTTGAAATCGTCGAACATGTGTGAAATACAAGAAAAGACATGTATTTTAGGCAGATGTATTTACTTTGCCGAGTTAAAAATATTTTTGTTTAAATGAAATAATACGTACAACGTTAAACATAGTTATTAAGGTTAAAAAATATAATAGTTTGACTTGGAATATTGAAATACAGCATAAATTTTTGTTTCTGTTTTTATTTTGTTAGAAGTTTAATTAAGGTAAGTAATTACTGAAATAATTTTATTTATCTAATACCAGTTTTGATTCAACTGCTATTGATATTGCAGTACCGGCAAAATAAATATTATCAATTCAATAATAATAGGTTGGCGAAAAAGTTACTTCGCATTTTTTAAGAAAAGTTTTGTGGTCAATTCCCAGTTCTTCAGCTACGTCGTAACTACTGATATGCCGATCTTGCTCCAGTTTTTCTAAAATGGCATCAATTTTATCCGCAATAGGGCGACCAGAGCGACGTGCATCTTTGACATCAAAATTTCCGGATTGAAAACGCTTAAACCAAATTTGTGCTTCTCTCACAGACACTGCACTAGGTCCATAAACATCGCAAATTTTTTTCGCGGCTTGCGTTGCATTTTTATCTTTTTTGTAGTAAAATTTTAAAATCTATCGAATTTCTTCATTAGATTCACTCATCTTGACAGTACGAAAAACAAATGAAAAACACACATTTTCCTAATTTGAATATGGAATTATCTTTTTTAAAATCTAAACTTTTAATAATACCAAAACCAGCCAGATACAAATAGTACAGCCAAAGAGATTTTATTACAAGTTCATACATACTATAATGCGAAAAGACTTTTCCCCAACCTAATATATATCATCAAATGAGGACGATGTAATTAATACCTTGGATTAAAGAAAGAGTAAGTATACTTTAAAAACAACACAATTTTCATGATAATTATGTATACATTGTAGGTAACGGCCAGCTTGAGCCATTTTATCCGTGCGGTGACGGATTAAGAATACAATTCACCGCCCCATTTCTTCCCGTGGGTGTCGTAAGAGGCGACTAAGGGATTACCGAGCTACCAACTGCTCGACTGGTGGTAAGGTCTGAACACCCGTCTGGTTAGTGACCACCTTACGCATGGCGTAAAACCCGCCAAGTGACCACTTATGGTCGCGTTCCGGGATCAGTCAGCGTACAACCAGAGCTTGGGGAGACGTTGCGGCGATGAATGCGGTCAGTGACGGCTTCCGTCTAACCAGAGCCAGGTGGACTGCGTTGACCCGCCGACCAGGGAGACCCGAAGAAACGGCTGTTCCGCTGGCCGCCCGTGGTACAGTACAGGGGCCCAAGCGAACCTAACCAGTTCGTGAGGCTGCCCTATCATGCCACGCATAATCTTCGGGTGGCCCGTCGTGCCGGTTGGTGACCGGGTGGTGGGGTCCCGGCGGCCATTCCCGGGGGGGTTCGGGGGCCCTTCCGTTCGGCGGGTCAGCGCTTTTCTACTGTCGGCTATTACCTGGGGAAACAGTTGCCAAACGCCGCATCTGGCACTATGCGTCGGCAGATTGGGACGGTATGCGGGATTACTTCGCATCTGTCCCTTGGAGGCAGCGCTGCTTCAGTGAGCTGGACCCCAACGCTAGCGCTACTGCTGTTGCTGATGAGATCATGTTAGGGATGGAGTACTATATCCCTCAATCCGATCTCATCAGTAGGGGTAGGCGTAACCTCTGGTTCAACCGCGATTGTGCCTTAGCTGTTGAAAACAGACAGTCGGCATACCGCGCTTGGATCAGGGGCCGAGCTTGCGGGGATCCCAACATTGACTCACTGAAAGCATTCTATAACAACGCCACCAAGTCCTGCAAAAGGGCCTTCATCAGAGCGGATGCACAGCGCGTTGCACGAGTTGGCCAAGAACTTCTTACGCATCCTACGGGAAGCCGTAGCTACTGGCGTCTGGCCAAAGCCGTGCAATCCAACTTCTGTCAACTCTCGCTGCCCCCGTTGAGATGTTCTGACGGCTCGCTAGCTCACAAGCCGCAAGAGAAAGCCGATCTCTTGGTAAAACTCTTTGCTGCTCACTCCCGAATCGATGACTGCAACTTACAGCCACCAACACTCTCCCACTGTGGCCACACAATGCCCGATATTCGTATTAGGCAATGTGATGTACGTGCGGAGCTTCAGTCAATCGACGTCCGGAAAACTAGTGGACCTGATGGCATTCCAGCGATAGTACTAAAAAACTGCGCAGCGGAGTTGTCTCCTGTCTTAACGCGGCTATACCGTCTCTCTCTCTCTTCTGGGTGTGTGCCGGAATCTTGGAGAGAGGCCAATGTGCAACCGGTCCCCAAAAAGGGAGACCGATCAGACCCAGCTAACTACCGCCCGATAGCTGTCACCTCAGTTCTTTGCAAGGTCATGGAACGGATCTTAAACCACCAGCTGATCCGATACCTAGAAGATCATACATTAATTAATGATCGATAGTACGGGTTTCGGCCGAAACGGTCAACGGGTGATCTTCTAGCGTACTTAATGCATGTCTGGGGTGAAGCTATTGACAAACGTGGTGAGTCAGTGGCAGTTAGCCTTGACATTGCCAAAGCGTTCGATTGGGTCTGGCACAGGGCTCTTCTCTCCAAGCTCCCGGCATACGGTCTGCCCGCTCAGCTTTGTAACTGGATTGCCGGCTTCCTGCCTGAGCGAAGAATCCGTGTCCTCACAGATGGATACGCTTCGCGGTTCATGTCAGTGAATGCTGGTGTACCACAAGGCTCTGTTCTATCCCCCACACTCTTTCTTCTTCATATCAATGACATGATTCCGTTAGGAAACATTCATTGCTATGCAGATGACAGTACAGTGCATGGGGGATATTACGGTCGCCCAGGGGCTGGGCGCGCTGAAACCGAGAAAGAGAGGGAGAATCTTACTATTGAGCTCAACAGGGTGTTGAACCTCGTATCTGAATGGGGATCTAACAATCTTGTTGAGTTCAATGCTAAGAAAACACAGTCGCCGTTCCTTCCCCTTCCGTCTCTTCAGGGCACGACTCTTTCGGCACAGGGCTCCCTAAATTTGCTAGGCATGGAGATATGTTGCGATCTGAATTCCAGGAACTACATCGAAACCGTGATCAAAACAGCCTCACGGAAGCTCGGTGTCCTGAACAAGGTGCGTCGATTTTTCACGTATGACCAATTATGCCTTCTCTATAAAACTCAGGTCCGGTCTTGCGTGGAATATTGCTCGCACTTGTGGGATGGCTCCGCCAAGTACATTCACGATGCCCTGGACAGATTGCAGCGTCGTGCTGTTCGTATCATTGGCGATGTAGAGCTCACCAACAGCCTTGAGCCTCTGCAATTGCGTCGAGACATTGCGTCGCTTAGCGCCTTCTATCGGCTATATCACGGAGAGTGTTCTGAGGAGCTATTTGACCTTATCCCACCTTCCCCCTTCCTACTCAGGAGCACGCGTGCCGGTCTTCGGAGTCATCAATTCACTGTCTCCACCTCAACATCACGTACAAAGAAATTTAGTAGCTCTTTTCTTTGTCGAACTTCCAGAACTTGGAATTCTTTGCCGGCACATGTATTCCCTCCTTCCTATAACATGGGTTCCGTCAAAAGAGGCGTGAAAAAGCACAAGGTGCGCAAAGGCAAGGTGGAAGCGGCTAGAGCAGTGTCTGAACTGCACTAGCTGTCTTCGCATATGGACTCTTCTTACCGCTTCACATCAGGTGGTGTTGAGTCATTGGTCGTGCTTTCTATAAAAAAAAAAAAAAAAAATTTATTCGATCATATACTTAAAGTCTTATATTTGTCTTTTTATTGATTCGCACTGAGGGCTTAATGTCAAAGTTTATTTGATTGAAATATGATCAAAAGTTAACAAAGTAATTTTTCTATACCAATAGATTATAATTTTTGCCTAAACAGTGTTTTCCAAATAATCTCACTCGTACAACATCAAGGTGGACAGATATGTTGAAACTGAATTACGCTTGTAGATATTTTAAATTTCTTTTTAACATTATAATGGATGTTTGTAAGATTATAAAAGTATTTAAATTCAAAAACGGTTTTTTTTCAGTTTCAATTCTGTCACATATATATAGATGAACATTGGTATTTCTATTATCAATAAGTATTTCAAACGCTAGCTAAACGAAATATGGCGGGGAAGCCCCTTGCTCCAGTAGATAAATGATATCGGAAACGATTATACGACTTATCATATAAAGTAACTTCGTCTAATACAGTTGCGACTTGCTGCGATGTGTGTTGTAAAACTGTAAACAGTGATAAAATAGTTATTTTTACAACAAGTGAGCAAAATTATTTTTTGTAGCGAGTGCTGATGTTAAATCACGAACCAGCGAAGTAGTCTAAAATTGAATCACGAGCATATTGAGTGATTCACAATTAGACTACTGAGCGCAGTGAGTGACTTAAAGGTACAAGACAAAAAAAAATGCTGTCGTGTCAAACATACAACTTTTCACCTCTTCAGCGAGAATATTGTTTTGTGTAAGATACATAAACAATATTATTCAGCCGTTAAACAATCATTTTCATCACTCGATGAACTCATTTTTGTAATTAAATTAACAAAATAATCACAATTAATTATTGTTTACCGAATTATATAGTTATTAATATGTTTCAAGAAAACGTCCATAAATTAAAATAGTTAAGCTTATAAACTAAAATAATAAAATTACATAGTTGTGCGACTAGCGCTAGTCCTGAGTTTCGGAACGCGCTACTGCCTATCTCAAATTTATTTAAAAACTTACTTTGCCTCACGCTCGCTGCTAAAACCGGTTTTCCTTCGAGATTTTACGAAGCAAAAGAGCTATTTTGCTGCTGGAGAGGTAAAAAAACTTTTTTTTTTTACATAAATGAAGTAAAAAGTTGTGTTACACACAGACATAATGCCAGTGTCAGTGCGATAGAGCAGTAAATAACCATTTGATTACAAGACAAGACAATTATAGGACAGTAACAAAATTTTTAAGGTACCTACTTGTAATATTATCAGAAGAAAAAAATATTTTATCGGTATCTATTGTTTTACGTTTTTATAGTAAATAACGTTGTAACGTAAATAAAGGAAGGTCAAAACACTATTATTGGTAAGCTTTTTAACAATTTTTATGACGACAAAGTTATATGCGTGACCGACAGCAGTAGTATATTCATTCCAACGCTTAAAGTAAATTCATAATCACCTCTGAAAAAGTCATAGGAAAGCCAAAATCCTGAAATTCGCTGACATTGACGACTCAATTATTCCAGGTACTTTAATACCAACTACTACATCGATTTTGATATTTCTATGGGAATACAAAAAAATAATCAGTTTCTAAATGACAGCGTGGTGAGTAGCACACATCAAAAGTGTACGCAGTTGGGCACACAAACAGTTGCGAGTGTTAACTGTATACAGTCGACCACAGAAGTAGCTGAACACTTTAGTACCATGTCACAACGACTCTAGCGTCTATAGTACGGTAGCAACTATAATAACTAGTAGCCGCGGGCGGCTACTAGTTATTCATAAATATAGTAAAATAATTTCTTTTATACTATCGCGTCATAAAAGATGCATAGGTAACATTTAAGCTTTCAAAGAGTATACATGTATATGTCGCAGCCGTCTAGTTAAATTAGCCACCCAATTGGACGGCTACCCCGTTGATTAAACGCCGGCAACCAACTGAATGCCTAGCCGGGATAGTTAATTGAACTGGGCTCACTTACCGTTTAACGACTCGGCGTATTGAATGGATCATCTTGTATTGAAAAGTTTTGGTTGAATTGGTAGGTTTAAGGTTTTTTTTTATCACTTATAACCGACATCGTCTTGGTTCTAAGTGGTTATAAAAAATAACCCCCAATCACTCAAACAGTCACACAAAAGCTCTTCGGTTTAAATGACCTGCCTAGGCGTCCAATTAGATGGCTTATTTTAATCATACGGCTGACATGGCGTTCAGCCATCTGGTTATACGTTGCGCTCAATGACTTGGCTGTTGTACTTCAGCCGTTTGATTAAATGTCGGCATTCAATCAACGGGCTAGCCGTCCAATTGGGTTGCTGATTTAACCAGACGGCTGCCACACATATATATATATATATATATATATGTCGGTATGTTTTTAATAAGCCTCGAAGTATGGTGAATCTTAGAAGAAACTTAAAGAGTAGAAACATTTTGTTGCTACTGAAATAGAGTCCATATATTACGTCTATTTCAGTTTTGAGTACTTTACTTTAGGTACTAGGCAGTTATTAATATATTGTAGGGAGTTTCCATTTACAAAGTCACGTCCGTTTTGATTTTATTATTGACTGATAAAGTAATGTCTATTTTTGAGGTGTGAACGATTAGCTGTCAATATCATTGAAAGGATCGTTGTACTCAAATAAACATTATCAATCGTAGACGTAATAGACTTTGCAAATAAACTCGGGCATACCTGCTATGACGTTATATTTGATAAGCTAATCGTAATACTTAACAGTGGATAAAATACGTTACAATTCCTTATAAGGTGATATTTTTGTTGTACAAACAGTTAGTTTGAGACGTAAAATATAATATATAATTTACTTTAATATTCTGTAAGATTGAAGTTTTTTTTATATCTACAGCTTGCTTGATGGTTTATTTCCTATTTAATGAACTAATTAAGGTAATTAAATATTAGTCCGTTTTTTTGAAAAATGGAAAAAGGGGAGTAAGGTACCATCTTTTAATTTACATAAATCAAGAGAATTGATTTCATTCTTATTTTTGCTTTTGTAAATTACTTCATTGATTAACTCAACTTTATCATAGGTAAGTATTTGAGGTATTGAGGAGCTCGGTGGCGTAGCGGTTCGTGCGCTTTGGTTTCGATTAAGAAAACAAAGCAACTTTCGCCATGGTCGATCTCAGATGGATCAATCATAATTTGTTATCTCGAGCTCCTCCGTGCTTTGGGAGTCACGTTAAGCCGTTGGTCCCGGTTGTTACTGCAACCGCTTTAACCCACCAACCTGCATTGGGCCATCGTGGTGGTGTTATGGACCAAGCTCCTCGTGTTTCTCCCATGTAGGAAGGCCTGTAGACAGCAGTGGGACGTATATAGGCTGGTAAAGATGACGATGAACCAAAAATATAAAATTGAAAATATTAAGTAACCCTCGGCCTCATTAATCATCTATCTAACACCATCTCATTGAGACTATTCTTATGAGCCCCAACACGCTATATCTGCTGTAAGTTTCTGAAGAATTAGACATCCCGCAGACTTTTTAGCAATGAACAGCTCAAGGTTAGTATGTCATGGGAATTACCGAAGTGACTGTACACCAAATTTCAAATCAATCGAATCTGTGAAAGTTAGTTAAACCCTTTTATCATGTAGAAAATTAGCCCCTGGTGTCTATAGTACCATTAAAAAAGGTACTAGTTCATACCGTGTATTTACTTCTTTATTTTCATTTAAAAACAAATTAACAACGTATTTTTCTAAAAACAATGCGACTGTAATGTCGCCTTGAATTAACTGCATTGGCACATATTTCCAATCTGGAGTACCAGGCTACCATAAGTATATCAGAGGGTATTTATTGTATGTACTCGTACGATTATTATATAAATAAAATTAACAGTATGCTAAACATCACCTTTAAAGATATAGTAGCCTGGTACTTCAGGGGATGGTCCAGCTACATACATACGATATTTCGATTTGAGATCAGTTTTCTTTTTTTTACTAAGGGAACTATTGTGAAGACAAGATAATACATCGCGTGCCAAGAGAAATTAATTTTCCCGTGACACTACTAAGGCCACTGTAGTGTCACAGGAAATTCTTATTTACCCATGGCACTACCGGTAGTGTCATGGGAAAGTAAAATTTCTCATGACACTACTGGTAGTGCCAAGGAGTACCTTATCTTATCTTATCTTATCATGGGGCCGTGACTTTGCCACGATGCACTTCGACCCTTCGGGATCTTTTGTGCCACCCCTGCCTTCACTCCTCCCACGTCCTGAATATAGCTGCCATAAGCTTCACTATATCTTTGGCGTGAAAGAGTCTATAGTCTACTGGCTTTGGATACGCCACTTCCAGAAGACTCATTCGGATCCTCGCCAGGGCATCGCATTGACACAGAAGATGTTCCATCGATTCCTGGCCTTCACCACATGCCCGACAAGGTTGTGCAGGGGAAATTTGCATTTTGTGTAGCATATAGTTGGTGGCAAAATAGGAGTACCTAGTGCCTAAGGTAATAAATGGAATTATCTTATACTATTATATGTATATGTTTGCCCGTCTTTGGTACCAATGGTACTATTGTTACTAGAATGTATCGGTAGTACCATCGATGGTACTAAGCACACATAGTAGTATCACTAGTACCATTGATGTTACAAATCAATGGTACTATAGACACCAGGGGAAAGTTATCTGATAGTCATCAAACGCCTGAACTGATCATCATAAATTATAGCTAAGAACCACCCTAACCACTTCATTCGTTTAGGAGCTACGATACGATAAGTCTATAGCAGACTGACACACAAATACACGATATACAGATACACCCCTATTTTTTCATCGGGGGTTAAAATTAAAGTTGATTAAAGATTCGCCATTTGGCTCAATCAAATAAACTGTAATTACCCCTTTGCCAAATTTTGGTTTTTACAAATGTAACCGAAGTAAATTAGTTAAAGACATATTTTTTTCAGTGTAGGTACCTAAGTGATTGGTTAAATGGAAAACCTAAATTCATTGTAGTTTGATTTGATTTTAAATCCTTCAATAATAAGTTTGTTTATAATAAGGCTTACTTAACGTATGACTAATTAATTAATTAACGATTATAAAAAAACTACTGATTTCATTATATTTCACATAGATTTTACGTCTCCATTCGGTGCGCTTTAAAGATTATTATCACAATACTATTTAAGCTAAAGCGAGACGTACGATGTATATTTTTAAAATGCGCCATTCTAGAGATCGCCGACATCCATTATTCATATTCAGTTGGTTTTCTTTTACTGTTGAAAAACAGCACGCGTAAATCACTCTGTTAAGTAGTTAGCTTATCATAATCATAAAGTAATGTTTATAAATATGACGGAGAGTCTGGACCCTTGTGAACAGAGCGGCGAGTGTTTTTTGTGTTTGATATTTTTAGATTTTCTTGCAGAAATCATTTAATGTTTATCTGTTACTTAATTAAACAATATGCAAGTAAGTACGTTGTTTATACAGGGTCGCGTTCCAAGCCTACAACTTTTTACTTTAAGGCCGTTCCGTGCCTTTCGGCATGACGTTTGGTTGTGACAACTACCCCGTTCCAAGCCTCGGAGAGTTGCAACTTTTTGGCGATCAATTTTGATGGTTAAAAAACACTCTGACGTTTAAAACGTCATATGTATTAGTGACCATCCGTCAAATCAGATAGGATATGTTAAATCTCAAAAAGGCACTAGTTTACTTTAAATAAAAGTGAATAAAAATTTAAATACTGACTTAATACAGAAAATTTAATGCGGAATGGAAGACTTCGTATTAGTTTTAGTTAATGATGGAACTCCTTGTCAAAATTTGAGGTTGTAAAAACAACTTGTGTGGTTCCACACCTTATAGCAAGACAAAAAACATCTCGGAGTGTTTGGAGTGTAGGCTCGGAACGCACCTAAGTGTGTTCCTAAAGTCAGAAATAAAATTTAAGGGGGTGGTTGTGTTCCTTGTCTATTAAACTTTGAGACCTTTCAGACCACTTTTATTTTCCGATTCAATAATACAGCCACTAACCGGCTCGTGACAACCCAAAAAAATGCGAACTATTCCGTATCGTACGACACACTACAGTTATACCACACACACACAAATACAACCCGCGCACATACTATGATATCGACCCCTCGCAACCACAAAATGCCAAAATTTTATTTTGGACTTGTACACACCCGCTATACAAAAGTGTACAGTGCAAGCAGTAGGAAAACAGTTAATATATTTAATAAAATATAGTCAGTATGCGAACATATCCTAACATTTCGCTGTTTATACTGATATTTTTAGAATTATATGAATGGTTTAATTTATTAATTCACCATTTTTTTCGTAATTTTCTTGCTACTGAGGGGTCTTATCTTTTCTTCTGGAACAACTACTGCCTTGCTATACAGAGCACATAACTTTTGACGATTCTGTAGTATTAGAATTGTCGACAAAAAATAAACTTTGTTCAATATATCATAATTTAAATAAATATTGATTCAGGAAGTAAGGAAATACCTGATAGTTTATATACAGAGCGGAAAAAATCTATGGGCTCTGGAGGGGAACTACTTTAAATCCTTTAGTTAGCTCATTTAACTGAAAGGAAACATTCCTTTATTTTTGAAAAGAAATAAAACTGCATTAAAAGATCTTCTAAAAGTCGCTTGTCTCACCCGGGAATCGAACAAACTAAAAATTAAAAAGTAAACCCTCGCTATTTTTTTTACGAATCGGTAGGATTTATGTGCAGGATAAAATTTATTTAACAAACACACTAATCTGCTGTACACACGACAGGACATCAAGTGTAACATTTGCACTACGAAAGCCGCCTCTATTACAAACGCAGTAAGGACGGTCTCAAGGTCAAACTGTTACGCATGATGTGCTGTCAACTGTACGTGATACTTATGAAATTGAATATTTATTACAAGTTTTGTATTAACTAACTAGTACTGAAATGTTCATTTATAATTATAACAAGTAAACCATACGTTAATTTTATTATCTCTCTAACATCCAAAGATATTGTATGAAATACAGGTTTGCTAATGTTATTTATCTCTAAGTACCTTATTAAAGACTTCGTTATGAAAATCATTAAATTGTAATAATAAATTTATGCACAATTCGTTCTTACACTAGCTAGGCAATCTGAAATTTGAAATTAGAACGACAACTTCCAACATTTTTAAAATCGTTAAAAATGTTTAATTGATGTTCGTAATTGATATTACTTTACACTTTTTTTTATTTCAAATACCAAACCTTTATTAAACAAATTTTATCCTGAGCAATAATCCTAATGATTCGTATAAAAATATATCGAGGGTTTACTTTTTTAATTTTTAGTTGGTTCGATTCCCGGGTGAGACAAGCAACTTTTAGAAGATCTTTAAATGCAGTTTTGTTTCTTTTCAAAAATAAAGGAATGTTTCCTTTCAGTAAAATGACCCAACTAAAGGATTTAAAGTAGTTCCCCTCCAGGGCCCATAGATATTTTCCACCCTGTATACACCTTTCTTATCTTTCAAATCTTATTATAATGTCAAAATAAAAAAAAATACAAAATTAAAAATTTCAAGTAACCCCTGGCCTCATTGATCATCTATCTAACACCATCTCATTGAGACTATTCTTATGAGCCCAAACACGCCTTAGCTGCTGTAAGTTTCTGACGAATTAAGCATTCCGCAGACTTTTTGATGGTATAGGATCAGCATAAGGTTAGTATGTCATGGGAATGTCACCGAAGTGACAGTACACCAAATTTCAAATTAATCGGATCTGTGAAAGTTAATAACCCTTTTATGATGTCTGATAGTCAAAATGAGCTGATAGTCATCAAAAGCCTGAACTGATCTTCATAAATTATAGCTAAGAACCATCCGAAACATGCCAGTTTTGAAACCAAAAAGAAACAGTATTAAAATCGGTCTTTTCGTTACTACGGCACCTCAGAGTTATAATAGATTTTTAATTTTAATTTAGCTTTTCTGACTTATAAATACTTATATTTATTCAGAAATATTGAGATTGTAATGTATTCACCATCTATCTATATCTAGATAGAAAGACAACTTGGTCAGGTCGCGGGAAGCAGCTGGATGCAGACTGCGCAAACCCGATCAGTTTGAAAATCGATGGGGGAGCAGTGGACTACATAGGATATGATGATGTTGATAGACCATTCCTGTACGAGTACAAAAACTGCTCTGGTTTTAGTCAATAAGTTTATAAATGATGTAAGAAGTAAAACACGCATCCTTTACAAATTGAGATGAAATCATTTTTCCTTATATACCTCCTAAGCTTGACCTACTGGTTTATCATCTGTGTTGTGACACTGATTCATGTTCCGTTGGCGCCACCCGTCACAGAATAAAGTATGGATTTGATAACAATATTTATTTGTACGAATTGCGGTCACAAAAGTGCTATTGACTCTCAGTATAATTTTGACGT
Organism: Nymphula nitidulata; assembly: GCA_947347705.1. Classification (NCBI taxonomy): domain Eukaryota; kingdom Metazoa; phylum Arthropoda; class Insecta; order Lepidoptera; family Crambidae; genus Nymphula; species Nymphula nitidulata. The sequence continues at coordinate 15,659,134 of OX374629.1, forward strand.
AGATAATATTTTGTTCGGTATTTGTATTTCAATTGCTAGAAAAGTATTTAGTCACCCTCAGGACGACTTATTAAAAAAAATTGAAATCGCGATAAAAAAAACGAGCTGTTTCATACAAACAGGTCGTGTGTATATTACAATTTATATGAAACATCTGAGTTTTGTTCGCAATATCAAGTTTATTTTTTAACAAGGCGTGTTTGGGGTAACCAGTACTGCCTTCTGCTTTCGTTTTTGAGAACTAACACCCTGTATAAAAAGTACAACTATTTTCGTTTGGTGAAATATAATGGGACTAGTTTTCATAATTATATCGCATCACAAAGAGCCTCGAAATTAAGTGTGATTTCATGCGAGCGCGACGCCTAAAAAGATGTATACGTCGCCTTGTTCCTCATATTTACAGATTTTGAAACTTTGTGTTTACTTTTCAGACGTGAATGTGCAAGATACGACCTCCCTTACCTTTACAAAATAATGCCTTCGGCTATTGATCCAGGATTACTATAATTCCTGAATATAATTATTTCTGATGAACTTTCCGCCCCATATATCCCTACTGATCCGCTCTTAGGGATAGTAGGATTTTTTCCATTTATTTAATTTAAGTACCTATATATCGGGGTTGTATAAGTAGATATATGGAATAAGGGTGGACGTCCCTATTCCATATATCTACTTATCGATCTCAGGAATACAAAAAAGTAATCTTCTGTAATACTAAGGTGTTACCCCAGTTGGGCACTCATAATTCGTATTAAGTATATTATGCAGTTTTGTCAGATTACAAAAAGTGGACAGACGAGTAACTCATTTATTCATATTCAAATGTTGATGACTGTTTGCGGTGGGCAGTTCGGCAGTCTGTGTGGCTCAAAGGCACAAGTAGGAGGCAGATAAGATCAAGATGCACCACCAAAAACACCAGGGCATTAAACTGAATTAGTTCCATGTGTCAATCATTCACCAACCTGATAACTCATTAGGCACATCAATCATTATGCTATTGTTTTTGCTAACACGTTGCTAATTTATTAGGTAGAGTGGATAATTAATACGGCATAATCGTTAACTTGTTGATTGGGGTGAACCAATTATTATTTGTATTTGACATAATTTTAAAGAGTCCATAACTTTATACTAAAATTTAGATAAAATCAGTTGACGGTTTTAATTTTTCTTATAGCGAGCCTCAGGTGGCAGTGGGCAGGTTATATTGCAAGGAATTGTTGGGGCAGGAAGGTCCTTAAGTGGCAGGCGCGTACCAGGACACGCAGCTTTGGTAGACCCCCCATGAGGTGGACCGACGATCTGGTGAGGGTCACGGGAAGCCGATGGATGCAGGCAACGTAGGACCGATCGATTTGGAGATCCTTGAGGGAGACTTATGCCCAGAAGTGAATGTTTCTCAGCTTAAATGTATTATGACAAGGGTGGCCAATAAGCATACGGCTCAGTACTAGACGAACGGTTACCGTAATCTATTCTACCTATAAAAACTAAGAGAAAACATAAATGTCCCTAATCTCAACCTAACACGTTCTCAATGAACTATGGCGATATTACACACTGCAGGAAAAAACACTCTACAAAAGGGTTAATTAGCTGTAATTTTCTGTGAGGTAATAATATTAAAAATAATTCATACACTCACACCTATTATCTCTCCCAAAGTTTGTGTTAAGGATACTAGGTAACGGTGAAATATTGACAGTAATATGTATCACATTATCAATGTTTTTGTGCGTGCATAACGCCTAGTTTATTATAACAATTACAAATTAGTACTTCGGTGGCATAGGGGTGATTGTGTCTGGCCGGACCCCAGGGTTCGATTCCCGCCTGGAGCATATAATTTTTTCATCGTTTCATTTATTCCTCTATGCCATACCTCTCTTAATAATTTTTGCTTCCAATAGTTCTAGTTCTAGTTATGTTATTGCACAAAGTACCTACAAAGCCGAAAAAAGCATTAAAAAGCAATTTATTAATACTAAAATTTCATTTTGTTTTATCGTTCTTTGTTAACATTGCTCTATTTCGTTACATGGTTTCAAATATAAAATGTTTAGTTAGTATATTTTTTTTCATCCTGGCAATTTTTATACTAAGTTAAATTATATTATCATGATCTAAGTAGAGCAGATTGATATTACATTGTGCTTATAAACAATATTCATTTTTATAACACATTGACGAAATATAAACAATATAGCGTCTTTAGTTCCAATGGGATTAGCCCATACCACGTTCCCATGCTTTTTTTATTTACATGAACATTAATTGTAGGTCAACTTCGCAACTTACGCACTTTAAATTATATTTCTGATTTTAAGTTGTTGTTTTACATTAGTTATCTTCTATCAGAGTCGCTATTATCGGTACCTACTAAAGCGATATAATCTAATTCGCAAATTATATTCCTATCACTGCTAAACGGTACTTTAACAACAATTTGGGTACTTCATATTTATTGCACATTCACTAATTATAATGTTAACATCCAATTAGGATATGTCAATGTCAATAAAAACACCGTGGGCAGAAGCGACCGGAGAAAAAATTGGTCAACTTGACAGGTTTTTTTTGATGAATCAATGAGCTGTAAAAACATAATGAAAGGACCCGATAACGGATGCCCTGAATACAAGCATTGAGCCCAGTTTCATTGAATATTGATATACCACACGTGATGATGTCTCAAAGTAACGTTTATGAGTATGAGAATTAATAATGGTTTTTTGTGGACAGCAGCTCGCTGCAGGAGATTGGAGTGCTTGAGGAATCGTGCACTCAATTATGGAAGTTAAACAAATATAGTTTAACCACAATGGGAAATCTATGAATACCTATGAATAGTTTCTCAAGTTTTTATAGGTAGTCAATATACAAGGCGGTAGGCCCGTATGTAGAGTCGTCTGGGTAGGTACCACCGCCTTTCTTATTTTAGCCGTGAAACAGTTCGCAGTATTTCGGATTGATGGGAAAGGTAGCCAGTGAAATTACTGGGCATGAAAGGCATTTCATCTTAGGCCTTAGGATGACAACGCTCCTGCAATACCAATAGATTTTTCCTCGTTATTACAGGTGTCTATAGGCGGCGGTTGGCTGTCAGCTTGTTTTTCATGTAGTTGTATATGAAAAATGTCTTTAATTTCTGTAAAATCGTACTTCAAGAAAACAAAATAAATAACCCTTTATACACACAGAAGATTGTCATTATGGTTTAAAAGATACAAACATTATCACGTACAGGGAACAAACAGCGCAAACCAAATACTTGTGGTCTTCCGCAGTCCTATGTTATTGTCTTTAAGCATTATGTTTCGGTACATGTTTATTACTTCTGACATACTTAGACTCGTATTGATGAAGTTGTGGAGAGCATTAACTGTGATTTGAGGTACCAACTACACTTAAAGTTATGTATGATTCCTTATTGCTTTTGGCATATATGAAAAAAAATTAAACAAAAATTAAAACCGACTTAAAAAAACTGAAAAGGATAAAATAATTAAATTTAAGTAGGTACTCATCCCCTAGGAACATATTTTTTGGAGTTTATTCTAAGTTGTTTTATTCTAAGTTGTTCCAAAAACAATAGAAAGTGAAGCACCGACTCCAAAAAATATGTTTCTAGGGGATGAGTACTAAAATTTAATTATTTTATCCTTTAGAGTTTTATGAAGTCGGCTTTAATTTTTGTTTAACATTTTTTTTCTCAATTTTTAGTGATAACTTTCTAAGGTCGAAGCTAGATGGGTGACCGTCAACTAATATTGTTTTCTACTATCGTATCGTTTCACTAAAAAGTCATAGGAAAGCAAGCATTCGCAATTTCGCATACGTAGACGACTTTGATTTGTTCACTTAGATGGGTAGATGTTGAGGTTCTCGTAACGTTCGACTTCATAAAATTGTGAATTATATTAAAAACAAATAGGGTTTATTTAAACCATGACTTTGAAATGTGGTGTAAATGATTTCCTTTATTTTTTGAAATAGTACAAGGCTCTTGCTAAAGCAGTAATCACCTGAGGATTGATGACCGGACCGAACATACATATATCATGAGAACTCATCTGATACATGAGAAACAAAACTAAACTAAACACCCATCTCCGCTCCACAGTACTTACTTGATGTCAAACGTTGACCTCAGATTTCTAGTGCTTTCATAATGTAGCGAAAAACTTAACTTTGAGTGAAACTCATAGGAGTGTCACTAATAGTGGGTATGAATTTCGTCATGCTTGAAAACATAATAATTTTCTAAATGATGCAAACCAACTCACAAAAATATGAGTAAGCAAACTATTTTCACATTGTTAGGTATATTTTATTGATTGGTCATTTAATGAACGTGTTATGCCTTTATTGGGTTTGGTGTAGTTTATAGGTACCTATGTTGATCGTTATTGGTTGGCAACTTAATTAGTTTAGTCAGGTTGTAATTGCAAACTGTAGTTATAAATAGATAGCCTTGCTTCAAAGTAAACTAAACTAATTTAGTTATGGTTAGCAGATTAGTCATTTAAATTTCATTCTTGCGGCATTATTCTATTATTAGCTTAATATTAACAAGTCACTGTTGTGACCAATAATCTCATGATTGCTTTCTTATTTAGCTAGACTTAGTTTTCAGTGTGTGTATAGTCACTCCACAATTATATACACACATTTAAACAATTTACAAAAATAAAATTACGAAAATAATAAAATATCCTGTTTCGGGAATCAAACCCGCGCTCTTTCACGATCCGGGAAACTGCTCTTACCGCTGAGCTACGTAGTACCTACCAAGGACTTAGGATGACCTTATCTTTCTTCTAGTCTAGTTGTGTTTCGTTATTATATTACACTGGCGAAACTATTCTATTTCTACGCTCAAACGAGTATTTTTTTTTAAAATACATAAAATCCGGATTATACTTTATATCGTTTATTATTATTTATTTACTAGTTGCACTCGGCATGCCTTGCAATGCCCGCTAAGAGAAAACTGTTAGGTTTCCAACAAAATGTTTTATAATCCAGGAACACCCTCCCAATGTTTCACCACAATTTGATAAATGGTTCCGAAACTCATAGGGGACGAACATACAAACATTGATTTTTATTTTATGTATAGATTTTGAAGACCAATGGCCGTTTATTGGATAATTGAGAAAAGTTCTTATAATATTGAGTTGGTGAAAAGTTGTTGTTTTAGATATTGAGTTGGTGAAAAGTTGTTGTTTTAGATATTGAGTTGGTGAAAAGTTGTTGTTTTAGAAGAGTGTCTCGTTAATATCTTTATAAGTTGACTGGAGTCGCATTCTAAAATAATATCAACATATCATAAATAACCATTATTAAATTGGGTACTAGATATTAGGCATCTAGTAAACAATGGATTAAGTAACTTAAAGTTAAATAAAGCCATTATTTGTCAAAGTTGACTTAGTCAAGTACCTATTTGTTCCCACGGTAGGCTTGAATTTATCGCTCGTAGATAACAACATGAATAAAAATCATTTCTATTTATAGATGCCTAGAAATATTACATACTTACCTATTCTAATAAGATAACCAGTTTGACAAAATTTTGATAAATAATCAGAGTATTATAGGACATGTTTGACTCGATTTAACCAATTCTGCAGGAGTTTTGCTGATTTTAATATATTTTATAGTTTAGCAATTAAACACCGTTGGCCGTAAAATTAACGATAAGAACAAAGATATATGTTTTATTCAATAACGCTTTAGAATTAGATAAAAATACTCAAATGTTTGACAGTTAAAAAAAAAGTAAAAAATAAACAGTATAACAAAAGAGTTTTCATGTGCTTTCTTGCACACCTTCTAGATGACATTACCTTTCTTACCCATAAACATAGAATTATCGTAATACATTTTAGGATGTTAGAGAAAATGCTAAAGCCACAAGGTATTGTTTCCTTAACCTCACAATAGCAATGTTTGTTGTATCTTAGACATTTGACACCGGACGTGCAGGCTTTCAAGCGTCTGCCGCCCGGCTCAGAGATAAATAACAAGCTGCTAGCCTAGACTGCAGATTTTTTTATTTAATTTTATTAGGAAACCTAACAACGTATTTACAATATGATTGAAATTAATATTCACCTAAAAGCTTATTGGAAACGTTATTGGGATGTATGATGCATGTATATCCTGGTTTTGTTTAAGGTTATTTTAGGCATGATAAAATATTTAGTACTAAACGGTAATTTATGAATGTAAAAGGCAATACGAGTACAGGCAATGGCTGGATCACGCCACGGAATCGGGTGGGGTTGCCTTTACCTGTGGGCGGTCTGATGTATTTGCTTTATCACACCCCAGATCACCATCGCGAAAGGCAGTCATGCTCCTGCATGAGTTCAGTTCGGTTCGGTGGGTACTCTCGGGTTGCCTGTGGGCAGTCTGATGTATTTGCTTTAAAATACCTCAGATGACCTTAGCGAAAGGCATTCATGCTGGAGTATCAGTGGGTACTCCCAGGGTCAATTTAGATGAACCCGTCAAGCATCAGATTCCAGACACAAATGATTTTTTAGTTGTAAATAAAATAAATAAATATCCCTCTGGAGGAATAACGTTGCTTGACAGATTAATTTGCAGTTTTGCAAACGACAAAACTCGCGATTACTTTCTTGCGAATATAGCGCTTATTGTCTAGCTAACAGTTTGTAATGTTTAGATCGCAATATCTTATTGACTTTCATTAATATGTACAGACGACAGCTCATCAAGTGTAACAGTAGCACTATGAAAACTGCCCCTATTACGAACGTAGTAAGGGCGGTCTCAAGGTCAAACTGTTACACTTGTGTGCTATACATATTATGGAAAGTCAATAAGATATTTAGATCTAAACAGTACAAACTGTTAGCTAGACAAAAACTGCAAATTAATCTGTCAAGCAGCGTTATTCCTAGTTCCACAAAATATTACCGAGTCTAACTTTATTTAAATTATTTCATTTAGCAGGGCGAAGTTTTGGACTCCATAAATAATTATCGATGCTCAGATACCTTATTGTTCAACTTGGGAGTTTTCTCGCCAAAATATAACATATCCGTGACTTTTCATGCGACTACTTCCCTAAACCTCCTGATGGTAAGCAGGTACTTACCGTAGCCTATGATCGTTATGTTTAAAAGTCCGAAAAATTATTTCTGCATACGTTATCTCAAGTTGATTTTGAATTGTTATGCAAGTTGTTCTCTTTTATAGGCTTCAGCTTGAGCACAGAGCAAATTGTAATTGAGCTTGAGACATATAACATAAAACGTATATTGAAATTAAAGTGAATTATAAAAAAAGTATCAGCTTAAGTTTCACGTAACATGCGTAAGTATTCACTTTGTTTGTGCTGTAGATTTCTCAAAAAGAATAAAATAAAAAACAAATATTTTAATTGCAGGTAAAAGCAAAGAGCTTAATAATTATCAGCAATACACATGTATATAGGTTTTTTATACCTATATATAACTTCATTTTTTTATGGCGACCACGTACCGGAAAGCGCAAAGTAGGACGGCCTTCCACTAGATGGTCAGATGACCTGGCCAGGGTCACGGGGAGCGGGAGAACTGTTCCATTTGAAAATCGATGGGGGAGGCCTTTGTTCAGCAGTGGACATCATGGTCTGGTATTATGATGATGAACCTTTTTATAATTAATAGGCTAATAAATAATTGAATCAAATGGTCTTCTGAGTTGCAACTTGCAAATAAGTACAACATCTGTGGAATGTTATTAAACGCACAAGTTAATAAAAACAATTTGAATTAAATATTACAATACCATCATGACAATTTTAATTATCAGTCAGAGTTGATATTGTTCAGTAAATGCTTATGATTTTATGAATGGAATATTTCGTTTTAATTATATAAAAAAACTTGTACCTTCCGTACCACTTGCTCCAAAAAGTGAAATTCTATGCCACAAAAAGCGAACATAACAATAGTAATTTTTAATCTGATAAAAACAGGGAAAGAAAATTGTACTGAATTTCATTGATCCGCTAGGGGGAGAATGTGATTTAAATTTGGAATACTTACTGAAATTTATACTGAACTACATCTGTGTTTACACTATTGAGTTTGTATATAAAGCATTATACATCTTTTTGAAAAAGGAATACGCATTTATTGTGCAGTTATGATTATTAAATAAAATTACGAAAACCGACGAGGCCGTATTAGCTTGAAGCTTTTACCTTTTCCGACAAAAAAATATTAGTCCAGGAATTTGCCGCGTTTGTAACTCTCTCTATCAATAATTGGACCAATGTTTCGAATGTTAACTTTTACTTTTAATTGTCATTATTTTTAATAAATGCTTATCTCATATTATTATTGTGTTAATTTTTTCGCAAATGGTACGAAAAGTAGAGTATTTTCCTCGGTGATAAAGCTGTCTTAGTCTTGGGTGAACTTAAATCCCTCGCTACACTCAGGACTCGTCTTAGATCCCTCGCTTCGCTCGTGATTTAAGTTTTAACACCCTCGTTACACTCGGGAGTAAACCTCGAGTCCTTCGTTACGCTCGCGATTTAAATCGTCACCCGCGACAGAAGACACTGCTTTATACCCGTGGTTAATAATCTACTATTATTCCAATATCACATGGATAACTTGCCTATGAAATATTAAAAGTGCATTATAAGTAAATAAAATAAATAAAACTTTAGACGTTTTACGGTAATGCGTCTGACCCCACATGATTACTCATTAAAATTTTAACAAACTTGCACCAGTTCACTGGCCTTTTGATAAATTGTTTATAATGGCAGCCACCGCAGTGATATAAGGACTGACATAAAGTGACGTACCTGCTATAAAAAGAACCGCAAAGAGCAAGACATATTAAAGAAACGCGGGTCGTTTTATACTGGCAAGCCTTATGGTATCAAAATTTAATTTTCTTAATTGCCACTGATCGTCACACTGTTCCAACGTTTAGTGCTTGTTATGGTAATTTACTGTAATAAGTTGCAGGTCTTTAATGAGTCACCATGCTTAAATCGGCAAGATAATAACGATAGCCCAAATTTGTGGTTCGTTAAAGATATTTATATAGTGGTCCTAATGCCTTTAAAATTTTCCAAGGAGGTGTTAACACATATTTTATCGAACAGTAATAATACCGATCTGTAACAAGCAATTTAAGCCATTTCGTAAGCATTTTTGCAATAAAAAGAAATTAGTTAAGTTTGATGTTTGCTAAAGACAATTTGTTTTTGTGTCATGCATATGGATGGCAAACCAGGTAACGTCACGTTTTATATACTATGCGGTTACTGTTCTCTAGATACGTTTGTTACCCGAGCCTAGAGACGAGTATTACCGTAGCCTATTGACGTTTGTTACCGTAGCCTATTGACGCTTGTTACCGTGGCCTATAGATGCTTGTTTTCTAACACTAGGAGTGTCACTTGTATATGTATAGTCTACACTCACATCCATCAACACCTCATACTCACTATACTTGTACGATACACCCGAACAAATTATTTATTTTGGTTTTTCTTCTTCTTAACTCGGAAAGTTAGGTACATATTAATTTCTAGTTAGTTACTTAGTTATTATCATTGTACTTGTAATAAACTAGTTTTTATTCTTTCTGCGGGATGCCCTGGTGACCTGTGGTACAAGTTTAAACAAACCCATTTTAGGCACCAGTACTTACTTAACAATTTGAGGTTATTTATTATAAGGTCTTTTTATTAATCTTGTAATGTTTGTGGAGGAATATTAAAGAAATTGTTTTTATTATTAGTGTAAATCAAGAGGTTGCGTTACACCGCTGCTGCAACGGGAGTAACGCGATATAATCATTTCGTAAAATATTATTTTGATGCCCAAAACAACTGCCTATCAGTGCTTAAGTCAAAAGTATAAATATTTTTGACTTGCACCACCACGAAGGCTGGTTTCATTGAAATTGTAATTGCTTAGAATGGCAGCCTTTTCTGTGGTCATAAAAAGTTATTTTCGTTATGTGGTTATATCATCTACAGGGTGGTGCCGTCAATACGACAATAAATTAAAACATGGGCTATATTAGTTCATAGAAATAGTTTGCCACCTTTAAAGACATCTTATTCATTTGATTATTTCATAATAATTGTACGAAATAAAATAACATTGGCTGCAAATTATCAAATATATAACATAATATAAATAAAAATCAATGTTTGTAGGTTTGTCCTATATGCGCTCCAAAACCATTGATCAGATTGTGATGAAACTTTGGTAGGGTGTTCTGGAAACGCCCGCAAAGGTTCCTGGATTACAACATCTTTTTTACTATAAATTATAAAACCTAACATAACATAATTATATAAGCTTTTCTCTTTACGGGCATCCCAAAGCATGCCGGGTATGGCTAGTAGGTAATAAAAAGGAGTCTAAATAGATAATGATCTTTTATAGATTACCGTGGCCCGGACATCCTTTAACGTACGCACAAAAACATCTTTACTCTTATATCGGAATAGAAAATGATGAATAAGCCTATGCCGCCAATGGGTAAATTGGGGAAACCCGTCAATGACTTGACGTTTCGGTGAGTAGACGCTTTTTATGTGTGTGCTACAATACTCTGCGATGCTAATCGATCAATTAAAAAATGTAAGTTGTTCCGGAAACGCAATAGGATGTGATTGATGCCGTAGACTTGAATGGTTGTTTTTTGATGAAATATTTTTTTTTAACTTTGCCGCCCATTGTGCAAACATTGTTTACATATTGTTTTTTTTCTTTATTTGTATGATGTGCACAATAATGTGTTAAATATTTAAATAATATAAAAGATGTTAAAATCTTTGGAAGGCAGCTACCTAACTATATTAGAAATTGTATTTTCTTTAAAGATTATGCCTTGCATCTCTCAATGTTACGGCCTGGCCATGGGAACGGGCGGCGGCGGGCAGCGGCGGCGGGCGACTGGCAAAAGCGTGAAATTCGCGGCGGGCAAATATTTGTTTTACCAGTTTTTCAGGGAGGAATCCACTTACGCTACTACGAAGAGCATGTGTTGGGGTGTAGCCTAGCACCTCATCATGAAGGCTCTCGAAATACCCACTAAAACTCCGCGGTAACTCCACTGCCCTTCGCGGGGGTAGCCTAGGCTCTGCCGAAGCAATTTCACCAGCCTTGTAGTTATAAGTTCTAATTTATTTTCATTTTTTACTTTTATACAAAGCCCGGCAAATGATTCAACGCCGCCTACTTTGCATTAGTCGATGCCGAAGAACTTTACACCCGGACTTAACCCACTAATTTAGTTGACAGCGATTCGTTATGCGATTCTCGAGCAGAAATCCTTAGTCTATTGCCACGTTCCGCTACAGAGCACCCAACGGAAGAGTAGACGGATACAAAAGATTTTAAAAGGCTTCCGCTAATCCTATTAGTGCTATAATTAGGAAATATTTTTATAACTTTACTACCACTTAGCTTAATCTCGCTGTCTTTGGAAATAGGAATTCACAATAATAGGTAGGTGGTAATAATCCTTGTTTTATATGGATAGAAAGTTCTGGTTCTGAATTAATTTTAAAATAAACATGATATCAATAATTACCAGTAAAGTTTAAAGCCCATAAACCAGTATCTAATGCTTTCATATATTAATTAGTAATTCAATGTGTAAATAATATTGACAACATAGTTATGCAACCTCAACCCCATAGAGTGCTGATTAACCCCTAAAAGTTGTCTGCTCAGCACAGCGCTTTCATGGAACGTTGGGGATGGGATTGCAGGATGCAAACATTACATTTTATTTAGACTCAGCTAGATAGTTCAGTTCGTGCGCATATCAAACTCTGTGCACACGTCTCCCCATGTATTAATTATTATAATTAAATTTAATTATGAGTCAATTTAAAAAAAATAATTAAAAACTCAAAGTCGCTCCCGTGAACTTGTTACACTTTCTAGCCCAAATGAAGCTTTAATATAGTATTAAAAATAATAATGTGCATAGAGATTAAATAAACATACAATCATTCATGACCAACAAATGTTTATAATCATTATACAAATATCTAGTTCTATCGAGATTCGCACCCGGAGTACTTGACCAGAAATTTATCAAGTTGTATGTTTGAATATTATCCAGCTAGCTTGACTATAAAGAAAGTGACGTGTCCAATGGAACGATCGATGTTTTAAAGGTAGAAGTTAGCTTTTAAATATAAATGAATAAAATGAAATAATAATTAAATAAATATTGAGTATTGAGTATTTTAATGAGTATAACGTTAAAATAGAAAGATTGGAAGTACCTAATTCATAGGTTCCTTAAAATTCTCCACAGGTCTCAGTAGATTAGAAGTACCTTATTCATAGGATCCTCGACAGTCCGCGGTAGATCAGTGCTGAGAGCAGTCTGATTGTGAAATGTCGCGCTTTCGCATTGCGTCCAAGGCCATTTACTTTTTTAGTCTAGGCCTTTTTCTAAACAGTTGTATATTTGAAAATATTTAAATCATAATTCAGTACAAAGATCTATAGAATAGAATAGAATTTTGATTTATTTTCTCTCACATATGTTACAATTTTCAATATAGTGTACATTGATTTTAGGGCATGAACCCATGTGTGAGAGACTGGAGCCTGAGATAGGTTTACAAAAGAAACCAGTAGTACAGGTCTCCAGGCACCTCCCCCAAGTCAATTGCATGTTGGATGCATACACCATTGTACGTAGAGTATGTGGCAAGATAATGAAAGAGACATACAATTATTCTTAATAATTAGTTTAACAATAAAATCATAATAATAAACAATTATCTTAAATTAATAATCATATACAACTTTATTTAATTTGATCCAATCCTAATTATTTAAGGTTTTATTTTTATTTTTGAACGACTCAAATGTCACGTGATTGCTGTGACGTCACCTGTTACCAAACACTGCTAAGTTGCTATGGTGTTTATATGGTTTTTGTTTTGACAGCTTCTGATGCTAACAACAAGTGAAGTCATACACTGAGATTGGTGATCGTTGTCACATGACCTGAGAGTGATCTAATTACATTTTGTTTATTAAATATTATTTTAATTCCGTAATCATTCAATAAAGTATTGTGTTTTTTAGGATTTCTATTATTAACACCACCACTACGCGTCAATATTATATTTTAATTTAAAATAACATCCCTATCGTATAAGCTTGGAGGTACAACATTCAGTAATCCTGAACCAGGGTTTCTAAATTCTCGATTTTTTTTATATCTAGAATTTAGAGAACTGTGGAGCCCGATTTCTAGAATTTTATCGGGTCTCGAGTCTTTTTATGAAATCCGTTGAAATTTCTTGAATTTTAATTTAAAAAAGGGTAATTTCTAATCTGTGATATTTCTTTCTTAGTGCTTGATACTTATTATTACACACACGGCAAGTCAGGAACAATTCAAATTTTGAACTTGAGATTTCTCGAGAGTCATTTTTTATTGTCTCAAATGAAGCCATACTAGAGTTTTCTCGAGTTCGAGAAAGCTCGAGCAGAAACCCTATCCTGATTAAATTAATTATTGTCAACACTATTGATCGCAAAATCTATTTATCTATTTCACGACACACTACTGACAACCAGATAAAAATAAGTATAGTGTAGAACATAATAATAAGGCACCGGCTGATATCGTAACACTAATAATAAACGGTAATTTGACACGACAAGTCAATTACGAACTGACATAAACACGTCGGCTTCGACGGAATTTCGCTTGCAATGCCAGACGTGGGAAACATTTACACAATTTATTTTTTAATACCATTTTAACAGTTTTTTGAATAATAATAGTAAGTCAATGACTGCAATTCGGGTTTAGTTTTGAAAATTTTTTATAAGAAAAATTTGTATAACTTCTTTGTCGTGCTGGAGTATAGTTGTATTTGGTTTCGGCTTAGTAAAAAAGTAACAAAGTAAATTAAAAATAATTAGGTACAGGCGACAACTAACCCACATTAGTGTTTTTCCCATGTAGGACTGTGTCAGTGGGATGTACCTATAGGTTGTTTATGATGTTGAGAGATGACAGCATATCAAGTGTAATATCAGATGCATTAAGCCATCTCCATGACGAACGGAGTAAGGGTGGTCTCAAGGTCGAACTGTTACGCTTGATGTTCTGTCGACTGTTACCACACTAGTGATGACGTACCTAATTATTTTAAATTTATTTTGTTATTTATTTTTAAACCTGTTACATGTATCAATGCAACTGCATTGGACACGTGACACTCCGTTAGGACACTGCAAAACATGGATAGAAGAATTAGTTACTTTATATTTAATTAAGAATTCAAAATAGTACAACATTAAAATACTTTTACAAGTATAAGTTTTTTTTTTCATTATTATTATTATTATTGCATCATAAATGCTTACGTATATTACGACTTATTTTAAGTTAAAAAAAAATCAAAAGATGTTATGCATTACGATTTTCTAATTCATTTATATTGTTTGAGATATTATTATAAATTTTAATTGACATCCACCTAACTAGTTAGGGAACATTTCTTGATGGGAGTTTTAATTTTAACTTATATCGGTTATTACACTGAAAAAAAATATTTGGCTACTACTACGGCTACATTAGATAAAATTATTGGGTCATTCAAGTATAGTCCCCCAAATTAGAATTTTAGTTTTGGTTTTAAATCGTTTATCTGTTTACTAATATGTTGATTTTATTTGCTACTAATTTCAGTATGTTGAGTAACGTAGACAGCATACCTTTTGGGATATTAAATTTTTATATTTTGTTTTATTTCGAAGTTTCCCTTATTTAAATACTATTAGGGTAACGCCAGTGACAATGTGTTAATTAAATTTATAATAAAAAATAATCAATCACCAAGATTGAGAAAGTTAAAATAATTGATCACGATTAAGTGAGTAAATAAAAATTATAGACAAAGTTGTTTAATTTATCAAATATCTCATTTTTAATTTAGGTAACACAATAGCGACACAATTCGAGGTACTGACACTGTTAAGCAGAAATCAGCTAAAATAATTTATTAATGAATGTCGCTGCTCCTCTAGATTAATATAGTTTGGAGTAATTTTTAGTACTCTGACTAAATTGCAATCGAAAAAAATTAAGTCAATTTGAAAAAAAAAATGATCAGAATGTCTTGTAAAATAGTTGATTCACCCAATTACAGTTTATTTGAGCTAACAAAACAGTGCATATGTAAGCAATGGCTAGCTGTTACTTAGAGTTATATAGTCACTTTTTTGAGCTACATGTAGTCGAAAGTCCAGTTTTTTAGTTAATTTTTTTCATTGTACTTTTATGTTAGTATTGGGTGTAAAAGATTTAAATGTTTACTTACGAATTTAAATGATTCAAAAATATATACAGATATGAATATATGAATTTCATATTTGATTTATAAGACTACGTTAACAAGGTATAGACGACAGCACATCAAGTGTAGCAGTTGCACTACGTTAGCTATTACGCTTGATATGCTGTCGAATGTACAAATGCGATTAAAAACAAAGTCTGTGAAAGTTTCCGAATATAGACATTCCGAATATTAATTTCTTTTGGAATATAAATGGATCATATTTACCCGTGCCACAAAAGTATTTCGCAAGTGAGCCAAGAATAGGCATACGCATAATATGCAGTGGGGGCTGTTTTTGTGTCAATCGCTAGTTTAATCTGTCAAGCGTCGTTATACCTCTGGAGGTCTATGCCAATTGAAAAATTAATTGTATCTGGAATCTAATGATTGATTTAAGGTGGTACATTTCTTCATTCACCTATTTTCTAAAAGCATAGGTGAATGAAGAAATTTTTTTGGTTAATTTTTGTAGATATGCCTGCCAGTTTAGTGTGCTAAGGATTTTGATTCCTAACAACGAATTTTCAGTAGTTCTCTTTTTATCTTTATATTTAATATAAAATGGTGTCTTTTGGTAAGATTTTAATTAGACAATTTTAGATTTTTTAAAGTTTAATTGTTGTTAATTATCGTTTAGCCATTTTAAGGCTTTTTCACCAGCTTAATTTATAACTTATTCATTTTTCCGCAACATTTGGTGTACAATGGAGATATCATCGGCAAACAGGGTACAATTGTAATTTATTATTTTGGGTAGGTCACTTAAACTGTACCCATCTTCTGTATGGAGCTAGGGTACCTATCGTTGTATATGGTTTAGACTTAGTATAAAAATTAAAAGATAGTAACAAAATAAATAAATAAAAAAATTATAGAAATTAATTATTTTCAAATTTAGTTGATATTTGTGTTGGAGAGAAAATTTGCAGACCGAAACTACAACTAAAACTAAAAAACTTGAAAAGAAAACAATCCTTTCTGTTGCTTAGAAATCAATATTTCAAAGAAAGGCAATTGGATTGCTGTGCTCATACTTTTTGCAATTATTAATTTATGTGTTTTCGAAATAGCAATGTTCGATATAGGTATTATGTACTAAACATATGAGGCACTACAAATAAGTAGGCAAATTTACACGAGCTGAAAATTAAAAATCACATAAATATCCCAAAAGTAAAAACAGTCCGCAAATCTGGTTTGGTCATGAAAACTTTCTCTCACGCAAAATCGAAACCGCCACAATGAGGCGAGTAGCCGTCATTACGAGCGCACCTCATTAGCTCAATATCAACACGTCTTATGCCTTTAATAGATATGTAATCATGCATATTATTTAAATTGCTTGACAAATTACACGTCGGTACGCAGTTGTACCCGCTCACTTGTCGGTTACGTTTCGAACTGCATTTCTTGTTGATTCGCTGTGATATTTACGAGAGATGCTGAAACATATTAATTAGTAATTTTAAAGAGGACTAGTAGATTAATTCAATTTTCTTTCCTTGATAATGAGGCCATAAAACTACTTTATTGAACAAAAACATTTTCAAACATTAAGTAAAATTTTCAATAAGGCTTATTGAAAATGTTTTTGTAGGCATTAGCCTAAAAGTCAAATTTTTAAATTTTTTAATCCGTCAGAGAACTCTAAAAACGTAATCGTCATGGCACCTAGTAGATACTTCCCTTCTAGTAGATACCTTGAATGGTTTTGAATAGATTTTGAGTGATTTATGGTGACAAAAAGTTTTTATTAGTAAAATTCTGTCATTTGCTGCTATTTTAATCTGCCTGTACTAATTCTTGTTTACTTAACAATCACATTTTCTTGCTTCTTATTCTTTATTGGCATTAGTTAAGTATACTAATCAGTTTAAAATAAACCTTTTGATTACTATGTCATACCGACTATTGCGCTAGTACAATATTATTTGCTATGAATATGAACGTTATAGTTTTGTGATATGGTACTAAAGCTTATAGCATTAAGCTACTTCTGAGTTCTTTAAGTTTCATCCCAGTTTTAATGATATTTTTTATATTTTTATTCATCATGATTTTACAATGACTTTCTCTCAGCATTTCACTTAGAATTTAAGGAAAAGAATATGTATCTTGTAAATTAACACAATCATACAAAATGAAATGAAATTAGCTTATAATCTTTCCCGTTATAAGCAATAGTAGAGTAACGACTCTACCGATGTTTACATCATGATTTTATCTAACTACTCCGAATAATAAGAAATATACTATCACATTCCTTTTCTTGTTTGTATTAAATATACATTTTTCATAATATAAATTAAGTTTAGTACTATTGAAAATTAAAAAAGGTGCGTCATTTAAAATTTTAAGTAGTTTTAACAGCTCTGTAAATGTCTGGCATCAGCTCTTGAGCCGTGGACACGAGTCGCCAATTAGTAGTGGGTACTAAAGGAAAATGTGGCCGACTCGCGACGGCTAAAATTACGCGACTGCATATGTACAATATGCCGCAAACCAAGCAAAACCTCTTTGGTATTTCCAGTTTTCTTAGTTCTTTGTAATTAAAGACATTATAACATGATGTATTACACTTAATGTGCGGTTGACTGTACTATATGCGTGTCTACTTGCCTAAGGTACCTAATATTTGCCTAATAATAATCGTATAAAAATTTAGTTTTAAAGTTTTAGTCTTTGTTAATTGATTTATGCTTATCAATACAAAATAGTACTAGTCAAAAACTAAAACGATGGTATTCTGCAAAGATGAAATATAAATAGAGTAAATTACAAAATTATATTCTAACTTCAATAAATCCAAGGTCTATAATACACCAAAAATTATTCTGCTTAAGCCGTAAAGAAATTTTCGGGATAAAATTTCTAAGCTTGGACGAAGTAAGTACATAATCTGTGTCAGAAACACGGAGGTGTCATTGCTGTTACAAAACTTTGATTGCACAAATAATATGAGTTTCGTGTCTCATTTAATAGCTTTTAACACAAGAAACTGAGGAAATCTATGTAGCATTAATGAATGCTGTACAATATTTATTAGCGAATGTGCGTAAGTGGCTGCAATATTATTACAAATGGAGAAAAGTTGCAAACTAGAGAATCAAGTTTCACTCTGATTTAAGAGTATTATGTTCAAAACGTCGGATAGTATTCATTCACAGTTTTAAACGCCTTTGAGTAAATTGAGTAAGAACTTAATTTTGATATGTACAAATATCTAGATACTCACTAAAATCTACAAGCTTTTTAATAATATTGCAAGATTCTCAAATAAAATTACGATACTTATCCCAATGAAGAGTTTAGAAAGATTAAAATAAAATTGGTTTATAAAATACAAGAAGACAAGAAAAGTTATTAGTTTTTTAACATGACAGCGTGCTTATTGATCAAAGCTGGATCTATTTCACATCAAGCCTGCAACTATCATGGCTTTTCCTATCCTGCCATTTAGAGGCATATTCTAGAAAGATGAGGAGTGCTTAGGTTTTAGCGTTTTATAAAATTTTTGCGTTTTATAAAATTATTTAATAATAATATTCTGCAAGTTCACATTTAAATGTTTGATTTTGTGCTTTTATAACGCCTATTTCTCGGACATTGTATGCTTCAGGCGGGAATCAAACCCGCGTCTTTATCGTTTTCTATATTCTATTTTCTATTTTAATCGTTTTCTATATTTGTATTTCATTCTGCAAGTTCCTTGTATCCCTAGATTTGTCTAGTTAATGAATGCAGTGTTTTCGGAAACTATTATAATGAGTAATTAAAATAGAATAGAACTAGAAAAATTTCACGTCCTGAGGCAGGAATCGAACCCGCGACCTTTCGCAATCCGGGCGACTGCTCTGACCACTGAGCCACCCAGGACTTGGGATATCCCTTCGAGGGTTCGATTCCTGCCTCAGGACGTGAAATTTTTCTAGTTCTATTCTATTTTAATTACTAAGTAATTTTTCAAACATTTATAATAATGTTAAAATCAAAAATTAAGAATATTATAATGAGTTCAAAACACTAATAAATATATCGCTCCTCAGTTCTGTTTGACAATCAATACCCTCATAAGATTCTTCTAAATGCTTGTAATTTTCCGACACCTGGTTACCAAATCGTGTAATTCCAGAATCACGTCCTGCAGCTTAGATTATATTCCGCGTACATTTATTGGCGACTTTTGCCCTTTGACAGTAATCATCATTGCCAATAAATAATGCTAAAGTACTTACGTTAATTGGGCGACCATTATGATTAGTCTTCTGCTAAACCGTTTCGATATTTTCCCCTCACTGGAATTTATCATAGAGTTATGAACGTTTAAGCAGCTCGTGATTATTAAATTGCAAATAGTTTGAATACATTGCTTGATCACAGCGGGGGTCGATTAATAGGAACGTCAAAAATTAACAAATAATTAATAAAATTTAAACATCACTGCTTGCGCCTTACTGGTAGATGGTACCTACTGGAGTCGTAACATAATGTTATTCATAAAATTGCGTTAATTTATTTACATGAGAACTTGTAATATAGAATCATGGCAGTCGACTTGCAATTGCGTTTTTTTATAAAATGTTAAACATAACATCGACATCCTTTTACTGTAAATTTCTATTTTTATAGTTATATTATTTTCAGGTATACAATAAAAGAAAAAACATAGAAAAAAATTGTGATATTGATATACATTCTCAAACCAAACAACTAGTTTCCCTTTTATTCATTGCCAGCCGACGCGTGTGCTCAAAGATAAAATATTTATTGATCAGACGAAACACTTGGACAGTTGTGAATACCTTCATCTATTGTCATAAGAGTCATTTTCCAGCTGACTTGTCTGTTTGATGAGTGGCCGTCTACGTCATACCGTAAATTTTTTGAAAGCTCTTGTGTTCATTTAAAAATTATTAGTACGTGTAGGTATGATCATAAGACCGCCACGTCATTGCTCTCATCAGTAGAAAATCTATTGCGTTTAAATATCATTGATCCATCCTATTTTCACTATCCTACATTGGGTTAGCCAGGTCTAAAGGTAAATTTTGAATTCATAATTTGGACCGATGAGCGCTATTTGAAGCTTACTGACTGGTCGTTTCAAATTACATTGGCTGTACAGTCGACCACAGAAGTAGCTGAACACTTTAGTACCATGTCACACCGATCTTGTGCACGTACTTTATAGTTGCTACCGTACTATAGACGCTAGAGTCGTTGTGACATGGTACTAAAGTGTTCAGCTACTTCTGTGGTCGACCGTACCTATTTTCTTTTTGCGGTTGTATAATTCCAACGTCTACGTTTATTGGGTCTTGTTTGATTCTTTTACTACCAATATCATTTGCGGCTTTATCTTAGCCATCTTGTCGATATATATTCAATGACACTAATTGAGCCGTTATCGTTGTGGTTTACCGTTTAACAACCGCCTTATCGTAGACAGAAATGTACAGACCCACGCAGACCAACTGAAACTCTTTGACATTTACCTACAGGTCCTTAATCCGTTGTAACAAGAGTTATTCTCTAACAGACATGTAACGTTTGATGTTCAGCCGTCAGTACTATTGTTGTTCGCTAGTTGTACAAATGAATCATTGTCCAATCCTATTGTCATCATCATCAATTTAATAACACTATTTTGACAGTCAATGATCTATTTTCTCAGTAGTCATCAATAGGATTCGTTCACACCACATTTTTATAAAAATAAAATTAGATTGTGTATGTATTAAACGTTTTTACAATGCCTGTCATTATAAAATTTAATTACGCTTACCAAAAGTCACAGACAAAAAATCTTTCTTTTGGTAATCTTGCATGATATTTTTACAGACTGAAACGAAAAAAATCTACATATTTGTATCAAATGATGATGTTATTACCTTATAAGGAAAAGTGGAAGTCATTATAATATACTGACTGGAGACATTTAAGAACAGGCCACACTATAAACATGTTATCGTAGGCCGTATTCATAAAGAAAACTGGGAATAAACGCCTCATATAATAGCTACCGAGACGGTGTGTCTACTAAATAAGTCTGTACACACCTTTAATAACTAAATACGAATCTTTATGTACGAATATTAAAATTTTATCCACAGAAAAAAGATTACAAGTCCATTTCACTGCACGCTAAACAGATCTTTCTTGCTGCAATTTAAGGTTGATTTTTGTGATTAGAATGGGAAAGTGTCAAGAATGTAAATGAGGATATTGGATTGGCACCTGCGAGTCTGGCGAGTCGATGACGTCGCAGCGTAGTAATGTAGCGTTAGAACACTAAGCGAGAGGTCGTTTTGCTGACCGTAATAAATTCGCTATGAATGCTTAAATAGTTTATTACCTGTTCTATGTCAGGGTATTTATTATAGTTAGCCCGCCTACTTCGAGTAGTTTGTCATAGTCAGCCTTTTGATTATTCAATAAAGAAGTCTGGGTTCAAAACTAGGCTTAGGAAACTGTCAAAGTATACAATTGCATGACCTAGTTCATCGAGAGAGCTATTAAGCAATCGGATAGAATGAAATGTACTAGCAGAGGAAAATCTTGACTATTAATCATGTTTAAAGTAACTTTAATATATTCACTTACAATCATTTAAAATTGTGGCACATTACCATGAAGCAGTTACTATCGATTTCTAGATAGTTCTACAACAAGTTTGGTTGGCTCCTGCCATACGAAGTGGCACATCCAATAAATATTCCTTGATATTAATTTCCGGCTTATGTATTAATGAAGTGAACATAGAGGATATTATAAATCTTTCACGAAAAGTGGGAGTTAGGGCTGTCAAATATTGTCTTATCAATTACATTTAATTAGAGTTGACGCAATTGAACAACTATGTTTGTCTGACATTAACAGTAAATGCCAAGCTTTGTGTAAAACGAACACAATATTTATGACTGAATGCTATTGGTAGATTAAGATAATGAAAAAGAGCAACTATGGCACATTGATGAATGTGGAAAAGTGCGTGAAATTATAAATAAACAATAGTTCAATTATATAGAAAATATACAACGAGCAGACAAAGCTGAAAAAATAAGTGTAACTATGCATGAGAAGCCCCAGAAGATAAAATTCCAGGTTAGCTACTCAAGTTTTTATTAGGCAATTTAACGTATGCATGGTAGTAGAAAATTAAATGAGATCATGGTCTTTACCTACGTTTATGTTCACATATTTATGTCGCACAGAAGTGAAGATACTAGGCATTTTGTGAAATCCCAGAAGACAAAATGTCGAATAGGTATTATCAGGTTCAGTTTTCTAACATGAAAAGTAGATCTCGACTTCTTCCGGTATTTCGCCAAATCACCAGGGATTTCAATTTCCCTGCAATTATCCAACATTTAGTATCCATAACACAAGCGTAATGCTAATTTTGGGCATGAGATTGGTGTATAAGAATATTACACATGCAATGTGAATGCGGTTTAGCAACTGACATTGCCTAATGGTTGTCTATAAGTCAGTGCATCTGATGCAACTGTTCGAATTCTTCGTGATTGGGTTGACAACACTAGAATAGAAATAATCAAAACGCTGGCTATAAACTATGAATGTAAAGTGATAGATTATATAGACATACAATTTAAGCACAAAAGAGATGGTAAGTCTAAAATTTAATATAATCATTACTAATTCAACAAGGACAACTGCTGCACAAAGGCCTTCCTACATGGGAGAAACACAAGAAAATATTGGGCAATAACACCACCACGCTGGTCCAGTACGGGTTGGTGGGCAACAGCAGTTGCAATTAGAACCGGGACCAACGGATGAACGTGCCTTTCGAAGTACGGAGTTCAAGATTACAAATTTTAGACTAACCCATACAGAATCAACCATAGCGAAAGTTGCTTAGTCTTCGTATGCGAAGCGTTCAAACCACTCTTAAGTCGACGGGAAAATCAAAGGTCACGCCAAAAAAGTCCTTAATATACAGTAAGAACTAACAAATCTAGCTAGGTGTTGGTAGTTAGAAGACATTTCTACCTAATTGCAACCGACACGGGATGACGTGGTTACGAGCTCTGCTGAGCAGAATATTCTAAAAGTAGTCGTGGTAGTAGTAGAAACTTTCGGCCATAATTCGCTCATATTGTGGAATGAGCTCCCTGCCGAGGAGTTCTCAAATGAGTACAGCATAGGGTCCTTAAAAAAAGACTTGAAAAGGTTTTTACAGGGTCAGCAACGCGCAAGTGATACCTCTGGCTATACACTTGCCCCTTGTCATATAAAAAATATTTGTAATGTAACTGGAGGAATTCAAATTCAAATTCTTTAACTAAGACATAATTAACTTTAATGTAGGTGTTAGTATACATAAAAAAATACCTTAGCACAATATTTATAAGTATCTACGTCATTCAATTAAACATGTAAAAGGAAAGAGTGAATACATAAGTATGTTGCCGGAGTCCTCTCGGTAGTTCAAATTTTGAAACCGGTGTAAATTAAAGCCAGATAGACATGTCACTGTAAGGTAACATTCATTACTTAATTAATTTTAAGTTTGAATACTTCTTTATTCTTTGTGATGGAAATACATATGAGATTTTTATGATTTGAAAGAGCTTCTTGGGCATTCTAGCAAAAAATTTTTTGAATTAAAGTTTGTACAAGTACCATGTCACATCGACTAAGTATAGTCGCTACCGTACTATATTAACGACATAGTTTTTATTGTGACATGGTACTAAAATGTTCAGCTACTTCTTTCAGTCAACCGTATCTACATTATAAGCGGCACTGCATGTGGACTCTGAGGAGGATTAGGGTAGTTGACTACTTTATTTTATTTCATAAATAAGAAGTATTTAACTCAATAAGAAATATTGCAAAAGAAACAGTATGCCTAGGATCAATAGTTTCACAGATATAGCGGTATGTTCGATGTGTTGCGGCGCATCGTCCGAAAACGCTCCATAGAAAATCTACGCAACTGTGACGTCACACGTTCCTTTATTACTATGAAATGTATGGGCAATCTGACAAAATTAATGATAAATATGTAATATGTATGTTTGTATGTATGTTTTAGAAACATATTTTTTCCTATTATTTTTGGAAACCACTTAGCACCAACTCCAAAAATATGTTTCTAGGGGATGAGTACCTACCTACTTATATTTAATTATTTTATCCTTTTCAGTTTTTTGAAGTCGGTTTTAATTTTTGTTTTAAATTTTTTTTCACAAATTTTAGTGATCATTTTCTAAGGTCGAAGCTAGATGGGTGACCGTCGACTTATATTGTTTCCTACTATCGTATCGTTTTACTAACTAAAAAGTCATAGAAAAACAAAAATTCGCAATTTCGCATACGTAGATAACTTAATGATTTCAGTTTTTTTTTTATTTAAAACCAAACTACCCAACTGATTGTGAAAAAATTTTCATGGGACAAAATGGCAGCTATTCCGCATCGAACAAAAAAGAATCACGTAAATCAGATCAGTAATCTCGGCGTAATCGGTGTACATACGAAGAAAAAAAAATGTAGACGACTTACTAATTTCAGTTTTTTTTATTTATGAAAACCAAACTACCGAACTGATTTTGAAAAAATTTTTATGGGACCAAATGGCAGCTATTCCGCATCGAACAAAAAAAGAATCACATAAATCGGATCAGTAATCTCGGCGAAATCGGTGTACATACATAGAATAAAATAAAAAAAAAACATACCGGCCGAATTGAGAACATCCTCGTTTTTGAAGTCGGTTAAAAATGTTACGTTTTTGTATGATTTAGACTTCAAATCAAAATAGCTATTGCGAGCCTATTATTCTAAAGGAGTAAAGTACAATTTCAACAGTAGCCATCGCAATGAATAGAAAACAGTAACTGACGTAAGCACGGAGAGCGACTATAAATCGTTCCTGTTCCGATCAGAATACCTCCACGATCTGGTCTAACAAGACACGAGCCGATTGCATCACTGATGACGTCACTTGGGCCCATTCAATCCGCAAGCCAGTCTGGGAATGCAAATGAAATTCAAATACGCCCTTCAAGATAATACGGAATATGATTTAAAGTAATACAACTAATGGCCTGTGATTGTTATAAATAACATTTGTTTTATTGTTTACGTGAATTAAGTTTGCTGATTCACAACTATGAAAAGCACTTTGATATTGAAATTTGCATTCCAGATATTCGGGAGCATATGGATCATTTAGTATAGAAAATAGAGTGGACAGGATTTTAAGATCCCTGCGTTGACGAATTGTCAGCCAATTTATAACCTTTAGAAATGAAGAAATATGGTCATACTTACGAAGATTGAAAATGAAACATGTACAATTGTTGAGTAAGCGATCCAATTTGTAGAGAAGTACTTCGTTTAAGTCAGCACAACACACATCAGCATAATCAAAGATTGCATGAATGGTTGTTTGGACGAGGAGAATCTTAGTAGGAATGGGAAGGAAATATTTGAAATGGTAGGACGATCTTAATATGCACATGACTTTATGACTGATGGAATCCACATAAGGAAGACAACTCAATGTGTTATCTATTATGAAACCCAGATTCTTAACATGAGTAGCAAACTCAATAGTTACATTGTGATAGGACAGTGCTGCAACCGAACTCATGTCTAGTTTAGATGAGGTGCGTGAACTGCCTACAATAAGACCCTGGCACTTGCCCGGATTAACGCGAATACCAAAATTGGTGATCATTCAGAAATACGCTGAAGGTCATCGTTGATTGCGAGACTTGCAGCATCCAAATTACTGATCTCAGCCTGAGCATAGATTTGCAAGTCGTCAGTATATCTATTCGCCTTCTTTCTGTACTAAATAGAAGGCAGAAGCTCAAAGGGTGCTTAAATATAGGTTTCGCAGTAGTGGCAAACTAAGCTAGCTAGACCAGCAAGCCGAAACTGCGGTGGTGAGCCGCAAAACCATCTGCGTCGATGAGCACCCATATAGGACCACCGAAGCCCCGCAGTGCCGTAGCCGTGACAGAAGCTGTTAATTTATACATAAGTTTTGAGACACTTAATTTAATATTTTTGTGATCAAGTTCTTTTAATCGAACTAAGTTCGATTCCATTATATAAAAACTTTTTGATTTTGTTTTTTTTTATGTTTTATTTTATTACACTATTGTGCTTAGTAGGTATATAAAAAAAACATTTTTACATGGTAGATAATATTATAATAGTTTAAATTATGTTTTTCAATCTGTTTCACAAATACAATAATATGATATCCATTTTTCGGATAGTTTTAGGCATTAAAAACTGAAAAACTTAGTTAAGACTTTTCAGGTGACTGGGACCACAAGGCACTGGTTCAAGGTATAACTAGCACGACATAAACTATAACACGATGTCATTGCCTTTTAACATAGAATAAATATTTATCCCCTTTTAGGCATGAACGTGATCGCGGTCGATATTGGATCATTTACCGGACCATAAATCATGGCCCGTCATAATCTTTGACATGCTGCATGTTTATTAGGATTAAATTGGGCACGCCCAAATTGTCTATTGCTCTCAATAAGATCAAAGTTTTGATTAATTAAATGCTGAATTGTAATCTGCTTTGATTATCATCATAAGCAGTTTCTTTATAGTATTTGCATAACAAACTTAAACGCCTATGGTGCCTAGAATGGCGCTGGTCGGGGTTGCGGGGAGCCGTTGGAAACAGGCTACGCTGAATAGTCAGCTTGGAAGTCGATGGAGGAGGCCTTTCAGCCGAGGACTTCATAGGCTAATATGATGATAATGATGACCACTGGGCAGGGAAGAAGCTACATTTCAAACAAGTCTGCAGAAAAATTTATTCTCAAATAGGGAAGTGTCACATTAAAATAATACTATTGGTACAATGGTACACATGGTATCTAATAAAAATTTTACAATTAGAATTTGAATGCTACTAACATAATATATGATAGGTAAATACCATTATTGCATAACGGACCAAAATGAAAGAAATAAGATTATCTTACTCATATTGTTAGACTTACAATGAAATGTTATACTGTTTTTATGTGTCTGTTTAATTAAGTACGTAAAGAAATAAATAAAAAATAATTTCATTTTGTAGGAAAACACTAATTTCATTTCATTGCAACCTTAGTACGTGTACAATAAGATTAAGCTTATCGGGAATAGCTTAATGGGAATAAAGCTATATTGCAATTACACAAATAATTGACCATTGAATACAAAATACAACAAAGGCTTTGCTACGTTCTGCTTTGAAACTTTGTGGCTTTAATAAATTAGTAAGCTTTATATGTGATATACAGTGACCCCATAATTGATAGCTACTACCGTGCATAAATCATTTTAGCACAATAAAGGGTAATTAAGTTTAGTGTTAAGCGTGCTTGAGGATAATTGTCGCCCGTGTTCTATTTCGCGGGATAAATTAGCATTGAAAATCAAATTGAATAACAACTACGAGTTTGGTCTTATGACAGATTAAATGATAGGTAATCGGTTTTTCATTCTACATAGTAGACCTTTTATTTTACGCTTGGAACTAAAATTTGTTTTGAGTACTGTTTGAGAGGCTTGGTGGCATACTGGTTTGAGAGCTCTGGTTTCGATTACGGGGACAAAGCAACTTTCGCTAAGGTCAATCCCGGGATAGGTCAATCAAACTTTGTGATCTCGGCCTCCTCCGTATTTCA
This sequence comes from Nymphula nitidulata, assembly GCA_947347705.1. Taxonomy (NCBI): domain Eukaryota; kingdom Metazoa; phylum Arthropoda; class Insecta; order Lepidoptera; family Crambidae; genus Nymphula; species Nymphula nitidulata. The sequence continues at coordinate 15,687,220 of OX374629.1, forward strand.
CAAGGCATGTTGAGCAGTTGTTTCGGTTGTTACTGTAATCGTATTAACCCGCATTGGGACATGGTGGTGTTATGGCCTAAACTCCTCATGTCTGTCTCCCATATAGGAAGGGCTGTGCCCAGCAGTGGGACGTATGTAGGCTGGTGATGAGGATGATGAATGTTGTTAATTTACCAAATATTTATATAATATTTTTTCGTAAGATCGCTCAGGTATATAATCATTTGAGCAGGTGAAGGTAATGCAACAAGAACATTTCTCAAGCGATAGCATCGCAAGCCGAAATTATAAGCTGCACTTGAAACCGTGGAATTACCTGGGAACATCTCAAAGATGCGTGTAGGATGCGACGCTGAGATAAGGGTGCTAGATGAGACAAAATAATTCTCATAAAAATTCTGATTCCTTAGTAGCTACTCTTTCTACTACTTTATTTTCGCTGCGTAAGTTATTAGGAGTCAATTACAATAGATATTTAGGTTGGACACAAGCTTCTGTTAAGTATTATGTAGTTACCAGCATAATTATGGTACCGGTTGCATAATTTTATCAAAGTTTTTTTTTGTTTTACGGTTATGGTTGAAGTTTAATGTACTCGTGTCTGATGCATATGCTTTAACTTGCAGATATAGCATTGAAATGCCGGTGTAATAGATGTCAATGAATCTTGGAACAGTTTCGCGCCAAATAATCATCTATGATGTCAGCCTTCATGCTACTTTAATGAATCTCGATAAAATTGTCAACGTCTTTCACACCAAGTGAATGTTAATTACAATTATTCTCTATATTTCTTGTCAACACCATTTTTTTTATCCATATTATAAAAAAAAATGACACAATATTCGGTCCGACACAAATTTCTAATCATTGCATAAAAAAAACTTGACCGTCACCAATAAATAGCGGCAAAAACTCCTACTTAAAATAAAAAAAAAGAGTTAAATGACAAAGTCTTTTTAATTTTAACTATTTTTTCTATTTTCAGGTAAATGACGTTCTTATGGCGCTACATCAAAACTTTGTTTCGGCCGAGACAGACATATCGCTGATTCATCGAGAAGAAAGAAGACAAAATAGCGATCGCGCGTGAAAATTAAGTGAAAATACATAAATAATTCTATTAAAAAATAACTTTAAGAATTTATAAAAAACCGCTTCTACACGATTGTGAATATAAGTGATATCTATAGTAGATATCATTTATATTCAATTCAATTCTTTATTGCATGTCACAGTACATTAGGTGATAATAATTAAAAATGAGGCCCATTTGTGACGCCCTGCAAACAATTTAGAGGGTTAAAGTTAATTAAACATTAATAATATAATGTTCATATTAGTTATTAGTAAATTGTTTAACAATAATGACACAGTTGACATAAGCAGGTCATATATACCCATACGACCCATACTAAATAATAGATAATATTCACCCATACTAAAGTAATTTCCTATTATCGTTTAACAATAATACTAAGTTTTCTTAGTTCTATGTGATCTTTTCGGAAACAAAATGTATCGAGGCAAAATCTTTTAATGGTGTTTTGGTGCTACATGTGTCTAGGTAAAAGTATGAAGAAAGGTAGGTATATCAGATTTTCAGAACCATAAGATCTTTCAGCATATTATTGCATTACATATAAAAGCGAGTTTTTTCAATGTATCGCCTCAAAATGAAGGTAAAAAAGCATTTAAATAAATGCCAAGGCCACTTAAAGTATGTAAAAGTTTAAGTGGTTTTGATAAAATTTAGTTTCAGTCTTACAACATAAATATAGATATTATCATTTATCTTAAATGCATGCTTTCATTAAAAATTTCAACTAAAAATTTTGGTGTTGTCGCAAATATCACTTAACAATAAAACCCATCTTCCATTTTTAATACATCTAGAACCGTCATGCGAAGCTTTTGTTTCAAGTTTATGTAAACAAATTAAAATGCAGCCTGTGTCCGTACAAAGCGTCGGGCGGACGTTACTTCTAATTTGTGTAGGTTTATAGCTTACTAGTCACAGTAACGGGATGACGGGATAAAGGGCAATAAGCATCTTTCAAACGAGACGTCCAGTGGTGCTTGTCACTGATGGCACTTGGGCTTATGTTGAAATGTTGATGAAGGCGAGTGCTCGGTTATTGGGTGTTAACCAGGCTTTTTACAACTATTAGCTATGTATTGGCTTCGTACGGTCGTCTTTGGTTTTATGGCTTTATTGTGGCACTATGTGAATGCAAATTTAAACTTTCTTGCGTTTAGCTACTGGGAATTACGTGATCCGATATAATCGTATCAGTAGATTGGTGTTTAAAGAAAACTGCATTGTGCATTTAAAATATTTAAGCATTAATATTAAAGCATATAAAGGTATTATTGGCGGAATTAATGGCATTAGGCATTTACTACCACTAACTAAATATATTTAAATATTTCAGTTGTATACAAAAATGATTTTTAATTTTAGTGCAAATATAACACTCATTTTTGCAGTGCCTATTACATCTTGGCGAGGGCTATGGTCAGGATTTCTCTGCGTGATCGAATCAGAAATTATAAGATCCGCAGAAGAACTAAGGTCGCCGACATAGTCCGAAGAATTGCGAACCTCAAGTGGCAGTGGGCAGGCCACATTGCAAGGAGGACTGACGGCCGTTGGGGCGCAGAGGTCCTCGAGTGGTGGCCACGTACCGGGAGACGCAGCAATGGTAGGCTCCTCACAAGGTGGACCGACGATCTGGTGAGGGCCGCGGGAAGCTGATGGATGCGGGCAGCGCAGGACTGATCGGTTTGGAGATTCCTGGGGGAGGCTTATGCCCAGCAGTGGGCGTCTCTCAGCTGAGATGATGATGATGATTACATCTTACTGGACTCTACCCTCTAGTTAACTGGTAGAGATAATACCAAATAGCAGTACCTTATTATGTATGATAAAGCTTGAATATTTTTTGTCATATAATTCAAGTTACGTAATGTAGCAGATAGTTTTTATAGAGATATATTAATCTAATAAGCCGGTTGTAAGGCCACCCACACTTCCTCTCACAACTTATATCAAGAACTACTGCCCTTACAAATACACATCGTTTATTTGAAGAAATAAGCTAACAATTTCATTACAAAACAAAGCCATGGATTTCCTATGAATGAAAGTGTGTGGGACGTTATCCCACATCGACTTCAGTTTATAGGAATTGCACTGAAAATTCAACTTAAAGAGGAAGGAATAGAAAGTATTTCCGTACAGTCAACCTATTGTTCTACTCAGCGTAAGGAAGTTGACTTAAGCATCATGATTATAAGGCTGAATTTTCAGTGACAGTGCGAGTTTATTTGAATTAGTAACAATATCAATGTGAGAACAGGTGGTAACTCTTTAGTGGGTTTTGCTCTATGTAAATTGCTTACTACTGGGACGGGCGTTCTCGTGATGGCATACGATTCCTAAGTGAGATATTGCTACTTTTCTTGAAGAATAGCTCCCCTTGAACTATCGTCTTTCATGTTACTTGACGGCTTTTCGATTATGAACTGTACATAAGTAACTTTTAGAACGACATTTGTTAAAAAGCTTGTAATATGAATGAGACATTGATATTTATGTACGCGTAGCTCCATGTGAGGTTTCTATTGTATTGTGAGTGGATGAAATTGCTCTGATTATTTATACGTTTCATGAATGGTTCTTGTAATTTGATACTAGCATAAAGGAGACATTAAACTTATAAATAAAATCTATTTTGGTTTTTTTTATTATCATATCAGAAACATTTTTTCTCAAATAAAAAAAAATGTGTCTATTATAAAGACTTTTCTGAAACGACCAAATAAGCAATTATTATTTACACTTAGATTTGTATACAAATAGCTTTTGTCACTTGTTGAATGGGTGAATTTTTTAAACTACATTTTCAAATTTAGACTACGGTTTATTGTACGATGCAACAATTAATTGCTTTACATATTTACAGATATTCACTGTTCATTCCACAGGATAACCATTAAATATCTTACGGATATGCCCACGTACATCCTGGATTCCTAGATTTGCCGGCTGCAAACGAAGGATGTCATTGTTTGTGCAAAATAATGTGCTAATTAATTTTCTAGAATGGGAAATGGAGAAAATGCATTGAAGATTTCAGTAGTAAAGTTTGTTATAATACGATTGTTTCTTAGAATTAAAAATGATGAGCTTATTATTGTTTTGTGTTACTTATCTGAACGGCTGGTGGAGAATTCAGTGATTCTACTAAAACAGGTCCCTTATCATCGATACCAGCCTATATACGTCCGACTGCTGGGCACAGGGCTTCATAAATGGGACAAACACATGAGGAGATGTGTATATATGGGCCATAGCACCACCACGCCGGCTCAATACGACCGGGACCATTTCCGAATCAAGGAGGAGGGTTGACCATGGCCAAAGTTGCTTTGTTTTCACAATCGAAACCAGAGCGCTTAAACCACTACACCACCGAGTTCGTCAACCTTAAACCTGTTTGGAAAGATATATGTATACATAAATACCTACATACACACATACACATAAATACTACACTTATTACATAAATTAAATAATAGTACTTGTTAAGAATGAAATGATTATCATCATTACTAAATTTTGTTTAACGATTTTAATAACATTAACTTTCTAAAATCGATAAGGCTGTGAATAATTTGTAATTATGTTGTTTCAATATAAAGGGGCACTTGGTAACATCACAAGAACGCCTTAATCAAGAGCGTGCCAGTACGCACTTTGTCAAACTTATTAATGTCAATAAATTATAAGTGAAATTATTCAAATGAGGCCTAATGTAATGGCAACAAATATTAATTTAACATACAAAACTCCCAACATTAATTTTAAATTGAAATTATAGAACAGTGTTTGTATCATGAATTCAAATCCCGTTTTCTTTAGTTTTGAAAGGAAGGAGCAATTATTCATGGCTTCAAAACCAAATTGAATAAAACCAATCTTTTGTAGCTTCTCATAGTTTAAACAAAGGGCTCGAATCTACATGTCTCATGTTCGTGGGCCTATCATCTCACGTGGATCAGGCAATATCAGAATCTTGGAGGCAGACATTCCAACCGTTCCCTTATTTAATGCTTATTCAAACTGCGCAACAATAAAAATAGTAATTCATTAAGGTCAAGCTACATTTTATTGCAGGAAGAACAAAAGTTATTTATTGTTGCTAAAAAATTAAAATGACAATATTATTGTTGTTGCGGGCCATAAACAAGGTTCGATTGCTCATGGCTTTGCTACAATATATAGGGTTTTATTGCGAACGATGTGCGTTAAAATGACGCGACCACCTCTAGGCAACAAAGCATGCGGACTCGCACAAAAGTTTTAGGGTTACTGAGAGCTATAGACTGCCCGCGACTTTATACGGCGTATAAAGATTATTTAAAGAAATATATTTGAATGATACTTAATTAAAAAATCATATTATAAATAGAAAATTGTCTATCAGTTATTTATTTGCTACTTTGTATTGTCAATTTTATATATCTACTAGTGATTACGCATAGCCTAAAGATGCTTGTGACGCTACGAATGCTACTCACGAATCGCCCATACTGTAAAACTCAAGAGAGCATACGTTAATAGCACAGAATACCCCAGCTTTTTCATTGCGCTCTGATGACCCTACTTACCGCGGAATTTATTTACAAAGGTCTTCCTACTGCGTCATACTTTTTGAAATGTTTCTTTCTTCAATTATTTGGATGCAAAATGTACCTAACCTAGATCTTTTTCACAAGTAATCTCCAGTTGGTCCAGCCATCTTTTGATTATACATCTAGTAAATCATAGATTAATTATATTTTTATTGTTTTACTTCAAACAACGTAATCCATAGTGTTAGGTACAACTGTTTTGAAATATGTCAGAACATTTTATTAGATACGTTTTACTATTTATACCTTTATCGCATTACAGCTTACCTTTTCTTTTACTGGAACACGCATTGGTCTTCGAGGCCTTATTTAATGTATCCACCTTCACTTATCACACGAAGAAATTGGGTGACTCGATTCTCTGTCTTACCATAAAAATGTGTACGAATAAGTCATTGCCAGCGAGCATTTTACCTCTTTCCTACGATCCCATATGGGTTCCTTCAAACGAGGCGTAAACATTATGGACCAACATCGGCAAGATGAGGACAAGTAGATGTGTAGATGATCCATAATGTACCTACTAGTCTCCACTTTCCACTTTAACAAACATGTCTTATGTTTTTGTTATTTTTATTCTTAACGGGGCAGCTCTTAGCCTTCATCTCACCTGATGATAAATGATGATAAATCCGAAGATAGAAACGAGCTACAGCCGGATTCCTCAACTACAGAGGAACTGGCTATATTATCTCCAACTGCGGGAACACAACAATGCTGGTAGCGTTATTAAATTGTTATGGCGGCAGACTTTGGTAAGATGGTGGTAGCTAGCCAGACGGTCTTAGAAAAGTTTTACCATTTGCCAAACCTAGCAGAAAATTTCTGTCCTTACGGGAAATGCATGCTGTATCTCTGAATCTGAAGTTAGTGCTCTCAGCCACTAAACCACAAAGATGCTTAAAATATATACAGGGTGGTGCCGTCAATGCGACAACAAATTTAAACATGGGCTATATTAGTCCATAGAAATAGTTTGCCACTTTCAAAAATATCGTATTCAATTGATAATTTCATGACCTTTGTATGAAATAATGCTGCTAACGGAACAGTATCCCATACAAATGTCATGAAATTATTAGATTAATACGATATTTTTAAAAGTCGCAAACCATTTCTATGGACTAATATAGCCCATGTTTAAATTTATTGTCGCATTGACGGCACTACCCTGTATAACAATTTAACCACACTGATCCTGTGACTGAGCAAATGCCAGCAACATAATATTCTTCAATAACAATTATCTATTACCAGGAATTAGGACAAATATAAATAATATTCAGCGGCATTAAAATGTCTAGTATACATATAGTTATGTCTATTATTTACCTAACTATCTTCTAGAGTTGAAATAAATAACAAATGTACATTACGTTACGTGATAATTATAAGTGTGTTTATCACTGCATTCACCTAAAAACGTCACTGTGCAGAGAGCCTTACGTATAAAATAATAAAAGTATATAAAGAAATAAAATTTTACAGCCAGTAACAAAATCTTTGCCGTTTCAAGAGCCCCCGCGCGAGATTGGAGAAGTGTCCGCAAATGTAACATTATCTGAGGTAAAATTTATATTGCACTAGATTTCAGCTGTTAAAGTTAACTAAGTAAGTGCCTATGTTGATTTTACTATAACGATAAAGATTCTTTCGATTACATCTTACGATAAATGTATCGTAATAACGTTTTTATTGCTATTTAAATTGTAATTTGTCTTGTGTTTTATTTATTTGTAATAATTTATAGATCATAACGTTTATTAAGTTTTCATTAATATATTTCTAATTAAACTTAAACGCACAGAATACTTAATGGTAGGTATAGGGTACAAGTCAGTTTTTTCATCAATTTTTTTAGATGTAAGCATATTTATTTAGTATTACACTTCAACACTCAAATATTTTGTAAAGTAAGCCAAGCTTTTATGAGTGACTGCACAAAATTCTGTACGAGTTATGATACAATTTAGTGCGTAGGACTACTTTTAAGTCTAGATAGGTAGCTTTGGTAATCTGAAAGGCTTCGCTTTATGAATGGGAGTCTGAATGGAACCAGTTGCACTGTAGCTCAGGCTAGACGTATCAGCGAGCTGTGATTGCGACATCCTCGAGTGCAATACACTTTGAGTAATAACAGACACCTCACATTTGTTTTGTATGCTAACCATGGACCAATAACTATTCGGCTCATGTCTTAAATGTTTTGTGTGGCTTTATGCAACTGTAAGTTGCTGTTTAACTTATTTAACTGAAGCCGGCTATTTATATTTTGACACGATAAAGTGTAGGAATCAGATTCATCTCTCGTCGTGAAAAGCTTCAATAGACGAATCTTTTTATTTTCCTCTTGTCAGTTATGCATTTTAGCCATTATGTATATTTTTACCGAAATGCATTTCAACCTATTGAGTCTGATAAAAAAGGGGAAGCGAATCCGCTCTTATCAGACTCAATAAGTTTTCCATTGTGTGGCCTTCGATTCGATCGAAACATGGGCCGTGATTCAGTCTCTTCAGGCGTGCCATATTGACTATCGGTATATCGAGGTGATGAGATCCTTGTACGAGAGTGCCACCATGTCGGTCCGTACTGATTTTGTATCAGTCTACGAAACCTATCCAACTGCAGAGAGAGGTTCTTACCTCTCTCAGATGGAGGAATTGAACACAACGCTCGATGACCTAGACAGAACTCCTCGACAGGTGGGCAGGTGGTTCTAAAAATGAACATGGACAAGACAAAGATTATGTCGAATACCCATGTACCCTATACCAGTTACATTTGGGAGTTCTGTTCTCAAAGTTATTGACGAGTACGTTTACCTTGGACAAATGGTCCAGCTAGGTAGAGCCAACTTCAGGAAAGAGGTAAATCGACGAATCCAATTCGGATGGGCAGCGTTCAGGAAATTGCGAAAAATCTTCTCGTCCAGAATTCCTCAGTCCTTGAAATCGAAAGTCTTCGACCAGTGTGTGTTGCCAGTGATGACATACGGCTGTGAAACGTAGTCGCTTACTAAGGGCCTTCTGTGCAAGTTCGCAGTCGCACAGCGAGCTATGGAACGAGCTATGTTAGGTGTTTCTCTGCGAGATAGAGTCAGAAATGAGGACATCCGTAAGAGAACCAAAGTCACTGACATAGCTCAGAGAATTAGTAAGTTGAAGTGGCAGTGGGCAGGGCACATAGCACGAGAGCAGACGGCCGATGGGGCGTGAAGTAGGACGGCCTCCCACTAGATTGACAGACGCCCTTGTCAAGGTCGCGGGGAGCCGTTGATGCAGGCTGCGCAGAACCGTTCTATTCGGAAATCGATGGGGGGATGCCTTTATTCAGCAGTGAACATCATAGACTGATATGATGATGATAATGATGATGATGATGTGCGGAGTGATCAGAGACACTGTGTACTAAGCCAGAGAACCCTAGTTATAGTTCCAGTAGTAGCAGATTGTTGCAGTGATCACGAAAATTTATACAAGTCATAGCTGTTTGAAAGTTCGCTTGGATATTAAATTGCTATAATTAATGTAATAATTGGAGCTCGGTGGCATATTGGTTTAAGCGCTCTGGTTTCGATATGAAAATCAAAGCATCTTTCGTCATGGTCGATCCTGGGATGAGTCAATCAAAGTTTGTTATCTCGAGCTCCTCCGTACTTAGGAAGGCACGTTAAGCCGTTGGTCCCGGTTGTTCCTGCAACCGCTTTAACCCACCAATCCGCATAGGGCCAGCGTCGTGGTGTTATGGCCCAAACTCCTCATGTGTTTATCCCATGTAGGAAGACCTGTGCTCAGCAGTGGGACGTATATAGGCTGGTGATGATGATGATGTAATAATTAAATATACATTTAAGGTTTTAGTTTGATCTGGTGAAGGTTTGGTAGCCGTTGGAGGGGTGCAGCGCAGGACCGATCGACGTGGAATACTTTGGAAAGGACTGTGAAGATAAATTTGTCATTAATTGGTTGTCTCGTAAGTATTAAGCTAGTGGCATAGTGGTGGTTTAGGCGCTCCAGTGTCGTTTACGAAAACAGAGCAACTTTCGCCATGGTTGATCCCGGGATGGGTCAATCAACATTGTTATGTAAGCTCCGTGTACGTTAAGCCGTTGCTTTCGGTTGTTACTGCAACTGCTTTTGGGCCAACGTGGTATTGTTGATGATAAATTAGTAAGTATTCGTAAAACATTAGTCAGCGCCATTATTTTTAAAGAAGAAGTATAAGGTAGATTCTTAATGTAGTAGATTTTTAATGACAAGGCTGGCCAGCAAGCAAAGCCATTATACTAGAGTGGGATGTGAATCCACGACCTTTCATAATCCGGGTGACTGCTCTTTTCTAAGTATAAAGTAGGTTCACCATACGTGCACATAATTCGTGTAAACATTTGGACATGTACGTCGCTTATGTTTAGTGCAAACATTTGCACATATACCTTTGTGCCGTCTTTGATTTGTTATCCTGTCCTTATGTACACGTACCATTATATACTTTATTTGGACGTGTACATAAAGAAATGTAACAAACAAACTAGTAGCCACCCGCGACTCCAGTCGTTTGGACGCGTTGTTTGTCGGTTATCGCGCCAAAAGCGCTGAAACGGTTTATTCAGGATGTAATCTATGTATGTATTTGCACTTCAAATTTCATCTAAATCTATTCAGCGAAGAGTTGAAAGCGTAGAAGACAAACAGAGAAACAGACAGACTTACTTTCGTGGTGTTTTTTTAATTATAAGTTTATTTTTTTAGGTTGATTGTGTAAAATAGAACTATTGTTGGACTATTGTTGTTTGTTGATTTTCTTTTATTTCTGGATTCTGCTTTAGACTACGATCTTAGAACTCAAAAATTAATTTTTAGCAAATACTTGCATCAATATACGAGTCGTCAATACAACCAGAATGGCTTGGTACCATTTCGCACAACAATGCCCATCTCCTTCTCAGGGTTTATCAGGGCGCAGATTAACCTTTGCGTTGCATTTGCCGCACTGTTGTGTTTTGCTTTTTCATTGGTTGCTTTTTTGTTTTTTAAAAGCTTTTATTTAACTTGCTTATGTTCGGGTGGAATCTATCTTCAACCGATTGAGCTGAAATTTTGTATACACGTTTAGTTTGGATGACAATACACGATAAGCTTTGTGACGTTATTCTAAATCCAATATGGCGGACCATCCAAGACGGCGGAATAGTTATTTTTAATGCATTTCTACAATATGGGTATGAAATGAAAGGGCTTGTTGAGAGCAACTCGAAAAATAATTTGACGTCATTCTAAATCCAATATGGCGGACCATCTAAGATGGCGGAATAGTTATTTATAATGCATTTCTACAATATGGGTATCAAATGAAAGGGCTTGTTTAGAGTAACTCAAAAAATAATGTGTCGTCATTCTAAATCCAATATGGCTGAACAGCCAAGATGGCGGAATAGTTATTTTTTATGTACTTCTGCAATATGGGTACCAAATGAAAGGGCTTGCCGAGACTCAGAAACCTAGCCAGCAATAACTAAAAAGTAAAAAATAAATTAAAAGCAAAAACACCTTTTTTAAAAAAGCTTTTATTTAAATGCTCTAAAAAGAAGAATATAAAATTGTCCTTTAAAATTTTAACTATAAACTAATAACCTCATTATACACAATTTATATGATCATAATAGCTTGTCGCGCAATTTACTTGTGTAAATAAACTAGTACGGTAGGTACCTACCTATTTAATTGAGCGACAAGCTTTTATGGTCATATAAATTGTGTATAATTAGTTTATTAGTTTATAGTTAAAATTTTAAAGGAAAATTTTATATTCTTCTTTTAGAGCATTTAAATAAAAGGGTTTTTTTTAAAGGATTTTTTTTTGCTTTTCATTTTTAATGCTTAAAAGTAAAAGTACACCTCGGCCCTTACTTCTATGCGACAAGAGTTTGCATACCGCTACATGCAACATCCACACGTTAGAACATGTCAGACGTCTATTTATTGGTTAATAGCTAAGTAGGTAGTCCTTCTTGCAGGATGCGTCCTATTTCGGCCATGAAGCTATTCACTTGGTTTGAGTGTGAAGAGAAAGGTGTATTTACAGGGCATGGGAGGTATAAGCATCTCTTGTCTCCAGAATATCTATATCAATAAATCTCTTTGATTTTGCGGGTGTCTATAGATAATGGTTATAATTACCTCTTACATCAGTCGTGTCATCTGATTGTTTGATATTCTTTGGTTTCATACCTAGCTATACATTTTACTAGGTGGGAGGCCCATTCGTAGGGTCGTCTGGGTAGGTGCTATTTCGGCCATAAAATAGTTCGCTGTGTTTCAGATTGAAGGAAGGCATTTTCATCTTAGGCCTCAGGATGACAACGCACCTGCAATACCAAGTATTTTTTTCCATGTACCATCACCAGGGCGACCGCCTAACTCTAAGCGATAAAAAAAGTATTGTTTTGAAAGCCATATAACTTTCATAGGCGGTACGAAATGACATAATGACATCATAAGCCGTACCCATGTTCAAACTAAATTTAACCTGTCGCGCCACACATTCCAGACACAATTGGTTTTCAATAGTCTGAGACCCCCGAAAGTCTTTTGCGGCCGGACTAATCAAGCGGTAGCCCTGCAGGCGGGCCGTCAGTTTGCTTCTCATTTAGTTGTATCATGGTTTATCTTCCTTGGTTGTATATAAAACTCTTCATTCAATCCTAGCTAAAACCAAAAACAATAGGCATGATATTCGCACCAGGATTCACTTGTAAAACTCTTTCTAGTTGACCACTAGTTTATAGAGCCGTAACCTTATTTTACGATCTTACTTTGTGTACGAAAGTAGTCCCTTTCTTCGTGGCAGACGTTTGCATTTATTTATAGTTCCTTTACCATAGAACATAGAATGGAGAGTACATAATCTTTTACGTTCTTGTAAAAATCACAAGAAGTAATATGCGATCGCGGCAGCCTTAAAACGAAGTAGGGTTTTGAAAAGGGTTGTATTTAACTGAACTTAATGTTTCTTTTTTCAGGGGAAATGGCATTGACGTCTGCCTCGCAACGTGGGGAAAAGTATGATGCGCTCCTCGGACAAAGATGGCAGCAACCAAGACTACCCACTAAAATAACCCCCGTACTCCTAGCCTCTTGCATGGACAGGTTTTAGGCGACAGTAAACATTATCCTATTTCCTAAGCAGTTATTTTTTGGACTTAACTCTGACGCATGTGGCGTTACATCCGATCACGATGGAGTACTCATGTGATGTCGCTCTGTTACCATACTAGGTTGAGCTATGAGCTCCCCCTAGCTCGACATCCAAAGCAAATTCACGGCAAAAGCTCTGCGCTTGGGGCCGACTCTTCTCCGTTAATCTTACTAAAAAAACCAATAACAATATCTAACAGCACATCTAAAAACAAGTATCTCATTTGTTGTGCAATCAGTAATTTTTATGCGAAAGTAAGAATTTTTTGGTTATTAATCCAAATATTCCCTTTTTGAAAATAGTTCTTAAGGCGTAGCAAGGGCATTTTAACTAAAAAGAGTTTTAATCTTAGTTCACACCAATATTTTTAGGGTTTTTTTTTCATAAGTGTTATTAAGAATTATAAATTTCGAAAATTAGTACTTATTCTTTCGAAAAATTAAAACAAATAATAAACAGATCAAAAGCATTGGCACAGAGTACTTACCTAACTAGTTGAAACGTAATTAAAGCAGCACTAGCAACTTGTTGTTTTAATTAAAAAATAAAATGAAATAAAATAAAGTACCTACTTTGAAGTATTGGAATAAGTAGGAACTTCTCGTACTGTCTTTTACTTATTTACTGTGACTTTAATATTCTATTCAAGGGACTTGGCAGTGGTTCTCGGGCTACTGGAATGAATTTCTATTGTGTTTATTGTGAGAATGTACGACAAATATGTCACTGCTCGTTGCTTAAGTTGCTTGAGGGTTTAATATTTTAATCTTGTCTGGTGACTGGGGTACAGTAAGATATACTTGAACTTATTTTTCACTTTAGCAAGTTAAGAATGTAATTGTAAAAATATTTTTTCTTTTCGGCAAAAGTTATTCCCAAGGTATATTAATACGAAAATGAAGAGCACGACCTCATGAATATTTAAATCATACTGTATGAATTAAAAAATATTTAATGCTAAATATTTGACTAACAATTTTTATATTATCCTTATGCTAATTTAATTTGATATTTAATTTCGAAGTGCCAATAATCATTGTGTTTGACAATAACTCACCGCCATTGTTCTTGTAACTGGCTTACAAGATCGGAGAGATATGCAGCCTCTGTGTCAGCGAATAAATTAAAAATCGAAATTTGAAAAAAAGAGCACACCGCGGTGCGCGAGCCGCAGTTATGACGTCATAATTAAGGGTCCGACACGATGAAATTCGAACGAGCGTGCGCCGTGAGTCAGGGCTCACCGTGAGAAAACTGAACGCAATAAAAAAGTAAAAGTGCTTTCTTTGTACAGGGGCATGCAAAATTGAACTTCGATTATCGGTGCCTTATTTTGGCACATGATTCATTTTGGTGAGAGGCTTGAAATTTAAGATAACATGTTTAAGAAATTTCGATTAGAGAGGATGAAGCGACCACTGCCGTTGTAACGGTGCGGCAGTTGCGCTCGTGCTAACGACCTTTGTGCTTTTAACAAATCCATTAAAATAATTATTTAGGAGTAGAAAAGAAAGAAATTCGTTGAGGTGTAGAAATATTCGGATTCAGAGCATTTAGGAGGGGAAGCATCTAAAGAACTGGGAAAGACAACCTTATTTTTAAAAATAAAGGAAGTGTTTCATGTCGTGCATAAGTACCACTTAAAGCCCGTAATAGTTAGCATAATTATTTTAATGCGATTAATATTTAAAAAATCATATAACTTTATTTCCGTTTCGAATTTCGGTCTAAATAGCCATTATATGTCGCGTTACGGCTGTGACGTCACCTATTACCAAATACTGATAGGTTGCTATGGTGATTTAGATGGTATTCCATCTGATAGCGTTTGATGCTAACAACAAGTGACGTTATACTGATTGGGGACGTTATAGATTGGGGTTCGTTGTGACGTGACCTGTGAGTGACTTAATTGTACATTGTTAATTAAATATTATTTAAATTCCGCAACAATACAGTCAACTATTGTCTTCCTTAGGATTTCTGTTATGAGACTTACCAAAAAAATATATTTTAATTTGAATACAGTCAACATCCATATTGTGTGCTTTAAATATTATACTCGATTTAAGTTATTTACGCGATGTTATTAATATATCTAAAATAAGGAAATTCAGTAAATAATCTTTATTTTCATTCTATTTTCAACTGGAAAGTCATACCTGTGCAATATAGTAAAAATAAGGCAAAATGACATGATAATGAGAAGTGGACTGAATAACTTGAACAATATCGGCTAATAAGTTCGACACATAACCCGACCGCAGTTTACTCAACAATCCCGTACATCAAACAAAGTCAGCAAACAGGATTATAACTTTACCGAGTCACCGTTGAAATGAGCCAAACATTTGTATTTACTTAAAACATAAATTATAGGGCAAAACCTTCAAACCATTTTCACCCATATATACAACATCGATCGTTACCGTTTACCAGATTTTGCGAGGCGCAGAAATCGTAAATCGATATGACGTGTTCTCGATACAGCACAAAACGATGCATCGAATTCTCGTGTAGGGATGCGTCATTTTTAATTGTCCCTCATATGGTTGCGACCGTTACTGCATCAAATAAAGATATGATAATGAACGGTAACGGTAACGGGTCGGAGGGCGAATTGGGATTGGATACGTCAACAAGGTCGACCTTACTCACAACGGTATTAATTTAAAATTGATTTATTTTTTACTCCCTGACGCGGTTGTTCACTGAGAGCGACCACGGGCAGCGCAAGAGTGCAGACACTTAAGGTTGCTGTTTTTATGGTAGGGATTTTTAGTGGTAAAGGAAAAGAGAAAAGAGTTATTATAGAAAAGGAGCCTGGTAGCCTAAATAACACACAGGCGTTAACACTAACACCTAGCGAGCGTTACAGGGTTGTATTACATCAAGCTCGTCATCATCTCGGGAGGTCTACATTCTATGCATCTATGCACCGTACTGCTGTTACTAATATTTTCCTACTTGTCAGAAAGATAAATAAAAGTATTATTATATAAATAATAGTAAATAAGATTTACTCTTTTAAATAAGACTCGTTCTGATAAGTAGGATAATAATAGCGATAAGAGAGTTAAAAGCTATTTAGAAAAGCTGGAAAAGATATAAAGGACGTAGGTTGGTATATGAAAGACACGGCTCTTTTTATTCTACTATGTGTGTAATGCTATGAGACATCCAAATCGTGGGGCAAAGTTGTTAAGCAATTTTAGTGCTGGATATATCAATTTAAGAAATTAAATTTTCGTAATTCAGTTAAATTAGATTTTATTTGTCATGTAAAAATCGTTAAAATTTCGCATTTTTGGGTGATAAATATTTTATTTGAAATATTGCTCCTCACATATTTTTGTTATTTGATTGAATTATTGATTGAAATATTATTCTAAACGTAAAATAAAATAGTAAAATATTTTCTCTGATATTTATCTCATGTCAATAATTAGCTAAAAAGTGCACATTTTGAGTCAAACTGCATTAAACGCTCTTAGGTGTTTATAAACGGATTCTTTACAAATATAATTAGTGATCCTCTTTTGCACAAAGCATATAGAATAGAACCTTTTCATTACAACACCACTTCCTTGTGTACGCTCTGGGCGTTACCAATGATCTCTCAATATATGCTTTACATAATAATTCTTTATAGTTTGGTTAAAAGAAAACTAACCTTATCATAATCTTGTAGGTTTTTTGACCAACATTTAGAAGTAAGATGATTTTTATAATGCTATAAGAGCTGCTGGCAACCTTACCGTCCTTAATAAACTGTTATTTGGCACCCCTGCCTTCGTTCTCTACAACATACAAGGTTATTATTAATTACGTAACTATCATTTCAATCAAAATATTACTTCGAAATAATGTTTATTTTTGGAAGTGCACCACTAACAGATTACAAAACAGTAAATTAGTAACTGACAATCCTCACCGCTGGTCACAGTAGTTAGGCAACAATAAAGCAGTGTGAGTAGGTATATGTACAAGCTTATCTGTGTACGTGTGGTTAACTTAATATATTATACACACTTACCTATTAACACATAATACGAAATAAATAAATTATTATTATTATTATATCAATATCAGATATAAGTTCATAATCTTTAAACTATCTTAAACATATTTAATAGGAACGTTTTCTAAATATTGTCAGAATTACGTTAATCTACTTGGATTTTTTATTGTTTTAATTAAACTGTCTATTACGCTATTAAATAGTTATATCAAGCACGTAAACAGAAAAATAAGCTTCCAATAAATCACTTTCAAAACCTATCTAATTTCACTTTTGTTAATTATCATAAAAATAAATCTAAGTATTATTTTGTTTTTATCATTTTTATTATATGCTACTACAAAATATTATTAACAAATAAAACGACCATAAAAGCTATTGAGATAAAAGAGCGTGTAAATATTTTTGATGATTCGTATTTCCTGATGCAGTTTCTATAGTAACACCTAGCTACCTATTATGCAATGCTTATACAGAACCCTCTGTGTTAAGTAGCCAGTAGTGTGAACGACTCGCGTGGGTGCGGTGGGGTCACATTAACGATTCGCGACTGATATAATGTCCATAGGGTTGTGGTACGGGTCAGCACAGGTTCCTTGTAATTAATCAAATAAATAATATTTCGAAGGACGTTCGCAAATTTTATGTTAAACTCAGCCCGTTAGATCCAGTACGTATATCAATAAAACAAACTGTTTTTGATATTATGCTGTTGAAATAAGTTTCAAAAACTCAAATGGCAAGAGGTAAATAAGTATTCAAACACAAATAACTGAAATACATATAAATTATGTTCCTTAATAATTTGCTCAGCACACGATAGTAATACTGCAATAATTAAACACATACATTCATTGTAATTAAACATTTGCCATTATTGTAATAGCTGATATTAAAATGATCAAAGTAATGACACAATCCGTCGATTACGCGAAATCGAACCAAGATTTTCGCATAGTTAAATATTATTTTAATATACTTTCACTCGTTCGCGGATAGTTCCCATGGCTACTGATGTCATCCTAACTAAATTAGATATCTATAAAAGATAATAAAACTAAATTAAAATGAGTTGTGTGAGCACTAAACGGGACATGAATATTAAACTGACGCCATTAGCACTATGAATATTATGATACACAATAAAACTACGCGGATTTAAAAAAACAAAAGACAAATGCGGTCAAATTTTTAAATTAGACGTAAAATCTGTTGTAGATTTCGAATAAGTAAAGCTTTTCATCTAGAAAATAATGAAATACTTAGTAGTTCGCCAGGAGGTAGAACTACTTAGGAGCAATTGTTTTCTCTGTTCTTACATCCATTTCTAAATGCCCACTCTGTCTACGTTTCCTACTCTTACTGTTGTCACTCTTTCTTAAACTATTGAACTAATTTAATTAAAATTTGGCATGGAGATAAATTATATTTTGAGGAAGGACACAGCTGCTTTTAAGCGCATCAATCGACATCCACGCGGGCAGAGGCTTGGTCGACCACTACATCATCTAAACATGGCTGGTACATTTATTTTATTAAAATTTGTTTAAAATTCTAAATCAATATACTTAAGCGAAAAAGTGCTACCAAGTAACCATTCTTTTAGTAAAATGCTTGTGTAAGATCAAAATAACATTTTAATAGAAAACTTAACATGTTTGCCGGTCCGTGCATACAAGGTATTTGTTGCGGCTTACGACGGTAACTACAAAGACCTACTTAATATTACTGCAGCCCTACGTAGCTTTGCCGGTAACTAGCTGAGACTTCCATTTTTTGTTAAATTATGCTCCATAATAATTTCAATTTTTAAATCAAAAAAATTTCAAACAAAGAAACGAATTATTTCGTTTCATTTGATATCACTGTATGTGTAAGTACCTATGGGTCTATGTATGTGTGCGGGCGCCTGTTATCGCTCGTTGAAAGTGGCGGGCTTCTTTGTCTATATATTTTGTGTTTTAAGTCACAATATCGGCTCGTTTGATGAAATATTAGTAGTATTAGGCACGCAATGTATTTTTTTTCATACAAAGTACGACAAATGACTCAACACCACCTGATGTGAAGCAGTAAGAAGAGTCCATATGCGAAGACAGAAGAAGTTCAGACACTTCTCTAGCCGCTTCCACCTAGCCGGGGCGAAAGGTGCTTTTTCACGCCTCTTTTGAAGGAACCCATGTTATAGGAAGGAGGGAAAACATATGCCGGCAAAGAATTCCAAGTTCTTGATTTCCGACAAAGAAATGAGCTACTAAATTTCTTTGTACGTGATGTTGAGGTGGAGACAGTAATTTCAAATACCATGATACATTATTTGTAGTAATCTTACTAGATTGAACGACTAATTGGTCATATGTGATTGTGAAGATTTCTATTATTATATTAACCTTGTTTCCGTCAGAAACGTCAATGAATGGATTCATAGCGGAAGTCCAGAATCCCACGTGTTTCTTTTTGCTAATTCTTTTCTAAGATTCTGAATCCGACACAAATGATAAGTTTATAACTCTACTGTACAATAATTGCGGATAACTGAACGAGGATATGAAGAAAATATCAATAAAATAAGAAATCATTTTTTTTTCTTCTTGTATTTTTTTGGTATTATTATCTATTATGGTATAAAAATGTGTTCTTTGTCGTTTTTATTAACTGTTTGGAGTTTTTTTGTGAAATTATTATCTTATAATCTTATTTTATTTTTATTTCTGAATCATAAATTATCATTGCACCGATATTGTATATCTTTACCCCCTGGTCGTCTGGGAGAGAATGCTGTATGGCATTAAGTTCGCCATTTGCACATTTTTTTTACAATAAAGAATAAATTAAATTAAAGAAAACCAAAGGAATCTCTTTATGTGTAAATACTAGCTGTGCCCGCTACTTCGTTCGCGTGGATGTCTGAATAACAACGGTAAGGATACATGATTTTACTTAAGCATTTATTTGGCTATGGATTTAAATCATGTTTTTAAAACACCTTTGCAATTAATCTATTGATCGCCCGCCCACAGCCGCCCGCCTTGAAAATCATAAATGCGTGCATGATATTTTAAAACTATGATATCTCTTAAGATATTCATTGAAATCAAATGATGTCGAGAACAATTTTGCTCAAAATTAAATACTTTTGGTGAATAATGTATTTATTTTGATAAGGAATAATATCATGTTTACAAAAACCCCTTCGCAGATAGTTCATTATTTTAGAACAAATTTAATTACCAAAAAATGGATCTGGAGAGTCAATTTCAAAGAATAGATATAATAATATGATGTCGTGGTCTTTTTTTAGAACTTCTAAAGGAGAACAATTCCTGCATACATGATTTATACGTAACTTTAACCGTTTACACAGCGCACGCAACGGAAGCTCTGGAAAAGAAATATATTTTCTCCCGTTTTTGCAACACTTTTAATTAATGCTCAGCTGTTATTGGTGGTAGCGTGATGTTTTATAGCCTATATAATACCTCGATAAATGGACTATCCAACACAAAAATAATTTGTCAATTTGAATCAGTAGGTTCCTGAGATTAGCGCTTTCAACCAAACAAATAAACAAACTAACTAACAAACAAACTCTTCAGCTTTATAATAAAATATACTCCGTTGCCAAATAATCGTAAGCAGCTGCAAATTACATACAATTACCACAAGTCACGGCCTCCTAAAGTTTTTATACTTACACCAGTGACTAAGAATTGAGTAACAACTCCGGCATCTAAATTTCTTCCGTTGCCCGGCGTCTGATACCTCAATAGTGGACCCATCATATTTTATAATTATACACGGTTCACGGACAAAAGGTTAGATCATTTTGTTTGTTTGGTCTATTCTATTAATGTTTTACGGACCGCAAAATGACACATCACTCCGATAGTAAAACACTTTGTGGTTTTCACTACCACGCTTAACTTATGTAAGTGCGTTTGCCTATTGTTAATTGGGATAAAAATATGTCTTATTAGTACAGTTAATGTAGGATTTCCGTATTAAAATAAAACTACAGTGCTTGAGTATTGGTCTATGGTAATTTATTAATTTAGTTATTAAAACACAAAAACAATGAGACTAGAGGGAATTCACAAGGTATTGCTAAGTTCTCGGTAGTTCACAGGTCAAGGTGACCCAAATGGTGACAGGACGCGAGTTACGAGTAAGTTCTCGCCACAGGATTTTTTTCGTTAAAATATATTTTCTCAAACTCATTTTTAAGGCATTTTTATTTACTATCCAATAAATTTCGCTGATTTGCCCACCGTTTGTAGTACACTTAATCTGTGATTTTTATTCCATATACAAAAAGGTAAAGTGTTTTGTTATCGACAGTAAATGAGGTCTAAACGACCGAACACCACCATTTGGGCACAAGAAGCAAGATCGTTCGTTGCAGTTACCCACTCGGCCTAAGCATTCGCACTTTTATCTCTGTAATCTGCCTTAACCCTCTAAGTATGTCTTATTATCCTTATTCAGAGCCGATGGGTCACAAAGACCGTATTTCAAACGGAAAGTATCCAAAGTTAAATCGACTCTCAACAATATAAATTTCGCATTGACACACATCGGCTGAGCCATAAATATAACCTCTTTTTGTTTCCTACAAAACATTTTTATGTGGACAACTTCAAAAATACTTCCCAAATAACTTTGGACGCGTATAAATAAAGCGGTGTGGTAGTAAATGTCAATAATATGCAAAATAATGGATGTTAATCTTTTGGGATATGTGATTTGCGATCGAGCTCAGTTCAAAGATTAGCCGACGAAGACGCAGCTCGAGAATTGAGGAATCATTTGTGTTATTTTACGGCGTCCGTGTGTTATGATAATCCACATTTTTGCTAACGGGAGCATGGGCGGCTGAAAGAAAAATATTTTAGAGTACAAAAAAAATGATATTCTTTGTTTTACAATATCTAGAACGTACAGTGTCACCGTTACCTATAGAAGAAAATGGCGTAGTCATTTGGTTATAATAATTAAATTCTAAAGCTATCTAGATATGCTATTTTAAAATCCTATTTGTAATTAATACTTTGGTATATTTAAACCTACCATGATAGTACCTACCTAACATATTTATTTATTTTCACAAAGCTTTTTTACCGAAAAAGGGTGTTACAATAATTGAAAGTAGATTTTAGTTAACCTCTTTTACATACATTGCGCAAACTCATGTACATAGGACAACGTGGCTTCTACATGAAGCCACGTTGTCCTATGTACATGAGTTTGCTTTAGTATTATAATAACTATGTTCAAATTATGTATCTATTCTTGTCGCAGCGGTCTGGTTAAGTCAGCCGCTTAACTGGACGCCTAGCCCGTCGATTGAACGCCTGCATCCAATCAAACGGCTGAAATAGGTAGCCAAGTCACTGAGCGCAACGTTTAATCAGATGGCTGAACGTCATGTCAGCCGTCTAGCTTAAATCAGCCATTCAATTGGACGCCGAGGCAGGTCATTTAAATCGATGAGCTTTTGTGTGACTGGTCGAGTGATTGGTAGGTTCAAGGTTATTTGTTTATGAACACTTAGAACCAAAACGATATCATTTATAAGTGGTCATAAAAATAACCTTAAACCTACCAATCAAACCAAAAGTTTTCAGTACAAGACGATCCATTCAATACGCCAAGTCGTTAAACGTTAAGTGAGTCTAGTTCAATTAACTATCGGGCTAGGCATTCAATTGGATGCCGGCATTTAATCAACGGGCTAGGCATCCAACCAGATGGCGGCGACAGATATATTTACCGATTACGACCGTTAGCTTGTTTGTCATCTAGTTGTATAAAAAAAATGCTGAATACAGGGGAGAGTGGGGTAATTATGAAAGCGGGGTAACTCTTAACGAGGCCGTTTTGAACTCTCTTTCGTTCAGCAGAAACAGATTATCCTTTTATCTATCCTTTTCCATGTCACAAATTTTCAATTTCAAATCATTTATTCAACATTAACTTATCTAAGTACTTGTTAACGTCCAGAATAATATTACTGAACGAACTTAATAAGTATTTTATGTAATAAGTGGAATAAAAATACAAAATTAAAAATTTTAAGTAACCCCCGGCGTCATTAATCATCTATCTAACACCATCTCATTGAGACTATTCATAAGAGCCCAAACACGCTATATCTTCTCTTATTATTATTATCATCTACAAAATGAGCAGATAGTCATTAAACGCCTGAACTGATCTTCATAAATTATAGCTAAGAACCATCGTAGGCACATCAGCTTTCAAACGAAAAAAACCGAATCAAAATCGGTCCATTCGTTGAGGCGCTACGATGCCACAGACAGATATACAGATACACAGACAGACACGTCAAACTTATAACACCCTTCTTTTTTCGTCGGGGGTTAAAAATGGTTCTACCACTGTTTCGGAAACTTAGGAGAGCTTGTGCTGAGTAGAACCAGCAAGAAACTTAGAAGGCTGTCATATTACTCCATTTGATAAATTTCAAAAAATATATTATATTATATTTATTTATTATAAGAATGAATAAGTAGTTACAATAAAACGTTGCTGATATGGCGCACAAAGCTGTTTACTTCAAAACATATTTATCTGCCCGATAAATAACATAGTAGGTACTCGCTTCTTGCTATTGGTGACTCTTATTGTAAATGGTATACGAGTCACGGACAGAATGGGTACATGTTATTGGTAGTACTGTACACGGGCCTCGCTTGAAATTACCCCATTCTCCTCTAAGTTTGACTAAAGCTGTATTCTTGACATTACATTTTCTTTTCTTATTAGGCGGCGGTAACCGCTTGCCATCATGTAGGCCGTCAGCTTGTTTGTCACCTAGTAGTATAAAAAAAAATAGTATGATATATTCTTAAAGTCAATAGTCCTATGTTTGAAAGTAACAATAAGTGAAATGACTATGGGTCAGGAATAACAGGCCACTGGGTGAAGCCCACTCGCGACCTGGTGACTTTGTTCATTATTTTCGTTATCACAGACCAAGGCAAATAGTAATTAATTCCTACACACTTTCACATGGGATCCAGCTTAAGGTTGCTGACCCGGCAGCCTACTTGTAAGGACGATGGTAATAGAAATAAAATGATCTCAGACAAATAATTTTAATTTTTAGCGAAATAAGTATTTTTGCCTTTACAAATATGGAGAGTGAGGATTAATCTCTTCTTATTTGTTATATTTTATTACTCGTGCCTTACAGGATTGATAAATTGCCTGTTTTTCTACGGAGTTTATTATAAATTAAGTCTTAACTTTATAGTTTAATACGAACCATAATATTATTATTAAAGTACTTATGAAACCTGCAGCCCACCCTTTAGCTTCTAGTAAGCTAAACGGTAGGGGAGAATGGGGTTATTCGGTCACAGGGTAACTCAGGAAAAATCCGTTTTAAAATGGTAAATAATAAATAATACATGATAATCTATTCCTGCCTTGCTATTTAGATCTTATGCTCTTTGTGCTCCACCCAAAAGAGCCCATACTTAGTGACTGGCATTAAGTATGCTTATCATGCTGTACCTAACCCTGCGTCTAAAATTACCCCACCCTCACTATGTAAAGAATTTTCTGAGTACAACTTATAATTTTGCTTAAGTAAAATTTAATAGTCATTAGCAAAATCCTTCGCAAAAACACAGAATACCTACCTAATGTTAAAAATACTGAAAACGGAATTTTAAAAATTATTCTACCGTCTTTAGCTCGCCGTAAAGAAAAATGTGTCGTTTACTCCTATTTTCTTGTCTTTATTACCTTTTGTCCCTTACCAGTTGTTTTATTACCTATCTATTGTGAATGATTTTATTTACTTTTGATTTTCTACAACTGGATTACAAGCAAGCTGACGGCCCACCTGGGGAAAGGGGCTACCGTTGCCTAGATATATATACTTGCTTTAAACACCTGCAATACTACGGAAAAAAACACTTGGTATTGCAGTCCTGCAATCGCATCCTGATATTGCATCCTGTGGTCTAAGATGAAATGCCTTCTTTGTCCAGTTACACTGGCTACCTTTCCCTTCAATATGAAACAAAGCGAACTGTTTCACGGCCGAAATAGGAAGAGCCGTGGTCTACCCAGACAACCCTACCAACTAGGGGTTTGGTTTGTGGATATTTTGCAACATTCCTTTACAATATCCAGTTAGAAAAGAAAGTTACTTCGCAGTTTGTCGTGCAAAACGTGACATTGTTCAGAACACCCACACGCATCCTGCAGACAGGATGTTCACCCATAATTGCCCTAATTACTCCGCTCCAATTTGACGCGAGGCTCGTCTGTAGGTGCGCCGTCTCCATTTCCATATCATTGGGTACCGATTCTTTTGTCATTGAGCTCTGATCATTATGAACGAGTCAAACCTTTTACTTTTCAACACAGACGCACTCGAATCGGCAAAATCACTTCGAAAATTGTAACGTGTTCTTTCTTGATTAAAAAAACAGGGCAACACCCAATGAGAAGCGGTAGGAACATATACGAAGACAGCTAGATCAGCCTGAATACACCTTGCTGGCCTGTCCTTTTCACGCCTCTTTTGAAAGAACCCATATACAATTTCAAAATTAGTGATTAGGTAGCTTTTCTGAAAATTACTTACAACCTGGAAAAGTGCTAATTAGCTGTTGTCTTCTATGTGTTCAACGAAGAGACTTTTTTAGAACATGCCGCTATTTTGCTACATCATAAATAAAGTTAATAAATGGGCATGCTTCTGTAATTTAATTTATTTTAATGAAAGCACGAGAATAGTGTATCATTGTCCTTAAATAATAGCGCAAAAGTAAAAAATTCATACATTATTTAACTTTTAAGTTTTCATTATAGCTCCATAAAATCTCCATCAGGCGTCGACGGCGAACATTATCTTGTTATATTCCACTGTAAAAACTAAACGCTTCAGACTTATTATCTCAAATGAGTTTCGGAAGTATAAATAGGGAGTTAAATATTCCTCAATTCCTTATATTTATGAAATAGCTGCACAATTCCCATCGTTTGATCGGCGCTTAAGAGCCTTATTAGCAAAAGCTCAAGTCTTTTGAAGAATTATTAAACAAAGGATACTTTTCTTACGCAAGAGAGAGACGACGATAGTTATTTAAGACAATAACCCAAGTTGGATTGTTACAAAACCTATGTTATTGCTGCCATCATTGTTTTTGCACTGCCATTTCATCGCATAAAACGTTATTAGGTATGTCAATGTGTTTTACAATGTGCGCAGGCGACGCGACACGGAATACGCAATCGGTTTGTGAATACATATGTCAAGCGTGAAATGGTGGCTGTTAAAGTAAAGGAGATGTTCGATATTGGTACTCGAAAGCCCCCCACGATAAATTATATATTATGTGAAAGTTTATGCTCAGAGGATCTTGAATATACCATTTTTTTATTTTGATACCCCGGCATTTTTGAGTAATTTTGAAAAGTGTATGCAAAAATTCTAAGCTTCTTATCAAAGTTTCTCTGACAAAATATAGTAAAAAATAAATTAAAATCATTATTATTAGTCAGAAACAAGTGCAGACACCAATTTGCCATGTTCTTCTAGCATTTACAATAAAATATAATTGCAAAATAGTCGTAGGCTGAACCAAATCAACCCCATGCCTAGTTATTTAAAAATATTTGGCAAGACAATAGACAACATTGACGTTTTAGACTATGTCTGTGACATGTCACATTTTTTAAAATGGAATTTTACATCTCTGGATAACAGTTTTTTGACCAGAATAAAATGCTTTTTTTTATTTATATGCAGGCATTATTAATTATAGTTTTTGTCTCATAATATTCTTAAAAATATACTCTTTCTTCTCATATAACTTTTGTCTTGGGGGGTAGCTGAGTACCAGCCCCCATACATTTTCAGAACATGTCCTTTATTTATATGTTATTCAGTGAGCTGGCTAAGGAGTGAACAAATTCGTTGGAGGTACAGACCTCCAATGCAGGCTTCGAAAAAGTTAGACGGGGCTGAACGCAAATGTTGCTGTGGAGTCCATTTATCTAGATCTCGTCAAGCGAAACAGGATTTCATTTATAACTTGGGACTATACGTTTAAGAAAAAGTCATACAAAGAGTAAACTAGTAATAAGTATGTTGTATTACCTACACAGTGGCATTTTAGTAGTGCGTAAGCCTCTCCGCCTTACAGAGGATCACAGCTGAATAACGCTAGTAATTGTGTTATTAGCGGTAAGTAAATGTTGCCAGTGCTCATTGAGATTTTAATAGGATAGCAAGGAGTACTTCTCTATGATAAGAAACAATGCGTGAGTACTACCCAAGTTTCTGCGAGCCATGGTAACCGTTTACCGATCAGACGTCCCGTAGACTTGTTTGTTGTATACAAAAGCTATAGAAAACACGAGCTGAGTTCAATAGTTTCAAAATTTTATAATTAACGTGTTTTGTGGTATTTTCAGTGGATAGGTACAATAATCTTGAACGTCGAACGTCAGTTGCGGAGCATAGTGTAAGTGAATATGCTTCTGCCAACTATTAAATTGATTCAAAAATATCAATCGAACTATCGTAGGCAATCACGTTTGGAAAGCGAGTGACAATAAATCAAATAAAACGCTAAAGAGATCAAGCTAATACGATTACGATGAATAAAAACAATCCAAGTGCCGCAAACACAACTCGGACTATCTACTTCATCGATGGTCAGACCAGCACAAGAATAGAACCCGTTTCGCCTCTCAAAGTGGTCAGTTGAATTTTTTACTATTTAAAATTCATCAACACGTAACACCCATTAATCTTCTGATTAAATAATAATGAATATTTATGCGACTAATTTCAACAATGCTATTCAACCTCAGCCGTAATTGAAATGCTCAAGAATTCAAGCTATTTGGCTTATACAACAGTTTTGTTATCTGTGATAGTATGTGGTAGTCTCTGTGGTATTTTATGCTCATTAGCTGCTGGCATGCATAATTTAAAGGGTTTTTAAAGTAGACACTTATATTGTACAGATATTCTTTAATAACGCATAAAAAGCGATCATGTTTTCACAAAATTACCGACATTGAGGACTTGCGACATGAAGCTGTGGCTATTGTTTGAGCGGGCATATGAAAATGAAATGAATTTGGTATATTATGAATTTGTTATAATAATACGCTAGAAATTTATGATAAATTCTACGAGTAAGACGTCTTTTAATCAAACAATAATATTTTCCATTCAATATTCAGGATTCTATCTTGACCTTGAAAATATATTGGCTTGGAACCTCATCACTTATGGAAAATAATTACAATTTTTACCATGAAGTATTTGATTTATTGTGATGTAGGTAAGTACACTCAAACTACACTCAATACAATGTTTTTGTTGAAGATACTGAGGGCTGCACTGGTAAGCGAGAAAATTATGAACAAAACTTTTGACAATAGATTTACTTAAACCTCTGTCAGCCCGCTAAAGTCTCCTCAATAATTTAAAACCTATTCACCCTTACTATAAAACGTGTACTTAAGGTAAACCTGGTTTAAAACTGGTACTGTCACTTTTATTAGTTGAAAGAAAAACAGAGTCAAGTAAGAGTAAGTTGTGCTTAGTTCACAAATTCATAAAATTATCGTATATAGCAATATATTGCTTACACTCGAACCACAGCCTTACAGACGCGTAAATGGAGAAATAATTGATTCTAATGATAAACACGGCGCACGAAGTCATTTCGAACTGCACTTGCATTTTGCTGATGTTATATCGGAATTATGATGTCACAAAAAATAAGAACGAAATGTTACCTGTGGCGCGAGACTGGTAATCGCCGCGACATAAGTCGTTGTCTTGGTATAAAAATATAATATAAACATTTTTTAAGCGACAGGTGAATTGCAATCAATCTCTTATAATTATAGAGTACCTACAATTCAGATATGGCGATCACCATTTTTTCTGCTTAACACAAATAGATCATAATTTAATTATATGAAAGCTTGTCACGGTTGAAATTTTAGACTAGGATGACACGATAATAAAGCAAATACGCACGTAAAACTCCTATTAACGCAGATTCATATCGGTTTGGGACCATTCACACAGCGGGACCATAGATGAGTATCTGCCTTTATAGCTACGCGGTGAACATCATAGAGCTGTCAAAACGAAACAAATCTCGCGGAGATGAGAACTCTGGGTGACGTGCAGACATGCGGCACTCTGGCGGCTTTTACACTTAACGATTACGTCAAGACTGATACGACTTAGTTTTCCTATAGAGCTCACAATATGTAAACCAGAAAAATATCATGTACTTGGGCGGGAACCCGACCCGTGATCTTCCACAGTCCGGGTAGGAATTGGGATAACCCAATGAATTTCTTGTAGTCTTAAAGTTGATAATAATAATATTCATACACTCACAGCTATTATCTAGCCCAAAGCAAGCATCAATCAATATACTTTATTGCACAAGGACACAAAGAAACATAAGAAAATAAAATCGAATACAATAAGCAGCAATCTCTTCGAGGCGACCTGCAGGGAAAAACAAAGATACTAAGTAAGACGGTGCAACAAATAAGGAAAAATAAAAATATCTACATTATATACATATTTATATATATATAAAATACAAAATGATATATATCTTATACTAGTAGCAGACCCCGCAAACGTTGTTTTGCCTTAAAAAGTGTCCAGAAATAAAAATAAAATAGATAGTATCCGATTATCAGACCTACTGAATATACACATAAAATTTCATGAAAATCGGTCAAGCCGTTTCGGAGGAGTATGGTAACTAAATTTGTGAGTCGAATTTTAAATATAAGATAAAACCTAAAGAAACAAAAGTAAAAATACCTGAAAAATACATATTATTTTGAATAACCATTATTAAATAATTATAATTATGATAATAGTAGCTAAGGACAGGAATACAGATAATTACCTTTGACTTGGTTTTTGAACGATTCCGGAGGGAATTAGAGCACTCTGGGAGAGAATTCCACAACTGGACAGCATGCACATAAAAGAAGTAAGAGAGGAAATCAGTGGAATGAGGCGGGATGTCTAAGGTAAGAGTAGAAGAGGAACGTAAGGTACGATTCAAAAAACAGAAGCGTAATATGGTTGAGCGGAGCGATGGCTGGCACATGCGTCATACTTGTGAACAGGTGCCACTAGTGGAAATGGTCATCTCTAAGCTTCCTTGATTTTGTAATAATTTACCTACATATTCATCAATCAGTATATAAGTATCATTTTTGAGGGATTTTCGAGGTATATGGCATTATAGGATATTATATATAAAACAATACAATTATTATTGTAATGACGTGGTCAGACAAGTGTTTAAAATTAATTAAAGATGTTTAGCTTTATTAGGTCTTTGTATATTAATTGTTGACCTTTGTGTATTGTAATACCTATATTGTGATGGTGCATTGTCGGACAGCCTTTAAATACAGTAAATATTCTTGTCATTAGGTGCTTATTGGTACGTTAATATACCTTTTTTATACTCTGTGCGACACTGCGCTGCTAAATACTATTACTGTGCGATTAAACATTGTAACTTAATAATTGAAAAGAGTGACTACACGAGTTTGTTGCCGGAATCTTCTCGGTAGTTCAACTTTTGGAACCGGTGTAAATTCAGACAGACTGACAGACAGATTGACTGACGGACAGACAGACAGACAGACTGACTGACGGACAGACGAACCGACAGACAGACCGATAGACAGACTGACATTATAACATTCTTAGCTTACGTAGATCTAGATAAGACAGAGAGACAAACATTATGTAACTGTTAGTTAGTTAATATT
The DNA here is from genome assembly GCA_947347705.1 of Nymphula nitidulata. Classification (NCBI taxonomy): domain Eukaryota; kingdom Metazoa; phylum Arthropoda; class Insecta; order Lepidoptera; family Crambidae; genus Nymphula; species Nymphula nitidulata. The sequence goes on from OX374629.1 coordinate 15,717,971, forward strand.
ATTTTTATGTGATAGACATAAGGGTTTTTTTGTTGACGATTCGAAAGTGCTTCTTGGGGGGCCTAATTGAATAAAGATATTTTCATTTTGAAAGCAAAAACTGTTGCCAAAATATCGAGGAGCAAGTAGGTAGGAAAAGTAGGGAGTAGAGAAAAGCAAGAACAAGTAAGTCTCTGCGCTGACGAATAGGTAGCCAATTAAGCTTATCTGAAGTGAGAAACATTATCAAATTTCCGTATATTAAAAATAAATCTTATACAAAGATTCTGCAAACGCTCGAGTTTGTTGAGAATCTCCTCAGAAAGATCTACATAACAAACGTCATCGTAGTCAATAATCGATAGTAAAAGAGAGTGTGATAACGTGAGTTTAGTTTTGGAAGGCAAGAAATTATGAAAACGACGTAGTGAGCTATACGTCGCAAATACTTTCTTCTTAAGTTCCACAATATGAGGTTTCCATGACAGGCACTGATCGAAGACAATACCAAGATTTCTAACAGTTTTAGCATATGGAATAACTGTGTCATTAAAAGTAATGCTAGGCAAATTTTTAGCTTCTAATCTCGATATAAAATGAGGACTACCTATAATGATAATCATTACGATCTTGTGTTATGGATACTAGATAACGGAGAAATTAGAAATAAACTAAATAAACGTACAAAAATCCATGAAACGTGAACATATGCTCGTCAGATGGTTTGAGCAGTCACCCGGATTGTGAAAGGCCGCGGGTTCACGCCCCGCCTAAGTACATGAATCTTTTATAGTTTAAATACCTTTCTTCACATTTATATATTGAACGTGTGGAGCAATTGATGATATTCAACACCTGTTGATGGAGTGTGTCAGGAACGAAAGACAGAGACAAACATTAACGGCCAGATATAATTTAAACCGGTTAGATATAGGTTTTGTCCAGAGCATTCTGAGTGAACTTGCATCTGACGCAGTCAGAGCTCTATAAAACTGTAAAAAGAAGTTAAATTAATACTATATTTTTATACCATTTCTAGAGTTAAGTTAAGTTTAGGATACGATAGCACTGACATATATCTAAACTAGATAAAAGTCCTTAAATAAATAGAAAAAAAAACATTTATATAATGTTAAAAATATAAATTAAGAATATCAAAATAAGTATTGCTTGCCACATTGGTGCAATAGTGAAGTACAGATCAGAAGGTACCTACATAAATTCTCATCATAATATACAATGTAGTTTTTGATTATTTGTTAAGTAGCCCACAAAGCAGACACAATAGATATTAATCGAATTTTTTGAGCAAACGCCAGTGAGTAAGGGTCAAAATATTAGTTACGCGGCAGTCTCCACATAAACTCTTTGTAAGGCATATGACTTATTCACTTCGATGAAAATATAGGGCTAATAATACTCTTTTAAGTTTACTGTGCTCGCTGGTCAATAGCAATCAGACTTGAAAAAAAAACAGGTCGAATGTAGAATGACATTATATTTTTGAGTTGTTGTTTTGTTAACATTGAAACGATAAATTAATCAACATTATTTTCACTTAATTTTTTGTGCAAAATAAATAGTTGATCTATCTATACATTTATCTTACTTTGACGTTATTATTTTTAAAGCAATTTTTTAAGTGTTTGTATAATCAAGCAACTTAAATATAAAACCCAGGGGTATTATTTATTAAAATTAAAACTACATGAAAAACCTAATAAAAATGGGGAGAAACTAAATCACAATGACTGTAAGATAAAAAGTAGGTACTTACAAAGCCTGAAATATTTTTATGGAAAAATCTTGTTACTTTCATGTATTATTATAATTAACTATTGTTAAATTTAATACTATTATGTAGAGAGGGCCGTTCTGTTTGGAAATCGATGGGAAAGCCTTAGCAGTGAACTTGTGATGATTAAGTATATTCAAATTCACTGCCTATTAGTACAAGACATCCTCAAGACAACAAAAATCACTGAAATAGCTTAAGATTAGCAAGTCAAGGTACTTAAGGGGGCGATGGGGCGTTAAAGTTCTAGCTTGCGGACCACGTATCAGAAAGCGCAAAGTAGGACATCCACTAGATAGACTAGAAGACTAGCCCCCTATTCGCTAAAAATTACAGTGCCGATGCCTACCACCCTCTAAGTATACCTACACATTGCTGTTTCACGCTACAATGAAACGAAACTTTTCATTGTAAATCATTAATGTACGTACGTGAGGAGCTCGGTGGCGTTGTGGTTTGAGCGATCTGGTTTCGTTTACGAAAACAAAGCAACTTTCGCCATGGTCGGTCCCGGGATGGGTCAACTAAAATTTCTAATCTCGAGCTCCTCCGTGCTTCGGAAGGCACGTTAAGCCGTTGGTCCCGGTTGTTACTGCAACCGCTTTAACCCACCAACCCGCATTGGGCCAGCGTGGTGGTGTTATGGCCCAATCTCTTCATGTGTTTCTCCCATGTAGGAAGGCCTGTGCCCAGCTGTGGGACGTTTATAGGCTGGTGATGATGATGATGATGAATGTACGTAAAACACCGAAGATTTTATCCACCGGTATTTGTTATTTGAGTTAGCGAGTAAGGGGGCTGTTCATGTTCAGGGTTGCGGAGATCCAATGGATGCAGGCTGCGCAGAACTGGTGTTTAGGAAAATTTGTTCAGGAATGGAAATCACATACTAAATTATGATGCCTTTCTAATAGTCCGGTTGTTATCAAATTAATGTGGAAGTCAAAAGTAATATTTTGTTGAAGATTGAATCTTGGGTATAACATTGTAACATATTTCCAAGCATGCTTAACAAATGTAGCTCAACAAAATATAATATAAAGTCATATACTAATAAAAGGATCATTAAGAAATAAAAGTCCGGTTTAATTTTAACATAGTCGCGCATACGCAATAGAGCATTGTGTCGGCGTGAACGCGTATAAATTAGGCGCGAGCAGCCTGACGCCCAACAAAACTACACGCCGCGAATATCAGCACTGACATCAAACTAAACTTTTATACCACACGATTTAAACTACATAAAACTGAGTCAATTGACCAATTATTACAGAGATATTCTTTCGTGAATTCAGAAATATTTCTTATTTTTATCATCACCTTATTTACTACACGGTAACCGATAATTTTTAATCTGTCAAGCCATACATATAGATACAATTGGTATATAATTTTCATACTTATGACTCCAAGGGCCTTAATACAAAAAGTATTCAAAGTTTTTACAGGGTCAACATTGCGCATATGACATTTCAGCTTGCTAAAGCTTAGTGTTTCAAGCGTTCCGTTGCGGTAACCGCTTACCATCAGGTGGGCCGTACGCTTTATAGCCATCTGTGGTATTTTGTTGTTCAGATATAGAACAACAATGTCTTAGTCAATTCGTCTCATTTGCTACGTAATACCACTTAGTTAAGTATCTGCATAGGTAATCTATAAAGTAGCTTAAAACACAAATTTAAATTACGCGTAGTAAGTATACGACATGATCGTGTCGTGAGTGTTAAAGCGGTTTACATTCACAGACGCCGCCGTAGCACCCGCTAGGCGCCGCTCAGTAACCGAATTGTAGTCTTTTTGCCTCGTCCTTTTTCAGTCTTTTGGGGGTCCAGTGTCGTTTTTTTAACGAATCCGTGTTAACCTTCACGTGGAACGAGTAACAGGGTGCCGATTGGAGATAAACACCAAGCATCGATTTCTTTTTGTAAGAATTGTAGAAATGACAGGATGTTCGGCGCGCTCTTTAGCTCTGAGTAGACCGATAGCCATCTTAGGGGTTTTGAATTAAGTATTCCATTTATATACCTATAACATACACACTTACACTGATGTGTCTTACTAAAGCTTATAATGAAGTAATTATTCTTTCTTTATTTAATGAAAGGCAGTTTGACATCAAATTAACTAAATTAACTTTTATTTGCACCTTTTCATTTATAAATGGATTGTATGTAGGTGCATCATGTTCTATTTTGTTTTTCATTATTATATTACCTCTAACAGGAACTTTCTTATCATTTTAATAAAATAGAGGTAAATAATACTGTTTCAGTCTGGAAATATTAAATATTCTTAAACCTATACATAGGTATTTAACTGTGATAGATAACGACAAGTTTTCTACACAGGTAACGCCATCTAGTGAACAAGCTTAGAAATGTATTACTTCTGACATTTACTTTTATTTTTCCAATTGATATATTTTTACTTAATTAACCAAACAAAGACCTTTGTTATTAAAAGAAATTGTAAGAAATTAATCTTTGATTTATTGATTTCTATTGTATAGTTTAGCTACCCGACACTAGATGGCGCAAACAGTCCGTGTTTTCAAATGATTAATGACGCCAGAATACATTTTTATTGAGCAATAAACGATAAATTACACACAAAGTATGCTATATTACAATAAATAGATAATTTCTTAGAATAAATATGTAAGTAGGTGTCATTTTTTTACTTCAGTCATTTTGGGGATCATTTTATTGCTGACATGCTCCACATTAGTAAATACCTAGACCTAAATATAAAAATGGGCGGTAGGTACGCGTAGTATGGGGAACTATAATTCAACTCACGCTTCAACTTACGCTTGACTATGTGTAACATTATCGTTTTATGCAAAATTTTTCTAACTTTCTAGCAATTGTAGTACGGTAACAAGAGTTGTATTTTAAGACGAAATCTTTCTCGAGCTGCTTAGTCCACTTGCCACTGTTTTTCGCGGTTTATTAATTAAGTTTGGTAAAAAAATACCTAAGTACCTTTAAAAGGACTTCAATTTCTAATAACTTGAGCTTATATTTGGGAAAAGTTGTCTCATAAAACCCAATAGCTTTTGATTTTTAAAGGGCGGGCAAAGCGGGATTGCCAGCGTCTTTAAGCTACGGTAGGGCCATACCATCAGGTAAGCCGGGTTTGCCACCCTTGTTGCCAACCCTACGAATTACACACCTTACTCCACAATCATACACCAATTTAATGTATTACACAAACCAAACCATATTACCTCATTCATCAGTATCTCCTCATGAATTACCTACAAACGATCGATCAATAATCGACATAACAGCCCCGGGCTCAACACCCATTCATAAAACTGTTTGTCGAGAACTAATTAACAGTTACCGCCGTCTAAACAGGACTGGATTTATGACTAATCTCGACCGGCATCGCCGACGTCGCTTTCATCTTCGACCGCCGGATTATAGGCCATTCGTTATCCTCGAGTCCTTATTAAATTTGGGTTTCAAGCGCCACCGGATGTAGGCGTTCCAATATAGGCTCTGTTCCTTACATATTCCGATAAGTTTGAATTCTTAGCTCATCTGACTTGTTATATGCTAAAGTAAATTAAGCACCTATTCATTCTTTAATAGCCTGAATCCCAAAACTTAACAAGGAGGCGCCACCTCATCTTTTTCTTTTTTCACGCTTTTCCTTTTCACGGTGGCCATTCTCAGAATCAACATCTTTTACAAGCATTCTTTCTGAATCAGCTCGTAAGTTTCGTGGGGGTTTGCGGTTTGGCGGCTTGTTAGCTGTGTGATTTTATCATTTTTAATACATGTGTTTTAGATAGGTAAAACGATTTAGTCTACGTGTTTGAGTAGTGAATGGACGTCTATTAGTAAATTTTGCGGGTTTGGTTCGAGATTTTTTTAAATTCTGACTTTTAGTAGATTTTAATGGAAGGTTTAAATTATGTTCTTTCACCTGAACATAATTTAAGAATTCTATTGAAAAGTAATTAATTAGATCTTTATGTAAGCTATCATAAGGTGTATGAGTTGTCATTTATTTATAATATTAACAACAGTTGTTTTAGTGCAACATAAAGGAAAATAAACATACTTACTTAATTAGTATAGTGTAATGATATGTAGATTTATAACTTTTCCTTGAAATATTTTTGAAAGGAAAAGTATTAATATTTCTCATTCATGATCTTTGCTGTTGGAATAAGGTAGTCCCAGCGAATTACCTTGTTGTTACTACGTGATCTTCAACATGAAACGAAGATACTTACGTGTTAGTATTACTTGCTTAACAGGTTCAAATTAAATGAACTTATTTTAAAGGAATTTGGTTGTGCATTATTTAATTATTATCAATATTAAATTGTTTTATTATAATAATGTTGACGGAAGCTTCTATATAATTAATTATAGTTATGTTTTATATTTTCAATGTCCCAGATTTATACCTAATTGTTGTATTACTGGCCACGAAAGTATAAAATACAATACGCAATCTTCAGCAAACAAAATAAACAACTTCATTCAGAAACGCTTCTATTCAAATAGGGATTACGAGTTTATGCGTCAAAGCACCCGATTGAGACAAAATGGGTCCAAATCTTATCTCAGCCGCCGAACCGTTGTACCAACAAATAGGTGTGAACTATTTAAATCGGGCCTTCAAAGACTAAGATCTCCAAGATAAGCGGACCTGAAAAACCGAAAACGGCTGGCGATATAACATTGTTTTATAGATAACATCTGCTAGCTTAACTCTCAATGAGTAACAGTACCTGCAGTAACAATTCAATAAACAGTTTGGACGCTAGCAGTGTACAAAAGCGTTAATCTATTAAAGTAGCCGACAGTAATCATTTTTACATTGTGAAACCAAACAAAGTGTTGGGTTCTATTATCCTCCAAAGGGTTTGAGTAAATGCAAGATGTTTTGTGAAGAGTAAATGACATTATTAAAGTGTGAGCCTTTCTGACGTGCTGGTCTTATCACACAACATGTGCATTGATGCAAATGCATAAATTCCATCCGCTCAGTAAATTTGGCTAGTATTAGAATAACGGAGTACAAATTGGATTCTACAACATTTGAATGGATGACACGATTTCTTATGAATGGAGTTTGTTACGTATTTAATTTAAAACTGTAACAGGTCACGTATTTATTATTATTTGAATTCTTCTCCAACCGCAACAGATTTATGATGAGTCTTTATGTCCATTAATTAATTTACAGGAATTGATTGACGTACCTATTCACAGATTAAGATACAGATGTGTTAGAACTTTGAATTAATTTCGTAATAAGTTGAGTTGTAAAGGTTAATTAAGTTTATTAGTCATTTGTTACTTTACCTATTATTTATATCATAGTGACATTTATTATGATAAATTATGTAAGAAATTAGATATTTATATGATTTATACAGGCGAAATGGTCGCATTCTTATGGATAAAAAGCGATAGTTTTGGGTTCATCCCTTATAACATTACATCTTTTCGTAGTGTTACGATTAATCTAATCTAAATCTAAAATATAGCAGTGCGTTCCTTTTCAACATAATAAGTAAGTATTAGGTACCTATAGAGTTTTCCACCCATCCTTTGAGCCCTTAACTAGGATAGCCATCAAACTAAATAGAACGCAGCCAAATAACAATTGGTTTTGCGGTTTTTAAGGTCGCTAGAGTTCATTGAGAAAGTGTAATGTTGAAAGGACGGGGTTTTTGGGAGGCAATGCGTGAGTAGTGCTTTTTTCTGGATTAGGTACACTGCATTATAATCCACTATTTTTTGCACGCCATTTTAACGTTCAGTCCAAAAGTTTAGAATTTCAATATTTCAAAGTCTTAAAATTTTCGGATAGACACAAGCTCCACATTGATTCAAGCAACCTAAAAAATTGTGACAGAGTACAATTAATGTGTACGACGATTGTAGCACATTGAAGGTATTCGTTAGAATTCGATCTGAGAGTCGACTGCTGGTTATATTTTCCATCTATCAGCTACTTAGAGTAAGATTAGTAAGTTAGCCAAGAATCTAGAATGAAGTAATGGGACAATTTTATTAGTCTTGTCTTGACGGACCCTAAAACCACCGCAAATAACCCATGCCACTTACAAACCATCGGCGCACATTCCGCACGCAAAGTAACACCATATCCTTGGGAATGCTGCGCTCACCATCCAAAGATCCCGATCACTATCTCAACGACTATGCACCGAGTTATTGAATGAGACGTGAAAAATGATGAGCGCGACGCAAAGGATCCGCCGACCGGCGGTCGTCTCGTTTTTTTAGTGAAAAATATGGTTTGTAAAAAGGGACAGCAAATGTGGATAACGTGTGTACACTGCAGATTTAAACAGTGGAAATGTTTGTGAAAGAAAAGTGAGTAATATTACTGTACCATAAAACACTGTAGGTACCTATTTTCTTTGTAGAAGAAAATATGCTGCGTAAGTAAGTATGTTTACAATACATTGGTTATCTATGTCCGCCGATTTATACATTAAATAATGTAAAGTAATTTCTTTGAGCTTTCCATTTATTTTGTAATAGTTCAATAAACTTTTATTCTATTTATACGTTTTTTTTTGGTGAATCACCAAGTGTTCGCTTTCAAAAACCATAAGTACGTAGGTATATAGTTCTACCTCACATCGTACAGAACACCGACGTAACAAAGGCGGCTAGCGACACTCCAATATAAGTCGACGTCACCGCGGAGGTCCATCTCAGCGGGGCGTTATTTGGGTCCTACTCGCTTCGCCCACTGCGCCAACTTCTCACAGTTCTGTTGTCAGGTAATTAATTTATAGCGCGCAGTAACAATCGCTACAGATACCTCGGTAGGGCGGTGTGTTTGCCCTAACGTAGGTCGGTTCTCGAAATTGAGACATTAGCGGCTCCTTTGCTTTTTGAAATTAAAGCGGTTAGCTTCATGTGTCACGCTTACGCAATTTATTGGCGGGCGGTATATTATGTGAAATCAAAAAAAGCGTGTGATTTGAGAATATATTCTATAATTTTCGGGTTTGCGTTTTCTTTAATGTACTTAATAAAATAAATTTTCAATAACTTATGTCTTTACTTGGATCTTAAAATCCTTCTAGCCTGTAAGAAATAGCAGTTGTAAGAATAATCAAACAATAACGTAATTTGTCTCCCACTCGACTGTTTTTATACAATTAGTCACAAAAAGGGAAGAGTTAAATAATTCATCCTTGTATCTGAAAGCCACGATAGCACTAGCGAAAGAGCAAGCACCGAGCGAGGCTGTAACTTAGTGCGAAGTTCGCACTTAGTTACAGACTCGGTGGTTGCTCTTAAGAGAGAGAGTACATAAACTATGGCACAGTTTTCCCCAATTTTCCACCATAAACATTATTTAAATTCATCAGACATACCTGTATTGGAACTAGAAATCCATTAACCTTTAGAGATAAAGTTGTAAGATGGTGAGGTCGTAAACAAATCGACGTTACAGGCAGTCAGTCACGTATTGGTTTTAAATCATAACGATAGTTTAATCGATACGTCCCCGTCTACTTATATATGAAATACTTGTATTCATATATATTCTCATTAATTAGGGTGCCGTAATTTTCAATTCTTATCAATGGTTTGAAGGTCTTTTCTATATGATGTAGTAAGCATGCGAAATAATGTAGAACGCCCAGGTGGTCTGTTATATTGTGACGTATATGATAGATAACATTAACATCTGCGGTGATAATTTTACGTCTAAAATATAGCAAATACCTAATTACCTAATATGATAATTTGATTACGTATTGTTTTGACTATTTGCTCTTATCATGTTTTCGTTATATTATATGAAAATTTATTGATTTTTGCCATTGATGTATAAAGTAGGTATTAGTAGTCGCCCGCGGCTCTAACCGTGTGGAGATCAAATATCTGACCAAAACGCAAGTATGTCATTTCTCAGGATGTAAACTATCTTTATACCAAATTTAATTTGTGCAGCAGCAAGAGAATAAATGTTACAGATAGACAGTGCTAATTTCACATTTGCGAAGCGAATAATTTTGAATAATGTTGTGTTGTGTTGTGGACCTAATTATGTAGAACAGACGATAAATATAAAAAGGTGCATTGATTACACTCTCATAAAATAAACGCAACAAGCTGCCATGTAAATAAAAATTTTGAAAGGTGTGTTCATAAAATGTAGTTTTTATTAAGCATCTCTATATGGGCCTTTGAACATTGACAATGATTTACCTATATCTAAGCTTTTAAAATTGAAGTCTGATTTTTGCCATCTTTTTTCTACACATAATGAAAAAAAGACTTAACTAAAGACTTATTAAACATAATTTAGATTTAGAGTGAGTTTTCATGGTGGGTCCAATGAAAAAATATTTTTTAGCGTACCTAAATCTGGTCAACACTAGATTGTCAAAAATGAGACATGAGTATTTTAATTAAATAATTTTGTCCACGTGCACGAAATAAGACATTATCCATTAATTACGCCTAACGACTTTAATTGTCATAATTGGCTAGATGAAGCAAATATCAAACGTCGTTAGTTTATCAGTCACGTAACACTGACAAATATTTACGGAATTCATCACGTACCTACTTAACCAAAAAAGGTTAAAAGATCGAGTGGACACTGTGGGATAGTTGGTAATCAGAGTGAGAGCGCACAACCGGGCACATTGTCACAAACCAGTCCCCAAAACAACTTATGGGTACACAAAACATTACGTAACAGGACACAGCATAAGCCACATATCGGTCTTAACCTATTGCAATACGTACGTTTTTTGAAACACCGGTAAAAAGCTCTATGTAGAGCTATTAGTCTTTACGTGATACCTAATGTACTAAATACCTAATGTAATCGTCTCTACATTACATTAGGATTTACATATTAGGATAACACACATACACACACATATTAGGATTTTAGGATTTATTTGGGATTTACATATGATATTATTATTCTTTTTGACAGCAATGATAACAGTAATTTTATTTGTAAATTTAATTCTACATATTTAATTTCAAAACATAGAATTATTGTACTATAATTTGGAGTGTGAAGATGAAGAGTGTGCAGGCTCTTTGAATGTAAACTGCTTGAAGAAAAAACTTACTGAAAAAAGCAATGTCATAGAATTGTTGGAAAAGCGACTACAATGAAATACAAAATTAAATTTCAGAGACTGAGAAAGTCACTAGATTTTAGTAGTCATAGCCGAAAAATAGCTTTAGCACTACACAGTGCAAGAAAGTTTGTTAAAGTGTGTTTATATATCTATTTTCATTTGAGTATATACTAACTCGGGATTTCTCTGCGAAATCAAATCAGAAATGATGAAATCCGTAGGAGAACTAAGGTCACAGACATAGCAAAGAAGAATTGGGAGCCTTAAGTGGCACAGCTACATTGCAGGGAGGACAGACGGCCGTTTTGTAGGCCCGACGATCTGGAAAGGGTCGCGGGAAGCCGATGGATGCAGACAGCGCAGGACCGATCAGTTATGATGATATACTAGCTCATCTTCGTGTGATTTTCCAGCTAAGAGATATGTTTGATTTATTTTATTGAATCTAGTCTCATTACTTAGTTCACAAACGAACTTGAGCCTTTACGATTGCGACACGGCAAAGATTCGCAGACTATCTTTTATCTGCTGAGATCCTTTGTAAGGTCTTTCGTCTTCGTTCCTTCATTTGTCGCCATTCCCATTCCTTCACAGGACCATACGTGCTACTCTTCGAAGTCAAACTGTCATCACCTTCACTTTACGCATAGAGTTTGGTGATAAGTCTCTCTTTCGTACTTGCAGATCAGGAAGCTGTCTTCCCACCGTTCTAAGACATAGGTCCCCTCATACGAGACGTGAAGAGACACATTGTGGACCAGCAGAGCTGCTCCGCATTTGGACTTTACTTTCCCCACAACATCAGGCAAGATTGACTCATTTGTACCTATCCTATTACGAAAATTGCACATAAAACCTATTTAAAACACAATATTCATAAAGCATCATAAGCTGTTGTCGTACTCAACCAACTAATTTTTATAACCGGGCGTTCCCTTTCCATGACACAAAGTGGCAAAAAGCAGTAAAGCGAACTGTCAAAATAAAGTACCACCATAAAAATATCACATCGCAACATCTCGGTGGGGCACAAAACGCCCGCTAAATCTCGAGTTATGGGCCTGGCTGATATGAGCTCGTCGTGTGAAAGGTTCACTAATGCTTTTCATATTTTAGTAGCAGTAAAATGTGATATATCCTACATAACAGCTAGGGTAATTGGGTATGAATTTTGAGCAGCATGAATATGCTGGGCATCAACTGTAAAAGTTTACCAATAAATATAGGATAGCGGAGTAAAACATTCAGTCATCATCATCTTTATTACCAGCTTAACGTCCCTTCCAAAGCACGGAGGAGCTCGAGATTACAAATTTTGATTAACCACGGATTAGATCACGGGATCGACTATGGCAAAATGGCTTTGGTTTCGTAATCTAAACCAGAGCGCACAAACCAATATGCCTTCGAGCTCCTCCTCCGAGCTTGAAATAGGTATTCAATAGTCATTGAAATTTACTGTAATTGCTAGATCTCACACTGTGCGGATTGGGGCGTAGAAAGAAATATGGCGGTTTTCGGATCATCGCTGATTGGACGAGAAAGTAAGCTGGAGATCGTTGTTGATTTGTCGAGCCACCCCTGTTAGAACACAGGGGTCTTATTTGTAGCATGCAAATTTTACATACGTTAGTATTTAGTTAACATAGTAGATGTAACATTGATATGTCTAATTCAATTTCTTTTCATAATAATATAATTTATCATAAATCTGTATTACGTGGTTAAGTCAATGCAATTTTAAAGGGGGTGAACTACACACAAGTAACGTGTCAGTGTAATTTTAACTACTTACTTATTAGTATATTTCTAAAATTACACAATGAAATAAAATGAAATTATATTATTAAAATAGGTTATTTTATAGCTATGATGAATGCAAACAATGTAAATATGCAATTAAGCGTAAGTAATTATTTGAAAGTAAAGTTAAATAATGCTGATGACTAATTATGCTAAGTGCGGTCACTGTGAACATTGTTAATTTGTACTAAAACAACATAATTAAACGCAATAAATTTGACAGAATTGGGTGAATAAACCTCAAAAGAATTCGGGCCCGAGTCCTCCGATCATTATCTACCGTGATAAATGGAGCACATCAAAATTTATTATGGGCCCACATCCCGAACTATTGTCTCAATGAATACTTTTTTATTGTCATAATATTATAAATACAAGCGTTTGACAAGTGGCGTTTAGCATTATGATAAGTTTTCAAAAGATCACTGTTACGACAGCCATTTCTCGACGGATCGTAAATTGATTTTGATGTCTTTTTTATTGAGATACGGAATCGATTCCTGATCTTTATTGGCGATGGTTATTCATATGTTAATGTATTTGATTATGTCTTTGAGTGTATTTGCCGAGTGCAGGAATTTCTATCTGGGTTTGGTTGTTTTTTTGCGTGGAAAGCGTGTGCGATCCAAGATGTCGGGCGGGAGCCGCGAGGTTGTTGCCACTGTTTTTATGAGGCTGTTATTACCGTCGTCGCCACGACCAACAAATTATATCTAACATAAGAATATTTTTAATTTATTGAAGGCAATGTTTATAACGTGTTTTTACGTGACGTGTTCACTAAGCGGCCGCTAAGTTTTTAATGACGAAGAAGTTAAGTTAAAATGAGGAACATAATCTTTTTATACCTTGTGTCTTGGATGAATACAAATGGGTCGTGCCGATTCTGCTATATATTATTTCTGAATTGGTTTTATGATACCAAATATTTGGACAGGGGTTTTATTGGTACAGTAACTTGATATTTTTGTTGAGATGCGCTTTTGTTTCGTGGTTTTATGATTATTAGAACTATGCGGAATGACTGCTAAGGAAGTTTTGGTAGGAATGTTGATTCCATTCATGAAACCTTCTAAAACTTTAGACCTGCTTTAGAACTTAATCATTAGCTAATGTTTAAGTTATATAGCAGGTCTCAAGCTATTGAATCAGTTTCTAAATTGTAGCGTAGGTATTTGGGAGAAATAAATACTATGCACTTAAGGCACCCGAAAAACGGCGATTACAACATTAGAATTCAAAATTAAAAGAACAACGCAAAGCCCCAGCAGGAAATATTCTCTTGTAAGGTTTACAATGACAGGTACCTAAGTACGTACTTGAGATTTTACTCAAAGGAAGCATTTGTGAATAAGTAGTTTATGAACACCGCTACAGGGGTTGCTCCCTAAGGAGTCAAGTGACCGATCATTTTGGGACGGTGTTAGCAAGAGAACAATATAAAGTGGTTACGATTTTCACTTTTTTGATAAATGTACCTTCAAAAAATACACATGATAGACGACTATCCGACTTCCACGCCTCCGTCGTACAGGAGATCACAGAAAGCTTTCACTGTTCTGTGTCTGCTGTCCTGTCAACATAACGCTGCCTTTTGGTTTTCATGTTTCATTTCATCCATACCTTACTTTTCAATAATTCTAAGGGACTTACTATGTAGAAATTTGACCACGATCAATCTACAAGTAAATACAATATGCCACTGCACGTCGTGCCAGCCATCTTGCCAGTGAATCTCGACGATTTAGCGCGGGGGTCACCTGTCGACGCGCATGCGACGACAGCTGTGTCGGCGCACATTGCAATTGTCCGTTTTTGCTCTGTCACCGCGACAGTACCTATTAATGAGATTAAATCGAGTAGTGAGGACATATGGAACGTGATATTAGCGCGTTAGTGACATATTATACAGATCCATGGGTGCTTGCGAGAAGATCGACTAGACCAGACCATTTATTAATTGCTGTTCGTATCTCTTTCGAATGCAATCGATTGCGGGATTTGAACCCTTTGCTTTTGTTTCTTTTTTCATTTTTATTAAAATTAGGTACCTACATACTTAATCTTAAACTTACAGTCCACTTCCCAACTTTGTTGTTTCTGCAAAGGCAAATAATATAAAGTACATACCTATCTTAAAAGCTGAGTATATCTTTTATTGTATATAATTTTGTGTTGTGTATCTAAGTTGGTATATTTAATACAATACATTGTCAACTTACCTAGTGACTTAAAGTTTACTTACACAAGTTCTCTTCATTCTGATGGTGTCTGAAGAGTTTACTGTCAGCGATATAACTATCATGTTGTACCTTTGGCCTAAAATATAAATGGTTGATTTGATGTACCCACAATAAATTTATATAATTATATTGTAACAATTACAAATAAAGAAAGAAAACGATGACATATATGCTCCAGGCGGAAATCGAACCCGCGTCTCCTGATGTCCGACCAGACACTACTACGCCACCGGAGCACTAGGTATCATCTACATTAATTTCTTCACCGCTTTCTACCATTTTTTAACGTTTTTATAGCAACGTTTATCTCACCATTCATTGAATGTAACACCTCTGGTGATCCGAAATAATACTTTTACAAGCATTTTTAAACTTTCAGTTAATGTGAGAAAAGCTATTTTATTTAATCACATTTTACTGTTTTTGATTCCCGCCTGGAGCATATAATTTTTTCATCGTTTTCTTTCTTTATTTGTAATTATCACAATAAAGTAGGCGTCATAAACGCACAAAATCAATCATGAATGTGTATTAAATAGTATTTAAAATATGAAATATTAGAAATTTTTACCTTTTAAAAAAATCAAATTAATTGTTTTAAATGAAAATTTTAGTACGCGCTCGTTGAAATCTTTTCTTCTGAAACTGTTGCCTCAAACAAGTTTGCAAACGTTGAACGCTTTGAAAACTTGAGTGAAATGAACAATATTTTGTTTTTTGTTTGCCTGTAATGATTAACATTTAGACATTTAAAAAAAATGTATTAGGTAAATATACCTACATCCGTTTTATGGAATCTGAAGTGTTTTAATACCTACACATTATCTTATTAAACAATAGAACATATTTAAATCAAAAAATCTTCTTCAAACGGAAATGCCACCAAACGTGCGGACGGGCATCAAAGTCGCCGCGAATTCCTTCGGACAATACCGAAAACCCGTCAAAGTCATAAATAACCCTGAAACGATCGCCACGTCACCCGCCAACACAAAAACCCATATTTGACGTCTAAATTATTGCAAGTAAGTTTCAGCACCCCCCAACAAACCACCCCTAGCAGATGAACCGTGCGAAACCAACAATAGGAACACCAAATAATACATCAGATAAAAGAATTTTCAAAACAAACTCAAAATACTAAAGCGTTTGACACGAGCATCCGCTTCGCCACAAAAAAGGTCCACGGGCGTGACGGATTTCACACCCAAATTGCACCTTATGTCAATATTTTGAGAGGTCATTTCGTCATGGCGCCGCGCGCGCTTTGATCCCGCGATAGATCTCAATAGCGGTGATTAAAGGCGCCTGTGCTTTTCGTTGAATACTTTTTTTTCGCCCGGTGTTGCCTTCATCGGCCATACTGGGCATACTACTGTAAAAGAATATACAATTATAGGGCTTTGAATGGTTACAGCGGGGGTGAAGTGATCATAAATCGCTTTTTTTTCGATGCGTGAATGTTAGAAATCTTTTAAAAATCATAAAGTGCATTCCCGATTTATTGTAAAGGTGTCAGGGAGGTGCTGCGTCCCGTTGTGTTGTTACCGAACCGACTATTTGCTAATTATACGCATCGATATTTTGAAATCGATGTCTGATTTTACGATTATCGAAATTAGCGGAACGAATTTCGTCGTTGAATGACCGAATAAGCATACAAAATTGTAACTCTGTTAATTTATATTCATGAATTTGTCGTTGTTGATATAATAATGTTGTACAGTTTGAGGCTGGACATGTTTGGACCTACCGCATGACTGAAGAAGTATGTTCTTACAAAACTGATTATTTTAATTTACATTTTCAAAACTTCATAATGTAAATTTAATAACATAAGGAACCCGCCCTGTTTGTAAATTAATCAATAATATTGATTATTGATAATAGTAATTAGAATAATAAATAATAGTAAAGTACATTCAATGGAATTGTGACCGGCCAGACGCGGCGCAGTGGTAATCACGTCTGGCCGGACATCAGAAGACGCGGGTTCGATTCCCGCTTGGAGCATATAGTTTTTTCATCGTTTTCTTTCTTTATTTGTAATTGTTACAATAATTATGTATACATTA
Organism: Nymphula nitidulata; assembly: GCA_947347705.1. NCBI lineage: Eukaryota > Metazoa > Arthropoda > Insecta > Lepidoptera > Crambidae > Nymphula > Nymphula nitidulata. Next base: position 15,734,990 of record OX374629.1, read on the forward strand.
ATAAAATTATTTTTATGCAATAGTCAGATAAATACGAACTAAAAGGCCTTAATCATTATTTTGAGTTACCGTTGACAGTGTAGAATTGTGAGAGAAACGGATACCAATTAGCTGTCGCAGCTTGTTCTATTGTCTATGAAAAGGGTCCGTTCCAATTTGTAACGCTTGTTTTTGCAATTTTTTAGTCATATCTTCATTGAGCACGGAGGTGTTAATAGTAGTGCTGAATATAACGCGGTCGTAAATTTGGCTCTCAAGGCCGTTGAACAAAAGGACCAAGTGCCGTACAATCCCAAAGTCGATTTTACAAGAGGTTGCTTGGGACGCGCGTGTGGCCCGTGTTAAGCGTTCGATTATTATGGATAAGCTGGGTTGAGGTTTTCATTGTTTGTCATGAAATTATATTGGAATAGAAGTTATTTCGCTATGCGTTGCGTAATGCTGAAACTGAAGATAGCCAACCAAACAACCAAACCACCAACCAGTCAAACAGTTCTGGATGAGACTTTGGAATGGACTTTAGAATTAAAATGGACCACTCATTCACAAACGAAGCCATTATATGAGGGAGACCCGAATAAAACTGAGACATGATGCTGGGAAAACCCTAAAATTTATGTAAAGCCCTTATATATCTTAATTAATCCAGACAGATAATAAAAAGATGGAATTTAAAAACGTTACTGTCTTTCATGTGGAGTACCAACACAATCTTGTAAAAACTTAGTGTTGCTATGAAATAGAAATCTTATTTTACAGAATTTTTCAAAAATAATTGTATGGATTCGATCATGGCTTGCTAGCACTCCAAAAAAATAACTATTAAAATAATTATCGCTCATATCCACACTATGCCATCAAACTCGAATCTCAATAGGTCACCACTGTCCTCATGAATGGGTGGTATCGTCGGGGGCTCTTTACAACGCGCGTTTTGTACGGAATGTTGTAACAAAAAAGACTTAGATACACACCACGATAAACTTGTATTTATAAGCCAAGCTACATAATTTAAGCTTTATATTTTTAAAGATAAGGTCGTATTTGTTGTAGGTAGGTGGGCGATGTTCGGACCGTGTAAGAAATAAAATAATCTGAAATACCAGGTTCGGAGGCAGAAGTTTGTTTTTGGTGCTTTATTAATTATGTCCAATTAATTTTGGGATGGTCTGTCTGACGCGTTGATTCGCCATTTTCGATACGGTAGGTTATTTGTTACGAAAATGTCTGGTGAGAAGTTTGCTGAATAAATTAATTGTTTCCATGGCGGGACTCAAGATTGGACCTTTTTGGATTAATTGGTTTTGGCATTTCTTTTAACAAGACGTAGCAGGCTTTTAGATCTCTATAAATTTATGAATTATTAATGATAACACCAAAGCTGCGGTTTCATCCACATATATATACATACTTTTCAATGCAGTTACAAATATTTCCATGAGAAAAGAATAAGAACGTTGAAATTAATATTGTGCTCACGAATAAATAAATGTACATTTTGTGTTACAAACTTAAAACTCATATCAATCATCATTGTTGTACCCACACAAAAACCTTCAACATAACGGCTAACGCGATATTTTTTGTTTGTTATATTGGTGTCATCCTGATTTCACACGTCTATAGGTATCCGTTTTATAATATTTCTCTGCATATTCTGGACATCATTGTATGATCTAAAAGAGTTTTATACCAAAGTCATAAAGCTGAAAATTGTTTAACAGAATGGAGGTGTAAAAGTCTTTGGTTCGAGATTGTCTGGTCGGCGGCGCCAGCGCGTCCGATTATGTTATTGTTAAGGGCTCGAATCTTTTATTTGACCTACGCGACATTCCTGTGTTTTGCGGTGCGGTGGATATTTGAAAAGAGTTTATTTATTAGACGAATCATATACTTATATTTTTGAAACATTATGGCAACTGTCAGCTAATATTAGTTTGAAGATTTATTGCCTTTGGGAAAAAGTGATATGGACAAAAACTTCTGGATAATGTGTTTCGATATGTTTTTAATAGCATAGCATTCCCAATACTAAAAGCTTGGTAAAGAAATATTTTGATACAAATACTTACTTTAACTTAAGTAGACATAATTACATGATGTAGGTATTATAATTAAAAATCTCGAAAGATGTAAAATTATTATGAATTAACAACAAGAATATTAAATTTGCACACGTGTCATGGATGTTTGTAGGCTTACTTATATAATTTGTAATATTTATGTTACATAATTATTATTATCTTTATTTCTCCGTTATCTATCCATAACACAAGCTCTTCATTATAGTAGCCTATGATGTCCACTGCTGAACAAAGGCCTCCCACATTGATTTCCAAATGAAAGGGTTCTGCGCAGCCTGCATCCAACAGCTCCCCACGACCCTGACCAGGTCGTCTGTCCATCTATTAGGAGGTCGTCCTACTTTGCGCTTTCCAGTACGTGGTCGCCATTCTAGAACTTAAACGCCCCACCGGCTGTCTGTTCTGGGTGCTATGTGCCCTGCCCACTGCCACTTCAATTTACTTATCCCATGAGGGAAACATAATATCATAACAACAACACACACACACACACACGCACACATACACACACACAGCAGGCTAATTAGACGCCTAGGCAAATCGTCCAGTACGAAGAGTTTTTGTGTGGTCGGTAGGAATACTGTGTCTGTGATTGTTAGATTCAAGTTTTTTTTTATAACCACTTAAAACCGAATCATTTTGGCTATACCTAAGTGGCCATAAAAAATTATCTTAAACCTGCCAATCACAAATAGCTATATAGCTAATTCAACCAGATGGTTGCGACATGTATAGAGGCTGCTGTTAATGGAATTTTAGTACTTCCCACTACTGGATACAGCTTTTCCACATGGGAGAAACAAATGAGGAGATTAGCCCTTATAAATATTTATAATCATCACCAGCCTCACGTTCGATATAGGTGGTGATGATGATGTACCTATATTTCGCACGGAGAAGATCAAGATTACAAATTTTGATTGGATTATCCGTGGTCAACTATGGCGAAAGTTCCTTTGTTTTCGTAAACCAGAGCGCACTGCGCCACCAAGCTCCTCTTTAAAAAATATTATTATTTATTAAACATAATCCCTCATAATATAAAAGGCAGACTAAAGCTAGTAGTGGTCCAAAACTGATACAGTCACTGTCTTTCTTTTAACAAATATAAGTGACAGCACACAGTTTTAGACCAGTAGGTACTAACTTTAGTCCGCGTTTTATATATAAGAATATGTTTCATATTTTATAGATAAAAACAAATTATTTGTGTGTATGTATAAAATATGAAAAACCCTAATTTTCCGCTACAATAGCCCGATAAAAGCTCACCGCAACAATTTGCTAGTAATACGATACAAACGTACAGACAGTTCATTAAGCTGTCGATGTGTATTTAACCAAATAATAGAGTACTATTGTTATAATATCATATTACCTTCCGGCTTCGTTCACTTGCAAATACAGAGTGAAGTTTTGGATAACTTATCTATTTTAAGCAGAGAATTCATTCATTTGTCCAAATATAAAGAAACTTTGTGTTATTTATCCGAGGTAACATATTTTTTATTATTTGTCTTATGGTAGTACCTACATATATCATTATTAATAACGGTGCACTCAATAATAGAAATGATCATTGCATTTTAATCCGGAGTCAGCATGCGTATCGTCGGATTATCTACTGAAATAATATAATATTACTGTTTTTGTATTTCTAATGTTGTTTTGACAACACAGAGTAAACATGAAATTTCACACAATTACAACAGTAAGCTAAACTATTGGCAAATATGTGACGGACCCTTTTTTAAAAAAACTCTTTCCTCCTATTCCCATACCGGTGGTTTGTTCAAGCGCGTTAATTGACTCGTGATCTGAGATCGTGTGAATGTGTGTCCATGTTGTTTCTTCAGCTATCCATTTATGGTGCGTTCATATCTATGAAAAATCTCCGATGACTATTGCTCCAACCCCGACTATTACAAGTTGAGCATGTAGGTAGATGTTATACGAATTTTCTTTGAATTTGTCTCATTTAGAAGCCAAACATAACTGTAGTTTTTTTTAAAAAAAACTAGCATGCAGTATTTAAGAACGAAATAATGAAATTAGTGGCTACTTGACTGGAGGCAGTGGCTGGGCAAACGCGGTATGGGACGTCTTCAGGCTCGGTGGAGTGGCAATCTACGCATATTTGACTGGCAAAAACTGGATGAAGCTAGCAAGGATCGAGCCAAGTGGCGTTCATATACAATAATGTATTTACTCTCACAAAGGTATGTTTATTGTATTACATATAATTTTAATATAAAGAGACATACGTCCAGCAGTGGACTGTCGTGGACTGATGATAATGAATTAGTGGATAAAATTGACTCAATCAGTTGATGAAAAAGCTAAATAGGTATAAACCTACGTGATTCTCACCGATGTGCGCTGTGCGCTTGTTCGTGGCATGTAGGAAGGTCTGGCGCTACCATTATAGTTTGGACAAAGTCACCGATCCGATGTTTTGTTAGGCTGCCGTATGACATTTCTGCTTCTCATCGCCTCTTTGTTTGTGCTCGTTTGGCACTTTTGACGGTGGTCCAGTTGAATCCGATGTTATTTCATTTTTTATTAAATTGACGTTATTTTATTTACTTAAATTATGTAGTTTCACCGCTATTGTTTTGTTAGTGTTTTCATGACGAATATAAGACATAACCGGTAGCTTAAAATAAAATACAATTATGTAATATTTCTTTAATCACATAATCTATTATCTAACTCAATTATAGCATTTTAGAGCTTTCGTTGTGAACACTACTTAATGGAGAAATATATATATATTAGATATATACCTTCTAAATAAATATACTTACAAAACATCAATGACTCATGAGCAAATATTCACACTCAATAAGTACAGTACTTACATTTGACCCTACCGGATTCAAAACCGGGACTTCTAGTTTAGTGGACAAAAGTAGCACCCACTCAATCAACAGTTCAGTATGTTTCGGTTTGTAGCGAAAGGTAGTCAGTGTAATTACTGGGCATGGACTGCATTTCATCTCAGGATGACAACGCACCTGCAATACCAAGTGATTTCATCCTCGTTATTGCATGTGTCTATAGGCAACAGTAACCACTTACCACCAACTGGGCCGTCAGCTTGTTTGTCAGCTAGTTATAAAAAAAATCAGACAACCATCTTATTGAGTTTTATTTTGTTAGATGGTGTCTCATGTAACATTACAAACTATCGTATCGGTCGTGAAACTATTAAAAAATTGTATGAATCACTAACTTTCATTAAAAAGTCCGATGAATCAAGTTGTGATCCGTTTACTCTGAAATAATTGAGAGTTGGTCTCTGAGTCACCAATTAAAATCTAAATTAGAGCACATCTTCGTTATGACAAGTTGTAAGTATTGATGTCACGTTCGCGATTAGCCGCAAAGATTCACTTTGAATGTTGACTAAAATAAATAGTATAGTAGAGTAGATATGATGACCGACCGAATACAACACGACCGGTCACACTAAATGAAAGAGTACTTAGATGTTACTAAAATTTCGACTATCTGTAACTTAAAAACGTGTCTACCTACATAATTAGCTCAATTTAATACTAAGGATGATTTAATAATGTATAGGCCGACCTATATCTTATATTTTTGCAAGCACAGGTTTATATTATGTTAACATTTGAAATAAAACCACTTTACCGGATTTAACTAGCATTTAATAATAATGTAACATCTAAATGTTACATTATTATTCGCTCTGAAGTAATAAAGTGAAAAGTCAGTTATTAAACAATAATACAACATCTAATTAAACGCCAATTAAATCAGGTAAAAGTTACCTAAATAGAGAAAACCTAAATCAAACAGACTCATAATAAAAATAGAAACATGTATACTATGTCCATTTGAAATGTTCTTGAGATAATTCGCGAAGTTTCGCAGCTAGTCATTACTTTTATACGTAGCTTGCCTATTAATTACCCCTAGAAGGCTTTCATTAAAATACATTGGAATTCTACTACAAGTTAGTGCAAGCAAAATTTAAGTATACTGTATTGCTGTTGGAAAATCTAGAAAGATTTACATATAAACTATTTTAAAAATAAACAACTGAAACTGTTTTTTAACTGAGAAAAGTACTGTTTTTCAAAAATGTTCCAAACGATTTCCATGAGTAAAAAAACAAAGTGTCTACCTATAAGTGGCTTTGCGTATGTTATGACTGCTGAAATATAGGTCATATAATTACACCTAATGAACTCAGTATAAAAGAATTTGTAATTTTAAACTGTGGATGCTCAAGTTTTCAAAAGATTTCACAGCTTTAGCGCATACGTGATAGTTTTAGAAAACTAAAAAAAAAGTATGTTCGGGGACGAGACCCGGCAATACACTAATTAGAGAGAAAAAAAAACAAGTACCTACTAGGTTAAATTATCTGATAAAAATTATTTTTGAAGTTGGTGCTAAACTGTTTCCAGAAACAATACATATAAAGCGAAGCACCGACTAAAAAATAGTTCCTTGTTAGGAGATAAGTGCTACCTAGATACTTAAAATTAATTATTTTTTCTTTTTAGTGTTTTGTTTTACTTTTCATCTTAGGACTTTTTATTGTATTTCTTGCGTGCAGGCTCCTCTTGGTGATCCTATATAGAGTCAATTAATCCTGTATTCAACCCCCTTAGTCCATGGATTTTCAAAAATCTATACTAATATTATAAAGCTGAAGTTTGTTTGTTTGATTGTTTGGTTTAACGTGCTAATCTCAGAAACTACTAATTTAAATTGAATAATTATTTTTGTGTTTTATAGTACATTTATTGAAGTATTATATAGGTTATATAACATCACGTTACCACTAATAGGAGCTGAGCATTAATTAAAAGTGTTGCGAAAACGGGGAAAAATATTCCTTTTTCAGAGCTTCCGTTGCGTGCGCTGCGTAAACGGTAAAAGTTACGTATAAATCATGTATGCAGGAATTGTTTTCCTTTAAAAGTTCTTAAAAAAAGTCCCCGACAGCATATGTTTATTCTTTGAAATTGACTCTCTAGAACCATTTTTTGGTAATCAAATTTGTTCTAAAATAATTTACTATCTGCGAAGGTGTTTTTGTAAACATGATATTATTCCTTATCAAAATAAATACATTATTCACCACAAGTATTTATTTTTGAGCAAAATTGTACTGGACATCATTTGATTTCAATGAATATCTCAAGAGATATCGTAATTTTAAAAGATCAATGCACTAATTTCAAATGTGTTTTATAAACATGATTTTAATCCTTAGCCTAACTACCCCACCGTTGTTATTTTCCGACATCCACGCGTACGAAGTCGCGGGCACAGCTACTCATTCATATTTCTCATCTATTATATACAACTAATTCGTACCTATGCAAAATTTACATGTCTCTAGACTAACGGCTTGGGCTATTGTATTACCTGTTAGGCAGTCAATAATGTTCTTGCTTTTACAAGATGTCTTCACAATAATAAATCTCAAAAGAGGCAAGGGTTCTAATTTGCAAAAAATAACAAACAGTTAAGTTGCGCTTATCTTTTTTGGCTACTGATTAGTAGTTTGGGGATCGTTGCCCACTGTGTTTGTAGATAAGGAGGGAGTAAAAAGTTACAAGTTTTTTACGGCACCTACACGAGTCCATCAATAGACTAACAAGTGTTTCTTTTGTTATTTAGATTATCTTTTGTTGAGTCGAAAATTGAGATCTATAAATTAATAGATAAGTTTATTAACAAGAAGTAAGGTTATTTAACATAGCTATTTTAAGTTTTCGGTAGTTTACATTTATTTATTTATTTTATTTAGGATAACAACAGCCATCAACTTATTAATAGATTGTTATTATTTTTACTATAGGGCCAATAACAGTTACCCACTAATGTATTTAAAGTCTAACAAGAATGAACGCGTAGGTGTCCTGTCTTCTACTATCTACTAACAAAGTATGAAAATTTGTGACATTTTATATATGTATATCAATAGGATAAGAATTCAAATAATACATTAAAATTATAATAAAATTATATATATAAAGTATATTACTACACATTATATAATATATATACACACACATATACATACACACATATACAGATATTTATTTACATACACAATAAAAAGATATATAAATAACTAAATCAATACCACAATCAAATATTGCCATTCACTATACGGCGAGCCGCAGAACATGTCATACACATTACACATAATTATAACAATTTACTACATAACGGTCCGCAGCCAACACAGCACAGAGAATGAACTAAATAACAATTATCACAGGTTTACGGCTCTTGTCCCAATATTGTTTTGATTACCTTTGATTTGAAAGAAATTTTTGAGTGTCTAAATGGATCTATGTGCGAAAACCTCTTATTGTATGAATGAGGAATTCTACTAAGAACGCTGCTCCGTCCATAATTGGTAGAATGAGGTGGAACATTGAATAAAGGTATGTGTCTAGTTTTGCGTGTGGGCGTACTAAACGAGATTTGGGCAAGCAAGTCAGGGCAGTCAAGACGTCCACTTAGTATATCGTGTAGTAGTCCAGTGTCCAACACGATCCGGCGCTCCTCCAGTGTAAGTAGATCATGAATGCGGCAGTTATAAACGTATGTCTCCATGTTTCCAGAATACAGGCCATCTCTAAAATATAAATGCTTAAGAATCTTTCTCTGAATATGCTGAATTCGGTTTTTACGGACTTTTTTTTTATACTACTTAGGTGGCAATCAAGCATACGGCCCACCTGATGGTAAGCGGTTACCGTAGCCTATGGACGCTTGCAACACCAGGGGTATCACTTGCGCGTTGCCGACCCTGTAAAAACCTTTTCACGCCTTTTTTGAAGAACCCCATGCTGTACTCATTCGAGAAAACCTCTGCAGGGAGGTCATTCCACAACCTGAGCGTACGCGGGAGAAAGTTTCTCTGAAACCGCACAGTACGAGACCATTTTAGTTCCAATGTGTGAGGATGAATTCCCTGCCTTCAAACTTCATAGAAAGGAGACCACACTTGACTAGCATATTCCAATATGCTTCTCACATACGCGAAATATAAGACTTTTAGGCTAAATTTACATTTGAAAGGCTGACCAGTTCTAATAACAAACCCCAAATTACGGTATGCACGATTTACTATATTATCAAAATGCGCGTTAAATAGCATATTGAAATCAAGATAAACTCCCAGATCACGCACAACATTAACTCTTTCAATTATTCTGTTATCAAAGTTGTAAGGAAAATTCAGTACTTTTCTCTTACGGGTGAAACTAATGCATTGGCACTTTCCAATGCTGACCGTGATATCATTAGATTGATAATAGTCGAATAATTTATTTAAATCCCTTTGTAGTAATTCACAGTCAGCAGTAGGAACGTACCTGCATGAATATTTTTTTATCATCGGCGTACAAGAGATGATTAGCATTAGAGAAACAATTGCGTATGTCATAGATGTATGCATTATAAAAAAGAGGACCAAGGTGAGATCCTTGGGGAACCCCCGAGGGAACAGTTATGTAATCGGATTTAAATCCTCCCAACACTATAGCCTGAGATCGATTAGATAGATAAGACTGCACCCAGCGTAACAAGTATGGAGACTTGTTCGTATTCCAAGTCTATAAAGTTTCTGTAGCGGAAGGACGTGGTCCACTCGATCAAATGCTTTTTCAAAATCGGTGTAGACCACGTCCACCTGGCCACCACTCTCCATGTTACTAAGTACATAATTTGTGAATAGTGACAAATTAGATACAGTTAAGCGTCCTCTTAAAAAACCGTGCTGCGTTGACGGTATTCCCGCTTCTGTTATTGGATATATATTATCATAAACAACCTTATCGAAATGCTTACCTAAGGTGTTTAGAATTGAGATGGGACGATAATTTTCGATTGATGATTTTGATCCTTTTTTATGTATGGGTATTATATTAGCGCGTTTCCATTCCATTCGTAAATAAATATTATGCATTAAAATAATCTACGTATAAATAAACATACTTCTTAATTTTTGATATTAAATGTTTGAAAAATTAGTAATTAAAATATATCTAAACTAGAAAAATTTTGCGTCCTGAGTCGGGGATCGAGCCATACTTATTTTCAGTTATTGAAAATAATAACAAAATTATAGTAATAATTTTGTTATAATTTTGTTATAAAACATTTATATTAATTTTGTTATAGTAATAATTTTGTTATAAAACATTAACTTTAAAAAAACATACCTAAAAATGTATGTGTTGTATTAATTTATTTTTTGCGATTTTCCATCACCGACAAAATTATTTGCAATGACACTAAAACATTTTAAAAAATATTAAAATAAAATATCAATTTACAAATTACTTTGCAGTTACTACGTCCCATGATAATCGCATCAACCTTTACAATTCTAACTTTGGACTTTGTTAATATCTCTTGCGTTGAGTAAAGTCCATAATGCAAGTCATTCAATAGACAAACCCATCAATGGAAAGCGTACTTATTTGCTAACAGTGATTCACCATGGAATCACAATACAAAGTACTATTGTCACATTTTCAGAGATCATACAGGTGAATATGTGATTCATCACAGATATGCCCCATATGAATCATTCAGTGAATAGGATATGGGAAGTCGTGATTATACAAGGGAATGGTCCTTGTTAGGATTTTCAAGGAATACTGATTTGCACGAGAGGACTCGCCAACACTACGACATGCAATATCAAGCCGGTACTTATCGCTATAGAAATAAAGGACAAATTTAATTGCGCTCCGTGCTAAGTGGATCAATCAACATGTATAGCTTAGTCGCTACTAATTTTTTTTGCAATTAATGACGCTTGAGTACATACATTATCTACTTATAAGCTTCTCCATTAAACCTATCTTTATGGTACTATCATATGCATATTAAATTCAATAACTCTTATTGATGATTTAAATAATAGCAGATGTTATGGATATTCTGAGATAAATTACTAGGTAAGAAGAAATTTATTTTCGCATTGGTGCACAAAATGTATGATTTATTTTTATGTAAAGCATAGGAGCTCCGCACCACTTGGTAAGGAGCTGAAAGAAGAATCTATATAAATTCTTCAGACAGCTATTCTGACAGCTTCCACCTTGCCGGTCTTCAAGGTGCTTATTGGCAACTGGCTGGACCAAACCACGTAGCCAGCAGCCGTGGTAGACCTTTTTCATATTGCGTAAATGTCTATGTCGGGTGGCTGGATGTAGGTAGGTACTACGGTGTATCACGCGAGTACCTAGTAGTTGTGAATTTCTCTTTATTAAATCAATGTTTATAATCCATTATTTTATTACATCATCTCACCTTATATTTTCGTTTCATTATACTTTTCACATCTTCAATTAGGAACAATGACTTTTATGACCCGGCGAACTTCGTACCGCATCGAAATCAGTAAATGAGGTGGAACTTACTTACCAAATTGAGTTTATTAAGTTAAAATGAATTATTATTCATTATATAACAAACATTTGTCCCTACCGGGATCCAAACCCAAAACCTTTTAGTGAACAAGACTGACCACTAGATCAGCCAGATGCCAATTGATATTTTTATCCTGGGCGATATTATTCTAAACAATCAATTAATAGGTGTTTGAAGCAATAAGTATGTATCTAGGTACTCAGATTAAATAGGTACAGTCGAACTCATTAGTAGCCTAACACTAACGACAATCCTCGTACAATTTTATTTGCAACCATACCATTTTAACGTAGTAGTTTTTGTGGCATAAGGTACTAAAGTGTAAGCAACTTCTCAGTTCAACAGTACATCTAAGTTTACTATCACTAAGCAATCCGCAAGGAGTGACTCATTGTCACCTCATTAACCGGCATCGGCAGGCTGCCGTGAGAAACGAATCCCTGACCTACCGTCAAAAATTTCCTCTCTTTCCGTTCCGAACTAGATTGACTACATTGAACAAGGTGCTTTAAGTACAGTCATGTCAAGAAAACATACTGTAAAGTATAAATATATTTTGTAATAAAAGTAAATTTTTATTGATTACAAAGTAGGCAAGCTGTTTTATACATATGCTATAAAACTGCAAGTTTTGTAAAGCAAGAAAATTAGATATTAATGGTTTAAATATCGTTTCTAACTAGATATACTTTTACTATTTTTTTTTCTGTATGGCACTGCACAGCAAAATATTGAAATAATGTAACCACAACAATTGTGACTTCATATTTTGAAAAGAGTGACTACACGAGTTTGTTGCCGGAGTCTTCTCGGTAGTTCAACTTTTGGAACCGGTGTAAATTTAGACATGATAGACAGATTTACAATAAGACATTGTAAGACCATTTCTTAAATAGATATACATAATTTGTGATTTTTGACGATTCGAAAGAGCTTCTTAGGAGCCTACTTGAATAAATATATTTTTGATTTTGATTTTGAAATAAAGAATTAATGTCAAAAACCAATTAATCTTTAGGAGAAGTAAGAGTAGTGCCTTTAAAATAACTTAACTTCGTAATGTTGTGTAAGCTCGCCAGAGCTGACTTAGAAATAAGGTAAGATGAAAGCAGGGGGCTCTCCTTCTATTCTATGCTATCAACATGACAGGTTACGTAATGCGTGAGTAGTGCCCAAAGGCTACGAGCTTTTAAACTATAGGCGATAGTAGCCTTATGTAATATTGAAAATATATTAGACATTTCGAATGTAAACTATCAGAAAAAAATATTCACCTACGACTTTGATCTGTCATTATTGTGTTGTCTTTCCTTACATTAAAAGGGGATGTGTTGATTATATAGGTAATAGATAATTATATTCAGGTTATGCGGTGAGTAAATTGTGGTTATAAATGAACACGAACTAACAGGTAGCAGGTGTAGTACCCACTTAGTTTATTTTTTAAATAATTAAACCTAGTCTCTGTTTTTAAGCTCGGCTATCAAAAATATCATTGTTTGTTGTCTAATATCTGAAGTTATAAATAAAACGATATAATTTACATATTTTTTAAAGGCCCTTTTTATTAAAAATATTGCATTAAGTAGGTATCTACATGTTTATGTACACGACTGTACATCGTTTTATTGTGCTTAACAAGTAATATAGATGGTAGATAACAGTAATATTCTCGGGGAAAACTTATTTCGTCAATATTTAGGACAGTTACTCTTTGTGGTTAGGTTACATAATATGAATTGTGCAATTATTGTTGCAAGACCTTTGTAAAATTTTTGACGTTAAAACTTCTGACAAATTTTCATCTGCATTAATATAATAACTTTTTTTATGGATTAAATAGTAGGTAATATATTAAACTAACAATTTAATTAATACACTATGTTTTATCTATAATTTATAGTATACGATAAAGCTTATTCATCTATCTATCTAAGTAAGAAACCTGGGTGCTTAACGTGTATGGTACATGGGTTAAGAAAAGAGTAACTTTAGTAAAACCTATTGGTTTTACTAAAGTTACTCACTTTATGACTACTTAAAATAGATCTTAGTTCAGCACGAAAAAAAATTAAGATTGGTGTCAGAGTTCTATGTAACTATTTATAATTATCATCACACATCACACACACACACACACACACACACAAACACACACCACACATACAGCTTCACCTTACATTGGTTTTATATACCGTAACTTTTTCCATTATAATAATATCTTTTATCGCAGCTCTGATGCTCATTTTAGTGATAAGATTATAGTTTGTACTATTTTATCTAATTATGACTAAAAGTAATACCTAATTGAAATTTTCAATTTAGAATTAGGAGTAATATACAGTTCATATAAACTTAGGTTCAACTATGGACTTTTTATTGGTGTGAAAAATTAATAAAATAAAAATAGATGATATGAAATTATAAGTATGAAATAAGAAATAAAAATGTTTTTGAGTAGAGTGTAGTTACATAAATTGTACTATATACCTATTACTAATATAAATAAGAAATAAATCAAGAATGTAATGAAATTACGATAACAAAAACGAAATTGTACATCAAATAGTAAAACTGAAGTTAAATATTTTGTAATCTTTATGTGAGGTCATTATGTTCAGGTTGAATGGTATATTATATGTTTAGTTGTACTACGTAGGTCACAGCGTCAGAGCATTATTGAATATGTTTGTCAGTGGTAAATAAGAGACAATAATCGCGGGCAACAAATCAACGTCATAGTCAGGGATTGTCAAATGTTTCGAATTAAAACTGAAGTTGAAGTTATGAAAATATTCTTTGACTATTATATTTTGCAAGAATTTATTGCTACCAGTTTACTTTGCACTTAATAATGTCTTTCTTTGCCATGGAGTTATCAACGGAATAATTACTAAATATTTAGCACGTAGACTATCGATCATACTAGTACCTACCTAGGAAGCTCGGCAAAGAAAAGTGATAGGTACTGATCATACTTAAAACAGCTTTTTTAAAATCAGAATAACTTATCAATAAGCATGAGATTGGATATGCTACAACTTCCATAATTTATCTACATTATTCTATACCTCTACGTGACACTAATTATGTGCCGCCATCTGGTTGAATTTTTGGGATGTCTAGTCCGTTGATTAAATGCCTAGGCCGACAGTTAATTGATCTAGACTCACTCAACGTTCAACAACATGGCTCATTGAAAATCCGCTCAATTAGATGCCTAAGCGGGTCGTCTTCTACTTACATACTAAAGAGTTTTGTTGTGATTGGTTGGTTCTAGGTTATTTTCTATGACCACTTATAACCAAAACTAAATCGGTTATAAGTGGTAATAAAAAATAACGTTGAAGCTACCAATCACTTTATAGTAAAAAAAAAGCTGTTCGATTTAAACGACCTGCCTAGGCATCTAATTGAATGGCGAATTATAATGACTTGGCTAGTTGTCCTTCAGTCAACGGCCTATGCATCCTGTTAATTGGCTAATTTAACTAGACGGCTATGACATATAGGTATACCGATCAATATTCATCTGATAGCATTTCGAATGCAACATTTTCGTTTCATTTTCTTCAAAACTTTAATGTATTCGTAATTTTCGTCTTACATAGTTTTTGTTTTATTATTAATTTATTGTGTTAATTTATACATTTTTTTTATACAAAATCATATTTATTCGAATATTTATGTCGCCAAATAATAAAATAGCATATGAGTATGGCCGCCAAAAATTGTACATTCGGGAAAAAATCTGTGTCCTTCTCCTAATAGTATTGATAATTCCTTAATGTCATCTTATTTAATGATAAATTGTGTGGTTTCTACATCGCATTATATCATGTTTATTCATATAAATTATTTAAATTCATTTTGGTTTCATTAAATGAGCGTAAAAAATTTTTTCATTGAAGGTTAATTTAAGTACCCATACAAAAAATCTTATACTTTGAAGTTGAAAAATATGCATTAACTGTTTTGCAACATGTTAAATTTTGACATTTCTAAACTTATTTGTCAATTTGCTAAGCAGTACTATTTTCTTTTTAATTAAATAACGTAAAAAATGAAAAATAAACATATTTAAATATGTGTCTCGTTTTTGGTTCACGAATGTTACTTCACGTAAGTTACCGATATAAAAGACTGAACATGCTAGATTCCTGGCCTGTAAAAATGTTTTTAAGTCGTGGTAACACAACGTACTTCAGGTAAGCCAACATAGGGGAGAAATCGCCATTTTTTTCTCTCTGAAAGTGAACGTCAAGGTGGCCGGCACTTTTGTCTCGGAATTTTTGTGTGATTTCATGTGAAAATATGCACGGTAAGGATGCAATTCTATTATATTTATTTTAATATGTGCATGTAGAGGCTATTGGTTTAACAATTAAAACTATGCAGCGTCTTCCATCTTCAAAACTGACGCGAATATATTTTTTTTAGGTTATGACCACAGTGATTTTAGTTCACGAATGATACCATGTGTTACTATGTGCGTTACGTAACATTCGTGATCGAATGTTAAGAATAGTATACACTATAGAACTCGAATTTATACCTAGATTTTTATTGGAAATTAAAATTTGTATAATAGTCAGATTTTTTTAAATATTTACTTGTGCATCTATCCCTCCATACACCATATATGCCCATTTACTAAGGGCATCTATCCCTACATGCACCATACAGGGTGGAGCCGTCAATACGGCATAATAATTTCATGACATTTCATGAAATTATCAAAGTATTAGGATGTTTTTGAAAGTGGCAAACCATTTCTATGAACTAATATAGCCCATGTTTTAATTTATTGACGGCACCACCCTGTAGGTATATGCCCATTTATGATGTCAGTGTATATTTTTAAATTATATTTAGTGTTTTGTTATATTTTTTATGTATTTTTGTATATTTATTTATATAATTATGGTCTCTTTACTGATTTTTGCAGAACCATGCCACGAAAATAGAGAAGAAAAGAAGGAGTGCGTACGAGAGTATGTACTTGGACCGAAGACCAACTTTATAATTAATATTTTATAATAACAATTAAGAATGTTTCTTAAACAACGGTTTTTAAAATTTAATTATGATTATTTGTATAGTTTTTTAAAAAGATAATAATTAAAATATTTTAAAAAACGTAAACTGATTTTTGTACTTCGACCCATGTTTCTTGGAGACAATTGCTGTTTCAGGAGTAGAACGACCTCATAAAATTTAGTTGGGTTTTTCGATTACACAGTATAAAGGGCATCTATCCCGCACTGCAGGCATCTATCCTTCTTAGTATTTTCATAGTGGGGCAACAATCCATACAGAACGAGAAGTTATTCATATTAATGAATATTTTCAAAATTGAGAGGTTTTTTAAAAAGTAGGGCATCTATCCCGGTTTTACCCTAACCTTTTTTGTTTTTAATTATTATACTAGCAATTACGATTTTTTTCTTAATACTTGTACATTGTACACTCGGCCTAACAAAGTTCACATGTGTTACTTTCATTCACGTATGTTACCGTGTGTTACTAATTCACGACTGTTACTGTACAATTTTTGGCGGCCATACTCATATAGCTTGGTAACATCTGAAGAAAGGTATGCGCCGCACTTCCTGCCATAGTTTTGCGAGCATTGCCTTGGGTCCAATGTTAATAGAGTCGTATATTTTGAGTCCAAATGTACGTCACTTAAGCTCTTTTTCTTAGCATGTGCTAAACCGACAAAATAGAAATGCTTTATGGCTCATGTAGGTGTATTAATGCTTCAGACTTTTCATTTTGGCAGTATTTTCGATATCAGCGGAGTAAGGCAGTCCAATGTATATTTAAATGTAATGTCTATTACAGCGTTTTTCTAATGAGATTATTGAGTTGTTCATGATTCAACAGCGTATTTTACCACAGACTGCATTTACGCCCTTTTAAGTCTGATGAGGATTGAGGCCGCAAGCCAACGGAACAAGCTATGACCTTTGGAGACAAAACGATAATTGTCCACGATCTCTTATGTTATTTAAATCTGTCTGGAACCAAATTAGTTTTAATGGCAATGGATTTCGGGGAAAATGCGAGTAGATAATGAAATTCTCCAGCGGGCATTTGAATTGTACTTGTAATTTTAATTTAAAGGGTGATAAATCGTCTGGGTAGGTACCACCGCCTTTCATAGAGTTCGCTGTGGTTCAGATTGAATGGAAACTAGCCAGCGAAATTATTGGGTATGGAAGGCATTTCATCTTAGGCCTCAGGATGACGTGAGGAGGCGGGCTGTGGTTATCCTGCACCCTAGGCGCAGCCGCGTGCGTCGTTAGCCTCCATGCACGCATCGCACAGACCGCCACGTCCGGGATTACCCAAGTGACTCTGGGTAATCTCCATAGGCGCGAAACCTGGCCATAACGTCAGGTTGCCTGGGTGTGGGCTGGTAAATTGCTTCGGCAGAGCCCAGGCTACCCCCGCGAAGGGCAGTGAAGTTACCGGGGAGCTTTAGTTGGTATTTCCAGTGCTGTTAGCCCTGGACAACCCCCACACACGCTCATAGCTAAGCCAGCGGCATGTAGGTCTGTAATCGGATTTCTTCCCGGAAAAAAAGGCTCCAAGATGACAACGCACCTTCACTATCAAGCGATTTTTCCTTCAGGTGTAAGCGACGGGAGCCGCTTACCACCTGGTGGTCCGTGCTTGTCGTCTAGTTGTTTAAAAATTAAAAAAACTTATTATTGATTAAAAATGTTACCAAATTTAAATTTCAACTTCATTTATCTGATGTTTGCTGAGGAGCGAAAACTTTTCTTTTGTATTAGGTACCTTCGTTCTAATTTTAAGAACTTCTTCATTAATTTATTTTTATTTAAGTAAGTACTAACTATTATGTAATTCTATTATTATGATTAAGTAACTGTAGTTCATCTCGTTTCTTATATTACATTTGTTGCATATTTCACTTACATGTTTTTTTACTTTGCCGGTTGTTGTACCAAAAGATAGCTCTATGTGTTCATTGCAAATTATTTCTTATAGTCAAATAATCAAAGTGAAAAGTTCCTTATTTATATTATTTATATAGAATCATCAATAATTTAAACCTATCACCACTTCGAAGATATTTTCACCCTGGATAAGAAGCGGCGCAAAAAACTCCTTAAGTTTTTAAATGTCAAAATTTACAAATAATTTATGTAGTCACTTCTAAATTTTAAAGGTATTACAACTATTATATTAGTACAGACAACAGGACATCAAGTCTAACAGTCTCACTACGAAAGCTGCCTCTATTACGAACGCAGTAAGGGCGGTCACTAGGTTAAACTGTTACGCTTGATGTACTGTTGACTGTACATCAATAGCTTCCTACTAATATTATATACGTGAAAGTTTATATAGATGAATGGATGTTTTTTTCTCTTTACATCAAAATAACAAAAAGGCTACAATTTAATTTCCTATAAATAGGCTACTTGAATCTTGAAGTACTAATCCTGAGCAGACGAAGTCGCGGGCAGAAGCTACTAATCAATATAAAGTATGTATCCTATATCCGTTAATTCATTCTCATACGGTAGGAAGAGCACAAACACACACATATAGGTGACGGTCGCTTATTGTTTTTCTCTGTTCTCAAATATTATTCTTTTTCACCTTGTCACAGATTGTGCACAAAACTTTTTCGTTTGCGCAACTTTGTCAAGTACATGGTGTTTGTTTTAGACTCAGAAAGCACACAGACTCGTCAAACAAGGCTGTTAGTCGTCTTTCCCTGTATACAGTCAACAAAACGAGTACACGATGAAAATTAAAACTTCACAAAGTCATAGGAACGCAAAAATCCGCAATTTGCATACATAGACGACTTACTCAGTCCAGTTATTTTGATTTAAAAACCAAACTATGGGACCAAATGACAACTCTTCTATTCTATATCGAACAAAAAAAGAATCACGTAAATCGGATCAGAAATTTCAGCGTAATCGGTGTACATACATAGAAAAAAAACGTATACCTACCGAATTGAGTACCTCCTGGTTTTTGAAGTCGGTTAAAAAACTTTTGAAAAGAAAATGCGTTGCAAAAATAGCAATAACGTAATCATTTGGAACTTTCTGAGCCCAAAAAAGTTTCAAAATGATTTTCAAAAGCTTTGAAAGCGAATTTAACACCGTGATATAATTTACACATGTTAGACACTAGACTTTCTATTATGTGTGAGCGCCGCGCCGTCAGACTGGTCAGACACGAAAGGTTTTTATTATGTTTTCCACTTGGTATAATACGAATTGCATAGGGTTGTTTCTAACTTTTTTATTTATTTCATTTATAATAGCTTGGGGATAAAGTTTCTTCGCATTTTTAAATAAAATTCAAAACATTTTTTAATATAGTTTATTTACATTTAACTAAAGTATGTAGGTACCATTTTGTACGATAACTTTTTGCCATCTTGTAGGTAGGGACATGATCCCATTGCTTTAGAAATTTTGGGGCTTCTGATCAGAATACCGCGACAAGTGGTTTTGGCAGTCCTCTCGTGATGTTAATCTGACACTGCCTAGAGAATTCTAAAGAGAGCGACACAGGTGGAAATCTGAAGGTGCAAGGTCAGGACTATACGGCGAATGCATTAACACCTCCCAACCAAACTCTCTTAATGTTTGCTGAGTGGCTAAAGATGTGTGAGGTCTAGCGTTATCATGATGAAAAACCACACCCCTTTTGTTGATTAATTCCGGCCGCTTTCTCTCAACTTCTTACTTTAATCTCATCAGTTGTTCGCAGTAGAGTTCAGAATCGATGGTCCTGCCTGGTGGTAACAGCTCATAAGGAATAACGCCCTTCCAATCCCGCCACACACACAGCATCACCTTGTTGCGAGTTAGCCCGGGTTTCGCCACAGTCTGTGAAGCCTGACCGACCTTTGACCACGACCTTTTTCGCACGTTCTTGTCGTACGTGATCCACTTTTCATCACCAGTTATCAGCTTCTTCAAAAATGGTTCGGTTTCATTACGTCGTAATAAAGAATCACAAATGAGTACACGGTTCCTTAGGTTTCTTTCAGTGAGCTCGTGGGGTACCCAAATATCAAGCTTTTTTGTGTACCCATTTTTTTTAAATGCGCCAAAACTGTCTTGTGGTCAATTCCTAGTTCTCATATACTCTAACATAGTTATTAAGGTTAAAAAATATAATAGTATGACTTGGAATATTGAAACACAGCATAAATTTTTGTAATTCTGTTTTTATTTTGTTAGTAGTTTAAATAAAGTAGGTAATTACTGAAATAATTTTATTTATGTAATACCAGTTTTGATTCAACTGCTATTGATATTGCAGTACCGGCGAAATAATTATTATCAATTCAATAATAATAGGTTGGGGAAAAAGTTTCTTCGCATTTTTTAAGAAAAGTTTTGTGGTCAATTCCCAGTTCTTCAGCTACGTCGTAACTACTGATATGCCGATCTTGCTCCAGTTTTTCAAAAATGTCATCTATCTTATCCGTGATAGGGCGACCAGCCCGCCTAGCATGACCACCGAAACGCGATATGATACGATATGATAAAGCCACTTGTATTGTATATATACATGTTCGCAGTTTCGATAAAATTTCAAGATAGCGGTTATATCCAATGATTTTTGACAGTTCGAAGCGATAAATAGCTTTATCATATCGTATCATATCGCGTTTCGGTGGTCATGCTAGGCGGGCAGAGCGACGTGCACCTTTGACATCAAAATTTCCGGATTGAAAACGCTTAAACCAAATTTGTGCTACTCTAACAGACACTGCACTAGGTCCATAAACATCGGAAATTTTTTTCGCGGCTTGCGTTGCATTTTTACCTTTTTTGTAGTAAAATTTTAAAATGTATCGAATTTCTTCATTAGATTCACTCATCTTGTCTTGACAGTACGAAAAACAAATAAAAAACACACATTTTCCTAATTTGAATTTGGAATTATCTTTTTATAATCTATTATTATTTTTATTACAAGTTCATACATACTATAATGCGAAAAGACTTTTTCCCCAACCTATATTAGGTCAATAGTTGATAAATTTTGCAGAAGCAATAGAATATCTGCAATCAATAGTTTCTTTTATATAGCGATTTATTTAAGGTGCGGAGTTGTCAAAAAACGCTATAAATAAAATGTTGCGGAATAGTGACTTCACACCTTAGTAGTGGCAAAACCGAAAATGTAATGAAAAATCTACATTTTCACTTGTAGGAAACACCCCTATAGAATTTGTTTGTTAATTTTATAGTTAAGTAAGTGTCATAATAAAAAAGTGAATGTTTATTACTACTTTTACATGAAAAATATAAAAGTATATCAACAGAGTCTCACCGACTCCTTTAAATACTTTTTTTATTATTCTTTACATTTCTCGAATGAAATCAATTTTTTAAAAATATCTACTAATAAATTATTATTTTGTCAGTTTTCGAACTTGTAAGTTGTGATTTATATTTAATATTGACTGTACTTTGTCAGGGCAGACCTGTGGTTTAGTCAAGTGCAAAAATCTAGTAGTGTCTATTCCTAACATTGTAGTAGTACCTAATTTGACTTGTATTTTATAGTTCAATTTTATGTAAGGATGTCAAGTTCATAAAATGACGCATGATGGAAAATACCTTGTAGATAGATAGATAGAAATTCTTTATTTCATTTTAATCATTTCCTACGCTTTAATTCTTAGCTTTAAAATTAGTTTTACTAGGTGGTAGGCCCGTATGTAGGGTCGTCTGGGTAGGTACTTACCACCGCCTTTCTTATTTCAATCGTGAAACAGTCTGCCGTTTCTGATTGGAGGGAAAGGTAGCCAGTGTAATTACTGGGCATGGAAGGCATTTCATCTTAGGCCTCAGGATGACAACGCACCTGCTTTACCAAGTGATTTTTCCTTGTTATTGCAGATATGTATAGGCGGCGGTTACCACTTACCACCAGGTGGACCGTCAGCTTGCTTGTCAGCTAGTTGTATAGAAAATAATAATTTTAAAAAGTAAAAATACGAACGTAAATCCGAATGTGCACCCCCGAACCCTTTCACAATCACGTTTCACAATTCTACCCGTAATGTGACTCTGACCGCTAAGACGTAGAATAACACCAAAAATATCTTCTAGTCTGTCTATTTCTGCGTTTTAGGGGGATTAAATTAGCGGGTATATATCATCTGAATAGTTCTCTCTTTTATTTGTATGAGATTTTAGTGTTGAAATGTCTGGTATTGAGTTACCAGATTACGTTTAGGTGCGAAATTTCAGCTAAGTCTTAATCCCATACTTAATAATATTTACCAAAAGAGACACTAAAGACAAACGATAGGTTTAAGGAAGGCGCCTAATTTTGCCGTATAACATTGTACTTTTGTCGACACAGTGATGCGACTGCGTTTATTTATATGACTGTGAATTTATATAGTAATTTCTGAACTTAATAGACATAAGAAAAATTAATTTACTATTCAACTTATTAATAAAACCAGAGTTGCCCGTAGCTCCACCCGCATGGATATCGGCTAATGCGCCAAAATTTTCTCAGGAGGTAATTATTTATCTATTTACATGCCAAATTTAAATCGGTTCAGCAGCTTAGGAGTGAAAACGTCACAGAGTTACTTTCGCATATATATTAGTATGGATTATAATAATGACCATATTCGGTCAATGAATATTCACTGTGTAACCACGCTCACAAATTACAAAATACATTGTAAGAATAAGGAAGTGGGATTGTCACAAACCAATGTTAATTCTCGGCCGATATCGAAAAAAACTCGTCACGTGCGATCTACCATTAACATAAAGCCAGTTTTTTCGTCTCAAATTCGTGACACATCGTGTGCGAGCCCCGTGGTAAATAATAAATCTTTCTAATAAATAAAACAAGGGGACGTGAGTGAGATAAAGAGAGCATGCGCGTTCGCCCCAAACGCGATTGTGCCGCCTTTAAACGAATGTGAAAATATTTTGTTGAGATTTAGGGGCCAACCGGTGTAGTATAAACCCTTGCTTGCCTGCTGGATATGGGATCGAAGGTCTGGTAAAGTGAAGATCATAATGTAATAATATATTATTTAAATATAGAAAAAATAAGTCAGTAAAAGTAATTTATTTATACTGGATGGTGCCGTCAATACGACAATTAATTGAAACATGGGCTATATTAGTAATTCACAAAAATGGTTTGCCACTTTCAAAAACATCTTATTCGTTTGATAATTTCATGACATTTCTATGAAATAAGAAATAATGCAGCCAATGTAATATTATTTCATACACATGTCATGAAATTATCAAATAAATGAGATGTTTTTAAAAGTGGCAAACCATTTCTATGAACCAATATAGCCCAAGTGTAAATATATTGTCGCATTGACGGCACCACCCTGTATAATTGAATTTAACAACTACGGTAATACTATCATGATCGTTATTCATTTATTTTGAGCATAGCTTATAGCTGTAACACAAACTGAATATTTATAATTTGATCATAATTCGTCTTCTTTCACGACAGAATGTAGAGCAATAGTGACACAGTTTACTGCCTTCAAAGATTGCCTTAAAGGAAATTAGGCATGGTCACTTTTCAAAATCGATAATAATATTGATCAATCTATACTGATATTATTTTTATTTTGTTTTATGCTAAGGTGGTAAATAAGCATACAGCTGATTTGTAAACCGTTATCATATCCTAAAGAAGTCAGTATATAACATCAAAAATACTGCTCACGTCCACCCTGTAAAAATCTAAAGGCACCGTTATGTGTTTGGAAGTGTTGTGGGTATGTTTGAGTTACGTGATCAATATAATGCGAATCTAAAATAAATTGGCATTTAAATGTCATAAAGCAAATTACCGATTTATTAACTAAAAAAAATCTGTCGAAAAAAATCTTATTTTTCCTTTAAAGTTTTATGAAAATCGTACTGGTCCCTACTTCTCCTGTTTGTAATAATCTCACTTTTTTACAGAAAAAAAAATGTGACCCAACACAGTACACAATGTGGTAGGTCACTCAATGAGCCCGTGGCCGAAGTGTAAATATTGTTCCACGGATTTACGCGGCGCGCCATCTTGACTTGTGTTATATATCGATTATAGACGCTTAAGTCCTTAGGTGAATGATTTTTTAAATAATTTCGATATTTATATATTTTTAAAACTTTCATTTTTAAGCATTATATACATTTGTGTACCTAGATCTATAACATGGGTTCCTTCAGAAGAGTAATGAAAAGGCTCCTTAAAGGCTGGCTAGGTGGAGGAGGCTATAGAACGGTGTGTTCAAGCTACAATAGCTGCTTTCTCTTATACTTAGTCTCTTTATACCGCTTCATCATCAGGTGATTGTGGGTCATTTACCGTGTTTTGTATAAAAAATCTAATATAAAGGCATTCTTCTTTGACGATCGGCTGGCCGAGTGGTCTGTACCCCTTGCTGTGCATGCTACTCGGTCAAATGGTCGCGGGCTTAAATCCCGGTGGGAGCAAATGTTTGTATGATGAGTACGAGCATTTGTTTACGAGTCATATATGTATATTTAGTATAATTCTAATATTTTTAGACACATGTTATCATTATTTCTCTGTTATCTAGTATCCATAACACAAGCTCTTAATGACGCTTACTTTGGACTAAATAATAGGTGTGAGTGTATGAATATTATTATTATTATTAATCTCCACTCGAATTTTATGTTTGGTTTCGGAATCAGAAGATCAGTTTCAGGACATCTCCGTCAATTACCTCTACATTTGCAATTTTCGGTCACCAGATTCATTAATGAAGCATTGTTTTGAGATCAGGCGCACTTGTCTACTATGAACATAGTAGGTAAGTGCGCCTGCTCATATTACAACCTTTCCTTTTGAACTTTCCAAGTGACATTGTTGTTTCAAGTGGTAACCTCAGGCAGGCCGTGTGGTTATTTTTTTATTCATATTAAGTACCCGATGACCCAATACCACCTGATGTGAAGCGGTAAGAAGAGTCCATATGGGAAGACAGCTAGTGCAGCTTGAAATACACTGTTCTAGCCGCCTCCACCTTGCCGGCCTACAAGGTGCCTTTTCACGCCTCTTATTTTGAAGGAGCCCGTGCTTTAGGATAAAGAGGGATCACACGTCCTGGCAAAGAATTCCAAGTTTTAGAAGTACGACAAAATTGAGTTACTAAACTTCTTTGTGCGTGATGTAGAGTCAGTACATTGATGACACTGAAAACCGGCACGCGTGCTCCTGAGTAGGAAGGGAGAAGATGGGATAAGTACTAAAAGCTCTTGTAAAGGTTATAGGCTGTTTCTGATCTCTTCATCGTCAACGATACGGCCAGCATGACGCTGAAACCTTCCAGTTCATTGAGTAGGTATTTGGCGGAGCCATCCCATAGGAGCGAGCAATATTCCCCGCAAGACCCGAACTGAGTTTTGTAAAGCAGTCATAATTCAGGTCAGGCGTGAAAAATCGACGCACCTTGTTTAGGACACCGAGCTTGCGTGGGGTTGTTTTAATCCCGGTTTCGATGTTATTCCTCTGATTCAGATCGCAGCATATCTTCATACTAAACAAGCCTGTGCCGAAAGAGTAGCGTAGTTATTTGTCGGCCTTATTAGACAAAGTCTATTATATAAAGTTCCGAACCGACGACGCCGGAGGCCGACCCCGGGTCCTTCTAATCCAGAAACCAAACGTTGCACCTAACGGACTCCGGTGACAAATTATTGCTGAGCCACTTCTAACATATTTAGTCAACAGCGGTTCCTGTTTGATTCTCTTATCGGTAGCAGAATAACGAAAAGGTAAGTATGGAGTTTGTTTTGTGAGGATATTCTACAACGTATTCATGCTAAAGGTAATTAAGGGGAGAGTAGAGTTCGGTGAGAAGGAACTCGGTGGTGTAGTGGTTTTATCGATTACAAAAACAAAGCAATTTTTGCTATGGTTAATCCCATTTAAATTTGTCATTTGTCATCCAGGGCTTCCAGAGCATGAGTTTCTCCCAAGTGGAAAGCCTGTGCCCAACAGTGGGATATATAGGCTCTTGAAATGATTTTTTTCGCAATTATTGAATTTACATACTAAAAAGTTTAAGATTGTTTTTTTTTTTCATTTTGAAGATCTTCATCACCATCGATTTTCAAACTGTGCCCTATACTGCACTTTCCGGTGTACGTGGTCATTATGCTAGAACTTATTAATCTCAACAGCCGTCCGTTCAACGTGCTATGTGACATGCCATTAACACTTAGGGTGTCTTTATTTCTAATTCTATCCCAAGAACCTCTTTCCTCTCTTTCAAGTGATGCAGTGTCTACCATGGAAAAATATTTGGAGACGAACAAAATAGTTAAATACGAAACTCAACGCTACTATAAAGTTTGCATTGATTTTGAACATTCCATTTTGGATAATAGGAAACTTTTGTGAAGTTAACCAAAGCCTAGGATACCCTACTAAACATTTGTCCTGGCACGAAACACGTTTCATGGTAAACCTACATAGCTCGCTTGGAAGGTCGTATCCTATTTGATCACTCATAAAGTTCTTGATATCTAATCATAATTAGTTTAAAGTAACAAAATATAAGTGTCACCCTAATATCCTATATATTTTAGTTTTAGTATAACTAAACCGTGATCTATTTCGAACCTTATCATGCAACAATGTACTTTGCTGCCGTAAGTTTAAGTTTAGTTTTTATCTAGTTGTTAGTGAGATAAAGTTTTTTATTATTTTTCAGACAGCAGCTCTAATTTGTCAGAGCCGCCAGTCACCAATGCAAATACTCGTGTCGTCGTGAATATGTTGTGTAAAGACGTGAAATTGTTTCCAGACCGCTCCATGGGAACAGCGTTGGAGGAATGCTAGCTCAACGATTTAGTGTTGATCCTTTTTGATGCCAACCGCTTTGGAGAGAATTTTTATATAAAAAA
Source organism: Nymphula nitidulata (assembly GCA_947347705.1). Lineage (NCBI taxonomy): Eukaryota > Metazoa > Arthropoda > Insecta > Lepidoptera > Crambidae > Nymphula > Nymphula nitidulata. Next base: position 15,762,471 of record OX374629.1, read on the forward strand.
TTTACAGGTTAACAACCTCAGTGACATTTCGCTATTTCACTTTTTGTTTTGAACTATCTTTATAAAACCTTGTCTTAGTTATCTAGGAAAGAATAGCTATTAGAACTATTTAAATTCAGCTTTTACTGAGAAGAAATAGCGGTTTATTTACAAAAAAATGCATCGAAATTTAAAATCGTAATGAGTTGCTTCCGCATTTAGTTTCCGAAGCTGCTATTGATCATTTATTATTAGAAAGTTAATTCAGTGAATACCGTGTGATATCCATTACGTGTTTAATGGCCATTTTCATGATGCAAGTGTCTTGCCTGTAGCATACGATTAAATTGAAGCACGAAATGACTTGCGCAGTCTAAACAAAGCATTACACTATGGAAGTCATTTCTTGCTTCAATTTAATTGTATGGTATAGGCAAGAAACTTGAATCGTGTAAGTGTGAATCACACTGAAAATAATGAGGCATGTCACTATTTGTAAATAATCATTTTAAATAGATTATACTATCATTCATTTTTATACACGTCTCAAAAATCGTAGTAAAGAAAAGTCTAGTGTCCCAAATAATGTTATTATGAATTTAAGGGGTGTTTTCAAAGAAAATACAAAAGTTTAATGTCATAATAATTTAATTTCACAAACAAAGACACCATGTTTGTCCATTATAAATAGGTGTTATTTTAACTATACAAATAATGATTAAGTTAATAATACACTGGCTCTGTATGTTTATAATAATCTATTAAAGCTAACCGTATTTCATTGGATTTAACAGTAATATAAATAGTTAACAAAGAGTCAAGTAATACTAAAGAAAGTAGGAATAAAATGTACAATTAAATCAAGCAACGAACAATTCATCGCTCAAGACACATGTATCTCATTGCTTGACAATTATAATCTGTACAATGTATACAAATAAAAATCAATTTGATTATACACTTGTCACATACATCACTCAATAATTTACAAAACATAGACATTCAACATCAATTCTGGTGGAATGGAGACTAATACTAAAATCTACGTTAAATAATATTAAAAATAAAGAAATTGAAACTAAAGTGGAGTTCAATGAAGAATAAATAAATTAAGACCTTGACTAGGATAATCGGGAAATTTAGAAAGTTAATCAGGAGACAATAAATTAATAGGTTTTAAATTCGTCACTATTTACATTAAAAGGAACTAATCCGTTTTAGACCAAAATGGCAATGTAATGGCAATGACGTTTTTTCTACTACTTTATTTCGCTAAACAACAGCCAAAGATATATTTTTAGGGAGCTCTTTATGAACCAACTGTCAAAAGCTGAGGAACATACAGTAAACTTTAACAGCGGGGATTAAGCACCGTTGACAATTGACTCCAATATAACAATTATACTAAGTAACGGTGGAGCCTTGTCAAACCTATAATTAGTAAGTACAACGTGGAATCTTCTGGGCGTAGAGGAATCATCAACACTTCTTCTACATTTCGGAGCCCCGTTCAAGTTACTCGGAGATATGGCTATGATCGATGACAAAACGTGAAGAGTGGTCCTCATTTAGCGCAGACAGGACTTGTAGACAGCACAACCAAGCGATCAGGCGACCGGGGGAAGATTCGTCTCGGACATTGTTTGGAAGACTTGCGTCAAGTACTCCAAGTAGTTCAGGGTGTCCCGGTAGATATAGAGGCCGATTTCTAGTTTGTTATTTCTGTTTATATCCGGGATTTCCGAGTCGTATACTGGCAATATTTCTAAGTTGCGTGCTTTCATCAGATCCTGAAAACAAAAATGAAAAATCATCAGTAATGTTGGTCTTATACCACATTAGAACTGGGAATCACAGATACTATTACGTAGGTACATGCTTGAGGAATTCTAACTATGCTTTTTATATCATTCATTTCATACTGGACATTTGTGATTGTTACATTATTTTATCGTTAGTGGCCGGTGACGTTTTATTGATCTTTTTTTTATTAATAAAATAATCCTTTACAAAATGTCTAATTGAATCAAGAACTATATTATGTAATTCTAAAGGTATACAATTCATTATTTATTGCTAAGTTTTGTTAGAATCCATATTTGACTTATTGTATTTAACACCTACTGTGTGTACTTCCTTAGCAAGAAATTATGTGTTTCAAAGATTGTAATAACTTACATAAAAGTAGCAGAGCACTGCTCTCACATCCTTCATTGTCTGCGATATGCTAAGGGCGAGCTCCTCGTCAGAACTGATGCCATCATGCTCCAGGCTCAAGCTGAGCTTGTGTAAGCTGGCAACGATCATCTTCAGACCTTTGTACATCGACGGCAATACGTCGTCAATGTTTGCCTGGGGACAAGAGAAAAGAGGATTAAATGACGAAATTTTAAGGGTCAACATGATATCACGGAAAGTTTTGCAAATCATTGACCTAACCAAAGACTTTTTGAGGTTCAGAGCTATTACGAAACGTGAACAATTACCTTATTAGATTATCTACCCACAATTAAATTTAAATCATCAATCAATTTGTTTATCATCACATCCTAAATTGATCAATGACAGTCGATTAAAATGTCCGAATTGCGAAATGATTGTGTTCTCACGTAACGGCGCGGCGGCCGACATCGGACAACAATGAGTGCCACCGACGAAGGCGATTCCTTGAATACAGACGAAAAACTCTTACGGATGCACGTTTTTGACGTCAGCGAATTCGCCGGTCGCGATCATTGTTCTCGTTTAGGAAACAGATCTCGCTTCGGCATTCTCACGATATCATTAATTTAGAAACTTTTCTGGCCCTATTTTATTGAAAACAAAATCTACTCATGTGACCTATCCCTCTGTGTGTACTAAACAATGTTAAATGCTCACCATCAGATCTGTCATATCTTCATCAGGGACAGTCTGGAAAAGAACTTTGGTCTTTGGCAGCACCTCCTCACGGAACCAGGGGAATTTCCTGAGCCAGTCATCTTTCCATTCCTTCAGCAAGTTTTCGAACGTATCGAAACTGTGCAATTTTGTCTGTAACAAAAAAGGTATTACGTGAGATATTGCTAGCAAAATTTACCACTCTTGTAAAAAAAAAATGTATATATATTGTACAGATAACGCCTTTTAACTTACGGGAATATTTAAAATGACTTTTATAAATCTTTTCTGGAAATTTATGCAAACTACATAAAATATTTAATTTTATCATGGAAAAATGACGAGTACGAGTAATACCCCCATTCAGCTACACGCGTGAATCAATGGCTTGTCTAGCTCCCGTTATAATTCTATGAACTGTTGAAGTAGAAACTAGTTGGTACAATGCGTTGATTGACTTCCATGGAACGGGTGGGATCAACGGAAGGTGGACAAATGCGGTATCCTGGCGCGACTGTATATATAAGGCCAGCGGTTCTGGTCCTCCTTAGTGAATCCCTTGTTACTAGAGGCCTACTATCAGTTCATGTTATTCTATGTGATAATTAATTAGTAAAGTTTAATTTAAAATGACTTTTATATGACAGTTATTAGCTAACTACAAGTAAGTGCATTTACTTTGTTAATGTGTTTTAATGCTTGCGCATATTACTTGTATTATGTGATAAAATAAATTAAGCGAACTTTGTGTCCAGACGTATTTCAGTGAAATTAAAAATCAATTTTACAGATAATTCTATTAAAACTTAAGACGCGTCAATTGTTTAAAAGATTATGCTATTGAAATACGGTTTGTATATTTAGTAATTACTTGTTAAAAAATCATCATCAATCGTGTGAAGGTAAGGTACTCACAACTTTATGATAAAGTATAAATAAATGTTATTATAAAAGCGCTCACACGTCCGCGCTACCGTCGCAGTTTGTTCCTCGAAATGACAATCGTTAAAGCGCTTAGATTATAGATAACCGACCATCATCTGTTGGACCGTGTACTCAGTTCAAAAGAACCGTGCAAAAGGCCAAGATCTGTTTGTTGTTGTTCAGAGCAGTTAAACTCTCAACTAGATAATCACAGGTATTGAGCACCTTGTAATTCTATTCATTAAGAATGATATGATAGTTCAGTGTGAATACTGTTTTAATTTTTTAAGTTAGTATATTCATATTTAAGAAAAACATGCAACGATATATATCTATAAGTACGTATATTATCAATAAGCAATTTCTAGCCATAAATGACTTGTACGACCGTTTGTTTCTTTTTAAATAAACAAATAAAATAGTGTGAATGGATCTAAGCTGGTCTTAAAACGTTTAAAGACTATTTATACGGTAATAATTACAACCTAACAAAATGTTAAATACTTATGAATTTGTAGAGTATAGGTGCTGCCACACTGCTGTTTAAAAATGTTTACAAAAATTTTCTAACACTAATACATTTATTAACAAATGTTAGGAATTGTTACATTGTTGTTAGGAATTGTTTAATGTTTTAAGAGCTCATACACTGATTTAGGATGTTTACAAACATTTATAACATTTCAAATTATTTAACAACATAACATTTGGCCAGTATTATATGTTTGCAAACAAATGATAACAAATGTTTTATTTAGTTACAATTTGTTAACTAGTTTGGAAATGTTTACTAACATTACCTAACATGAAAACATTTTCTAACATTGTGATCGTATGTTTCTTAATAAATGTTTACTGAACAGCAGTGTGGCAGCATCTTATCCCACAAACAAGACACAGTGAGTTTTCTATTGTTGAGAAGGCACCGTTTTACTTAAAATAGATTTGATGAGCGTATATGAACAATTTGAAGTAGCTATTAGCTCATTCTTATAGAAATAATGCGAGTTATAATTTACGGTGCAATCGAGTAGTATTATACGGCAAAGGTTCAGTAAGTGAAGTAATATTACAAATCGACTATACTTCAAGTGTCAATTGCTCACCACCTGAGATCGCAGTACAGTTTATGGATCATCCAAGGTCGTGCGAAAGATGAAACCGAAACCAGACATTTTGTTGTAGACATGTCACGTAACCCACCACACAGCCATTTCAACATTAATATTTGACACTACTTGCAATCACCGACAAAAGACAAATAAAATTAAACCCTAAACCGCAGCTGCCAAAGTTGAAAAACTTTTGACTTGCCCTACCGAACTGGCAGATGCAACATTTGCAAAGAAATTTAGTGTCCCCATAGTGATAATTGTCAGACAACAATACGACTAATTAAAACAGGCATTAAAGCGTTAAAATTCCCAAAATCCTCATTGTGCAATGTTATCTGAATCGATCGCGTAATAAACGACGAAAAACGATTGATTTCAAAAGTTTGATAAAGTGTTTCGGCTTTTATTGTGACACCGACAGATATAGGTGATAGCTCGCATACATTTTGATAACTAATTTGAGTATAATAGCATTATTTCGGTCTTTCTAATTAAATCAATCAAAAGCTGATGATTAAGCACACGTGTAATTTAATAATTATAAATTGTTACCCGTATTTGTAATAGTTGAAATGTAAACATAAGGATGATTCATTTGTGCGAAAATTTTTAGGAATGCCACATCAAGCAAGATGGTCGAGAAATGGAATGCGCTGTGAGTGTATACCTAGAGTTAAGCACAGGTGTGCGTCCGGCCCATCACGCCATATCCGAAACTCTACTTAGCACGTATTCGCATCACTACTGTAAGGTCCATTGATATTATGTGATCAACCTTTCGAGTATCGTCCCCTATCACCTCGCCGGCGCTCACACAAATAGGATATCTATTGTATCTAATATGTGGAAATATAGCAAAATGACTAAGACTTATACCTTATACTTCGATAATTAAGGTATTAAAAAGTGAACCGGATAAAGTTCCTTATATATTACCTTAAAAGACCATCACAATCAATCAAATCAAAAAATATTTATTCAAGTAGGCTCCTAAGAAGCTCTTTCGAATCGTCAAAAATCACAAAATATGTATATCTAATTAAAAATGGTCTCACAATGTCACATTGTCTATCTGTCTGTCATGTCTGAATTTACACACATTGCAGGTAAATAATTGAAAAAGATTCGGTGTCCACTTTTTAACAAATATAAGTGCTTATGTAAGTATTTACTGTTTTTATGAAAGTAAGTTACTCAAACCGAATCTGTCTTTATGATTAATCTCATTGGATGTTGTTTTCTATTTTTTTAAGAAAAAAAAATATTGACCGCTAGAATAAAAAATTGCCTGTAATTATTACTTACTTAAATTTAGGATACCTAATGATTTTCATAAAATATAAGTACCTACTACTATATGATTTTTACTGGAAGAAATACAATCGAGAACATTCAATGAAACTTACGTTGACTTACAACGACGAAAGTTATTTTACCACAAAGGATTGTGTACTATTACCACCTATTAAGATTTTAAATAATTTTGAATTCGCAAACATGAACGGGGACTCTACAGATAATAATACCTAGTTGATGGTGGGTGGCGAGAAATTTGACGACATCCGAATGCCTAGCTCGCATCGGAAGCTTATCAAATAAACATACGCACACACGCGCACAAATGTTACATTATTTACGGCACACGTACGGACGGCGCAGACTGCCTGTCGCCTCTACAACGATATTGTACTAAGTATATACTTACATGTAATATTATGTACTGTACGTATGTAACGTAATTCAATGTTTATAGCGTCACTATGAAGATAAGAGTTGCAGATGAATGCGTTAGCGACTGTGCGGCCTATCACGGGAATCCTATCGGGTTCCCGCGCGAATTATTTCACTTTTAATTTAGCGACACGAAAAATTTCAAATCAGATTAGAACAGAGCTTAAGATGCTGTAATATATCACCGTGTAAAAATATGAGTGTTGTGAGACATTCACACGGTTCCCGGCGGCGAGTCACATACCGGTAGAGTTCGTTGAATTTATTATTGCGTTCTTAGTAACGCGGTCAGTTATTATACATACAGAATGGGTTGACGACCATTGCCCCAGCCGCCGTAATTTGGATATTGTCTTTTATTTATGCTACGTCTCCTGCGACGGCATTTTTCCTGTTGCCTCTTTTCATCAGCTATCTTAAGTGCAAGATTAAATTTTACTTATTTCAAGATTTATATCGCATTTTAGTAACTCGAACTTTAAAAACAAGGCTGTGTTAAATGGCCTTGGTTATCACAAACAATGACAGTTCATCGACTCGGGGTTCGGTCTAAATCGCAATATGTATGATACATTTGTGACGAATGACCGATATTAAGGGGAGAGACAGAAAAAAATCGTCGGGCAGGTGTGCCACGCAATACTAATGCGCAATCAGTATTCGATGCGTATACGCACCGTCCTGTACTGTGGCTCGTTCCGGCTACTGTGAGTCGATAATGTCGTTTTACGAGGCGGTGGTGTGCTGACAGGACGTCGCCGTCGTTACGACTGTCGACTATTACAATGCCACCACATACGCGAACACCATCTTCGACATGTAACTACTTTGGGCATAAAACTATCGATTGTTCCGCATCCATTGACCAGTTGCTACTCAATAAATCGATCACACTGACAGCCGGAGCCGAAATACACTCGTTACACGTTAGAATGTATCGTGACGTGCGAGTGCATTGGTGGAAGGTCATCCATAAACGATTCGAGTCGCGACATCGACATCACATTATTGCTCGTTGATCGGTCCACCTTACTTCCGATTCGGAAATATAATATTCCTAGGATTGGAATGATAGATACGTCTATATGAAATGTTGCATTAACATGCCGAACGTTCGTTTCTAACAATTCGTGAATGTTTTACGAATTCTTGAATATAGGTTGACACGTCTTACGTTGTATGTAGATGTATCATATTATACAACATGTTCCCTGATGGAAAATGTCAATAAGACAATGAAAGAGAAATCAGGAGGAAGAGGTGCGTATAGCGGAAGTGACGTTACATGTTTCCGTTGCAAATTGTTAGCCTCAAAGGATCTGGGTGGAGGTTTAGATTCGCGTGATCGTAAGTAGGTAAACTCACAGCTGATACTCGACCGCGCCCAGTTGTTTGATACGTTGAATTTAGTAAACCAACACACGATGTGTGAGCAAATGCATCGCGAAATTATAATTAAAAGGGAGGAAGCGTCGGCCGGACGCAGGCAGCGAGCGGCGCCCGCGCCGATGCGATCTCGCCGCGCGCGAGAGAACGCCGGCAAGAAAGCGCCGGAGAATCCTTAATGGGTCAAATTTTCGGGAAATTTGCGGGTGCGAAACTTTGGGAGTGGTATGACTTTTGATTAGACTCTCTTGGGATTCATTTTGTTTTGGAAAATTAATATATTTAAATAAACAGAAAATTTAATAATTTTCGATTATTAGTATTTCATTGTTATAAATTTCTCTGAGCAACAATCGTTATTAAATTAACGAAAAATTTTGTTTGCTTTAGTTACTATTTAGATAATGATGACTGAAATTGGATATTATGACCCATTTAAATTGTACACAACATAAAATACAAAAATATTCAAAAGTTAAATAATGTGTCAGAGCGTCTCTAATGGTGCGTCTGCGCAATTTTAGCGGCAGCACATTATTAGTATTGATACTATCCATCCACGAGCTTCGTCCGTTTATTTAGCGACACGCGGCGGGCATAATGATACGTCCGCCACAGCACACTACAGTCATCGATCAACGAAAGCGAAAAATTGAGAAAAAAAACTTACGAATTGATCTTTGTAGTTCGCCGCTTGCTGGTAAACATTTTTAGCTTGCTGCGCGACGAATTTCGCGTTTTTTGGCAAGTACGTCGATTTTGACTGGAAAAAAAAGATAATCATTAAACATATGCCATTAGAATTTCACATACAGCTTTGTTGTTGGTTTAAAATAAATATCAATGTATTCTGTTGAAGTGAATATCAAATTGGAATATTTTAATAAAAAATCATGCATTAAGTAATTGGCTACAAGGAAAATCATTTTGATAAAGTAGTTTCTGTGGATGCAGCATTTTCAAAGATAAAACTGTTTTTTTTACTCACATTAGTGTCATTATAACTGCACGGGTTACGCCACAGGTAATTTTCGTCTTCTGCGGCACGTCTCTGTCGGTCCATTTTGCGACTTCTGTGTGGGGCCGCCGAAGAACGCGGCGAAAGACCTCCAATAAGTAATAGCAAGCACACTGCCGCGCAGACGTTGACGTATCCTAAAAAAAAAGAAATCATGTTGTTTCAAACTAGGAGCTTTAAAGTGTAGAACCTTTTTGGAACAAGACTTAATAGAATCAAGAAAAACAACTACTTAAGTATTAAATTAAAAAGTAGTGAAACAAAACAGGCACCTGATTATCGTAAAGAATAATAAATATTTGAATACATAGTTCTTAAACTAAAGAACGTGTTATAATTTTTTAAAGATACGTGTTTACATATTTATGAATGAAAGATTGATTGCGGGATCTGAAAATCATTATTATTCAAAGGCATAAGCATTGAGATTAACATGTAACACGTGTATCGCTGTATTATTAATCGGATTACCTCGCCAGAAGAAATGTGAATATCACTCGGCGAGACTTACGTTTTTTACCAATGAACTGTGTAATCATTAATCAAGTTGATATTATAAACCAATGAATGAATCGAACGTTGTACAGATCTTTCTTTTCAATGAAAACTGACTCCGTATGCGTCGCGTGCGATGCTATCGATTATGGTAATCGATGAACATCCGATGAATAAATATTGTTAAATACATCGCGGGCCAGAGGTGGACAGCCTTGCTAATTGTCCGGTGAACCTGCGTGAATCACTAATGTACACTTTAACGGTGGACGAGCCGGACATTCTTCCGATCTAAAATCGAGTCTCGATACGCTAGCAATCGAGTTTAATCACTTTCGATTGGTCAATACTCTTCTGTTTTGTTCTTGCAGTCAAGTAGTAACGAAAACAAGTATAGTACCTATTTATATTTTTAACTATTTGCATATACTTTTATTTTAAAGAAATTTATCTATCGTAGATTATATTCAACTCCGTTTAAAGGGTTTTCAGTTTCATTGTTATACGCAATAAGAAAAATGGTAATTGTAATCAGAGTTTAATGGCACGTTCCTACAAAGTTACTCATTTGGCATGTAAATTTTTTCAGTGATTTGAGTCAAAGTGTGAATCACACGGTTATGTCTACATCGCGGATGACTAATATGAGAAGTAATCTTTCGCACTATTTTGTAAAAGATGAGCCGTATTTATAAACATCTGGTTTTTCAGTAAAGTTTTCATAATTATCATTATGTACAAACATTATACACAATTAATGGTTGCCTATAACAATGTTACTATTCTTTGCCATTTCTAAAATTAGATAAATTATTCATAAAGTTTGCCAATAAATTTAATCATTATCTGTACGAAACTACCGGTGGGAACGAAAAGGACTCAAAGTCAAATTCATCAATGCACTCACACAATTAGCTCCAATGTATGCGTGAGTTTTTCCACGCTCTCGTTAGCCAGTTTCGCGGCGATTTCGCCTCGCCTGAGGCTGCCGGTCTAATAAAACAAAATTATACTTATAGGGCGCTGCACCGCTTATTATTTAACTAGAGCCTGCAACACGCCCATCTTTTTAGTCGGAAAGAGACAAAAACATCATCCCTTTCAATATATTCAAATGCATTAATTTGAATCAATAAATAAACTATGGGCTGCTTGTGGCACTAACTAGGAGTAATTTAGCTATAGACATTCTATTGCTGTATAATTGACACGATAATAATGTTGTAACAGACGACGCCGCTTCACTATCAATATTCACAGAGTTCTTAATACACCGAAACAAAGCTCAAGATTGAATAAAAATGTATATTTATTAGTTGGCTCGTGGTACAAAAGGCGACCGCAAAGCTGGACTGGGGCAATAACGATCATGTCAAAAAGAAGGTCCGACACCGGCGCACACGCGTTAAACACACGATCATAACATTTTATTAGTGAGCCGGTCAAAAGCAACCGCGAGACCGCCGTCAAAAGTTCAACAAAAAAAAAATAACAGGTCAGATCGTAAAAGGCATAGAGTCACTAAGAGACAAATATTTTCTTTGAGATCTGAAAGTTTGCTGGGAAACGATCTTATCAAGATTAAACCGGCAAGCTTTACATTCTCTGAGTATAACAATCACCACCACCGTAAAGAAAAGCTCCAGTCAGCTTTTAAAATCAATATTTTTTCTTAGACTTTATTTCGTTTAAATTCAAAGAGTGACTGGTATCATTAATTAGAAGCGACATTTCAAGAGCTAATTGTATCTATAGCAACAATGGAGATACTCGATTGAATTCCTTAGCCCATTGAAGAACTGACCGGGCGGCTATAAAAAACGTAGATACCTACACGTAGGTAATACACGAGTTATAAGGGGGCATAAAAAAGTAGGGACCGCGTCGGAGGTCGGACCGACTACCCGAGAAACAAAGAGTTCGTTTATTTTTTAACAGCTCGCTCGTTCACAAAAGGAGGCATCGTGGCACGAAAAACGACCCAAACGAGAGCATCTTGTTAACCTTTTTAAAAAGAAATCGCGCGCCCGCTAACTAGAATTTCGTTTCGAAAACCGAGAAAAGTTTGGGTCCGGTCGGAGGCGTTCGACACAGGGCGCCACCGCAATCATTATGTAAATTCAGATTATAAACGCGTCAAATATGGATGCAGTCATTATCTTTGCGATAACGACAACTCACTAAATGACGATACTTAGGTATATCTAGTTAGCAGTTGTGATTTTTCGCGGCAGGCGCCATGCTGCGCTCGGGCTCTATATGATGAATCATTAACGGTAACTAATATCCGCGTGTCATTGCATAGAAAAGACGTCTTGTTTATCCATAATAGAGGTTTAATTTAGTCGGTTCATCATTTTGTTAGCGTCCGCTAACAGCCGATGCGCTCGTAAAATTTGACTGCGCATAATAAGACCGATTATCACGCTGCGACGCGAGTTGCGGCGCGATTCCCGACGCGCGGTGATACACTCTTCATTAACTGAAAATCGCTTTAAATGGTAATACAGTGCCGCCATCGAACCGCTTCAAAATAAACGAAACATGCTCAAAATTTTACTTGAATTAAATTTAATAAGGTAGCAAGTGATGTTACCGCGATTGCTTGTAATATTGAATGGAATTTTACGTTATTTAGAGCAGAGTAATTTCGCTCCTTATCGGTATTGCGTGATTTTTTGGATTCTTTTGATAATGATTGCAAAATAATCTCCGATCGACGTCTCTCACTAAAAGGGTGACAGCTAAACACTGCAATTATGAGTGCCCGTCTCACTGAAATAACTGTTTATAATTACGCGGCTGCCTTACTCCGCGTAAGTGAACATCGTTTTATGTGAAAATGTTGCTAATGAACGAGAGGATCGCAGCCCTAATGACGCGGACATAGTTCATGAAATCGAGCCAAGTACCTACGTGTACTTTGATATAATGACATAGCTTTCTCGACGGTACCCTTTTTTTTTATAAAAAAAGAGTTTAGATACAATTCTATAATAGATACAATAAATATAACTGTACTCATATTAACGGCCGTCTGGTTAGTAAATATTATCTTATCTTTAGTGTCGTTGAGTGGTTCCTGTTTACTAAGCCAGAGGTCCCGGATTCGAATCTCGATGTGAAGTAAGAAGAGTCCATATGCTAGAGCAGCCACAGCCATAGGTAGTGCAGTTTGGACCCTGCTCTAGCCGCCTCTACCTTGCCGGCCCAAAAGGTGCTTTTTCACGTCTCTCCTGAAGGAACCCATGTTATAGGAAGGAGGGAACACATGTGCTGGCAAAGAATTCCAAGTTCTAGAAGTACGACAAAGAAACGAGGCAGTAAGTTTCTTTGTGCGTGATGTGGAGGTGGAGATATTTACTATCTATATGATTCTCCATTGTCCTATTATCTATACACGTTCTTAAGTTGCTTAGTTTGGGCTAGATAATAGGTGTGAGTGTAATAATATTATTATATCATTATTATTATTCAATAAAGGTATATTCCACTACTTTATTGAAAGACCACAGTCCCCTGAAGGGCTGTGTTGTATTTTTACGGTGATTAAGTTCGCCAAAACTCATCAAAGAAGAGTTTTATTAGGAGCAGGGGACTTGTCTCATAAGTTGCCATAACGTTTATACTATAAAAGCACCATAATCTACGGTAACCACTTACCACCTGGCAAGCCATTACAATATGCTTCTTAAAAAGATGCATATTAATATAGGTTATAGCCAACAATTTAAATAGTTGGCGCTAGTTAAATGTTAATTAAATATAATTAAAAATAAAATACGTGACATGGACATAATTGTTTTATAAGTTATCTAAGTCTTATTCGGTAATTGGATTTACGCTTAGACTAGATACTGATATTAATTGTATTGGAGCTACCTACTTCCGGGAAAAAGGGAGGCAAGCCTAAAAATGTCATTGATATACATAACTATAGTTTCGCATGAAACGTCACTATGTAATCGCTATTTAATTATATTACATTAAAATTGTGGTTTTAAGTTACTGTAGTCATGTGCTGGTTTTCACTATCCATTCCCGAGCCTTAAGTGTCTCTTACCGATTAATAGCTCTGTCTACATAAAGAAAATAAGAGAGATGGAAAGTCGATAAGATTCGCCTAAGTCGAGGGGATCTTTGGTGAAAAATTGCATATTATGGTAATCGATGAAAAGTTTACTCAAAAGTAATTTTATAGCGATCCAAAAAAAAAATACAGAGCGTGTATTTTTTAAAGTAGCGTTTAATTTCCCTTGCCCATATAGAGAGCGGCCGGCGATAGCGTTAATTACGAAATAGCCCCCCCTCTATGCGCGGACGCATGTGTAACTGTACGACTGTTAAAGGATAGAAACATTTAGTCAGATATGTCGTTCCGGTAACAGTACGTTACATTAATTGCAGTGTAAGCCTAGTTAGCTGCCCTTATGTTCGTGCTTAAGATTGTAAAGACGCGACTGAGCCTAGTTTTTGTGCGTAATGAAATTGTAAGCTCGATTACTGTTTGGAGCGCCGACAATGCAATGTGCACCGGATAGGTATTATGTTTATAAATAAACGAGATAAGAGATTTCTTTCGGGACTGTACCTTGGTGACATCCGTCAGCATTTGTTTATTAGCAGAATATAAATGTGCGATGTAAGCAAAGAATGATCGTCATTACATGGAAGATAATATTTTATAAGCTTTGTATTTATAATTATGAGAACTTGACTGGTTATAATCTCAGAATAAAATTAAGCAAAATTTATTCATTAATCCTCTTCCTAATACTTTACATTAATTTACAGAAATTAACGTTAAAACACACTCAATTTGAAACCATACTATACCTTATGTATCTTTTAAAAATAGTACTAGATATATTTCCACTAAATGCAAAAATTTCATTTTGCAATAATATTTTTTAAAATTATTATGAGGTCCTTTTATATCTGGCAACTAAAAACTGCCGCAAGATAGTAAATCATAATCAATAGTATAAAAAAATCCATTTCGTCAATTACCAAAAATTTACAATTTAGCACTTTTACAACGAGAGTGCGCAACACTAGTAGAATCCCTTGCGGCAATATTAGTACTACGTCACTATTAAGACGAAAAAAATGATACAATTTATTGTTCGTAAGTTTCCTAGGTGCAGTAATCGTTTACCGTTCTTTGTATATGAAACAAATTATTCATGCAATTATTAAGTACCTATATACTACGAGGTGTTGATAATCATGATACGATTCTTGCTCTAATTGATATCTACATAGTCAATATACAAACAAACGAGTTACTGACCTAGGTGTAGGTACACGCATCGATCAATATTATAAATACGATAATAAAAAAAAAATAACTTCATGATGCACAGAACTGGATCACCTATACTTATTGAGACTAATGACGTAATAAATGTTAAACAGGGTTTTTTTTTGTGTAGGTATAAAAATATTTTTTAAGCTTTCTAATATTACATACTAAAAAAGAAAATCATGGAATATCTTACTACTTCTAGCTGAGGTCGATCTGTAGGGTCGGCATTTTTTCACACTACCACTATCACAGTCACTATATTGGCTAACTAATCTAGTTCTACTGCATTGATCACATCCGGAAGGCCTGTGGATAAAATTCGGACAGCGCTGTCCCGGACACACTTCGGACCTGGCGTGAAAACTGCTCACATCCATCTTGATCCTGACTATCACAGTTCCTATCTGTCTAAGCAAAGCACACGGCGGGAGATCCATAACAACTGACGATCTAAATCGAAAAATACGGCATCCCCCAAAAACGGGTGTCGCACGCGTCGTGACGGGTGAAAGACTAAATGGATTGGTGTGACGCGGCGTAAGATAAAGGCAGGTGTATACGAGCACGTGGAAGTCGGCAGTGGGAGGTCGGGTGACGAATAGGTCGCTGGGGTTCTCTCGACGCGGCGCGCGGCGGCCAATGGTGGGCGGGGGCGGTGCCTGTTTCCACCCAATTGAGATTATGTACCGCGGACCCGGCACATAAGGGTTGGAATTTCACGCTTTCTGTAATTTTCCTTAGCAGACCGTAATTTGTAATTTTATAAATGTTTAGTTTTTTATAACCGGAAAACTTTCGCCACTATATCTTGCAATGAAATAAAAATATATTTTCAATGCCAACATTAGATAACAAAAATTTTAAAGATTTGATTTAAATTAATCTCAAATTTATTATCAATCAAATATTAATGATATTTAATTTAAAAACCTAAGCTCTACATTTTTAAATTTTATCGTTTAATAAAAGCTGAAATTTTTTGTTATGGTACATTATCAAATTATCCAACTTTTTATTAATTTATTCTTAGGTATAATAAACTTAATTCGCAGGCGAATATAAACTCTGGTTTTGCCTGTTCACTTCTACCCAAGTTACTCTGGCAGTATTCACCGGCTAAGTGTCGTCAATAGGCGGCAACAGCCATCCTCATCAGGATGAACCGGTTCTTAAGATTTTTCTCCTCAATGATCCTTTACGTTATCAAAATAGAGCTCAAGATTGAATTAGAAGACTGGAAAGCTCAGATAAGAACTCTATTGCAAAAAATAGATTTATTAGGTTAAGTTAATAATGTCAGTGAAAACTTTTTGTATACCTATTAGGTACTAAGTAATCGAGATCTCACTAAAAATCACAAATAAAAAATCCAAAGACGCCAAACAGAACAAACATTGCACATACATGACACGTCATAACTACAATCAAACGGACCTGTCGATAGCGACCAATGACGTAATGAGCTCAAACCCAGATGTTATCAGTCGGTTAATAATATTATTCTATCACAATTCAGAACGTTTGAGCGGATACTGAAAAAAACACTAAATACCTAATAAAATCATTTATATAAAAGGAATTATTTTTGTGTCCCATCAAACATAGGTAACTATGGCATTTCATCTTAGGCCTCAAGATGACAACGCACCTGCAATATCAAGTGATTTTTCCTTGATATTGCAGGTGTCTATAGGTGGCGGTAACCGCTTACCACCAGGTGGGCCGTCAGCTTCTATATCATTTAGTTAAATAAAAAAGTAAATAATAAATAAACAACACTTTACCCGTAGACAATGTGACTCCATACTAAAAGCAGGTAGTCCTACTTTTAGTGTGGAGTCAAATTGTTTACAGGGTAGGTACCTTTCATCAATAAGAGCCACCTACCAATTCCAACTAAAAACACAAAACTACATAAATAATTACTTTACTTTAGATTTAATATTGTAAATCTATTTCACTCATTTCTTCATCCCAAGAAAGTTATTGTTTTATTTGCAGCATTATTATAAAAACTATAAAATGTACTATAAAAAACTATAATTTTCTGGATTTCTATAAAGGGTAAAAAAAATTCCATTCCAAGAATAGAACGTTTCATTGAGTGTTACTGGGCTGTGTAGGTAGTGTATACAAGTACTAAGGTAGAAATTTATTTCAGTCGAGATCTTTAAAAACATTAATTGCTTATTAAATCTTTTATTGATTTCTTATCTCCTGTTATAACCGCAGGACTTATTTAGTTTTGTTAGGTACCTAATTAATTAATTCAACTTTAGTTAAATTAGGTATAGGAGATCAATAAACTGGTTGTAATTAACTGCAACGTCACATGCAATTGCAATTATGCAAAATAAAACCGTAATGAGTCATTTAAATAGGCTTTATAAAATCCTGGAAAATTGTTACCTTATAAGTAGTGATGCGAGATTTCTGTAGAAATGTAGAGACTGGTCTAGGGGCTTGCCTACCACCGAGTCGGTAACTAATGGACCAAAGTCCAAGGTTTATGGATAAAACCTGACCTTATAAATGGAATATTACGTAGCCCTAAGTCCTAGATCTTCTATGTACCTATCTATGTAAAGCTCTTTTTCTATGTCGAGCTCTACATTTTTTTTTCATTATTTTAGAACAGCATTTATTTTTGATTGAAATATCTCGCAGTAGTTAAATATTAACTCAAAGTCATGACGTCTTTAAGTTCCATAATATGACAATACAGTGTAATTCAGTTTATTGCCCAGTGGCATGGAAGGCATTTCAGCTTAGGCATCAGGAAGACAACGCACTATCACTAGGTGGGCCGTCAGCATGTTTGTGATCTAGTTGTATAAAACAACACATAACAAATTCTTGTTCTCAGAGGTCATTTGTCATTAAAAATATTAGTTCAATAAATGAAATGGGCAATAGAAAAATATTGTATTGCTACGCACAGGTCTTCATCCCACGGCTTATTACAATTAAGATACGACAAGTTGAAAATGTACCTATGAGAGAGTTATAAAACTTCATTCGCGAAAGTTAAAAATTTACATATCTAGAAAGCAAAGAGCGACAGGGACAGAGGACTACTGTGCTGGCAGAATTCTTATCCTTTTTCAAGATTAAACATAGCGACTTTTAAAAGAAGAAGAAGAAGAAGAAGGAAGAGTGGACAGAAACTTGTTTTAGAGCATGTGCGCCTTTGTTTGATATATTGTGGTATTCGGAAGGTTGAGATAGTTGATTAAAGACATATGAGTAAGTAAAGTTTTGGCAGATGCCAGGCAGACCATGGTTATGTGTTGTTAAAATTTTCTCTAAAAAAAAGTATCATAAGGTTTTTTAAGTCCTGGGTGGCTCACTGGTCGGGAAATTTTATAGTTTAGATATTTTTTCAATATCCACAGTGAATTTATTAAACAAGTTATTAAAAAAAGTGACTGGAAATCTATAAAAAAAACTACAGTTGAGACAACAACCAGTAGTTGGGACTGAAACTTTATATTTTTAGCCCTTCCCTTGTCAACTGTACTCTATTAGTCGTGAGCATACCAGTAGCCATATGTTCTATCAGTGATGACTTTTCACCATAGGTAGGGTACTTATCTCTAAATTTTTGTTTTAAATCACTGCAATTGCGATAATCTAGATTACATCGTCCTTGACATTAATTTGTGACATTAAGAGCTTTTCATACAAAATCTCAACTCGATAATATTGGAAGCTAACAAACCAATCCTAACAAAACTTGCCATGCAAGCAAGTCAGGCTAAAAAGTTTTCGAAAAGTCTAATTATAAAGAAATACTTGACAATGTTTAATTTCGCATGAAAAGCTATAAAATGCTCTTACTCAACTAATATAAGTAGGTATTTCTGTTTTTCAAAAAACCCTCCGACAAATATTTAGTCTGGCCTGGCATGTAAAGATTGTAAAGTCTTATTAAAATCGGTTGCTTTGGTTCCAATATTTTTTGACTTAAGAGTTTGTATGAAAATCCGTGCGACGACGGAGACGTAAATGCTCTTTAAAAATTCACTTAAAAAACTTTTACAGTTGCTTAGTGAGAAAAATAACAATAATGATTTAAAATCATTGTAAGTAAAAGCAGCTGTATAAGGTAAAAGATTTTTCTTCCAAACTTAAAATTTCATACATTTTTAAGCTTTGGGAATACCCATGCAGTTATTTTCATCTGAACTAATATTACATTTCGCGTATTTTATCTTTGAGAGTTTCACCGGCAGTGATTTCAGTTTGAGTCACTGTAACACGTAACTTCTTACAGTTAGTCATTGAAAACTGTTGACTCAAGTGTGTGAAAATGTGTACCTACCGTAATATTTCGATAAATTGAAGATATCTGATTTAGAACATGTAATTTATGTTTTTTTAAACAATCAATTTTATGTTCTTTTTTGCAAACAAGTATACTTATGGCGCGACTGAGGGTAAACTTATATCGTAGGTTGTAGGCGTTCATAATACTAGTGGTTGCTCTCGGCTCCACATGTTGTTTTTAGCGCCAAAAAGTAGTCAATGTCCTATCTTAGCATGTAATCTATGTTCAGGCCAAATTTTTCGGTCGGTTCAGCGGCTTAGGAGTGAAGACGTACATACAGAGATACTTTCGCTTTTATAATTTTAGTGTGGCTATATAAGGATCTATCTTCCCAAGCAAATCCTCTCAAAAAGTTCTTCCTCCTTACTCTCTGCAGGAACGTAATACATAACGGGTCTTTGATTATAAAATTGCCGTTTTGTTCCTAATAATTTTAAATGAATTACTACCTATAAACAACAGGTTATATTCAAAGTGCATTAAACAAGCAGCATTTTACAAATAGAATTTTTGTTAAAATTTATTAGTTGTAAATTTCAGTGTTTAGATTTGTCTAAAATTATTATCTGCTATTTAAAAAAATATTTGTTTCGCTACGTTTGCTTAACAAAGAATGTCTTAAATTATCAACGAAATTAAAAAATAATAATTCACACACTAATTAACTATGTATTTTTTAATCTAATCTGCTACTTCGTATGTGTGAATACACAGTGATGAGTACAGTGAGAATTTCAAAAGAGATACACACCAGTCAATATTCAGGATACTTTTGTTGGTAATTTGAATAATCAGGCACAATTATATAATTACAAATGTCATTATAAGTAGAAAATTATTGTAATGACAATACCATTAGGATTATCTTTAGGCCAGTAATAATTCGGCTTATTAGTTTTGTATGTGTCTAAGTAAGTAATAATTAAAAAGTCGTAAAGCAAAATGTGATTTTGTCAAATAAGTGTTTTAAATAAATAAACTGTTTAGCTTGCATAAATGAGAGTACTAAATACGCCCGTTTAATTATAGTTAATTAAATACTAAATCGATTATATATAACACAAAAATATTTCGTATACTAATGAAATGTGATTGCATTCCTAATTACCTACGACTAATGAGAGATTCGTGACTCTAGGCACATACTTCACTGCGTAGGTAGAGTATAAATTCTCTTTTTCGCATATGGAGACAAATCATAAAGCTGGTTTATTGCGTGGATTTGCTTTTTACAGGTAAAATCCAGAAAAACGCTGTGACATTAATTTCACCACACCAGGGCATTAATTTCAAAAAGTCTCATTAAATAATCGAGTAGTCTACTACTTAAAATTAATTAAATAATTCGAATACTTACTTGAAATTAATGTCAAAGAAATTAATAAGCATAAGAAATTAATGTAAAAGCTGTGAACGATCAGAATCCAGGTGAATTCTCTGACTGCTGAGGTACCGAGGATTTGGGGTAACCCTATGATTTCAGCCCTCTCAGTCCTCCAGCGTATCCTCGATTGTTAAAAACCCTTTGACACTGGTTTGAGGGAAAACTTCTCATGTTTTGGTGCATCACTGATTATACCGACGTTTACTTTATTCGTGACAGATAAATTTCTGGCTTCAACATAGCGATTTTTACTCTTGGTAACAAACAACTATTAGGCTACTGTTTCTTGTTTAAAAAATGAAATAATATAAATAGGCATGCAATTCCTTTTTGAAAAATAGTGCCATAGTTGCTAATTAATTTTGTAAATACCTTAGGAACCTATTTTGCAAATACCAAATTCATTCTTTTATTCCTGTATTAATAACAGCAACTATTATTTTTTGTGGTAATAATAACTCATCAATAGGTACAGTTTCGACCAACTTACAAACCCTTAGGTTGATTTTATTTTTGAAATACAGCTATTAATAACCAAATATAATTTGTAGTTACTAAATATAGACTAGTTGTGTCATTCCACTAATCTACATACGTATTGCTTGTACTTTTATGACCGTATATGTCTTTACAAACACATTGTATGCAAGACAAATTCTAAGTATGTAGAAGTGACGTTTCAGTCGCGTATTACTGAATAAATAAATCGTCATGTGCGTAGATAGCACTAAAGCAAAATAAACGTGTGCTGTTAACCACAAAATGACTATAATTAATAAGAAAATAATAATTTAATTGTGATGATGGATGACGAATTGTTTAAACATAGAATGCTAGCTTTGTAACTATATGTAAAGTCGGGATTTATCTACCGTTGTTTTAAGAAAGATGAAATAATCTCAAATTTCTTAAACTATTATTAATACTTCCGTTAGTGACAAATCCTAGGTTTCTTTACAATCATTTTCAAATTATTATTATTTTAAAGAAGATAAAGAAATGTGTGTTGCTATAATAATATGTATTTGCTTGCTAATAAAGAATAATTATAAAAAATCTTTTAGAAAACTATTGAATACGCAAACAAAAAAAAATTGTTACTGCAGTATGATTATGAAGTTAATTTTTTCACTTGTCTATTTTTCTCATAAGTTTATAAAACAATATTATATTAATTTCAATTCAAATATGTATGACACCATGAAACGACTCAGATAAACTAAATAGCCACCCTGTCAATATATACCTAAGTACTATAATGCCGTAATAATTATATTGTAGCGTAGGTCAGCACATTCTATGCAAAGAGTATTTCTTAGTAACTTAGTAGGTATGAAGTAGTCAATATTTTGTAAGAATTCATTACTTGTTTACATTACTCAGGATGGCTAGACAGCGCGACGTCGACCTTATATTGCTTACGAAGCTACGAATCATGTAACTTAAAATCAGCGAACTGAATTTACGGAACTGACGGCATTATCTTCAGATAAGAATGCGTAACATTCTGCTATAATAAAACATGTATGTAAGGAATTTTACTGATTGTTATAAAAAATACGTGTAAAATATTACGATATCTTATGAAAATATTTCCAATTAATCAAAAGCATTATTGCGATCTTTTGAATGAGAACTAAAAATTAACCATCGGAAAAAATTGCAAGGTATTTAGCGTTCGTTACAGGGTTTCTTTTAACACTTACATCTGTTACGAACGCAAAGTAAGCATCGCTAAGAGCTTGTGCCGGCTTGTGCTATATAATATTCTTTAGTAAATAAGCAACACCCATGACTCGTGAGAAAATGTATTGCTTATTATAACTAGTAAATTATAAATCGGTACTATTTAAATTGTTTTCAGGAACGTAATTTCTTATTTTGTCATCTGTTTCTGTATTTTTACTATGCCCACAACTGTAGCTCGAATCTGTGTTGTTAAACAGGAGATTCTACAACTAGTTCACAGCAACGTATCTGTTTCGTTATCAGCGGAAGCAGGTAGCTGATGCGATCACAGGTGTGCCCAACGTTCACAGAACTGAAACTGACGTGGTTATTGCATCCGGTAGTTCGCGAAACGGGTATTCCACGCGTAATCGATGTGGCGTGATTATAATAGGTGTTTTACATTTAAAAGATATGCATTGTTGACATTTTTTAGTAACTGCCGACTGATATTCTGAGATTTGTTCTTCCTTTTAAGTTTGAATGGTAATTGAGCAAATTATTTAAATTTTTTGTTGTAAAACTATTCTATTGATAAAAGACATTATAATAAAATAGTGCCTTCTCCGGCGGTCCTGCTCGTGTGGATGTCCGTTGCCTATGCCTCATGGTTTAATCTATCGCTATGCCACATTTAACCTGAATTGGTGCAGCGGTTTAAGAGTGAACACGTAACAGACAGACACACAGTCAGTCATAGCTACATCCGCATTTACAATGGATACATATTAGTATGGATATTTGAAAGTTCAAATATTAATGTTTTTGATGCGTTTAAATGCTTACTTTATTGTAACAATTACAAATAAAGTAAGATCGCGATGAAAAAATTAAAATGTCTAAAAACTCTCTAAAAAAACATGACCAGGCTGGTCGTAACTTTTTTTAGAGATTATTGTTACTCTCTAACGCATACGACAAGTGACGATACGGTTTACTTGTCAAATACGGGTAATTTGAGAAGTACCCACATATTAGACACCATACTTAACAATTACCTATATATTGATGAAAAATTTACTACAACTTAAAAACTGAAAGCTTTACAACTTAATTTACTTACTTAAGTGTAACAGTTGTACTCAAAAAGCAGCCGTTGTTACGAGCGAAGTAAGGGCAGTCTCAACATCAAACTGTTACGGTTGATGTGAGGTCGTCTGTACAACCAATTCAGTTAATTATCAAATTGAAATTGTTTTCTTAAAGCGTGAATAAATAAATAAACAAATGAAAAAAAAATGCTATTATAATTATTTTTTTTCTAATGTCAATAAAAGGTTAGTGACAGAGTTAGGAATTATTGTTTGCAGTGTAAGGCGGTATGGTTTTCAGTACATTCTACAACACAGAAGCAGTATATGACTCAAATTGTAAGAAACCTGAAGAAAATAGCTGAAGTTTTAATCAATTATTACGTTGCTTGCTTATCGGCCTAAGTCATCGTAAAAATAATAATGATTGAATAATTAATTATAATTAATCGTCATGACGAATGCACTAAGACACTTTTTCTAGTAAAAGCATAGTGATTCCTGTTTATTTTAACCTAAATAAATAAAAATTAACATTGCAACATCTATGCATTCCGAAACCATTGATCCGATTGTTATGAAACTTTGGTAGAGTTCTGGGGACGACTGCTAATGACAGTTTTCTCTTTATCGGGCATTGCAAAGTATACTGGGTGCAGCTAGTCATTAATATAACTCATATAACAATTGAAGGAACTTTTCAAAACGGTTATTTCGTTCAATGAATTTAAAAATCTAAGATCTAAAATCTCCAGCTTCAAATTTCTGCCTATCAAAAATTTCAAATGATATAACTTTGTAAGGTGATACTATAACATTGAGATGTCATAGCACCTCGTTTCACCTTCCAAATTTCCTGGCAGTCTTTAAAACGTAAATTCAAAATTCTAATTCATACTTTGGCGTTTGATTCGCTGTTATCTTATACCAGATTTACACTCTCGCCTCGTGCCTCACCTCGCGCCTCGTCTCGTATCTCGGCTCGCGTGATCGATGGTAAATGAACTTCCAGTTTACACTCTCGTACCAAGTTCAGTTGTCGCTGCGAGTCGCGAGATAAAGCGCGAGGCGAGCCGCGAGCGTCTATTCACACACACACCTCGTACCTCACATCGCGCCTCGTCTCGCGACTCGTACGCGAGTGTAAATGCGATATTACAAAAACCTGACCGCGAGAGGAGACGTATCTCCATTTTTATCAGTGTCTCACTCTCAACGCCCTCCATACTCTTGGGCGATGTAATATCTATCATTCTAACAATGTAACATTCCGGATATGAAAAATCTATTTTATTAATTTGTCTAAAATCAATCACAAGGCACTTTTGTAAGCACTTATTTTTATAATCATTTCAGTGTATTGTGTTTTTAAGTGTTCAGTTTTTATAGTTTGTTTTATCTTGTTACAGTGTGCCTTATTTTCCTACCTTTATTTTTAATATAATATACCTCAAGTGACGTATTCCTGGTGCCTTATTTATCGGAACCCTACCTCCAAACGTTACACTGGCGCCACAACGTTTTTTTTTCGGTCCTCGACCCTGAATCACCTGGTTACAACTTTATTATTTCGAAAAAGTCACGTTTGATTATAAAAACCACACTATTTCCATATAGTGTTTCTTGTTCTTTTTGAGGCTAGGAATCCTAAAGACTAGTAAATATTTCCAACTATGATACAGTGCTGGTGGCAGTAGAACCAATCTCATTTGATATTGGCGAGGTCCGAGTCTTTAGAGGCACCCACAGGTTTGTCGCTCCCTCATGGCTCGAGTATCCTGAAGACTCGTAAGCGCAAGCGGGACTCTTCTCCCGGAGGTGATGCGAATTTGCCCCTCAAGGGGCGAGAAACTTGGTGAGTCTTTAAGACTCACCAAGTATCTCGCCTCCTTACAACCCTGGTTACGCTGTAAAGGCCATCCGAGGCCAACAGCAACAGTCCGTCCAAAAAAAACCTTTGATGTTGGTAAAATGCATACGTTTAACTATAGATTTTTTTATTGTTTGTTTTTATTAAATCTGCAAGTTTTGACCTAGCTTCCAATTAAAAGTTTGTTTATAATGTTTCTTGTATTGGCAAGGAATTTAAATTAGGAAAACAAGGGTTGTTTTCTATTGGATTTTACGAAATGTCCAAGCGTATAGTTACGAGCAAGAAGATGTGGGCTACCTACACACTTTGACTTAACACGTGCCTTATTCTCTTTGCAATAAGAGTCACTG
The DNA here is from genome assembly GCA_947347705.1 of Nymphula nitidulata. NCBI lineage: Eukaryota > Metazoa > Arthropoda > Insecta > Lepidoptera > Crambidae > Nymphula > Nymphula nitidulata. The sequence continues at coordinate 15,788,003 of OX374629.1, forward strand.
ACTGTCAAAAGTGTATACATCTTAGCGCACGTGGCAGTACCTATATTCTACATACCAACAACTAACCTTTGAATGATGTCAGTTCCACAAGTAACTATGAAAGTCCAAAAAAGGAAGTTGTGGCGCCATTGACTTCCTCTACACAGTAAATATTGATCTTAACTTACATGGTTTATACGTACAGTATTCAGACAGCCTCTACGTCACTTCAAAATTGATTCTTATTACAAAATAGTTAAGGTATCTACATAAGTCTGTTTTACTAATCTGCATACGTGTAGATACGTGCGTGCCGCAAGTTGCCTATTTAAAAATATGCTGTCACCGAAAACTAAGCGAAACATGCTAGCAGCTGTTTTATGTTTTGCTTTAAAGGTCTCATAATAATGTATGTTTGCTTTATTTCAGTACGAAAAAGGTGGCAAACAAGCATACGGTCCGCCTGATGGTAAGCGGTTACCATAGCCTATAGACGCTCGTAGTACCTATTTACTCACGCGTTGTAATGCGCTACAGAAATTGTTACTGTAAAGAAAGGAGATGTTTCATATCTATTCATATAAGTATACTACTTACATTATCTTAAAAAAAAACAGGAAAAAACTCTCCTGAATCCGGGAAAAATACTAATAATTTGTTTTCATGTACCTACCTACAGTTTACTTGTACAAAATTCAAATCGAGTCGTCAATTTCACCCTCATTCATTACTAGCTTTTACCCGCAGCTCCGCCCGCATTGATGTCGCTGTTATCGCTCCAAAAAGTATCCGACTTTATTCATAGGTTCTCAAACTATCTCCTTAACAAATTTCAACTACATCGGTTTAGTGGTTTAAGCGTGAAAGCGTAACAAACAAACAAATTTGTTTGTTTAGCTACATACAAGTCAACTAAACGTCACCAAAGTGACATGATGAATATTTGGCTGTATTGCAGTGTTTTTCAATAAAGAATCTTGTTTTGTAACACGAAACAAAGCAAATAATAAAAAGAAAATGGACAATTTACCACTGTTCTATATATTTTTGCCTATTTGCAGTATATTGTACAGACGCGACGTTCTACGTGTGCATCAGTGACATATTTGATGCACAAGTGGAGTTCTGACTACAGACTGTGTGTTGTGGTGATGACTGTATTTTTAAATTTGAAAACTTTCATTTTTTGACATGCATCTAAGTACCTATGGATTTTTAATGTCTGAAAAAATGGTTTTTTTATAGACTTAGCCTAGTCTCCATACATGTTTGGACCATCTCCTTTAGGTTCTTGTTGTTTTTTTAAGAGTTAAGGAAATAGTGGTATTTAGAACTCTAATGTTGAGTGCTCTACTGGGGTAACACCTCTAGCTTACAGAAGATTTTAGCTAAATAACACTACTCTGTAGAATATTTGTAAAAGTTAAAGGTATAAACTTATATAGACCGTAAATAAAAAGACAAAGCTAATTAAAATAGTTTAAAGAAAAATATAATTTTCAAACTTGACTTTTACATTATAAATGAGTAATAAAATAATGATTAAGTGTGCGAACATTGCTTGGACTGTCAAAAAATCAAATTAACAACTATGAAAACGGTTGCTCAGATCCCGATCCGCAACGGGAAACTCTTCAAACGCGGCTATTGCTACCCATAAATATGAAGACCATAAAAGTTCCATAAAGATTTCGCAAACTGTTTTTATTACTATTTCAGTCAGACTTCTGAACAGGAGCGGCCCCTTTGTCCTGTTTGTAATTTGTTTTATATACCGTTAACTAATAGAACAATACGTTTAACTTTCACTGCGTTATATATGACATAATAAAGCTTGGTATTGTCGTGCAGACGGCTCTGGAGGTGCTATTTGAGACTTTTGTTTTTGCTTTAACGGTAGTGAGCGCTCGCGGAGGTCTAAAGAAAAAGAGCGTGCGTCTCCAAAAATGTCCCCGTCGCATTGTCACATTGTCTGCGAGGCTCGGGCGGCCTGATAAAGGGAAGTGCACAATGACCGAACTCCCAATGCAACACAATTAAGCTGTTACAGAGGACGCCGTGAAATTACGCTTAGAAACGGCGTGAAAAGACCTATCATTGGATGTTTGTACTTGATAAATTGCACGTCAACAATACGCCCACCTTCCGGTACGAATGCTAATAAAAACAAACTTTCATAGAAAAGACAACTTGTTTTGGCCTGTCAGCTAGAGTTTGTTAGCGGTAATGTGCTGATTTCACGGCTTCGTGTCAGATTATCATTGAGTAATCTTGCGCAAAAGAAGTTTACTCTTTCTGTCTCCGAAGTTATTAGTCATTTCTGCCGAAAATACCATTTTTGCACATAATGTTTAAATTATTATATAATTTATTAATCAATTTGCTCTTAACTTAATATTTAGTGTGTCAACTTATTTCGATATCTCGTCATGATTTTAGTTCCACCCCAAACTATCTTTATGTAAATAAAAGTCCTATTTATTTATAAAATTATTTATGCTGCAAATTACGAAACAGCTAATATGGACCAAAGAACGAAAAAACTGGAACGGACACAATCATTACACAACATTTGACTTGCGTCTGCGCATGGTGGTAGCGTAAATAATTCCTGCATACACTTTACCTACGTTTCATTTACTGCATTTAAATACATGCTCATTCGCATCTATAACAACAACTGATGAAGAAATAATAGTGTTCCACTACACAGACATGAAGCAATGAATCAGAGGCCAATCGAAATAAGATTCTCAATGGACCGATTACAAAGTAGCTACTACTACGTTCACCATTGTATTCTCTTTGAGCCAGACGCGATCGACTCAAGTTGGATCGAGTACATTGCTTTTGCAACGACAACCGAGTAATCGGAGTTAAAAGCGACTGCTCAATGTATTGTGCTTCGGAATAACGGCAGCGCCTTATGTGAAATATCACGCAGCGTATTGACGTCAATTGGAGGCTGCATGGACCAATGCTCAATTTGGAGGTCAAGTGCGCGTTCTCTGAACAGTTAGTCATGTAGCTAATAAGGTTATGGGAGATTCCCCAGCTTACGCAATTTCGTTTCATGCGAGTCTTGTACAATAGACAGAAAGTGATTCAGCATAAAAAATATCCGGTTTAGACTAGGATATAGTAAGAGCGTTGCCTAATAAACCTTGGAGAGATTTTGACAGTTAGGTATCTTTTTATGACTATAATACATTACGTCTCTGTGAAATGGCTTTTAATGAACTAATACTCACTAATCTAACTTAAAGAGTAATTTTTACAACATTAATATTGTTTTCTTTAAAAATAAAAGCTAACCTTCAACTTTACTTGTTAGATGTATAAAAATAAATATTTATGTATACACTTTCCAACAAATTAATAACGTTTGTCATTATAAAAGCAATTATTATTATGCTTTAAATTTGTCAACCCTAAAGTTTTATGTTTGCATATTTAGGACGTTTGAATCTATAAAAAGATAAGTAAGTAGTTTTAATGTATTCAAATGACTATATTTACGAAATGAACAACGAATTTTTTTTTTGTTAAGTGTAATAATATGTATAAGAATCTCGCATGCACAGATTATTTTAATTGCAAAGTTTTAATGTTTCAGAATACAATAGTCATACTATATTTAAGAATGTCAAAATATATGAGTGCAAACGAAATGCGGTGAAAGTCGATTCTTTCATGAGCACCGTGGCTTTGCTGTGAGATGACCCAGAAACTCATAGTTTCCTTCCTTAATATAAAAGGATATTAATAATATAGTAATACAAAACCTAAAGAAATAATATTTCCTCCTTCATAAAGAAGGAGGAAATATTATTTCTTATCCTTTTAAGCATCGAGTTCCAGACACAATAAATGATTAATTGATCATAGACTCCAGGGAGTCTAACTCGGCTTAAACCAGATTAATGATACACTGCAAAGCTACACAATATTTGTACCCGTCACACCTTCTAATTACTAATTTATTTATTATTATTATATATCGACTGAACTGTATGAAAAATTAACGAGTAACATATGTCTGTAATAGATATTTATATTACTATTTAGGTACTTCAAGTACTGCAAGTGATTGCTGGCAACGGGTACTAATATCAGCAAAATACTAAGCTTAGCCTACCGCTAAGTAGTTTTCATATTGGTTTTATGGTAGGCCTTCTGATTATCTAAGTATATGATACTAACACTATAGAGCGCGTTGCTCGATGAAGATACATGATAAAGCGAAGATTATTGTCCTGGAGAAGTATTTAAAGTAGAAAAAATCATGTCCTCAGGCGGGGACTGAAGCTGCGACCTTTCACAATCCAAATGACTGCTGTAACCATCTGAGCTCGGAGGACTTGGGATTTTCTTTAGTGCCCCCACTAAGTATGTCGGAATATTCTATTTCAACGTCAAACCATACCATCATACCATTTCATTATCTTTTCAAAAGTTTTAGAACGTTAAGAATAAGAATGAAGAAGCTAAAGTATTAGGTACATTCCAAAGCGTAGGTAATATAGCTGATTTTGTCTAAAAAAACTAATGTTTCTAAGGTAATTAGAAGTAGGTAACTAGTAACTGCACTAGGCTTCAACATTGTTGCTAATAGCTCGAAGCAGGTAAAGTCGTGATGTCCTTATTAATTAAGTCGTTTTAATTACGGTGACGTTTCAATCAACTAGTTCAATGGCCGTACTTTCTCGGCCTTTTTAATATAAAACTGTAACAATTATTTTGTTTAACAAAAAAAAACTAAACAATTGATATAGAATTACTGTACGAACAATATTATCAAAGTGATCTACTTTATTTACTAGTAACTTTACTTAAAACTTGAAAAAAATACAACTTATTAAGCTGAAAGCTTGACTTTATCGATTATTGAATAATAAAAAATATTTAAATTCATTAAATCAAGGAGAAATCTCACTTAAGACTATTTATGTCGGCATGTATGAAATAAACATAAGCGTACCGCTATTAAACAAGATATAACAGCATAATTTCGTTTGATTTGACATGCCGAAAAAATTTAATCATTATCTCTGTCGGAAAATTAGTGAATACTGTTTACTTATAAGAACTCAGTCGTAAAGCAAAAGGGACTGAGCTCAAAATTCTTTAAGGACGATAGAGGTTATAAGTCTTGTGGGATAAAGCGAGGTATGGCGGAGGAATTGGCGGTATTTGCCAACGACCGCAACGGAACGGCATTGTGAGCCGGTATGGCCGCGGACTGGGTGGGCAGGCCGCCACTTTTTGCCACCCAAATTTTCAATTCAAAATTCAAAACAGCGCGAAGAAATAAGAAAAGGGGTTAGGCTTGCACGCGATCTAGCGGCCATTCTGACAAAATCACGCAACCTAAAAACATATTTTAAATTGAAACATCTTCACAGATGATTTAATTAAAAGTCATTCTAATTAGTAAGGGGACATAAAGAGAAGGGTGCACAATTAAAACATTACTCCGCTGTCGTTAAATTATGTCGTAATTAAGCCTACAATTAAAATCGAAGGTCATTACGGTGATAAAAACTCGAGTGGGAAGTGATCCTCGTTTTGCTGTGATTACCTAAGAATAATTATTTACCTACAGAACGGGCAGTCTTTCTTTTATTTGCAGGCAATGCATTTGATTTTTCACCTCTCCAGCATGAAAAGGCTACTTAAAAACTCGTAGCAAAATTGAAATGTATTCACCTGTGTGCATAATTTTTCTTTTTCTGTATTTTAAGCCAGCTCAGCTTAGAAAAATCAAAAGTAAAAAACTAGTAGTTGAAACAACAAAAACTCATAACCCCTTGGACTTCATTTATGGTTAATAATTTATCAATATCAATTATTGTTATACAAATAACTATTTCGCGATCAAAATTTATTTATGATATTTTGCATTGCTATTTAACTAAATAGGTAGAGTACGCTCTTATTACGTCATAATTTCAACAGCTTAAAAAATATATAATATTCAATTAAACTCTTGTCAAAGAATTATACTTTTCTTAGTGATTTTGAATTGAATTTCAAAGTTATACTAGAAAGATAAACAGTACATGCTTACATGAGAAAGCTAAATTTTATATGAAAAGGTAAGGTTAAATTCTAAGTTTGATAAAGAAAATAATAATTGCGTCTCTGCATTGCGTAATCTATGAAGCAAAGAGATAGGGATGCTGTGTGAAAACACACATCAAAGGCCAGTGCTTCTCAACATGTGTGGGACAATTAGTATAACGGTACTCGAATACAGGAAAGTACAGCAGCTAAAGACAGTAATGACTTGGAGACATGCCACTCGGATGGCAGGGTAGCAAAAATTGTATCACACGCAATTGACACTTATTATGTCAATGTGACGGCATTTGCGACGGCAAACTGATGCATGTAACTATCCTGATGGTGGCATGGTCGATATTGAAACTTTTCTTCATTTTGCTTTAGAAAATAATATTATCTACAAATCTGACATACTATATCGCAAAGTACATATTACAATTAAGACAAGCATTAGAGAGTTATCCAATAAGTTCTATAATATTGAACGTTTGTTCAATCAACGCCAGATGAAACTACTGAGAAAATTGGTTTTGTTTTGTGGCTTAGTTTTTCGTAATTAAACCTCTAAGGAGCCAAAGCTTGTTGAAATGACAAAAAAAATATCTATGTCTCTTAACTAAGCATTAAAATACTCATCAGTAAAAATAAATAAATACCTATTTCAGAATATGCAAAGGAGGATGCTAATCTTAGTATGAAGCCTTGCCCCACCTAAAAACTGACACGTCCGAAAGTAATTTAGGGCGCAATTAGATATTATTAAGACAAAGTATCTTTACATACCAATTCATTTTTGTTTAAAGATGCGATTTCTGAGATAAACATAACAGAAAACTGAATTGTAATAACAATCAACACTAGCAATGTTTGTCATCTGTCAAAGTGCGTTTTGTTATTTTCTTCCTAGGTAATAAACTTGTTGAATCCAATTAACTGTATTTAATTGTTACTCATCTGTATTGTAATAAAATAATAATAATAATATGAAAAAATAATGATAAATACATTAAAATACCTTTTATGGTTTTCAAAACATAAAAAAGTATTTACTTTCTACGAAACAAAACGCTCCGGTCAATGGTTTTCATTGACAAAATATTACAATTCCGCAATGAAAGATTTTTAAAGATTTTATTTATGTTGTCAACAAAACCTGAGCCTTATATTAACTCAAACTATTTCCAAGAATAATCTTTCTATTTTTGAGGCATTATTGGAAATATTGTTTTGTTGGACATTAAACTTGGGTTGGGGCAAAAATTGTTATCCTCCTTTTATCCTCTAAGTCCCCCTGTGTAAAAGTCTGTTAATTATTAAGTTATATAAATATATTTTATCATGAAAAAGTACAAGACTATCTTATGTTGATGACCGGCTGGCCGAATTGTCTGTACCCCAGGCTACTCGGTCAAGAGGTCCCGGGTTCGAATCCCGGTAGGAACAAATGTTTGTATGATGAGTACGGGCATTTGTTTACGAGTCATGGATGTTTATATGTTTATTTAGTATATTTCTAATATTTATATACATATTATTATCATTGTTTCTCCGTTATCTAGTATCCATAACACAAGCTCTGAAATATTATTATTATTATTTATGTTAAATAATCTCAGTGCTGTTAAATAAAATCAGGTACGGGTTATACCAAGTAACTGATCTGCTTTTTTTAATTATGAATGTTGTTTAATTATTATGTTGCAATTACCGATATACACGCAGGCTGAGCCTAGGAGGCACAGGTCTACTAATATTTTTACTGTCCTAAGCTGCCATATCCTTAAGTCTTTCATAATAATGTAACAATTTTCATTATTGGAATTTTATTTTCATAAGTTAGTCGTGATATGTCGTTTGGCTTTAATAATAATTTGAGAAGTAGTTACTTGTTTTTTACTCATTATCAAACTGATCTTCAAGGTTCGATAAATATCGAACCTGTGTGAAACAGTCCTAAATATTCACTAGATTTAAAATTTTGAAAAAATGTAATACCCGGATGAAAAGAAGTCTTAGATGTTATTATTAGGATAGAACGGAAACAAGTTTAAAATAAAATAATCTGTGCATTTTCCTAACGTTATAAGTTATAAGTGACCATTTCTAAAATTACATTGTTATTTTCCGATTCAGAATATAGAGTTCCTCTTAGTTCTTAGAAATTAAGCATAGTTGCTATTGTCTTAACAAATTAAGAATAAATATAGTGGATACTACTCAGTGTTTATGTTTTTATCAAGTTAACATCCTTAGCTCTATTTTTATCGCAATCAATAAGTATAGGAACTATGAAGATGTGATAGGGTTATCTATAATTTTATTATGCCAAAGCTCAATAAAATGCAGCACTGAGCTATATGTTATCTTTAATCTTGTCGATTTTATTATTTGACCTAGGTTCATACACACAAAATAAACCTATAATAATAACATATTATACGGCACGCGTGCTAAGTCAATATGAAATCATTTTGGTTGAATCAAAATATTTAGATATTAGGTTAAATTTTGTCAATCACGTAAATAATCGAATGTTAAGAGTACACGTAATTACTACATTTTACCTGAAAACAATTCTTTTCGGTTTTTCTTGCCTCTCGATACAACCATTCGTTCAACATGATGCTAACACTAAGATTTCTTTCTTCGCACGTCCAATCAATACGACGTCCGATCTCATAAACAATTCACAACACATGATACTGTACCATTACCTCACGTAAATAAATAATTTCTTCAAAAATAGATACACGAAAAATATTAAAATATCAAATTCGAAAGTGAAGTCAACGCTCTGAAGCCAGCGTGAGCTGACAAATTACTAAGTCATAGGCAAACGTCAAATATGCACAAAAACTCTTTGTCAAAAATGAAAAAAATGAGGAAAATAATGGCGTATAAAACCTTTATCGTGAATTTATAATATTAATGAAAGCGTCTCACGGTTATTTTATTCTTAATTAACCGACTTCAAAAACGAGGAGGTTCTCAATTCGGCCGGTATGTTTTTTTTTTTTTTTTTCTATGTATGTACACCGATTACGCCGAGATTACTGATCCGATTTACGTGATTCTTTTTTTGTTCGATGCAGAATAGCTGCCATTTGGCCCCATAAATTTTTTTTCAAAAACAGTTGGGTACTTTAGTTTTAAATATAAAAAAACTGAAATTATGAAGTCGTCTACATATGCGTAATTGCGAATTTTTGCTTTTCCAATGACTTTTTAGTGAAACGATACGATAGTAGGAAACAATATAAGTTGACGGTCACCCATCTAGCTTTGAACGTAGAAAGTTATCACTAAAAATTGTAAAAAAAAAGAAGACAAGAAAAAAGAAACATATTTTGGAGTTGGTGCTAAGTGCTTCACTTTCTATTGTTTTTGGAAACCACAATTTATCTTGTTAAAATTATCATATTTTATAACCTTACCTTTTTACAATCTATGTGGTTTAGTCGGAGTATGTCGATGTACTATTAAATCTGCAACAAAAGAAAGAGATATGAGTATGGTGATTCCGGCATATTTATTATTGATTAAGCACTTGAACTCATTTGAACAAGATTAAAGGCCCATTAACACGGTGCAAGTTTCTTGCCTGTAGCATACAATTAAAATGAAGCACGAAATGACTTGCATGGTCTAAAATGCTGTTAAAAATGAGAGTCAATCAGAGTTGGTATTGCTGATTTCAATATATAGATTTGTTCTTATTGTTTTCTATTAATTGTAGTTGTGTGATTTCTTGTTATTATTTGTCGTAATTATTTCATTATATTTACGTACCGACGAATGTCTTAAATTATCCACGAAATCGGTCAAGCTAATTTCAAATTAAATACAAAAACACAGTATGGTAACTATTGTTTGCACAAAATACTTCATACAAAACGGCAATTTCATACTTAAAGACTTATTATATAAATTAATCATACACGCTAGACTACACAATAACACGATGAAAAGTCAATAAACACTCAAATAAGTAATTATGAACTACTAGGTGCTCGCTGTTCAATAAAGAAAAAACTGTTAGGTTAAAAAAATATTAAAAATTTCGTTACAATCCAGGAACCTTTGCGGGCGTTCCCAGAATACCTACCCAAAGATTTATTACAAACTGATCAATGGTTTTGCAACATGTAGGGGACAAACACACGAACATTGATTTTTATTTACATCGATTGTTACTAGATATAATTAAAATAGACTAACAATATAGTTCATACACCTTGAAGAATAAATGATGTCTGAACTAAATATAATTATTCAGATTAAACTTAACAATTTGCATTAAAAAATTACGGATGGATGCATTTGAATAACATAATTAGACATGGATCGATTTCGATCATGCTCATTCTTATTTTTAAAATACTGCCAGATTAATTTAACATTTAATGTTTATATTTTTTGCTTCCTAACTAATAATCAGTCTGGGTTTTGATAATTTAGTATTTTGGTTTGATGGTTAGGCCTCAGGCTGCGAGCAATGGTTTTCGTGACCTAGATCTTTTTAAAGACTAATCCACTCACTTATGACCTCCATGTATAAAATTATATTCGAACATTTTATTGCAAAGTAGCCTCAAAGACAATGGTATAGAGATGTTATTTATAATTCATGTTAGTATAATACTGGGCTCTCCAATATTTGGGCAGTTTAAGCGAAATTATAACCTGTCATATTGCAGACGAGATCATGAAGAGCAAAGAAGGTCACCACAAAAATTTTGGTAGTTGGTGTAGGTGGGAACAAAAGAATTAATATAGAATTAAATTAAATATTTTAGAGACGAAGAGATGTAATGTAAATGATAAATACAATGATGGTTAATTTTTATTTTTCTAGTATTGATTACAGATTATAGGTATGCTGTGACAACGGTACCACTTGGGTAGATCACCAGATGTATAACGAGTTTTGCATTACGCATCCGTGAAAAAATGATATATTTATAGTGTCCGCCCGCGGATCCGCGTAGATTTCGGTTATAGTTCCAAAAGTATTCCATGCCCTTCCCAGGGTATCAAGCAATCTCCATACCAAATTTCATCTAATTCGATTCATAATAAAAATAATAATAATATTCATACACTCACACCTATTATCTAGTCCAAAGTAGCATCAGCAAAAGCTTGTGTTGTCGATATTATTAGATAACAATAATAATATGTTTATAAATGTTAGAAATATATTAAATAAACATACACATCCATGACTCGTAAACAAATAATCGTACTCAAACATACAATCATACAAACTTGTAGCGTTAACAAAAAATATATTAATTTAATGTGTTTATTTGTAATTAGTATTTAAAATAAATATAAGATCATAGTTTTAAAAATACAATTTACTTATCAAAGTTTTTAAAAAAAGTACAATATTGCAATAAGTATTTTTTTGGAAACCCCTAGTAAAATCGTGCTACTAACTCCTAAAAAGAAAAATTTAAATTGTGTTTAAAAGCTGATTGATTTATTGACAGATTGAAAATGACTGTGAATGATTATAAGACAATGCTTGTGTTTTAAAAAAATACCAAAAGTTGATTATTTATCATTATTATCCTTATGTTTTAAAAGACTCATTGTTGTATTTCGAGATCTTTATAGTTGAGTATCATAATTTTAATATGTATTTTTTAATAATTGTAATTTTTTTATGTTTTAAAAAGACTAGGTAATGGAAAATGTTGATATCTTTCATATACTAAAGTTATCGCAATCGCATATAAATGTCGAAGCCGTCTATTTGAATAAGTCAGTCGATTGGGCAACTAGGCCGTTCATTAAACTCCGGCATATAATTAAATGCCTAGGCCTAGTCTTCATCTTGTTATTTTAAGTATATTTTTATATAGTTTTGATGTACTGATACATGTTGTCATATATCTAATAAAAATATCTAATAACGTAAATTAGAAAAAGAAACAATTTACCTATTTGCTCATCGGAAAAACCATGAATTTTATTGTTTTATTCAAATTTTTCTGCATGTGGAAAATCCATGAAACTACCTATTGTTGGGCATTATGACGTATTTAAAAAACATAAATTAAAATCAATTTAATTTTCGCTACCTACTCAAAAGTAGTTTTACGTGACTTATCTAAATGATTTATTTAGAAAATTCAATTTTGTTTTTTTATACGAGAAACAAGCGTATAGCTCGCATGATTTAAGAGGTTACCGTGGCGTAATAGACGCTTTGGCAGAAATCACGCGTTGCCTACCCTGGATGAAAAGAAAGCGTTAGGTTGACGGCACAAGAGACGAGACCCTTTTGCCAACAAATAGCTTACTGGATGAGGTCTTTATCCCCCGTAGCATGGCGAACTCCCTTGAGAGAATACAAAAAAATGTCTCGCTCTTCGTCTGAGAGAAAGAAAGAGATAAAACATATTTTGCCTCTACGTTGACATAAGTGGTGGAGAGAGATTTAGTCCACAGCCCGTACTACGGATGCTGGTGTCCTTTCTCATTGTAGAAACTCATTTGGCTGAGATCTTCTGGAAAGTGGAGATGGTACCCCAGTCGCGCACCATTTTTGCAGTAAATACATGTATTTTCTCGTGTCTTTTATACCACTATGGTGGCAATAAAGCATGGGCACCTGATGGTAAGCGATAAACGGTATCCCGTTATAATGGGACAACGAGGGAGTACTGTGTAGTGAAGAATCCTTTTAGTGGGCGTAGTTATGTTGATACAGAGCACTAACGATACCTTTTTGTGACGATAGTTCGGTTAGTAATTAAAAAAAGAAGTATGTTATTAACTTTGAAAATAGACATTGTCATTATTCTTATATTAGCGTAATATCACTTGTAAATGGTAGCTGGATCATCACCTAAAGTACCAAAGCTACTAACTATGTAGGAGATGTACTTATGGCATTCTCGTACTGTTAATTTATAATTGTATGGGTACAAATAATCTTAAATTATAAATTACCTCTGCTATACTTATGGTAGCCTGGTACTATCATTAGAAGTATACATGATCAAATGAATCAATGGACTGTGTATAACTTGTCGCATTGTCGGTAAAATTATATTTAATTGGAACAAATAATAAAATAAAAAATAGATGATAAAAAACTGACTATCGTTTCCTATAGAAAAGGGTGTTGTAGTTGTCCTTGTTTCATCTTACAAATCACCACGAGACACAGCGGAGGGGGAGGGGAGTAAATATAACGAAGCCGTATCCTTTTTTAACACTATTCTATTGCATTTCTCTGTTTGTTGTATTACTTTTTGCACCGTTATTTTATTTTATCCAACACCTTTTACTATGGCTGGTAGGATTCCTTGGGTGATAACTCCGCCTTTTATGTTTTTTTGTAATGAAGATTAATTAAATTAATCGCTTTGTTGCAAGAATCGGACAGGCATTTTTCTAACCGTTCGCAACTACTAGCAATTTCACTTATAGATTAATCATTATCGCTGTCTGTCACGCTGTATTGAACAAGGACAAAGTTAAGGGAATATTATATAAATAGCTTCTAATAAGCTCCGCTCGTTCTATATATAGTCTGAACCAGGATTTCCGTCGACAGACAGAAGCAGAGCACAGATAATAGTGCGTAGAGCCGCTACATTGTTTTTAGATAATGAATTAGCCGAAATGAGCCAAGTGCAAGAACCTTCTTACGGAACTCGACTGGAGACGTGCCGTTTTGCGTCGCTTCCTATTCCGGCTATTGTGGTGCGTCCTGTCCGCTGCGTGTGCTGGCCTGGCGCCGAGATTTTAGTATGGCGGTGGAGTTAATGATGCGACTGACAAATTAGGATGTTAATGCTTTCACACGGTAATAATACGCTGCTGTTATGGTATTGCATTTAGCGCTGCACTTATACGGAAGAACGCAATCGATAAATATAAGAACTAAATAATGTGTACCTATATTAAGTCAAGTAAATAGATAGTTTATTTATCAGAAAAATTTAAACTAAATAAATAGTACTTACTAATTTCAAACGTCATCCTCATTTTCGTTTGTAGATAGTAAATTCTAAGTTCATTTATTTTTTATTTATTTATTCAACAAAGTTTTTACAGCGTACTAATATTATAAAACACCATTATAATTTTCATTTGACTAACTGCATCCGGCATGGTTTGCGATGCCCGTAAAGAGAAAACTGTTAGGTTATATAATAAACGATACATAAATAAATAAGTTTTTATGATCCAGGAACCTTCACGAGCGTCCCCAGGATACCCAACTAAAGTTTCATCATAATCTGATCGATGATTTTGGAGCACATAGGGGACAAACTTACAAACATTGATTTTTATTCATCTAAAACCGCCAAAATGTTGCGCCAATAAGTAGCCTATGCTTTTTCTCAACATATAGTCTATCTCCATAATAAATTTCATCTAAATCCGTTCAGCGGCTCAGGAGTGAAAATGTAGCAGACAAACAGAGTTACTTTTGTATTTATTATAAAATTCAAAATTTTGTTATAGCTTTATTGCTTAAATTCTAAATTTGTAAAAGACTGATAACTGACGAAGGTTTTATAAAAAAACCTGTGGAACAGGTCACCAGGCCTCCCCATGAATAAAATTAGAAATATACGAAACAACAATACCTACTAACATCCATGACACGTGAACAAATTTGGTACTCATCATACAAATATCTGTCCCTACCGGGATTCGAGCCCTTCTGGTTTAGTTGACAGGAGTATTGACCATTCGAACAGCGTTCTATTTTAATATAATAAAGTATTAATAAACGTTCTAGTTTTGGAATCGACGTTTTCTATTTCCGTATATATTCCATATTATACTGGGCAATCTGTATACGTTGTATTATTGGACATGATGTCCACGGCCTCTTCCGCCGTCTACCATCGCACCGCTGGCTACCCGGAAACGAGCTCATACTCACACGTTGGAACCAATGTGGTCCCTTACTATTTTAAATAAAGTACGCCAAATATTCTTAATTTTCATTTTAACATTATTAAAAATGTTGGAAAATTTATTTACTTATAAAAATATCTAAACTAGAAAATTTTCACGTCCTGAGGGATCGAACCCGCGACCTTTCACAATCCGGGCGGCTGCTCTAACCATCTTAGCTACCCAGGACTTGGGATAACCCTGTGAAATTCTTCTAGTCTATCTGTATTTGCGTTATAGGTGGGGGGTTCGAACCCCGCGTCAGGACGTGAAAATTTTCTAGATTAGATATTTTTATAAGTAAAGTACGCCAAATTACTCAACACCACCTGATGTGAAGCAGTAAGTCCAAATGCGAAGACAGCTAGTGCAGCTTGGAACATCTATTCTAGCCGCCTCCACCTTGCCGGCTCATAAGCTCTTTTGAAGGAAGGAAGGGGGTTATAGGAAGGAAAGAACATATGTGCTGACAAAGAATTCCAAGCTTTGGAAGTACGACAGAGAAACGAGTTACTAAACTTCGTTGTGCGTGACGTTGAGGTGGAAACAGTGGGATGTACGGCTTCAGAAATTCTCTCCCGCTTACGCTTGAGTTGAATGAACTCTCTGATGCGGAGGTTTTCTCAAATGAGTATACAGAATAAGGTTCTTTAAAAAGGGTGTAAAAAAGTTTTTACAGGTCGACAACGCGCAAATAACAACCTGATTTTGCAAGCGCCCATTAGTTTACGGAAACCGCTTGTTTTAAAGTGGGCCATATGCTTGATTGTCACCCTAGAGGTAAAAATAGATACATATAGCTCATCCTACATAAACAATTAACAATTCGGCAATGAATAAGTACCAATTATAAAAAGGCCGCAATTCTTCAGAGATGCGTAACACAAATTGCACGCGGAACAAGCTCAAGTAGGATCTTTGCTATTTAGCTAACTCTGAATCATCGCAGATCCGAAAATTGTTGTATGATTTTTTGTATAGTTAATTTACGATGTTATTAGATTGTAAGAGATAAGTGTTATTAGAGCATTACTTAGACAAAGCGAAGCAGTCATTGTATTTAATTTGTTTTTGACATTCCTCATAAAATTAGTGATAACGCAAAATTTTGTACTGTTAATAGAGTCAGTAGCTATAAATAAAATTCTTTGGTAAACTAAATTGAATCTCACTACGTAATTACTTCTAATTGATGAGATGTTGTTGTGCCTGATACAAAATTGACGATCATTTTATTCATATACTGGACCTATTTCCGAAGACACACTACAAATCTTAATTTAAGTACAATGTATCTCTTTCTCGCATTATATAATAGGAAAAAGATAGCAAGAATTTGATTTGGGCTGGCAACTAAATTTGGATAAATTTTAAAGAAATCTTATACAATTTTAGACGGCATATACTGGAGTGCTTCCTAAACGCTTCATTTGATCACATTCATTAAGTTCTTTTTTTTTTTTTTTTTTTTTTTTTTTATACTAAGCTCGACAAATGACTCAACACCACCTGATGTAAAGCAGTAAGAAGAGTCCATATGCGAAGACAGCTAGTGCAGTTCAGACACTGCTCTAGCTGCCTCCACCTTGCCGGCCCGAAAGGTGCTTTTTCACGCCTCTTTTGAAGGAACCCATGTTATAGGAAGGAGGGAACACATGTGCTGGCAAAGAATTCCAAGTTCTGGAAGTTCGACAAAGAAAAGAGCTACTAAATTTCTTTGTACGTGATGTTGAGGTGGAGACAGTGAATTGATGACTCCGAAGACCGGCACGCGTGCTCCTGAGTAGGAAGGGAGAAGGTGGGATAAGGTCAAATAGCTCTTCAGAACACTCTCCGTGATATAGCCGATAGAAGGCGCTAAGCGACGCAATGTCTCGACGCAATTGCAGAGGCTCAAGGTTGTTGGTGACCTCTACATCGCCAACGATACGGACAGCACGACGCTGCAATCTGTCCAGGGCATCGAGTAGGTACTTGGCGGAGCCATCCCACAAGTGCGAGCAATATTCCACGCAAGACCGGACCTGAGTTTTATACAGCAGGCATAATTGGTCAGGCGTGAAAAATCGACGCACCTTGTTCAGGACACCGAGCTTCCGTGAGGCTGTTTTTATCACGGTTTCGATGTAGTTCCTGGAATTCAGATCGCAACATATCTCCATACCTAGCAAGTTGAGGGAGCCCTGTGCCGAAAGAGTCGTGCCCTGAAGAGACGGAAGGGGAAGGAACGGCGACATTTTGGCTGTAAACGCGCACACCTGTGTTTTCTTAGCATTGAACTCAACAAGATTTAAAAAAAATACTATTTTCTAAATGTTACAATATGTGAAAGACATCCTTTTTGTGTTCATATTGGGAGAAAGAGATGGCCTAAACTTAAATTTAGTTTTAGAGAGTGTTCTACAAGTTAGGATCTTTTGGAATTCTCTTGCATACCTTTGTACAGTCACGGGCAATATCAATATATTGTAAGAAATACAAATAAAGAAAGAAAACGATTAAAAATGTAAATAGAGTTATGCTCTAGACGGGAATGAAGTAGGTTCAATGAGTGTTAAGATAAACGTAAGACGTTTTAAACGCATAAAATCACACATTTAAATACGATTAAAATGGCTTTCTTATCTTTACTGAAGTATAAAAATATTAAAAATATAAAATTCTAAATTTTAAGTTACCCCCGGCTTCATAAATCATCTATCTAACACCATCTCATTGAGACTATTCTTATGAGCCCTAACACGCTATATCTGCTGTAAGTTTCTGAAGAATTAATGACGACCGGCTGGCCGAGTGGTCTGTACCCCAGGCTACTCGGTCAAGAGGTCCCGGGTTCGAATCCCGGTAGGAACAAATGTTTGTATGATGAGTACGAGCATTTGTTTACGAGTCATGGATGTTTATATATTTATTAAGTATATTTCTAATATTTATATACATATTATTATCATTATTTCTCCGTTATCTAGTATCCGTAACACAAGCTCTTAATGATGCTTAATTTGGGCTAGATAATAGGTGTGAGTGTTTAAATATTATTATTATTATTATATTATTATATAATTAAGCATCCCGCAGACTTAATGGTATAGGATCAACTCAAGGTTAGTATGTCATGGGGAATGTCACCGAAGTGACGTACACCAATTTTCAAATCAATCGGATCTGTGAAAGTTAGTAAAACTCTTTTTCAACACACTTCCTCATAAAGTGGCTCTAATCCCATGGCAATTAGGCACATAATGACACCTATAATCAAACTGTGACTTTTTCATTACTATTATTCACTAGTGAGTAATAGTTTTTTTTTTAATAATTAAAATTGCCAATATATATATTTTTTCTTTTTTTGTTGTTAAATCTCCCTGTAATGGGAAGGCAAAAGGAACTAATGCCCATACAGCCATGTCTGATGTGATTGAGTTTATGTCACTTATCTATATATATATGTGTAAGTATATGTATTTTTTTGTATTTATGTATATGTGTAAGTATATGTAGTTTAAAATCCAAAGTCACGCCCAAGGCCCTATCATAATAACAGCGCTTCTGCGACGTTTTTTATAATGTCGCAAAAGTTTTATGCTGACATAGGGCCTTGTTGACTGCACTTTTTGTTAAGTATAAACTGTTTGTATTTGTCTATTTTTTTTTTTTTTTTTTTTTTATTGTTTAAGCTTCTTGTTGTTGTTTGTTATGTGCATGTCAAATAAAAATATTTTTCTTTCTTTCTTTCTTTCTTTAATATTATTGGTTGAGTTACGCTTACATTTGCGCTAAAAAGCTATCCGCGAAAAGCCCACCGCCCGATATAAGATGTGAAGCCCAGAACGTTATGGAAAGTTTACTACCAGAAAACTCAAAGGAAAAATATCTATTAGCGTACCAAAATTTCATACAATGGCAGAACAAAAAGAATACGCAGTCTTTTTCAAAAAAATGTGTTCATGGCGTACTTTAAAGAATTATCTTCTAAGTACAAACCTAGCTCTTTGTGGTGTATTTACTCAATGTTAAAAAGTACAGTCCGAACAAAGAATGGAGTGGACTTAAAAACATACTCGAATTTGTCAGCTTATCTAAAGAGACTATCTGATGGATTTAGAAGCAAAAAATCAAAGGTTTTATCATCTGACGATATTGAAAAATTTATTAAAGATGCTCCAGATAACCAATATTTGGCTACAAAGGTTAGTTAAATTAATTTTAATTAAATATTTAATAGCAGCTTGTTGACTTTAATTATTGTTTCTTTTGTTTCAGGTTGCTTTAATATTTGGTGTAACTGGTGCCTGTAGGATACAAGAATTAACAAATATAACTTTAAAAGATATAGAAAACCATGGCCAGATGCTTTTGCATACGTAGAAGATTCCATACAAAACAAGAAGGAAATTTGTGCGAAAATCACAAAAAGAATTAAACTTGATTCTGAGACGCATCCTACTAGCGAAATACCAAGTACATCCAATGATTGGATTTCACCTACCTACACGAATAATGAACCTTCACAAATAACAATAGAACATGAAAGTATTTCAGTAAATAATCTATCTGATGAGACCGCTATATCATCAAAAATAGTTAATTATAATTTTACTAACTGCACATTTACTAATTGTTTCTCTAAATAAACTTTTTATCTACTATGTAAAATGGTTTTTTATTTAAGTATTATTTTATTCAGAAGTGTGTTGAAAAACGTTGTATGATACACGTGTGTATTGATGATTACCGTTCTCGGCTCCTTAAGACCCTCGCCTGACGGCTCGGGCCTCAATGCGCCTCAGCGGTAATCACCAACATTACACACTTGTACCATAATGTACTATTATCATGTAGAAATACTGTTTTGTTAAAAGTTCTTCAGAATCGGTGCATTCGTTTAGGAGCTACGATGCCACAGAGAGACACACTGATACACAGACACACAGACAGTCACGTTAAATTTATAACACCCCTCTTTTTTCGTGGGGGGCTAAAATGCTTGAAAAGGTATTGTTTCAGATCGATTGCGGTGTAAACTTCAATGAGTGGGTGAGATTACCGTTGCTATAAAAATGTAAAGAAATAGGTAGGTTACACCTAGTGCTCTGGTGGAGTACCGGTTATCGCGTCTGGCTAGACCCCAAGAGACGCGGGTTTGATTCCCGCCTGGAGCATACAATTTCTTCATCGTTTTCTTTCTTTATTCGTATTTTATACAATAAATCAGGCGTTATGTTTATAACGCGTACTTTATTGTTTGAAGTAAGCGTTTTGACACAAATGGGGGTTTTGTTGAAAAAGGGAAAATTTAAAATAATTACTTTTAGTAAGAGGTAAAAAACTTTGCAAGTTGATATTTTTGGCGTACTTAATTATTTTTATATCATAGGAACATCGTTGATTTTCATCTCTTGTTGTACTTTTACGAAAGGACACTAATATTTAACATTGAACCACTCTAAAATGCCGTTCAATGGTATCCGAAGCTTAACGGAAAGAAGCTTTTTACATGTAATTTGACGACCGGCTGGCCGAGTGGTCTGTACCCCTTGCTATACAGGCTAGTCGGTCAAGAGGTCCCGGGCTCGAATCCCTGTAGCAGCAAATGTTTGTACCTATAATGAGTACGAGTATTTGTTGACGAGTCATGGATGTTTATAAGTTTATTTAGTATATTTCTAATATTTATGTATATACACATTATTATGTTATTATCATTATTTCTCCGTTATCTAGTACCCATAACACAAGCTTTTAATGATGCTTACTTTACTAGATAATATGTGTGAGTGTATGATGATTATTATTATTAATTATAAGTATTATATCAGCTGATTTATTCATAATAATACGGCTGAACTGAAACAATCTGGTTATAATAACAATGTTTTGATTGAACTTTGTACTTACGTCCAGAGTTGACTGATCCGCTTGATAAACAAAATACCTATTTGATAAAAAAAATACATATGCGCCTGTCGTTCTATCGACGTGCCATAATTACAATGAGTCGCAAACATCGCATACGCACTCTCGCGCTCCACGCACACATGCGCAACTCATCAATGAACCTGACGTAACGCACGAGCGATAAATGGGCCTTGACTGAGGTTGTTTCACTGCTGCGCTCATGCCGACCGATGAACTTCACGGTGAATTGTGAATGCCGATCGGAACAAAAGCCTACGGAGATTTTTTTCTATATCACTTTCTTGCGACTTTGATCATATTGACGCACGCTTCTGAGTCACTTATGGACTGGCTGGTGGTATAATTTATGTAATTTCTTATTACAGCTTACAGCTGATCTATGGGTTGAGTCATGTCAATGAAACTACATTTATTCCGGTTTTGTAATCAAATCGTAAATGCTAAAATCTAAAAAGCAAAAGGTAAATGTAACGTCATTATACCGAATATTACAAAATAAATATGTTAAATACGCACAAACTGAAATGAAAAATGGACCATTAAAATATTTGGCACTAAAAAACTAAAACTAATATTGTTACAAAGTTTAAATTATTTACGCCATTACCTTGCCTTTGATATTTAGGTGAATAATAAATACAAATATTGAAGCCAAATTTAAAACTTCATATCAGTTTGGAGATTTACATATTACGTATTTTAGATTAGTTAGCCGTATAAATATTTACCTTAGTTTGTTTTTCGAGAGTAAAGTGTAAAATCTTCGCGCGCGAGCTTTGATTCGAGCACAATATCAATATATATTTATGTGAATCATTCACGTGCTATTCCTTGGATACACATGTAGGATCCATACTAACAGAACTATTTATGCGAATGTAAGTTTGTACGTTTATATTTTTTGATAGGTCCTTTTACGAATTTAAAGAAAATTGTGTTCTAAAAAATGTAAGTAAAGTAATCTTTAAAACATTCCTAAATGTTTATTCATATTGCAAATACACAATATTGTAAATACGCTACATTGTATAGGTAATCAGCATTTAGTGGGTTATAATATAAAATTGAAAATTTTGAGTAACCCCCAGCCTCATCAATTATCTATATACTTAACACAATCTCGTTGTGACTATTGTTATGAGCGAAAACGCACTATATATGCTGTGAGTTTCTGTAGAATTGAGTATCCCGCAGACTGTTTGACGGTACAGGATCAGCTCAAGGATCAATCTGAAAGCTAGGAACACGCGTTTATCAAGTAAAAAATTGACCTGATAGTCATTAAACGCCTGAATCCATCTTGATAAGTTATAGCTAAGGATCATCTTAATAAAGTTATTAAGGTGAAGTCACCTTTCAAACAAAAAAACCGAATCAAAATCGGTCCTTTCGTTTAGGAGCTACGACGCTATAGACAGATACACAGACATACACGTCAAACTTATTACACTCCTCTTTTTGCGTCGGGGCTTAAATAGTCTTTCCCAGGATACGCCCATCTAATTATTAACGCAATCGTCTAGTTTTGTTTTAATTGAATAAATCCGTTACGCTTGGAAACCGGTAGAGGAGGCTTGAATTTAATAATTTTGTTATTTAAAAGAAAAGCATATCTAAAAAAATAATAATTGTATTCCTTTTCTAGCAACGTCAAGTATGATCGTCATAGAAAAGTATTGTCATAGAATGTTGCAATAATTTAGATGGCATTTTTTAAACATGAGTTAAAACACGGTGAAAGTTGTTTTACCTGTCAAGCCCCATATTCCAGATAAAGTTCGTTTTTAATTGTCATTAAAAACGAACTTTCGAACGGAGAAAAAGCGAAAAGCGGAAAAAAGCACGCTTAAGAAAGCGGATTGAGAAATTTCCATGTTAGGAATATCAAATGACGACAACTCTCGAACGTTTTGAAATTTGGCTGTAAAAAAACCCGTGATGTATCGAATTGCCACAAAGTCCAAAATTCCATGCAAGCAAACCGGAGAAATTACACAATACCTATATCTACATGAAACTTTATCTGACACGTGAACAGCACGCGCTGCAATTCAAATTGAGATCATTTTCAGAATGACTAAACGAATAGTTATTTTGTTTTCTTGTGAGCATAAAATAATGTGTGATTAAAATTTATGGGAAAACAATATGGATTCTTTGAATCATGTACTTTTTGAACTGAGATACACATGCAGTAGATATTTTTTACCGAACGTGCATCTCAGTTCAAAAAATCCAGGACATATCTAGCAATTTCAAGACATCCCATGACAATTAAATTATACCTCTTGCTATGCAGGCTACACGGTCAAGAGATCCCGGGTCCGAATCCCGGTAGGAGCAAATGTTTGTATAGGTAATGAGTACGAGCATTTGGTTTATGAGTCATGGATGTTTATGTGTTTATTTAGTATATTTCTAATATTTATATACATATTATTATCATTATTTCTCCGTTATCTAGTATCCATAACAAATGCTTACTTTGGGATAGAAAATAGGTGTGAGTGTATGATTATTAAAAAAAATTAAATCCGCAGATATATTTTTAATTACATAACCAATTTTACAGTTTGCGGCACACTGTGTAGTTTTAGTATACTGTTACTACTTTGTAGTAAAGCAATATTGCAGGGCGACCACCTAACTTTATTGGTATGAACATAAGTATTGTTGATGAAGTCATATTGAATTGAATTATGACATTTACACGTCGGTGTATATTATAATTGAAAGCAATTAAGTATAACGTTCACGCGTCAGTGAATGTCATATTTGAATTCGATATGACAATGTGACGGCATAAACAATACTTATGTTCATACCAATAAAGTTAGGCGGTCGCCTCGCGGGTGTTACAGAATTTCGAAATAATATTTGGAATTCTGGGGTTGCGGGGGGTTGGTATCATAGTATGTGCGCGGGTTGTGTGTGTGTTTGCGTGTGTGCGTGGTATAACTATAGTGTGTCCTACAAAACGCGATTTTATGCATTTTTTATTGTTTAAAAGTGATCTCTATAAATTAATCAATCTATATAAAATATTTACCAATTTTGTACAGAATTTTTACTCAAACATGAAAAAAATATGAGCCAAAAAATTTATGAATAATAGAGAATAGCTAGGATTCCTGAGATATTGGCAAGTTGACAAAATATTTGGCAAAATATCAAGGAGTAGCTACTGCGATAGATTATTCATTAAGTACTTGAATAATATAACATTTTCAATTTACTATTATTTGATGTTTGTGATGAGAAATAAACAGGGTATGTAGGTATTTATATACTTTTATTTCATAACAACTACTAGGTATCAAATTTAAAATAAAATCAAGATAAAATAATATCCACGAGAAAATGATAAAATATTTTGGAAAGTGTTCTAAAATACATACAATTATATACACAAATACATTAGGGCAGGTTCACATTAAGTGAAGAGCCGCGCCACCCGTCCAGCTTTAGTTGCTCACACTGTATTGTTCATAGACAGAAAAACAAGTTGACAAATTACACCTATATCGAATGGGTTTCAGTAAATTTACGTTTTCGGTAAATGTATTGAAGCTTATAATTTTTTAATTACGAAATAGAGTTATTTTTAAGATTGTTCGGAAATTCTTTGGGTGATGGTTAGTGAAGTATTCACAGATCTTGTCACAGAATAGATAGCACAACATCTAATGAATTGATTTCTATAGATATTTTTATTTCAGTTAAGTATTATGTTTTCTTTTATACAACAACTGTAGATGACACGAAAGCTTGTGGTTACCGTCGCATAAAGTAACCTCCAATAACAAGGACATCACTTAGTATAGAAAGTGCGTTGTCATCCTGAGGCATAAGATTAAAAAACACAAGCTGTTCAAATTTATTAGCCTTAAATGGGTCAGCCACATAATAATACATCCGATCTTAATATGACCCTCTTACCTTGAGCAGCAACGTTTACTTATGCTCTAAGAACAAACTTATTTTCATTACAAATACCATTAATGTTATCGGCCCCAATCGTCTTTATACAACTATTTATTAGATCATAGCTTAAATATTTACATTTCACACCTTTTACTCATAATATAACGTGACTAATTATTTTGCGCCGTTCCTATTGTCCGATGCTCCAGATCCTGGCGCCAGGTTAAGCTTTGTAAATTTACATCGGCATTTATGACAAATAGTTGAATGACGTTTCTATATTATCATCTGCTTCTAGACCTAGGTCAACACTGCAATGTTCATATAGTATTTCTTATGTACTTGAACATAATTATATGAGTGATATAGTTAGAAGTACTCGTGTAAACTAATAATTATCGAATTTAGATGTTGACTCATAAAAAAATTCAGCAATACAGATGACTTAAATGTACAGTCGACAGCACATGAAGCTTAATAGTTTGACCTTGATACTGCCTTCGTAATAGAGGCGGCTTACATAGTGCAACTGTTGCCCTTGATGTGCTGTCATGTGTACTCAGGCATCTCGCTGTATTAGGCTTGTCGTTCCAGTGTCAAGAAAAAGGCTTTAAATGAAAAGCCAAGCTTACAGAACATGTCTGCGGCCACAATGTAAAAAGTTTTAATGTGAATGGTGCCTTATTTACAGGGTTTAAAATTTATAGTTACAAAATTTTAAGAAAACACTTTGTTTACCTTTAAATTGTTACGACTAGAAGATACAATGACGACCAGCTGATCGAGTGGTCTGTACCGCTTACCTACTGTACATGCTGCTCGATCACGGATTCTGGCTTCGAATCCCGGTAGAAGCAGATGTTTATATTATTATGATGAATACAAGCATTTGTTCACGAGTCATGTATGTTTGTATGTTTATTTAGTATATTTTTAGTATTTATATACATGTTTTTATTAGTATATCTCCGTCATCTAGTATCCATAACACAAGCTCCTTTGGGCTAGATAATAGGTGTGAGTGTATGAATATTATTATTATGAAAGATAAGACCAGAATAATTCCAAGGCTTATCCTAAGTCGCCGGCAGCTCAGAGGTCCAAAGCAGTCACCCCGGTTGTGAAAAGTCGCGGAGTCGGTTCCCGCCCCGGGCGTGTCATGGGTGACCTTTTTTCTAACCTACAAATTTTATAAACATTTATTACGTACTTATATATTATAAGTTTCTTTAAAATGATGCAATTAAAAAAGCAAATAATGACAAATTCAACTTTTTTTTATTCAAAGCACGACAAATGACTCAACACCACCTGATGTGAAGCTGTAAGAAGAGTCCATATGCGAAGACAGCTAGTGCAGTTCAGATACTGCTCTATCCGCCTCTACCTTGCCGGCCCAAAAGGAGTTCTTCACGCCTCTTTTGAAGAAACCCATGCTAAAGGAAGGAGGTAACACTATTAACATAATGCCGTTTACCAGCTCGCGTCTCCTCATCAATAAAATATTTACTATGTATGATTTCTAAGTCTTCATACAAATAGCCAAAGTAAAATATAGGACCAAAGACTTCTTGGAGAAAATTGATCAGGTTCATCGTCCTGATATATCCTTATAATTTCCACAGATCGACCAAAGAATTTTACGAAGGGTCTATACTTGTTATACGGGATCTATTACTCATACACAATGACGTGCACTTTTCACATACCATTTATGGTCACATTCTCAAACCATTCAACTTAGAAGCCCCCCGGCTTCTAAGTTGAATGGTTTGAGAATGTGACTGGTTCGGAAATGACGCAAAAGGCCCACCAATTCTTTTTTAACAGTTCCGCGTGGTTTAACCCGCGAGCCACACGCTTTAACTGTTTACTGATACGTAAGTTTACTAACAAGAGTATAATGGACTAGACGACAGTATAGCAAAAGTTTTTTTTAAATATTTTCTGCTTAGAGTGAACAGAAAATATTAAAAACCTGAAATTGTGCATATTCAATCACGATTCACCATTCATATCCATACATACAAATAAAAATCAATGTTTGTGTGTTGTTTGTCATGTATGCGTACCGACACCATTGATCAGATTGATGATTGATGAAACTTTGGTAGAGTGTTCTGGGGACGCCCGCGAAGGTTCTTAGATTGGAAACTTAACAGTTTTTTTCTTTAAGGGCGTTGCAAAGCATACCGGGTGCAGCTAATGTTTCATAAAACAAAATCAACAAATGCAATAAAAGAAATATACACAAATTACGGCAAGAAGTGGCTTGCAACATGTGCACTTGCCTGCACTCTAGTGCGTTTTGGGGCCATATCGAAACAATGTTTTCGATATGGCCAATGAAATGGACCTTAAATTAATACCTATTGTTCTAAATATCTATGGTAGTGGACTTGGTATATCCCCTTTTTAACCGACTTAACTCTTTAAGTTAAAAAGGGGACATACCAAGTCATTATTTAAATTAAATTCGATTTGAAAAAATGATTTTTAAATTAAAAGAGTATGCTTTTAATTGGACTCATAGAATTTTTATCAAAATCGATTAAGTAGTTTGGTTTTTAAATAAATTTTACTGGAATAATTAAGTCGTCAGTGAATGCGAAATTGCAAATGTTTGCATTCCTGTGACTTTTTTAGTGGAAACAATATCTATCTAGTTTTTACCTTAGAAAAACATCACTAAAAATTTAAAAAAAATGAAAAGGAACAGTAGGTATTCACTTATCCCCAAGAAAAGTATTTTTTGGAGTTGGTGCTAAGAACTTTCCAGAAACAATAGAAAGTGAAGCACTGACTCCGAAAGCTATCTTTTTAGAGGATAAGTCATCGTCAGCAGCCTATATAAGTACGTCCCACTGCTGGCAAAGGAGAAACACATAAGGAGTTTAGGCCATAACACCACCACGCTGGCCCAATGCGGGTTGGTAGAGGATAAGGACTTACCTTCCCAAACCCGACATACCACACGCAATTAAATTTTAATTGTCTATGAAATATATTTATGACACCTGGGCCTTAAAGGATTAAATTAAATGATTTTATGATATTTAAGTCAGTTTTATGGCTGTTTTTGTTGTAATAGTAGAAAGATTTGCTGGTACAAACTCTTCTGTGTGTTAAGTTTCGTGTACTAAGTATAAAGAATGAGAATACTTTTGTTAATGTCTTTTTTAACTATGCTAACAGTTCTCAGGCTATTCCATATATAGATCCGCAAACAGTCGCGGACGCAGCCCAGTGTTTACTATACTTCTCTTAGATGATGTCAATGCCTAACAAAATGCCGACGCACTAACCCAAGAATGGGCGTCTAAGTAAATTTTGACGTCGAGATGATATCATTTACGATTTCCCTTTGACGTTTTTGCAATAGATAAAGTTAAGTGTTCATCATTACATGACTTGTGCCTTTGTTATACGAGTATAATCTCACACTAGGATGTGACAAAATTATTAGCACTTTATTAGATTATGTGTCAGTAAAAACGTAAGTCATGAAATCTGTCTTAGTAGTCCTCTGAGCTACCAAAGAAACCCTGGGGTGATTAGAGCTGTCACCCGGATTGTAAGGGACCCTGATTTTTTTGTTTAGATATTTTTCTGCATACCTTTTAAACATTTATCAAAATGTTATAATAAAATTAGAAAAATTATTGATAATTTATCTTACATTTTAATTAGAAACTCCCGAAGATCGAATTATTTGTAAATTTTTTTGTGCGTGAGCGCGTAAAAGGGGATTAAAAAAGTTTTTTTTTTCAGAAGGAGCTTAAAACATTTATTCTCAGTTACCTAAATTACTGGTCTTACACTACACTGGTCTTAAAATATAAATGAAACTTAAACACTTAGTCGCCCTTTTCGGACACAGCAAATACCTAAGGCGAGAGTTGCCCATGTTAGAAATTAAAAAATTCAAAATTTACAAAGAAAATAGAAAATAATATTTACTTAGACATCAATTTGGACTGATCGTCGCATCAATATTGTTATTTTATTAATCTAAGAGAGAAAATTAAAATAACAATAATAATTAATTTAGGTATTCATTGATAGATTAGAGGCATTTATCAATTAAATAATCTTTTACTCGGTTCTGAAATGCATTGCAGGTTTTAACATTTTTTAGTTGTGGAGGTAATTTATAATAGATTTTAACAGCCATATAATATGGACGGTAGGTGAAGCCTGTTTTTGTGCCGGGTGTTAATAGAGTGAATTTTACTAATTTTCTGAAATTCATTATTATTTTTTAAAAACAAATATACATACATCATAGATATTTATGGAAGGTAAGGTAAGGATTCTATACTTTTTAAAATATGGTTTACAGCTGTCAGTGTTATCTATTTGGGTAATGATTCTTATACATCTTTTTTTCGTTATAAATAATTGTTCAGCATCCAGATTATTTCCCCACAGTAGAACCGCAGCTAGGCGTAGGAGTAGGCATAGTAGGCAGAGATTGCAGTAGCTGTGTCTATGCTGACTTTTATTTGAAATAAGGCATAGCTGAATTTAGCCAATTTCGCTTTTATATGAGCTATGTGTTTTGTCCAATTTATATTTCTATCTATTTTATTTTCCAAGAAGGTTAAATTCATGCACCATTTCTATATTTACATTAAGATACTTAAGGTTTAGATTTAAAGGAGGAGTTTTAAAGGATTTAAAGTGAATAAGTTCTGTTTTATGGAAATTTACTTCTAAGTTTTGGTCATGAAGCCAATTAGTGATGTCATTTAGGGTTTTAGTTAACAGATTCAAGTACTTTTCATTTTTTTCGCATTTTAGTAGGACGGACAAATCATCAGCAAACAGGACTGGCGGAACTGTTAAAGATTTTGGGAAGGTCATTGCTGTATAATAGAAATAATATACAGCCTAAGACGCTTCCTTGTGGAATGGACCAATTTATGGTAGTTTGTTCGGAACGTATAATTTGTATTTCATTTAAGTTATCTTCATAGTGATCTATTTGTACAAGTTGCTATATAATTGCTATCACTATCGCTGAGAGGCATACCTATACATCAGATTTGTTTGTGTTCGAAATCTGCTCCCATACTATTTCTATTTAACAATAGGGATCATTGGAAGGCGATTATTGGACTATTGTCTATAACATTATAACCACCGTTACGATATTTCTTTGTTTATTTACAGCACGCATGCGATGCAAGTGCCACATGTACCACCGTAAAAATTATACATGAGCCACATATGCCTCATTATACTGGGACCCTTTAAAAAAGTGGCAATGTCCCGGAAAATGCAGAACTGTCACGCAAAGCACTGACGTCACTCCGCGGAATTCACACATTCCTAAAACAATCACAACATTGCTAATCGAAAGCATACAGCATCCAATGACTCACTGCTATGTTATGTGTGTTCTGACCACGTGAAGGTCGCTTTCACTCGTGAATCACACCACACGCGTTTAATTTGATCCACGCGACCAAATATTACAGTTATGTTTGATAACGTTATGAAATCAATGATAGTTAATTGAGCAAGAGACTATAGCTGATTCGTAGATACTAGGTCAAGTATATAGCTAACGGATACCACATAGAATAAAATAAAGTATACACATTTTGATAGCTAGTTGGAATTTGCGTATAAGGTTCAAGGTCATATTTCAAGAAGCAGTTTTGTGTATCAAAAAGAAGGCAGGAGCCAGATTTCTTTAAAATATTTACTTCAAAAACTTTTTTTAGCAACAATGTCAATTGAAGCCTAATTGTGTCTGGAGTCTGTGACTTGGTGGCGACGGGGGGTTATAGAAGACATCCAGATTGTGAAAGGTCACGGGTTCGATCCCCATCCCAGGACGTGAAATTTTTCTAGTTAACATATTTTTCTAGGTGGGGATAACTTTGTTTCGGCCAAAACATAGAGAAATTTGAAATAAAACCTCTTTACCGGATTTAACTAGCGTTTAATATCACGCGTCCCATTCACTTGCGTTTCGCGTTATTACGGGACTAATAAAGTCCCAAGCCCGTCCTCACACTGTCCGAAAAACTGACACCGTGAGCTCCGTATGCATCAATCGGACCACTCAAAATATAACACATAGTGATGGTAGTCAACTTAAAAAATTATCAAAGATAATTATCATCTTCAAGCTTCCCTTGACCACGATCGCTGGGGCGCGTTTCCAGCCTACAACTTTTTACTCTAAGGCCGTTCCGTGCCTTTCGGCATGACGTTCGGTTGTCACAACTACCAACTATGGTTAAAAAACACTTTGACGTTGAAAACGTCAAATGTATTAGTGACCATCCGTCAAATGAGATTGGATATCTTATTTTTAGTTTACTTTAAATAAAAGTGAATTAAAGTTTAAATACAGACTTAATACAGAAAATTTAATGCGGAATGGAAGACTTCGTATTAGTTTTGGATAATGACGGAACTCTTTGTCAAAATTTGAGGTTATAAAAACAACTTGTGTCGTTCCACACCTTAGAGCAAGACAAAAAACAACTCAGAGTGTTTAGGTGTAGGCTCGGAACGCACCCCTCTGTAGAGTTATCGAATCATTCGGGTGTATAATAAAAATATTGTAACATCTAATTGAACGCGAGTTAAATCCGGTAAAGTGGTTTTATTTCAAATGTGTAGTGCTCGTGAAAATATAAGACAAAAAATGTTAAAATCAAAAATTAAGAATAATATAAGACAATACAAAGATATTTTTTAAACATAATAGCTTGGAGAAAATTTCCAATAGTCTGTTGCCCGTCTAATAGGAAAACTTTGTTTGGGTTTAAAATATTTGTGCAATTCCTTTAAAACGAAAAAAAAGAGAAATGGGTAGGATCCTCTTTGGATTTTTTTCTACTAAGAAAATAGTTTATTTTAATTTGTTGATTACCCAGACAACTCTATACAAAAAAACTAGTAGCAGGAAAAATAGAAATAAAAGTTGAATATTCGGGGGGTATCTTCGTAGCCGTAAAGCACCATTGTGATTCTTTTATTGTTGTTAATGATGTTCTTATGTATTAAAAATGTTTCAAAAATAATTAAAATTTAAGGACCAAGTTATTTCGTAGACTGAAAATAAATACTGACAGTTACTTACCAAGTGTGAAGCAGGATTGAACATGAAGTAAATAGGTATTTTGTAATGCGAATACTTCTTTTTAGGAAATACCAATATATCACTACGCATATTTAAATAATACATTCAGAAATTAGCTGCGGTCAGTCCTCATGCTCGGTCCTTGAAATCTTAAGAGGCTGACTCAAGGCTTCAGGATGTTAAGAAACAAAACTGGTAGCATCAACTGGTAGAATCTATTTATGTACTTATGCGTGTTAAATAAAACGCACATAATGAGTTTATACGCCAAAGCACCAACACGCTGGCCCATGGGGGTTGATGGCAGTAGCAAGCGGGACCAACAGCTTGACGTGCCCTCTGAAGCATGCTCCTCCGTGCTTCAGAGGGCACTTACGAGAGTACAAAATTTTGATTGACCTATCTGGGATCGACCATGGCAAAAGTTATTTGTTTTCGTAATGGAAACCAGAGCGCTCAAACCACTACAACGCCGAAGTCCTTACTTTGCTTTACTAGGATAAGCCAAATGTACACTTTAACTTTTCGCAGTCGGCGCTAGCTAGGATAAGCCAAATGTTAACTTTTCGCAGTCGGCACTAGCTAGGATAAGCCAAATGTGGTACACTTTAACTTTTCGCAGTCGGCGCTAGACCTTTAGTCTGGCAAAATTATGCTGAACTGGCTACTTCGGCGTATCCGTCAAACTAGATTTTAATTGGAAAAGACTGTTTTAAATTATCTTAATTTTCATTATTTTTATGTCGTCAGCATATTATTATTTTTTTGGTATCGACTAACGTTACATGTTTTTTTTTCAATCTTGAAAAGAAACAAAATGAAACGTTATTCGACTCCAAAAAAAAATATTGAAAATTTAATGGACCAGTTTTGATCTTTTGTTATATTCATTAACCGACTTCAAAAAAAGGAGGAGGTTATCAATTCGTCTGTATGTTTTTTTTAACTAGATCTCTTCCTTATTTACAATATTGCAATCACGGATGGCAGATGGATAGACGGTTGTTACTGGAATAGACAATCTCCTCAGCTGTTAATACACTCATGTAGGAAAGTCTGCGCTAGTGATATAATGAATCTGACGGGACTTTTTTAACATTAATTCTTTGTTCCTAGCTTCCGATGTGATCTTGCTACTCATGTGTATTCACAACTGTAATCGTTACTCACAAATTGCATTGGATATTCATCACCTGTGTCCACAAATGACTTCATATCGTTTGAGTTTAATTCGATGCTTTAGATAACTTTAATTTATTGTCCCTTATATAATGACTCAATTCAATGGTCCAATTATGCATCATCGATTTTAGAAATTAGGTATGTTTTAAAAAAAAAATGTTCATAATTAAGTATATTATTTTACTTAAACCTTATTGTGTATCTAGGTATATTTTTATTGTTCATTGTGTAATATGAAAATGTATTCTTTTCTTGTTAATTATTATTGGAGAAGTACTTTTTGCTACTTAGGTACTTAAGACTTTAATGGCGAAGTACTTTTTGGTACTTAGGTACTTAAGACATCATTATATAAAATATTTTTTAAGAATACTTATTTTTAGAAACTTTTGCCCATTCTTTCTCTAAGTTCTTGTTAATTATTAATGGAGAAGTACTTTTTGCTACTTAGGTAGGTACTTAAGACTTATCATTATAAAAAATATTTTTCAAGAATAGGTACTTATTTTTAGAAACTTTTACCAATTTTTTCTCTAAATCTATACTTCCAAACACTGGTAAAAACTATTGTATATACGATATATTAAATCTTTTTTCAAATAAGCATGATGATTTTTATACATTTTTTTTATTGTAGACTACGGGTTATTTATAAAAATAATTGGCAGCCTATTAAAAGAAAAATAATTCGCATGGCATTAGAACTACTCGAATGATAAAATTATAGGGCCTTACGCGGTATTTAATAGTAGATTATATACCTACCAAGAGAATAAAGCAGTGTCTTATGTCACGGGTGAACATTTGAATCGCGAGCATAACGAAATACTCTATAGACAGGTAACTCCTGAGCGCATCGATAGTAAAATAAATAAATATCTACCTATTATTTAGCCCCAAGTAAGCTTTATTACGAGTTTGTATTATGGATACTAGATAACGGAGAAATATTGATAATAATATGTATATAAATATTAGAAACGTACTAAAGAAAAATTAAACATCCACAAAATGCTTGTACTCATCATACAAACATCGGCTCATACCGGGATTTGAACCCGGGTCCCCTTACCCAGTAACCTGTGTAGGAAGGGGAACAGACCACTCGGCCAGCCGGTCGTCTAAAAAGAATTAAATAATTAACAATATAGTCCTGAGTGTGCAACTAGGGATTCAAGCGCACCCAAGATTAAAGACTGCATCTTCCCGAGGGATACACTCTGCTTTACATGCCAACTGCGAGAATTTATTCTAACTACTATTAATTTAATAAATTAAAAGTAAGTAAAGGTTTTACATTTTGAGGTTTTCTATAAAAAAAATAATAAGTGAAATGCTTGGCTCGACGATGACTTTTGAAGAAATGTTGTCGATTCAAAATTTTTTTTTTTTTTCAGGGATATCCCAAGTCCTGGTAAGCTTAGATGGTTAGAGCAGTTGCCCGGATTATTATTAGTAAATAATTTTTTTGCTTAACAATTTAGACAGTTTTCAATAAATATGTGTTTTCGTTTGGTGATCCCAATTCAAATTAATTCTTTCCCTAAGGATAGAAGAAAATTCAGTATAACATTCTTTCCCTGTCTTGTAAAGGCATATAATGACTAACTTTATGTTGAGTTTACTTGACTCAGAATTGGTCATTTTTAAGCAGGTGGTACGAAAAATAAATTTTTGCTTGTCGTTTCGGCCGGACTGTAGTAACCTTAATTTTGAGTGGTCTGATTAGTTTTTATTACATTCGTCTGTCTTAAAACTACCATATAATAAGCAATAAAAGTCTATACTGATATAAGTATTTGTAAAACTGTTAAACCTTTAAGTTTTATGAAAAAAATCTTATATTTTCATATGCAACATATAGGGAATTTTTCTACAAATATTTTACGATAGACTAGTAAGATTTCCACAGAGTAATCTAATTAGAAGGTCGTATTCAATCAGACCGTGGTTAATGGCTAATTTCACGGCATCTGTAGACTGATGAATAATATTAAGCCGATGTGACTCAGAGATTTGGATGCGGATATTAATAAAGCTAAGGTTTGAATTGTTACTGTTTTATTATCGATAGATATCTATTCTATTTTAATATAATTTTCTCACTCAGAATTTTTTAGTGACATTGATATATATAATTCATGTGTCCAAAAGTATAAAAAACATGGATAAATTAATATCGCAAATTATGTAAAGTATCATAATTGACATGAGTGTGAGAATATGAGGTAATTAATTAAAGTATGTCTTTGGCAGATTAGATTTGTTCCTATATTGTTTTTACTGAGACATGGTTTGTTCTAGACACTTTTTATCTAGTTTTATAAGGTAATAGCTATTTATGATACTAGAGTAGACGAATGTAAGCCCGAGACGAAATCAAGGGCTTACCATGGTCACGAGTTTGTTAATTCCGCTTAACACACGTGTGACATACAACATTTTTTCAACACATTTGCGAGAAAATAATAGAATAGGTATATAATTTGGTTTACCTATATCAATCGGAAAGGCGCAACAATATTTGATGTTACTAATATGAAAATGGCGCATATTTGCAAATGGCGCTATCCATAGCGCGTGGTGAAAATTAAAATTACATCTTTCTTCTCATTTTATATTTAGTATTAAAGTGAGACAAACATGTCTTTTAAGCAAAAAAGTTAGAAAGCGCTTGTACTCAAATACGTTTGTCTCAGTTTTCGGAGGTTGTTGGTTAAATTCTGGTATATTTTAAAAGGGAACTTAAACAAAACTATAAAGAATACTGAAATTTAAAATTATGCACCACACAACGGAGCGAGCGGTAAAAACTGTTATAACGCACGGCCCCTTGTGTGGTACATATTTTTTAAATATACAGTATTTTTTGAGCAAATGTGTTGAAAAATATTTGGTTTCCACTAAAAATTCTTTACAAAAAAATCTCATAGTCCACTATTATTATACCCGCTATCATCAAGCCCCATCCTTACATCCGTTAATGGTACACTACACAGTACAACAATTGGAAAAACCTGTACGCATGTAACTGAAACATTAACATTACAGAAACTGTGCTGTCTCGCCGTATGAGTAATTTTGTAATTTTGTCGTTATCATAATGATAAGATTTCACTGTGAGTCAGGCGGTGATCCCGTGATGTCATCATTTGATTTTTTTGCTCCCTGAAGGCTCCTGGAAGCAATGATTTAGCGAATATATCATGGTTTGAGTAATGTCTTATTGATGGGGATTTTTGACGGTGATGGGTTATACTTGATTCCTGTGAAGAATTCTGAGTATGAGTTTCATGACATAACTGACTGATGACTGAAAAGCAATGATTCGTATCGTATGTTATATGTAGGTCACATAAATCTTTAACAAGTGCAAAACGATTCTAATGCTGAAAGGATAGGGGAGAACAGTTTTAAACCCCTCCGGGCGACCTTGTCCCCTTCCTTACTCGAACACTTCCTTAGTTGTTCACTTCTTAATTTGTCTTCATCCTAAGTCGACTGAAGCTTGTATATCATGATAGAAATGGATAATTACTATAATACATCAATACTTTTCTTTTTTTTCTTAAATCTAATTTTGCTGGCTGAGAGGGAGACCCACGTTTTTTGTCCTTTTCTACCGTCGGTCGTTGTCGTTTGAAGCGTATAAAGTGGAAATAATTACCATTTCAGCTAATGAAGGCATCATTAGCTGAAATGGTAATTAGCTGAATAAAAGTCTCCACCATTGATTTTGCCAACTATCTATATATAAATATATCTAACCTACTTTTATCATTTACAAAAAAAAAAGTAAAACAAATTTTCGGGATACAATGTGTCCAATATTTCTAAATTATGTATTGTTATAAAATTTTCAGAAAATAAGTTTTAAATTAAGAATAATTTGCTCCAATATATCATCTTGTCTCTGTATGATACAGGAAAACTTTTATCGACGGAAGTTTTTCTTTACAGTAATTGTCATTAACTGGCGTCGGCGTCGCATGCTTTTATGAATCTCATAAATAATGTGCAATTCATTAAAATGTCAATATAGTTAAATGCAAATATGGACGTATTACGTATGCGAACAATTCCATGGCCGATATTTCTTACGATTCTCGAAACAAAATACGCCATAAAGGTAGTTTACACGGCTAAATCATGATATCGATGCTGCTTAATTTCATGATTCCCTGTCCTGTTAACTTACGCAGATAACTTAAGGCACCTTTCGGACCGGCAAGGTGGAGGCGGCTAGAGCAGTGTCTGAACTGCACTAGCTGTCTTCGCATATGGACTCTTCTTACCGCTTCACATCAGGTGGTGTTGAGTCTTTTGTCGTGCTTTGTATAAAAAAAAAGACAACCTTGGGTAAAAGTGATAAATGAAAATGATAACAGAATGGGTGCAAGAATACAGAGAAATAGAGACGTTGGAACATATCATATGATAAAAACAATTCGATATAATTACAATTAAATTTATTTAAAAATAGAGCTAAGGAAGTAGGAAGTTACAATTTTTAAGGGCTTCAAGCTACGAGACCTCCTGATATATCAAGGCAAGGAGTACCACAGCCGGACAGCATGTGCGCAAAAGGAATAAGAGAGGAAAATGGCACTACGAATAGAAACTAGTGGAGTGAGATTAGAGAGGAACGTAAGGTATGACAATGAGGAGACGAATGGAAGGCAAAAATATTTATCAGACATACCGGCGAGGTTAGAAGAAAAAGAATATCATGATGTAGAGTAAGAACGTGTAAGTCTGCGGCGACGTATTCAGTCAGTTCAGTTTATCACGAAAATCAGACACGAGATCTAATTTAAGTAAATTAGAAGTAAATGTAATGCAAACCTACGTAAGATAGTTGTTTAGAATTAATTGATGTTCGTACAATAACAATTATCAGGGAGAAAGAAAATGTAAATGTTGTCAATTACGATTTGTAGCTACGCGTCAATATTTTCGATAGAAATGTGTAATTATTCAAAAATCCTTCTCGCACATTCTTAGCTAATGCAAATTGAACGATGATGCATTTCCGAACGAACCTATGCATCAGTTTGGAATCCAGTGTCTCATTTTTGTTTTAGCTTTTCTTTAGTTAAGATGGCATTTTAATAATGTTCCCATAGGTGAATCATGCTATTGGACTGTAATAAAAATCTTTTACTTTACTAACAGAAAGAGATAAGCATTGTAGATGTATAATTATCTCAAATAAGCTTTTTTATATGTATAAGTTTATTCTAAGTAGTATTTTACCTATAGGTATTCATTTAGGTACTTCGCTTAAGTTATCGAATATTTTACCAACCTTATTTTGAGAATAGAATAGAATACTTAAATCTTAGAAATGTAACTAGACATTAAATTCATGTCGTGGGCCAGGAATCGAACTCCGATCTTTTATATTCCAGTTGAGTGCTCTCACCACTGAGCTTCCAAGGTTTTTGGATAGCCTTATGGATTTATAATAATATAAGCTTTATATCAGCTACCCTCACAATGTCAATATAATATGACTTTTTAACCGACTTCAAAAAAGGAGGAGGTTATCAATTCGTCTGTATGTTTTTTTTTATGTTTGTTACCTTAGAACTTTTGACTGGGTGAAACGATATTGATAATTTTTTTTCTGTTCGATGCGGAATAGTTCCCATTTGGTCCCATAAAAAATTTTTGAAAATCCATTGGGTAGTTTGGTTTTTAAATCGAAAAACTGGAAAAATTAAGTCGTCTACGTATGCGAAGTTGTGGATATTTGCTTTCCTATGATTTTTTAGTGAAATGATACGATAGTAGAAAACAATATAAGCTCACGGTCACCCATCTAGCTTCGACCTTCAAAAGTTATCACTAAAAATTGTCAAAAAAAAAATTAAACAAAAAATAAAACCGATTCCAAGAAACTGAAAAGGATAAAATAATTAAATTTTAGTAAGTAGGCACTCATCCCCATAAAAAATGTACTCTTTGCTCATCCCCTAGGAACATATTTTTGGAGTTGGTGCTAAGTTGTTTCCAGAAACCATAGATAGTGAAGCACCGACTCCAAAAATATGTTCCTAGGGGATGAGTGCCTACTTACTAAAATTTAATTATTTTATCCTTTTCAGTTTTTTGGATTCGGTTTTATTTTTGTTTCATTATTTTTCTAGTCTATAGATATTTTTCTTCAGGTAAGAATTATTTTAATACGTAAGAAACAATAACTATCACCCGTGATTAGTTGTTGAAAAGAAATTTGAAAAAGATTTACGTTTCTAATTTTTTTGTATTCCTATGTACTTTTAATAGACAGACATACGATAATCGCCTAATACTCCTTGAGCTTATTTTGTAGGAGGGAGAGGTAATATATATTTTAGTAGCAGTTTAATTCACAAAGTAGGAATATTTTAGAAGTTAGCGACAATACATTAACCCCTCTTCTCTTTTTCCTACTCTTCCTTTTTTTCTTTCTTTACTTTTTTTTTCTGTAACTACCACATTATTGGCCTAGGCATAGATACTGGAAATCCACACTCGATAATTTCCTTTTGTTAAAGTCTATTAATAAAATTGTGAAAAGCTCTGTGCTATAGGTAGGTCTATGTCTGTCCGTATTCACTCTTAAATGCAAAGCCGATTGTGATGAAATTTGGCAAAGAGTTAATTTAAAAACTATAATAGGCTACATTTTGGTCTTACAATAGTATGAGTAGTCAAACAAAAAAATGCTATGTCTATTAATAACTATTGAGGACAATTGCTATGAATAATAACAGTGGCGCATCCGTTTTCCTTGTTTATTTTGAGTATCTAATAAGTAATCGGATTTACGATACTTATACCGGAAGTATAGTCACCAACGATAAAAGTAAATTTTATATAATAAAATAAAAAATATCATCATCATCAATCATTTTTCATCGAATTTCTTTTCAATTGGAAAAAGTGAACATTAATTGTTAAATAATTATAGTAAATATTGAGTGCCTACATTTTCATTAGTAAGTAAGTGTTTACCCTAAAAAGTTAATAAAAATATGTGTCCCCTGATTATTGAAACACAAGGTGGTGCCATCAATACGACAATAGATTGAAACGGGCCATATTAGTCACCACACAAGGCACCACCCCCGTATATCTGTCGAGTTTTTGTAAACATAGTTTCCTACCTTACGGTTAGGGAATGATTACTTATGTTTTCTTTAACCAGCTAGCCAGTTTTTTGTTGTTTTTAAGGTAGCCAGTGTAATTACTGGGCATGGACGGCATTTCAGCTTTGGCCTCAGGATGACAACGCACCTGCAATATCAAGTCATTTTCCTTGAGATTGCAGGAGTCAATAGGCAGCGGTGGCCGCTTTCCATCAGGGGGGCCGTCAGCTTG
Organism: Nymphula nitidulata; assembly: GCA_947347705.1. Taxonomy (NCBI): domain Eukaryota; kingdom Metazoa; phylum Arthropoda; class Insecta; order Lepidoptera; family Crambidae; genus Nymphula; species Nymphula nitidulata. Next base: position 15,828,477 of record OX374629.1, read on the forward strand.
TTTGTGATCTTTTTGTATAAAAAAACAGGCAGCGTGGTGTAACTAAACTCTAGAATGCTTTTTACAGCATCTTAAATGTCTATTTAAGATCTGGAAGCGAAATTGATTGAACTTGCCCCATAATCAAGCAACTCAAATGGAAATGGTAATGATAATGAGTGTCAAGGTGCTACCAGCGTCTATAGGCTACGTACGGTATCCGCTTACCATCAGGCCGACAGTACCTATGCTTATTTCCTACCCTTGTCGAATATTAAAAAAAAACTGTGTGATGAATAGCAATCTAAAATTGCACAGTTAACAGTTAAGACGTTACCTCAATATTTCGCATATAATATATACGCAGCCGTATTCGATTCGACACGCCTTAAAAACGTTATCGCAATATAACAAACTCTATACAACACAAACCGGTTATTACAAAAGTCTATAAATAAAATTATGTAACGCATCTTAATAAAACGTTCCGTTTTCCGCCAGAGCGTGACCTTGTGCCGCGAAACGTCACACGACGTCACGCTACGTACGCGTCGCGTCGGTTCACGGAACGTGACGTCACGGCGGCGACGGCTATGGGGATTTTGTATTGTTCCACGTGAAACGTCACAACTAATACGAAGAATTATTGTATCGGAGGTCCTTAGGAGATTTGACTCAGAAAAAAAATCCAAGCGGATATTATCTTTCCGTTCAACTACGAATTGTGATGTCAATTTGTTCCGCTTATCATCTATATTACGTAATTTTTAAATTTGTAGTACTAGCAATAGGAATGTGCTCATGAAAATAAAATAAAATAATTTCTCATCAACTCTTCACTGATCAATAGTTTCGTTCCGATATAGGAAAATCACCTTGACACACCCACTTCTTCCTTTCCTTGTACTGTTTACCTATATTAAAGTATACTTTGTAAGTAGGTACTGAAGTTTAATTAAATTAATGAATACAGTAGAAGCTTTACACAGATTTTATAATCTAGTGTATTTAAGGATTTGTATTCATTTAATTTGTCTATTTAAACGGAGACTTGAAAGCTAATTAAGTATAGGTAAATTAATATAATAAAGGTGAGATTAGAGTCCATAAATGATGGTTAACGTCACTTACAAAACCATAATAATAATATATTTTTATTCATTAATAGTTTAAAATTTTTTCGCCAATAACTACCAAAATAAATGATTAAATTTTGGAACTTACTAGCGCCATCTATGAGGGAGTAGATTCATTAAAACCTACTTTTATATTTCTATATTATTCTATATATTTGAAAAAGTTGTAATAAAAGTCGTAAAGTAAAAATTCAAAATGCACTTTAATCACATTTAATCATGAAATTCATGATAAAGTCAATCTAACGTTTTATTAGAATAGGATCAAGCGCCATCTATCGTCAGGTAGAAAAAGCAACTATTAACGCATATAACAAGGTCAGAGGTTGTGCGGTTTGCACTGTCGCAAATTAAATCCGCTTAAAATACACAGAGTACGCTAGGAGCGCGAAATTTGTTGAAGCATAGAAAGAAGCAGTCATATATCTGTTTTTTGTTTTTATGATCTAAGTTTTAATATCATATTATTTATATTATTAATAACTTAAATAAAAAAAAATACCTTAGATATGATAAAATATGTGACAATTTCACGTTTTGGGTTTCACCCTATTCATATATTCTGTGGTTACTACACGGTGCATTACGTTTCACCAAAGCAATGACGAAGAAATCCTACGTCATTGACTAAAAGTATCATGGTCTATGGTTGGAGATTTTGGCGGGTCTCAGTCGAGATTTTGATTACAATATATATTTAAAATTGTGTCTGAGCGAACGTTGTGTAATAAAATCAGTGTAGTTTTATGAACCAAGTGTTTGTGTTGTGTTGTAGTGCAATTGGAAGATCAATATGATAAAAGTAATTATGGTGTGAAAGAAGTTGAAAATTTTATTGTGTCATCAAATTAGCATCAAGGAGACAAAAAAACAAAAAGACGTCGTAGTATGGTTTAAATTAATTTGTCAAGCGGCGTTATACTTCTGGAGGCTTAACACAATTGAAAAATCAATTGTGTCTGCAATCTGATGCTTGATGGGTTTAAAGTTAAATTAAAAAGCAGGCAGAAACTTCGACCATTAATTTTATTTAGTTATGACCTTCAAATACAAATATAGGGCCCTGTTTAATAAAACTTACAAATTGTAAATTGTAATTGTAATTTACGGGTTACAAGTTTCTGTTCAATAAAAATCACAATTTACAATTTTGTAATGGTGGAAAATCTACAAATTTGTAGAATTATAGCTACAATTTTACATAATATGTAATATTATTCCTGTTTAATAAAACTTTTTACTTTACAGGCAAAAATCTACAAATTTGTAGGAAAAACTCGTTTATTAAACATAGAATTGTAGTTACAAGTTTACAAATTTGTAGAATTGTAATAAAATTCTGACCGGTGGACGCGTCGTGTGTCAGAATTTTACAATTTAGTCCCTCAACCTAATTAGTAAAGAAATTTATTTGTTAAACACAAAAAATGGTGGAAGTAGTGATGATGAATATGTAAGTGAACAGCAACGGCGAGTTTTTCGTCAAAGGATTAACTGTACTTTTGATGTGACTGATACATTCAACGAAAAATTTCAGGTCAGCAAACTACCGTCGAATATTTGATAACAAAAATAGAACATGATCTTAAATACGATTCTAACATAAATGTAGCCCTTACACCCACTCAGAAAATTTTGTGTGCATTGCACTGGATGGGCTGTGGCAAGGTATTTCCAGTCTTTGTTGAAGATGCACAAAGATCCGCAATGTCTTTCCACTTTTTTATTTTCATGTCGTGAGTTAGTTATTCACTAAACCGACCGAATAAAACATCTTTATTCTCGTTTATTAGAGACAAAATCGTGATTTCGTTATTGAGCTCCATGACTGTCGTTATGAATCAAACAAATAGGAAACCAATGGTAAAATCAAATTCTAAATAAGTATTCAATTTTTTTTATCTACACGCGTTATTTTCTTTAATATATACTTTACTTTACTTTACTTTACTTTACTTTACTTTACTTTACTTTACTTTACTTTACTTTACTTTACTTTACTTTACTTTACTTTACATTACTTTACTTTACCCTTTTTACTCTTTACTTTTACTTTATTGTAGATACAATATTTCATTGAAATCTACAGGCATTTTCTACATATGTAAATGTTTATTAAACAGCATTTGTAATTGTAACATTTGTAGATTTTCATATGTAAAATTCTTACATAATTGTAAAGTTTATTAAACAGCAGTTGTCATAAAACTTAACAAATTTGTCACTTATTTACAAAATTGTAGACTTGTAAGTTTTATTAAACAGGGCCATGTTTACTTTAAGCGTTTATATCACCTTCTTCTTTTTTTGAAGTCGGTTAAAAATTTCAAAATTATAAACGTTTTGCAACAGTGATACTTAAAACCTATACTAAGGGTATTAGTTTATCACCACCACAAATAACAGCCTGCAGTACCTTTTGGCCACCGGCTGGTCGAGCAGTCTGTGTACCCCTTGCTTGCTTACTATACAGGGTACTCGGTGAAGAGGTCCCGGGTTCGAATCCCAGTAAGGGCAGATGTTTGTATGAGTGCTTGCATTTGGTCACTAGTTATGGACGTATTTAGTAAGTATACTTATTTATTTAAGTACAATATTATCAATATTTCTCCGTTATCTAGTATCTGTAACACAAGTTCTCAATAATGCTTATTTTGGTCTATAGTCTAGATAATAAAAGCAAATATACCATCACTAGGTGTATCTCATAGTAGGCATTTGTACCGTATGTTGTCTAATTTTTAATTGCACTGCATACCGCCGCAGTAATAATAATTTACAGCAAGCACTAACCTTGGCAAAGTAATAAATATAAGCCGAAGCATAATAGGATTATAAACAAATGGTGCTGATAAGACATGACCTATTATAATGGCTGATATGGTCGAGTGTATTATAATTTGGAATCTAAATGTGACGACACACAAATGCATGTTCATTAATAAATGAAATGCAATTATCAATAAAAAAATTAGCTGTCAGTCAATTGCAGTTATCGGATATATTCATTGAAAGGTTTGGAGGTTTTTACAAGCATACAAAATATATTATTTATTTGAAATATAATAAATTGAACGAAAGAATCCCGCTTTTTCAATTAAAAAAGTTCCAAAATCCCGATATGCCAAGAAAAAAAAACTTGTATTTATACCTATACAATAAATGAAATTAAAATCTGAACAATTGCATTTGAGTAATTATCTTAACTCATAATCACTCGCTCAAACAATGTAGAGACATTAGGTGGGTATTGATCGTATTTTGTGCCTAAATACAGGCTATTTCGTTGGGAGGTCCCGGGTTCGAATCCCGGTAGAAGCAAATGTTTGTATGATGAGTACGGGCATTTGTTCACGAGTCATGGATGTTTACATGTTTATTTAGTATATTTCTAATATTTATATACATAACACAAGCTCTTCGTGATGCTTACTTTGGGCTAGATAATAGGTGTGAGTGTATGAATATTATTATTATTATTGCACTTCTAACACAGTGTCAAAATTAGATCATCATTAGATTAGATCAAGATTAGATTACAAAATTAGAACTAATTTGTAACGGTGGTCTTATCTCTATATGACATCTCTTCCAGTCAACCCATGAGTATGTTGGCTATATTTTGTAATGTGGCTGCCAATACAAAAGAGCATAAGTCCGGTCTTAATAGAAAATATGCAATAGGTAGAAAATATTATTCTAGTGGTGCTGTTATCGATTACGAAAACAAAGCAGCTTTCGCCATGGTCGATCCCGAGTTGGGTCAATTAAAATTGTGATCTCTAGCTACTCCGTGCTTCGGATGGCACGTTATACTGTTGCTCGCATTCGGTTGTTACTGCAACAAACTCCTCATGGTGTTCCTTCCATGTAGGAAGGTACCAGATAAGTAGCACTCAAATATTAAACACGTATTACTATTCATAAATTAATATGATAACTGGTGTTTATAAATCATCATCATCATCATTTCAGCCGAGAGACGCCCACTGCTGGGCATAGGCCTCCCCCAAAGATCTCGACACCGATCGGTTCTGCGCTGTCCGCATCCATCGGCTTCCCGCGACCCTAACCAGATCGTCGGTCCACCTTGTGGGAGGCCTACCAACGCTGCGTCTCCCGGTACGCGGCCGCCACTCGAGGACCTTTCCGCCCCACAACGGCTGTGAGTCCTTCTTGCAATGTGGCCTGCCCACTGCCACTTGAGGCTTGCAATTTTTCGGGCTATGTCGGTGACCTTAGTTCTCCTGCGGATCTTATCATTTCTGATTCGATCACGCTAAGAAACTCGAGCATAGCCTTCTCCATTGCCCTTTGGGTGACATTGAGCCTTCTTATGAGACCCATTGTAAGCGGCCACGTCTCAGTTCCGTAAGTCATCACTGGCAACACACACGAATTAAAAGACTTTCGTCTTGAGACACTGCGGTAGTTGGGCCGAGAATATGCTGCGAAGCTTCCCGAACGCTGCCCAGCCGAGCCAGCTGTTCATAAATATATTCACTTAATTCACTTATTATATAATATTACGTGAATAAAAACTAACATTGATTACGACGATGAATAATGGTACTTTTAAATGTCTCGATAAAAGGACTCTTTTGTGCAGCAACAGGAAGACTATTCCATAACAATGAAGTTTCAAAGTTAAAGAATGAGGGAAAACTGTGAAAATCTTGGTATGACTAGAAGCTCTAGAATTTAAGTCAAACACGCCCGACTGGAGCGTAACAGGTGAGATGTTAACTGGAACCGGGAATGGAGATAGGAAGAAGAATTTCTATGGCAAAAAATGGCGCCCAGCCTATAAAGTCATAATAAGTCTAGATGATCCTGCTTACTTTTAGCATAACATTTACTAGGTGGTAGGCCCGTATGTAGGATCCTCTTATAACACGAATTTTAATATAATACTGACTGTTCACTTATATTTTATCGATAAAAAATACAATTAAAATTGCTGTTTGTTTTTTGTGTGCATTTAGTTTTTTGTTTGTCTAGCATAAACTTAAGATGTTTGATGACAAAAAAAGTATTTTTTAAATGTCTATAAGTATAATTTTTAAATTTGTTGTTTTGTTTGTTTTTGTTTGTGCTGTTACAACTGTACATTTTTATTTTTTATTTTTCGTTATGTTATTAAGGTTAAATCTTAAGTTGTTTGTTTGTATACCAACCGTAGGTTCTGCCAGAATACCAGCGCCACAGCGACGTTGGTCGCTGTGTCATTATGCTGAGGCAGAGACCTAGTTAAAAATAATAATAATAGTAATAATAATTCGTTTATTACTTTCAAAAAGTTGGTTCTTGGTTGGGTTCTTCTTGCGTTCTAGTTGGCCTGTTATCCTCGATTTCTTTTATTAGATTTGTATTTATGTGTTGGCCAATAAACGATTTCTTTCTTCCTTTCTTTCTTTAGGGTCGTCTGGGTAGATACCACCGCCTTTCTTATTTCAGCCGTGATACAGTTCGCTGTGTTTCGGATTGAAGGGAAAGATAGCCAGTGTAATTACTGGGCAAGGACGGCATTTCATCTTAGGCCTCAGGATGACAACGCACCTGCAATATCAAGTGATTTTACCTTATTATTGCAGGTGTCTATAGGCGGCGGTAACCGCTTACCATCAGGCGGGCCGTCAGCTTGTTTGTCATCAAGTTGTGTGAAAAAAAAACAATATCAGTAACCTTAATCATTGCAGGACTGACTGCAGTATTTTAAAAGGGATCTCTCTACGATAAAGAAGATTGGACACCAGTAAATCCTCTTTGGTGCATCATTAGGGTAGCGGTATGTCTGGAAACAACATCTTTTATTCTTTCTCTTGGCGTTAAGGTTCTAGCATGGCGACCACGTACCTGAAAGCGCAAAGTAGGACGGCCTCCCACCAGATGGACGACCTGGTCAGGGTCGCGGGGAGCCGTTGGATGCAGTCTGCGCAGAACCTTTCTGTTTGGAAATCCATGGCGAAGGCCACTGCTCAGTACTGGAAACCATGTGATAATGATGACTCTCTCTCTGTCTTCTTACTGGTTTCACTGCTCACCAGGTTTCTGATAATAAGCTTTGTCATTTTTATTTTCGTTGTTGTAGTTAAATAAAGTATCGAAAACCTGATTATCGACCGTAAAATAAAATGACGCTTTCTCACAATAGTTGATTTGATAAATAATTTCTAAGTGTTCAGTCGAAAAGTATACGTATCACAATTCTTAGAACTAAACTAACCCCTATATTATAAAGTACTCTGTGACTAACCCTTACCTCGCCCTTAAATGACTAATAAGGTCACAAGGTTACGTAGAAAGTAGATGTATGTTTTATCACGAATGTATTACGCTTAGCTTGAGTCACTAAATGCTATGTTTTTTTACCCTCGATGTCTTTGTATTGATTTACTGAATTTGTTAACATTTTTTCAATAAAAATAAAAAACAACTTCAAAACACCAAAAATGGAAAATCTAATTAATACCTTAGTTATTCTTTGGAGTCGGTGCTTCACTTTCTATGTTGGTGTTTTGAATTCGCTTTTTATTATTATATTAAATTAGATTTTCTTCCACAAATGATGATAAACCACGGTTATGGGCGGGTAGGCCTGTAAGCGGGTTTCTCCCCAAAAAAGGTCATTGCTAGATGGGTGACAGCATTAGATACTCACTGATCTGTCTTTCTGTCGCGTTGAATTAAATAATATATTGTATAACTATCTTTTGACTTGCCATTTAAGTTGACTATAGTTTCTTGAGGTGTTTTGTTCCCTATTTCTGAAGATTTCCATAAGTTTCAGATGAAATTTATATGGGACCAACCAAGTACTATACTTATTTGAGCACAAAAGAATTATCAAAATAGATCTACATTTGAAGGAGTTCAGATCATTCCTAAAAAAATTAAACCTTTTATTATGTTGGCTAAAAATAGTACTACGTAGATGGCAACTTCACTTACTATCACCACATTATAATTACCATAATATAATGACACACGTGACTGTGATTAATATTTCAGATTTTTATTTTTGGTACCTCCAAATTAAAACCACACTACAAGGTTAGTACCCGTTCGCCTTACAGAGTCAGAAAAATAATTTCATCTATTGATTCCATTCGATTATGGTGCGATTGAAAAAGGTCAATGTCCTTACCACCTAGCATATTAATTGCCTACAACTAGATTTCAAACTACATAATGAATGCTTAATCTTGCCCAAATTTAGTAGATATGTAATAGTGCACATCGTAGGTGGAACATCTAATCGTATCTATCTACCCACACAGCTCTAAAAAAATCTCTATCAAATTATTTCCTTCAACCTTTTTTATAAGATTCATAAGAACCTACGGTCAGCAACAGAAGTCGATTAACACTTTACGCGTAGTACCATACCATGACCACTACGTCCACCATGTACAAATCTCGAGTTCTACTTTTGAAGCCTCGTGACAGATAAGCAGGGCCTCAGTGAGCTCGGTAGGCTCCTAGACTCAAGCCTAGCCGAGACCCGAGCTCTCTGAGCCGCCCCTCGAGGCTTCAAACTCGAACCTATCAAAAGAGTTCAAGCCTTCAAAAGAGTTCGTTTGTTTACGTTTAAATTTAAAGATTTAATTTTATATTAGGCAAGGTGTGTTATATCGCCTGTGTATATAGTAAACTACTGCCATCTGTGTTTGCTTTCAATTGTCTGAAGGCTTATGTTGCTATTTATTCCACGAAATATATTTTACCTCTTATTTTTTTCAAACGTAACTATCCTAAAATTTTTTTAATACGATAAAGGTGGGAAGCAATGAAGCAAGCGTCGACGGTAGCCTATAACCGTCCGTAGCACCTTGGGTACTATACTCACGCGTTGGGCCCGACTACGGACGGTAGCTTTTTGGTTTTTTTATGGATTTATATTCTAAAACTTGCACTAACGCGTCAACATTAAAATATTAATTTGAATACAGTCAACATCCCTATTTTCAATTTGAAGGTTATGGTAAGTACCTACAGTGGACATCACATGAAGCATAACAGTTTGACCTTGAGACCGGGCGGTCTCAATAATAGAGAGATACAGGGACCTTACCACCATCTTTATAAAAGCGATTCATATTCCGCTCGGTTCAGTGTTGGTTCCTAAACTGCATCGCTGTCATAGTCGTAGATAGCGTCGTAGTACGAATTAACGATTCTACTCAGTTTAGGTCCTAAACTGGATCGCAATAAAATATGGCGGTACGGGTGCAGATCGTTTTCGTAGTGCCGCTGTTAGCCTTGATGTGCTGTCGTCTGTACCTACTCACTGATAATAAAGATAAAAATCGTAAGATTATAAATATTCAAGGCTATGCTGTAATCTAACTTTTAGGTAAAGAGTGGATTACTTTTTAATGTTAATTAAAAACATTAAACTTTTTAACCTTTGACGAAAAACGAGGGGTGTTATATGGCTGATGCGTCTGTCTGTGTATAAGTGTGTCTACCTGTGACATCGTAGCTCCTAAACAAATGAACCAATTTTGATTCGTTTTTTTTTGTTTGAAAGCTGACGTGACTAGAATGGTACTTAGCTATAATTTAAGATTATGAAGAGATTAAGTTCAGGTGTTTGATGACTTTCATTTTCTTAATGATGAATTCTAACTTTCACATATCCGATTGATTTAAATTTTGGTGTACTGTCACTTCGGTGACATTCCCATGACATACTAACCTTGAGCTGATACTAGACCATCAAAAATTCTGCGGGATCCTTAATTCTTTAAAAACTTACAGCAAATAAATTCTCACAAAAATAATTGAACGACTTGCAAAAATTTAACAATTGAATTGCTAAGCATTAGTTAGACAATTTTGGTGCTCAATCAGTTTCTTTGGTAGGTGAGTTTGTTAGATATTTGTTTATGGCCTTTATCTTTATTGCAAATCAACATATTTACATGATAAAGTTCATTTACAAAAGAGGCGTGAATTAAGAAGGCAAGGTAGAGTCAGCTATAAAGTTAAGTTCCAAGATGCATTTTGTTATTTTTGATAACAGTTCTTAAATAAATAGAAAAAAAGATGCATTAGATATCTACGTAATCCTATATGGACTCCTCTTACAAGTGAGTAGAGTAATTTTTGACCAAACAAGTAATTAACTAATACTATTAGGTGTAATTTTTTCTTTTAATCAAAAGTTTTGGATGATTTATTCACTTATTTAAGATTTTCATTTAAAAAGTTAAGTTAATTTTTTTATCACCCTAATAAAATAATTTATTATATTTTGATAATAAATTTAATATAAAATTTTAATATAAATAGTTATAAAACTCTAATACTCTAAGCTTCATCCCTACCGAAACCATGAGCAATATTATTTAAATTGCATTTGGGATGCTCCTCATGTGACTCTATTAAATCAATGCCTATATACATATATATAAATTAAAAATAAACTTTGATGGGCATATTACAATATCTAAAAACTAAGCTTACATTGTGTTTCTTCATCATCTTCATCATCACCATTATAATTATTCCAGCGTTGTTTATGCCGTCACGATGTCATTTTGAAAGCTACGTTGGTATTTTGCAGAAACACCGCCTATTTTTACAAATTACTCTTTCACTATCGACTTCGTGTCTTTATTGACGTGTAGTGAATACCATATCGCTTTCGAAATGGCATCGTGACGTCATAAACGCCACGCAGATACCATTTTTCTCTTGTTTTTCTCACTCGTCTTTCCTCGTTAGTCTTTCTTTACGCCTATAGATTATAAATTTCTTAAAACTCTAAGATAGTAAGATTGATTATAATTATTGCTACTTATATTAAATTTTATGTAAGTAGTAAAACTTGCCACCGAACAGTGACCATTTAAGGAACACTGCTAGAGTAATCTGGCGTGGGAGTTCACGTTTTAGGATTGATGCAACGTAATAAAGAAATCGACGATCTCTTAGCATCACAGTATGACTTGATAATTGTTTGCATGTGTATACAATAGAATAGAAATATCGAAACAACAAAATACATTCGTAGATATGGTAGGTCCTCTGTGAGAGCGTCGAAATTAGAAAAATTTAAGTAACCACCGGCCTCATTAATCATTTATAGTATAACACCATCTCATTAAGACTTTCAGAGCCCAAACACGCTATATCAGCTGTAAGTTTCTTAAGAATTAAGGCTCCCGCAGACTTTTCAATCAATCAATCAATCAATCATTTATTGCTTTCATGTTGTTTACAAATGTTCTTACAAATAATTTTCAGTATCAAACATGAACCCTGTAAGGGTACCGCAATATAAGTATAGGTACATTCGCATGCAATTAACAATTATTAATAATATTTCAAATTTTGCTTGATTTATATTAATGTCAAACATTATGAATACACATAGGATAGTCAAAGTAATCTACTACAATGTCATATTTAGTAATAATATAATAACGAAAATTTTATTAAGTTTGTCATAATAATGTCAATCAGTTAATTAGAATGTCAAATTATCATTTCAAGGCTAAACATAAATATATATCTTTTAATTACATATTATTGTCATTAAAAAACTCGTCAATACTATAATAACATTTAACATTTAATAACATTTTTAAATTATGTAGGAAAACTGTATCTTTTTTTTCTATTTTTAATCTGTCAGGTAATTTATTATATATTTTGACTGCCATTACGTTTGGACTTGTGCTATGCAATTTTAATTTAGAATTTTTGATGGTATAAGATCAGCTCAAGATTAGTATGTCATGGAAATGTTACCGAAGTGTCAGTACACCAAATTCCAAATCAATCGGATCTGTAAAAGTTAGTAAAACCCTTTATCTTGTGGAAAATGAGCTGATAGTCATCAAACGCCTAAACTGACCTTCATAAATTATAGCTAAGAACCATCCTAGTCACGTCAGCTTTCAAACAAAAAAACCGCACCAAAGTCGGTCCATTCGTTTAGGAGCTACGATGTAACAGACAGACACACAGATACACAGACAGACACGACAAACTTATAACACCCCTCTTTTTTCGTCACGGGTAAAAATGTGAACAGCGATATTTTTCACAAAGTTGGCATACATGCGCAAATTTTTTTTTTAATAAAAATAAAACCACTTTAAAACAGAAAAGAGGAAAAAAATAATTAGAGTTCGAGCTAAGCTGTTTCTAGAAACAATAGAAAGTGAAGCACCGACTCCAAAAAATACCTTTTTAAGAGATAGGTACCTAGGTACCTACTTAAATTTAATTATTTTTTCTTTTCCTAAACTTAGTGTTTTGAAGTCGGTTCTATTTTTGTTTAAAAACTTTTGTGTTAGTGTTTTGTAAAATTTGAAATATTACCTAATCTGTCAGGTCATTGTAAATTTTGTCGTAAAATACAAAGTAATTAAAAACTTAAAACAAAATAATATCTCTAAATGTCGTAAATTACGCAAACATACAAACGTTAGCTCATAAACGCAAATAAAAGATAGACTAGAAGAATTTCACAGGGATATCCCAAGTCCGGGGTGGCTCAGTGGTCAGAGCAGTCGCCCGGATTGCGAAAGGTCGCGGGTTCGATTCCTGCCTCAGGACGTGAAATTTTTCTAGTTTTATTCTATTTTAATTACTAAGTAATTTTTCAAACATTTATAATAATGTTAAAATCAAAAATTAAGAACATACAAACCATTAATACGTGTGTCAGCATAGATATAAGATCCTTGCTGTCAATAAGGTTCTTCCATTATGAATTTGACTGAGTTATCCAGAGTTCACCGAACATCAAAAAACTAGAAATCAAATTCTAGCCTACAATTTTCAGCTTCGAGTCCCGATAGGGGTAGATGTTTTCTAGTAGAGTATGACGTCACTTACTACTCGTCTAGCTTTTGGTAGAGTATGACGTCATAAACTAGTATGCCAACTTTTTTTATAATTGAGGAGTTCGTCTGATGCTATGTAATTATTACAATCAATCGTCGATATCGTTCTGTTTGGTATAGTCAGTAATGATCGAATAGACTCAATCATGATAATGTTTAATGATGACTACGATGTACAGTCGACAGCACATCAAGCGTAACAGTTTGACTTTGAGACCCTTACTGTGTTCGTAATAGAGGCGGCTTTCGTAGTGCAACTGTTACACTTGATGTGCTATCGTGTGTACATGCCAATTATAAAGGCTCATTGTTGCTTTTTATCCAAACTTTTTGTTTCAAACAGGATTTTAATTTAATGTTTTATAAGTGTAGTAATTAGATAACACCTACCTTAGTCAAAAAAATCGCTCATGAGATAATTTTTAAGGATGTTTTCAACACAACAAATTAATAATTATCTAGTTGAGTGATGTATTCTGTAGCCAATAATAACTATGTAAATAAAATTTATAATGCCTAGCTCAAAACACGAATAATATGTGATTCGTACTCGATAAATATGATATTCTACATAAAAATCAATGAAAGTAAAAAAATATTTCTCTGTACCTACTCATAGTTTATAATAAATTAGATTTAGTTCTGTTTATTTTTCAGTTTAACAATACGAAAGTGGCTTTAAAAGACTATATTTTCTCAAAACCAAACTATCGTTTATAGATCTTGACCTTAATGCATAAGACGAAAGTGTGCATGTGATTCTGTAGATATATCTGCAGATAAAACACGAACCAGGAAATAAATAGCAATCTTACCAGTACTTGTTGTAGTAGCTCCACAAAAAAAACACTGAAGACAGTTTCAAAACACAAATAAATAACTGCACTGAGCGTGCCAATTATAATAACAAACTAGAAAAAATGGGCGTTTTCCTTCCTCCAGCATTCATGTAGTAAATTACACCTTATATCGATTTCAGAGTCTTGCGTGCTTCGAAATGTTACGCTAGACCGGCTTTCGCTGAAGTAGACACTCCGAGATCGCCGGCGCAGCTGCGTTATCGGCTGATAACTGATAACAAAGACACGTGTCGTCAACACCTATTCGAACGGGTTTTTAACAAATCCAGCTCCCGGCGGCCAAAAGAAATGCGCCAAATATCCGAATGACGGAACTACACGTCTTGTACCGGTTGTTATCGAAGCAACACTAACATGTAGCCGTAATATACACACAACTATATCTTCATAACTGGGTACAATAGGTAAAATAGCAGCGCCGAAACCAGTCTTTGTCTCTCGTCGTGTTAGGCCAGATGGTTCACGCCTATTGCATAACGCGGCATTGGTTCAGACTTTCGCTCGGAAACTACCGGTAGATCGCGTCTACTTTGCGCTCATTCCATCTATTTTCAGACGTCTGCTATTTCTTTAAACTATCGCATATAGGCAAGGGGACTGAGTGCGTTTATTTACTCTGGATAAACGTTTACAAACTTGTTATTTTTTCAACTCTGTATTAAAAGATAAGTTCTAATTCGTATGGAAATTCATCAAAATAATTTCGTAATAATTACTTATTTTTTTGCATTAACTGATTCTATTATTTTCTAGAGGAGCTCAGTGGTTTAGTGGTTTGAGCGCTCTGGTTTTGATTACGAAAACAAAACAACTTTCGCCGTAGTCGATCTTGGGATGGGTCAATCAAAATTAACAATCTCACATTTCTAAATGTACTTACTTATCTTTTAAAATTTTTATTTATTTCTTAGTTATTACGACTTTTAAAGTTTTTGAAAGTTACATAATTTGTTTATCGTAAAGTCAACCCTAAAACGCTGTTAACTAGTTTTTCTTTTCATTTTGTATTTTTATGATGTTTTTTTTTGGGATTCATACTTTGAGATTCATACAATACAAAATTAAAGCAGAAATTAATATCGGGCTCTAAGTCATTTCTGCTTTATGCAAGAGAACATTATTTTTGCAATGGTTTTTCAATATCTTAAAGCATTTATTGCGCAGTTTTTTAATTGGTTCATATTAGAATTTTTTAATAGACTATTTGAATTTCGTCTTTCATTAGAGATTTTATTTATCAAGCTTAGTACATTAAATATAACTAATTACCAAGTCATTTATTTCAATAAGGAAGAGTTGTTTACCTAAATTATAGATAATCATAGATCGGACGGTCAAAAGTCATACAATTAGCATAATCATTATATTACGTAAACAATCATTCAGCTCTCGGTGTAAGCAGATACATTCACATTGTGGGTAGAGCGCACTAATCAATTTAATTTTATGTCTAGAAGTGTATTTTTATATTTTTTTATTAAAGCATTGTCCTCGTCGGCGCAGCCAGTATGAGAAGTGCTGAATGCTTATCATTTCAAATTTTTGTATGTGTTTCGTTTTCACTTCAATCAGGGTGAGCAAGGCCATACCCATGATACTATATTCTTACAATAAGTAGCTAGTAAATAAAAGTATGTGGGTGGTCTCGAAGCATTCCAGTCTTAGTAAAGACATATGTTCTCACAAGCACTCAAAATACAATATTTCATCTAAAATATTCTTAAAGGCCCATAATTGTTACCTTAAACCTACTATAATATTTTACCATCTGTATGTACATTATGGAGCATTAAACAATTTGATTTGATTTGATTTGAAAGGAGATGTCAATACGGCCAAGTATACAGCTATGCGATTCTCTAAAGTCAGCAGCCATGAATTCGTGGCTGTCGGCAGCGCCGTCATACTTTTGGCGTTTGTTTGACAACCGTTGGCGACACCAGCGTTCCGACGTCGAGCACGGCGTGAACCGGAACTAAAAAGTGGTTGATTTTTATATCTGTCTATGTAAAAAATCTATCAAATATTAAATGAAGTCATTGCGATACAATTTTAACACAACAAAAAAGAATTTAAAAAAATATCGATTGTACTTCATGTCGTATAACCAAAACAGAGACAATCGTACACAGCCAAGAGACCGACGTAGAGATTAGTGAATACGGATTCACGCAGCGCAGTGCGCAAACGTCAAAACCAATGGCAGCTCGTCGTCTTTGTCAGACGTCAAGTTCGATGTCGAATATCTTTGTTTGTGAATCACACTGCAGGATGGTGCCGTCAATACGACAATAAACTAAAATATGGGCTATATTAGTTCATAGAAATGGTTTGCCACTTTCAAAAACATCTTATTCATTTGATAATTTCATGACATTTCTATGAAATACTTAATGCAGCCAAGGTTGTATTGTTTCATACAAATGTCATGATTATCAAATGAAAGAGATGTTTTTAAAAGTGGCAAACCATTTATATGAAGTAATTTATCCCATGTTTCAATTTATTGTCGTATTGACGGCACCACCCTGTATATACAGTATCTCAAAAAATCAGGAAAAATCTCCTGAATCCACGAAAATACTAATAATTCGTTTCATGCATAGTTTGTTTGTACAAAAGTTAACATTTTTCGTCGGTTTCACCGTTATTTAGGTACTGTAGCAATATGGCGGGCGACATAGAAGTCAACTAAACGTCACCAAAGTGAAATCCGCGCCATGATGAATATTTGCCTGTGTTGCAGTTTTTAACCGACTTCAAAAACGAGGAGGTTCTCAATTCGGCCGGTATGTTTTTTATGCAAGAGAACATTATTTTTGCAATGGTTTTTCAATATCTTAAAGCATTTATTGCGCAGTTTTTTAATTGGTTCATATTAGAATTTTTTAATAGACTATTTGAATTTCGTCTTTCATTAGAGATTTTATTTATCAAGCTTAGTACATTAAATATAACTAATTACCAAGTCATTTATTTCAATAAGGAAGAGTTGTTTACCTAAATTATAGATAATCATAGATCGGACGGTCAAAAGTCATACAATTAGCATAATCATTATATTACGTAAACAATCATTCAGCTCTCGGTGTAAGCAGATACATTCACATTGTGGGTAGAGCGCACTAATCAATTTAATTTTATGTCTAGAAGTGTATTTTTATATTTTTTTATTAAAGCATTGTCCTCGTCGGCGCAGCCAGTATGAGAAGTGCTGAATGCTTATCATTTCAAATTTTTGTATGTGTTTCGTTTTCACTTCAATCAGGGTGAGCAAGGCCATACCCATGATACTATATTCTTACAATAAGTAGCTAGTAAATAAAAGTATGTGGGTGGTCTCGAAGCATTCCAGTCTTAGTAAAGACATATGTTCTCACAAGCACTTAAAATACAATATTTCATCTAAAATATTCTTAAAGGAGATGTCAATACGGCCAAGTATACAGCTATGCGATTCTCTAAAGTCAGCAGCCATGAATTCGTGGCTGTCGGCAGCGCCGTCATACTTTTGGCGTTTGTTTGACAACCGTTGGCGACACCAGCGTTCCGACGTCGAGCACGGCGTGAACCGGAACTAAAAAGTGGTTGATTTTTATATCTGTCTATGTAAAAAATCTATCAAATATTAAATGAAGTCATTGCGATACAATTTTAACACAACAAAAAAGAATTTAAAAAAATATCGATTGTACTTCATGTCGTATAACCAAAACAGAGACAATCGTACACAGCCAAGAGACCGACGTAGAGATTAGTGAATACGGATTCACGCAGCGCAGTGCGCAAACGTCAAAACCAATGGCAGCTCGTCGTCTTTGTCAGACGTCAAGTTCGATGTCGAATATCTTTGTTTGTGAATCACACTGCAGGATGGTGCCGTCAATACGACAATAAACTAAAATATGGGCTATATTAGTTCATAGAAATGGTTTGCCACTTTCAAAAACATCTTATTCATTTGATAATTTCATGACATTTCTATGAAATACTTAATGCAGCCAAGGTTATATTGTTTCATACAAATGTCATGATTATCAAATGAAAGAGATGTTTTTAAAAGTGGCAAACCATTTATATGAAGTAATTTATCCCATGTTTCAATTTATTGTCGTATTGACGGCACCACCCTGTATATACAGTATCTCAAAAAATCAGGAAAAATCTCCTGAATCCACGAAAATACTAATAATTCGTTTCATGCATAGTTTGTTTGTACAAAAGTTAACATTTTTCGTCGGTTTCACCGTTATTTAGGTACTGTAGCAATATGGCGGGCGACATAGAAGTCAACTAAACGTCACCAAAGTGAAATCCGCGCCATGATGAATATTTGGCTGTGTTGCAGTTTTTAACCGACTTCAAAAACGAGGAGGTTCTCAATTCGGCCGGTATGTTTTTTTTTTTTTTTTTCTATGTATGTACACCGATTACGCCGAGATTACTGATCTGATTTACGTGATTCTTTTTTTGTTCGATGCGGAATAGCTGCCATTTGGTCCCATAAAAATTTTTTCAAAAACAGTTGGGTACTTTGGTTTTAAATTAAAAAAAACTGAAATTATGAAATCGTCTACATAAGCGAAATTGCGAATTTTTGCTTTTCCAATGACTTTTTAGTGAAACGATACGATAGTAGGAAACAATATAAGTTGACGGTCACCCATCTAGCTTCGACCGTAGAAAGTTATCACTAAAAATTGTGAAAAAAAAATTTTAAACAAAAATTAAAACCGACTTCAAAAAACTGAAAAGGATAAAATAATCAAATTTAAGTAGGTATTCATCCCCAAGAAACATATTTTTGGAGTTGGTGCTAAGTGGTTTCCAAAAACAATAGAAAGTAAAGCACCGACTCCAAAAATATGTTTCTTGGGGATGAATACCTACTTAAATTTGATTATTTTATCCTTTTCAGTTTTTTGAAGTCGGTTTTAATTTTTGTTTAAAATTTTTACTATAAAAAAATCTTTTTCTGTACCACGCAACAATGCAAATAAAAATAAAATGGATTATTGCTCACTGTTCTGTATATTTTTACCTATTTTTCAGTATAGTGAACATAGACCTGGCCGGGTCTCAATACATTTTTGAAACATCTCTTGTCTTCTTGGGCTCAAGCAATTCAATTAAGAGGCAGGTATTGTTTTCGTTACTTCTTATACCACTCAAATATTTAGCCAGAAGATATTGCAGTGCTTGTACAGAGTTCTTGTAGTTCTAGCATTAGAAACAGATAGAAAAAAACCCGGAAAAATTAATATATGGCCGAAACGTTCTATAAGGCAGCTCTTTTTTACTTTAGGTGCAGCATATTCATTCGGTAAAATGATACCTTATTGCATATAATTATCACCTTTTTACCTATATGATATATTTTATTCACGTACAGAATTCTAACCGACAGCAGCCAAAATAAGATCAATCCACCATATTTGGCCATTTTTTTTCTATCTAAAAGCACATTTCCTACAAATCTCTATAGTAGTTTTTTAACAATTTATTTTTTTCTTATATTTTATTTTGAGATTGTAATAAATGACTGAAATATACTTATAAAAACAGAGGCTTCCCGCCCCAGGACATTTTTTTTCTAGTCTACATAATATTAAAATTTATATTAGCATTGTTTACACAACTGTATAATAAGCAAGTATCAAATAGCGTTGGTCGTCTCCGTGGGTGATTATACGACATATAATACAAAGCAGAGGCCTTACAAGGCCACGTGCAAGGTCAAGCATTGCTATGAAATATATCAGTAAGTGTTATTGGTTTTACACTTAAAGTAGGTAGGTACCTATTAAATTAAACATTACTATAATTACCTAAGTATGAGGTTTATAATTTTTTAAGAATATCGGATAATATTAGGGCAAATATTTAATTCTGTGGTGTAGGTAATTACAGCGCCAGTAGTATCAAGATCAAGTGATCTCCATGTTTTTTCTTGTAAAAAATGTTGTCTGCTGTCATGAATTGGTTACGTAATAGATAGTAGATACATATGTACCTATAGTTAATTTATATGGAGGCATTTTTTTTTGATCTAGAATGGCTACCACGTACCGGAAAGCGCAAAGTAGGACGGGCTCCCACTAGATGGACAGACGACCTGGTCATGGTCGCGGGGAGCCGTTGGCTGTGCAGCAGAACGTTCCATTTGGAAATCGATGGGGGAGGCCATTGTTCAGCAGTGGCCATCATAGGTTGGTATGATGATGATTGTTTCTTGTCTTGGGTTAGGTGTAAATATATAAATCTACTAATAAAATTGTTATATTAATAACCACCATAAACCTATTTCAAGGTCTGTGAAAAATTTTGTTCTGTGATGAAAAAAATTACTTGTCGATCTATTTAAATAATCGCGTTGTACCTAATTAGTTTTTTGTTTTGACGACCGTGACAGGATGAATTGAAAACATATTTAAACTATGCGGTGCTAGTACTAAACCGTAAATCCAGTAAACAATGGATATAAGGTAGCCGTTCCAGTGCCCGACGAAAGTCACGCGATTTGACCCCGCGTCAGCTAATGGGGTCGCTGGAAATGGGCTGATCGCTATCATATGACCTTTTAGATTACCTTACAAAAACCAGTAGTTAACTTTGACAGGCAAATAATAACTATTTATAATTAGACCTACTGCGAACTTACTGAACGAGTAAGTTTTGTATTTTAGCAACCATTGCAATAGTAGTCG
The DNA here is from genome assembly GCA_947347705.1 of Nymphula nitidulata. Classification (NCBI taxonomy): domain Eukaryota; kingdom Metazoa; phylum Arthropoda; class Insecta; order Lepidoptera; family Crambidae; genus Nymphula; species Nymphula nitidulata. The sequence goes on from OX374629.1 coordinate 15,849,023, forward strand.
GTGTAGTACAAGTGTAGAACGAATGTTACGAGTAGTTTCGTATATTTGAAAAGATTTTTTCAAAGTAGCAAATCAATTAATAATTTCGTTTATGATTTCTGGCAGTCTCCATAGCACGTGCTTAATTTTAGCCTGATTTTTGGGTTGAGTGTGAGAATATTACTATAACTGAGAATAAAGTAGTACGTAATGTAGTAGGTACGGTTGACCACAGGAGTAGCTGAACACTTTAGTACCATGTCACAACGACAATAGCGTCAATATAGTAAGTACGGTAGCAACTATAAAGTACGTACGCAAGATCGGTGTACTAAAGTGTTCAGCTACTTTTGTGGTCGACTGTACCTATATAATGACGGAAATTTTTAAGAGAAGCCTTTGTCCAGCAGTGGACGTCAACGCGTGGCGTGCGTAGTATATGTATACCATACATTTATTTTCATTCGCGCGAATACAAGTGCAAATATTCGCCGCAGCGAATTTCTCATGGCCAGGCTGTTACGGCCGACAGGATTATAGTTTTTATTGTTGTATAATATGAAATTTACGCAATATAACAAAAAATACAAAGATGACCCATTTCATTCCTTTATTTCTATTTTATAAGCAAGCGGTACAATATTTTAAATCTAAGTTAATAAACTTAGGTTTAAAATATTCGACGGCTTGTATTCTTAAACGAGTTTTTTCCAATATCAGTTTCATAAATCAATTATTTCCGATTGATAAATTACGCGCTCGAGCTATATTGCTGTCATTTTTTCTCGCGCTGAGAAGACATATCTCTTTTCCTCTCTATCTTACCTGAAACAAAGATAAAAAAGGCTACACTGAAAATCAGCGATGTAGATGGTGACGTCTGCGATATGTGCTGGTGGATAGGTAACTTTTATCACATTGCCTGGCAACAATGGTTGCTACGAAAATAGCCGCAATGTTTTCGTGACTTCTAGAATCAATTTAGCACTAACTCTAAAAAATATGTTTCTAGGGGTCAAGTACTTAAGGTTACTTAAATTTAATTATTTAATTATTTTCAGTGTTTTAAATAATTTTTTTGCACAATTTTTAATGGTAATTTTCTAAGGTCAAAGCTAGATGGGTGACCGTCAGCCTATATTGTTTTCTACTATCGTATCGGTTCACCAAAAAATATGTTATAGGAAAGCAAAAATCCGCAATTTCGCATATATAGACTACTTAACTATTCCAGTTATTTTGATTTAAAAACCAAACTACCCAATCGATTTAAAAAAAAATGGGACTAAATAGAACCCATGGAACAAAAAATAATCACGTATATCGGATCAGAAATCTCGGCGTAATCAGTGTACTTCATACATAAAAACACATACTAACCGAATTGAGAACTTCCTCGTTTTTTGAGTTGGTTGAAAAATTCCGTTTGGAGAATGTTTAAGTAGCGCTACTTATTTGTTTTTCAAAGGGAAATAGATAATATCATAATAATAATAAATTGTATTGAATATGGAAGATTTATAGTGTAGTCAGTCATTAAAAAAAAATGGTAATCGACGTTTATGCGCAGCAGAGTTGAGAATAAGTAGCGTGGGTCTTAAATTAACGGAAGACTCTAATAACGCATTACATACAATTACATAGCATTTTTACATCTTTTGGTAGAGTTAAACATTAAATAATAAGAACGTAAAAATCACGGACTATTAACATTGGTTCCTGAATGTAAAGATCAAACTATTATGTCATCATCATCATCACTGCTGGACAAAGGTCCTCTAATGATTTCGAAGACGATCGGTTCTGCGCTGCTCGCATCCAGGGGCTACCTGTGTCCTTGCCGATCCACCTCTGTGGAGGACTGTCCATACTGCGTCTTCCGGTCATCGGTTCATGTTCGGAGTTTCTCTCATGGATCAAATCAAAAAATTTGCAGATCCACAGAAGAACCAAAAAGTCATCGACATAGCTTAAACAGTTGATTAATTTTGGCAGAGGGAAGGATAGATCACTCGCTTTGTGTGAGTGAGTAACAATGCTTAGTGTAAATTTTGATCGAATCAAAACAGTATAATTAATGAATGTTTATATTGAACCACGTTACGATCACGGTTGATCCGTCAAATATATTAATAATTTTATAAAATTACAGTAGCGTTTCTTTTTTGGATTGCTAGAAATCATTTTTCATAATTATGGATCGGAAAGCTTTTTGATTCTGGTGAGGGTCGGAGGGTGCCTTTGGATGCAGCCTCCACCAGACCTTTGTTTGGCAGTAGACATATTATAAACAATAAACATAATTGGCTTGTTTTTTTAGTTACGAAATACTTTTCGTAGTATTTTTTCTTCTTCTGAGGTTTTGTCAAATTATAAAAAAGCTGTAGAAAGGATTTTGGGAAAAGAAATCACTTTATAATTAGTAAAGTGATTTCTTTTGTCAAAATCTTTTCAAGTAAGTAATGCTTTATTTACAATTTAGTCGAAAGTGATGTATTCTACGCGCCTACGCAATTCACATAGCTCATAGCTGATGATACTAAATAAAGTCAGAACAAAAACGAGTAAAATCCATTCACACATTTTCAATCAAGCTCTGATTATCCCATTAATGTCGCATCATTAACTCCAATGTCCATAATTGGATGTACAAAAACGATAATACATTGACCTAATTAAATACGTATTCATGATTAAGTAGCGCCGAACTATTCCCGGTTCTTGTAAATTTTACAATTCCGTTTTTAGAGGTCTGCTGTTGGGGTTCAAACGTACCTTCAGCAGTTGAATTTATATTAAATGGTTAATTACGTCTAATATATGTATAATCTACATTTGTGTTCTTCGATATTTTGCTAGGTATGCGCTTTGATAGTAATACTCTATCTTAAAACATTTACTTAATTTATATTTGGTAACTTAATTGTTACGATACTGATTAGATCATTTTTATCTATTTAGATTCTTAGATAAATTGGTTCAGAATTTTTTCTTCACTTTAATTCAGTAGCATTACCTGCAACAGTACATTCATTATTAATCTTATCCGGATTGTAAAAATGTCGGCCACTCACATATGTATGTAATTAATTTTTAAATTTAAGCTCAAGAACCCTCGGTTCGGTACATAAACAGATCTTAACAAGTTTTTGTCCCTTAGTTTCATATCGTCTAGGGAAGAATTCTCAATGTCAGTAAAAACAGCAATTGATTGATTGTCTTCCATATTACTCGGGTTATCGACACTGTGGTGTGGGAAAACTGGTACAAAACGTCGGACACTTGTTTTTTCAATTAATTTGACAGCTCATTTGGAGACGTGGCGACATCACGTCACTCGACTGTCGCTCGTTTGATTCTTGCAGTGCGACGTGTTGATGGAACAGGTTTGTATGGACTGACTGAGTGCTAGTGATAACTTCTTTTGTTTCATTGGATAAATTTTCTTATTCCATGAATTCAATTATTCGTCTGCAGATCTTATCAGCCATCATTTCTCGTTGTTAACATGAACCAACTGTCATTAAATTAAACGAGCAGCTAATCATATCAGTGACATTAAAGGGATAAATAACAACATTGACATTGTTGTCATTATTTTTAAAAGCGTTCATCGATAATATATTTATAGTCGAAGACATAAAATACACAACACGTTGAATAGCAAGTCATGAAGTTGAATAATTCATAACGTTATCTGACGGAATATTTTTATAAAATATTGACATAAATTTTATATTTTTTTCACTTGCATTACAGAAAAAATCCTATCCTAAGGTTGTCTGTTAGAGATCGTTTTGAGCGCATAAAACGTTGATGTGTTTAATTCCATCTTATTATTGGGTTTGTATTTGCAGTGAGTGCTATTTGTGTGTGTATGATTGAGAAATTGCAATTGAAGTATTAAATTAACCGTTTTATTGGGTACAAACTTTTAATCACTGTGACACAGTTTTGTAAACTAATGCGGCCATTATCGATCACTATTTAGTTTTTGTACCTACCTGTTTCTGTTACCTACCAATATTTTCTTATTATTATTATACATATTAAAGTGTTTATTTTTTGGTATTACGGAACGCTCTTCAGCGTATGATTTACATGTAATCCCGATTGCGTAAAACTTGACTGATTGACTTTTATTGGTGGTCATAAAAAACAATACAATAACTTGCATATTACATTTAAATGAACCGTAGAATTATAGTTTAACAATGTACTAATTAAAGCCTATTAAAAAATTAAAGTAATCAAGAATAATGACCTTAAAACATAATAATATGAGATTATAAGACGAGCACGCTTCCTATTGCTAAAATATCCTTGTTTCGTAGACAAAAAAATGTTAGGGATATTTTTTAACCCGTGAGAAGGCGCGCTATGAGCATTTTGCTCACGCAAAAACATAATTCATTTTTTTTTATGTTAGTGGCAATTTGGCGTTACAAGCCTCTCAGTACCTTCCCAAATTTTCACCACCTCTCCCTTGATACAACTCACTCGTCCTTCAAAGTCACTTTGACAGAGTAGCGAAGTGTTTTTGCAAGCTGTGTCCTAAAACGTAACATTTTTTTTCTGAACATGATAATATTTTTTCACTGTTTACTGTTGTTTCGAGAATTTGATTGCATTTTTTTTAATAATGTCCATTGTCCATAGTATGCCGACTAATATACGTACGAAGAACATCCAGCAAGACATTGAAATTTATTCCTGGCTAGAAAAGTCTGATTCTGGTGAAGTATTAGCACGACATCATAAGGATACAGTGCGGAACCGTATAAGCGACCCTAAAACAACATTTTACGTGTGAAAACGTGTGCAATAAATTACTGTACATGGAGCACGTGACATTCATGTGCAATGCAAAACATGACAGAGTTATTACTCGAAATCTCGTGGAAAACTAAATTATTCAAAATTATTTTGTCATTAATTTTTTATAGATTTTTTATTACAGTCTGCCAAAAGTTAAGGCTAAAGCTTAGAAGATTTTTTGATTTTGCATAGAACTGAATTTTTGGACAGCAAGTAATAGAAATGCACTTTAATATACTAAGTTGATGTTATTTTATTGATAATATTTTTAAATAATCAACATAATATCATCCTTCATTGAAAAATATACATTTGAAACAGCGTGAGCATTTTGCTCGCGCGCGCCTATCCGTGTACTTTTTTAGGGTGTTCTCACGGGTTAATAAAGTGCGGGCTAAAGTACTATGTCCGCTGCATTATTAGGCTGTCTCATCTGATAACAATAAGTAATATAATAATATAATATAATATAATATTCATACACTGACACCTATTATCTAGCCCAAAGTAAGCATCATTAAGAGCTTGTGTTATTGATACTAGATAACGGATAAATATTGATAATAATACGTGTATAAATATTAGAAATATACTAAATAAACATATAAACATCCATGACTCGTAAACAAATGCTCGTACTCATCATACAAACATTTGGTTTCGAACCCGGGACCTCTTGACCGAGTAGCCTGCATAGCAAGGGGTACAGACCGCTCGCCCAGCCGGTCGTCTAAAATAAAATATTTTTTTTAATAAAAATAAATGAAGACAGTATAGTATTTTATTTATTTCGAGATACGACAAATGACAAAAATACTCATATCATGCGAAAAGTGTAATCTACCCGTGGTGCCCGCCCTTATGGTGTGTCTATGCATCTCGTATGAAGGAACCCATATCATAGGAATGGTATAAGGCAGATTTAGCTAAAATTAACAACGTTAACATTACTAACCGTAGTAGTTTCTCTATCTACAATTCGTTACGCCATACTAACAATATCGATTCAATTTCTTAGAGCCCATTGTAAAATTAATCGAGTTCCTCGAACACGGTAACCCTTTTGGCGTCGACCTGTCTGTCTGCACGTCGAAAGCAAAAGTGATTGTAGGTCACGTACTGATAAATAGCTATCAAATAGGCTACTTAATTGATGTTTTGACAGTATTCATTCTTTTTTTATTGGTTATTATTGCTGAGGTCAAACGTAACACCTGTCGAAAAAGTATGTTTGACTTTTATTTGGATTCAAACATGTTTTTTATTTATTTAATTAAAAAAGTGTATTTTACTAACGATTGCTGGTTATATAGAGTCAATGTTGTCAGTAAAAACAGCAATTGATGGAGTTCCATATTGATATGGAAAAAATCAAACCAAAGTATTGGAGTACAACAGAACCTTACAAGTCCAGAGCAAAAGAAAATGTGTAATATCAAAAAATGGCAAATAGTGACCATCCCCAAAATACAGCTGCTATATATTAGGCAACTCACTTGATATTGGAGGCAGCAGCAAAAACAGGTTACACACAAATTATTCTCACTTTTTGTTTGGACTAGTTAATGCACTGATTTATTTTATTTTATCGTTAAGTAAGTAGTGAATAAATATTGTAATTTGAATAATAATAAATTGTATTTTTTATATGAAGGACATTATATTTTGCATTTGCTTAGCAAAATATTGCTATGGATTATTTTTGCTGTAAATAAATATTGAGGATGTAATGAATTACTTATTCTTAATATTTACAGATTATTTTTAAATAGGTTAAAGCACAAATAAGTGTAAAATTAACACCACACACTGTACTCTATTTATTAGCAAAAAATATATATTTTGTATTTGTATTTCTAGTTGTACATTTATTAATTTGACAATTTAATTTTCTCTTCTAATACAACTAAAATTCAATGACGTAGTAAGTTTTTAGTGTAATAATTTATTGTATTATAATATTATAAAAGATGAAAAATTGAAAAATTTTAGTCAGTGCTGTTGGTACCGGTTCTTTAAGGTATAATTTCTCTAGAAAAGTTTAGTGCATTTTATCATTTATAGAGATAAACCTATCAAAATAAATTTTAACATATCAAACTTATATCATAATTACAAGAGTGTATAATATTTTTGCTACAGGCGTATATTTGTATTTTCTCGACCATGAATATTAAAATAATGCATGGTGGAGAAAATACAACTTATTCTTTTTCTGAAAAACTAACAGCAATTGTTAATTACTTTTATATAAGGATTTATGTTCCCGAATTTACATATCGGTCGGACAAATAAAAAGCTGTCGGCATAAAGACTAGAAAATGTATCCTGATGATATATTTTTATTGTAAAAAGAATAAGTTATCTTCTATTTCAAAGACCGTACATCTAAATAGATGCCTTACTTCTACAGCATCAACCCTCTACTATTAAACGTGGAGTGACCAACTTAGGGCATAACGAGCTCCGACATTCCATCTGTGCGTGATCCGTTCCAATTACACGACTTATAATAAGCCTGGGTAATTTACAAAATGACATTCCGACCGATACGTGTCATTAATATCATTTGTGGACGGAATTATGGGGTGGATAGCCCGGGGACCGCGTCTAATGATCTAGAGATGACATACCGGGATGGCTGGCGTACGAGCTGGTTGTTCTTAAATACTGATAATTGTCGTTGAGGGAGGAGGAGTTAGTGTATTGTAATTATGTGCAATATGTAGTTTATGTATAAACCCACTAGGTAGGTACATTATTACCGCCACTGTGGCCCAGTGGTTGACGGGTCAGAAATTTTCTGCTCGATGGTTTCTAAGTCTGACTGGCGAGCTACTACCATCTTACCAAAACCTGCCGTCATAAGCTGTTACCGCCATAGGAGATAAGATAGTCAGTCCCTCTGTAGTTTAGGAATCCGGGAGTGGATCTCTTTCATCTTTGGCCAAGGTCAAGACTTAGATGTTTAGATTTTTATAAATCAAAGCTTTACGAGCGAACGCCCGATTAAAGTAGAGCTACACCTTATGGAAGATCGCAACGATATAATACTACTTTGTTACTACGAAGTAGAATTATTTCGCTGCGATCTTTTGACGGATTTGTCTTTTGTGACGGATCTGTGTTTTATATTTGATCCACATGATTATTATTAGATCCCTTTAATGATATTGACATAAAAAATAGATACAAAGTTTTCATATTGTCAAAAGTTCTTTAAAAGCTACCATTACTCAGACTAATTGTGTCACTATTAATATTTTATCCGAACCGCTCACATTAATATACATATTTCTCGTGGTATGTATTAATATACACATGGCAAGTAGCCAAATATATGATTAATCTCCGGATTCATGATATATAGCTACTTCCAAATCATGTATTTATAGAATCACATTAATATTGGATGGTTATAATTTTCATTATAAAGAATTGCCCTTACCAAGAACCTCAGCCATTCTGTAAGAAATATACCATCGTTATAGGCTGATCGTGATCATGGCCAGCCTAGGCAGATCGTCTAGTATGTACTAGAGTGCTTGTGTGATTGAAACCACTATAATATATGCAAGTTTTTTGAGTTGTAAGGGTGTCTAGCCCTGAAGGTCGTAGGCTATGGTGCTTGAACATTATTTGTATCTTTTTATCTATTTTAAGTCGAAGTGTTTCAGCGCGAGACAAGATTTTAGGAGATGAGGTGTGGGGGACCGCCTGTCCGTCACGCACTCTTCGCACTTCTCCTTTGTCGTGTCAGTAGATAAAATATAAACCACTTAATTAATGAACAGATTACAGTGTTTTTATCTAAACACACAAACAAAATAATAACATGGGGATGGGAAATGGGATTATTGGGAGATTAGTAGGAAGCATTGTGTTGGTAGCTTATGGTATACTTTCATTATCAGCTTTGACGACCTTACTCACTGTATGCTTAACTTCTTACGCGCTCTATTTGAGTAAAAAATGACAATAGTAAACAGGATTAGGAACTCCGTGTGATTATTAAATTTCACATCTTAGGTAACTACCTAAATAAATATTACAATAATATTATATTCAAAGAACATGTTTTTATGTAAATCTCTCCTTACGTAGTCATTAAAGGCGATATATATATACCTTAATAACTGATAGTAATAAGTGTTTGTACCTGCCAATTGTCAAAGGTAAATTGCAGCGGCAAACATTGGTCAAGCGATGTAATTTGCGTGCGTATGCGCCGCAAGGTAATTCCGCAACTGCAGCCTATTGGATAGTATTGGGGGGCGGTTCGGAATGGCTGTCGTAAGTACTTATTAGGTATGAAGTTTCTTGTATAAGGTGATGTAAAGTAGTGTAGAAGGTAAATATGTCGGAGGATAATATTAAAAATCACATTCCTAGCAAAATCTTCATATTTTGGCTATGATCAACGAGAAAGCATTTTTGGGCTGTAGAATTATAATTCTACGACTGTGAACAAATTTTTAAAGCAGAAACTAAACTAACCTAACCTAAAACTAGCTATGAAAAACCTAAGTATTACCTTAAAACTAACCTTTACCTACAAGGTAAAGGTAAACCTACTATTTTAGTAACTAATGGATTGTGATGAGGAATAATTTTGTTTATAATGAGAAATAATTTTAATTAAAAAGTATAATTATTTTTGCCGTTAAGATAAAGAAACTTGACATAAACATATTTTGAGTACTTAGTAAGATTTAAATTACTCCCAATTATTTTTCATATACGACCAATGCTTGTACCAAATCTCGTTTATTTACTCCATATAATATCCTTATTTTTAAAATTTTAGTCCACATCTAAATACTTACTTATAAAAATATATAAACTAGAAAAACTTTAACGTCCTGAGGCGGTGATCGAACCCGCGACCTTTCACAATCCGGGCGAATGCTTAACCATCTGAGTCCCTCTGTATTTGCGTTATAAGCGAACGACTCTACAATACCAAAATATTATATTTCAACTTTATATTTCTATTTATATTTTCTAGTTTAGATATTTTTATAAATATATTATATAAATAATTATAATTCTGTTAAAATAAAAATTAAGAACACCTGAATTATCTTTAAATGTATCAGTCCAATTTTGTAACCTCGTAAGTCTAATAAAGATATACACAGTAGGTAGTTTGATAATCATCCTTAATCTTTGCTTCAAAACAGCATAAATCGTGATTTTTCTTAACCCTAGAAAGATAGTCTGCGTAAATTTTAATTTCTCTCTTTTTCTAAATAGCACGAATCCATAGCTGTGCGTTTAGGACATCACATCTCACCAGTCGCTGGGAGCTGCCGTGTGGCGTACTTGTCGATAAGCTAATTCACCGATTTTGAAATATAACGGACGCGTGAGTAAAATTACGCATGAATATCTTTTAGGTGACTTTGATGATAATATGCTGTATGAAACTGATTTTTATAGAACTATATGTTCCTAATACAGTATATAAGATTTTTTTTTTTTAAACAAATAGTTGACAAACAAGCTGACGGCCCACCATGGTAATTGTTGCTTTTGTACTAAAAAAGGGCTGATTATTGTAGTAAAAAATAAGTTGTCGTATGAAAGAGTAGGTAAATGTTAAAGAATTTCGTTGATTTAGGTACAGAAGAAGTTTAAATTTCTTGTTTTTATTTTTAATAAATAAAGGAGTATAAGTAAATTATCTTTAATATTTATATGTGTAAATGAATAATCACATAAAATTTATTGAAATAAATTAATAAACCTCGACCTGCAGCTAATTAAAACACATGCGTCAGTTTTACGCATGAGTATCTTTTCCGTACTACACAATATGATTGTCTTTCTGTAGGGTTTAAAAGATTTTTTTTTTTTAAATACAAGCCTTTTTGATTAGCTGCATCTTTAGAATAACATTAACATAAGTAGCTAAAAAATATTTTTCACTGTCACAGTCGTAGTATAAAGGCCCATTTACACGATGCAAGTTTCTTGCCTCTAGCGTAGGTACAATTAAATTAAAGCAAGAAATGACTTGCATAGTCTAAACAACACATTATGCTATGCACGTCATCTCTTAAAAATGGGCCCTAAAAGCGGTTTCAGACTAGCGTTTTGTACGCGCGTATATGCTCGTTTTTGGAAGCACATGTAGGCGCGTATAGGCGCGCCTTTTGTCACACGCTTAACTCGTACGAGCGTTCACGCGCTTCTAAGCTCGCTTATGCGCGACGGCGAATAAATAACGCAAATAGTAATGTTTCTTCGTCAGAATCCATGTTTATACTGACACTACACCACTGCCGGTTCGAGCGAACGCCGAAATATGCCCGTTTACGCGAGTCCGGTTTTTTGAAGCGCGTAATGTAGCGCGCGTGTAAGAAGCGCGTATGCTGAAACGATCCTATACGCGCAGAAAAATACGCTAATCTGAAACCGCGCTAAGTCATCAGAAGAAACAAAGTGGCCGAGTGTTTTCAGAGCTATAGTCAACTCGTTTTGTATTGATAATGCAGAAAAATAATGTCACATATTATTACTTTTACCACAGAGGAAAAGGAGTTAATATTAAGGCCATGGGTGGCGTAACGCTCGAACCTGTCAGGATGAGGTGTGTCATCACCTGTAGTATGTAGGTACAGTCGACAAATTTAAATGTTTATCAGGGTGGAAATATCCGCATTTAGTCGTATAATAACGATACAATTTATTACGAAGAAACTTGTCAATTTTCAATCCTATCGGTCGTTTCATTGCAGTTACAATTCAGGTATTACTAAAAAGGTCGAAAAATATTGCATAAAGTTTACTTGTAAGCAATATAGAAAGAAAAATAGGAAGGAGGGGAAAAAAAATATTTATCTTGCCAAACAATTAGAGCCCATCGGCGCCCCTTGGCCCAACAGAAAACCAATTGTGTCTCGATTGTATGGGAACTTCACTAATAAATGTGGATCGAAAACTTAACATTGTAATTTAAACTTATTGGAAACTAAAAAGTAATTTGATGTTGCTCCATAACACCGCCATCTAGCGGTGAATAGCTAAAATATTTTAATGAAGAAGAAGTTCGTATTTTTATTATTTTTTAACAAAACTTGATACATGACTATGGATTAATTTCATGTTATTTTATTAAAATTTGAATATTTTGATTTACTACATTATTTTATTATAATTATGTTTTCTCCCGGGAAAGCGCCATCTAGTGTGGATATTCCATACTATACTAACGCGACTAGGCGTGAATGCTTTAGTGTCATTTTGGAGATTTTAATGTTCATTTGATCTTTCATTACTAGATGGCGCTTATATAAATAAACATTTTTAAGCGGCTATTGGAAATAAAAGCATTCATTCCGTGATTTTCGATCAAGGCGAACTGCGTTGTTATTAGAGGGGCTTGGTCTTTCCATTTTATATTTTATGGCAAATTAGTTGTACCCGGCATGCTTTGCAATGCCCTTAAAAAGAAAACTGTTTATAAAAACAAAAAAATAATAAAAGTTTCACGTCCTGAGGCAGGAATCGAAACCGCGACCTTTCGCTATCCGGGCGACTGCTCTGACCACTGAGCCACCCAGGACTTGGGATATCCCTGTGAAATTCTTCTAGTCTATCTTGTATTTGCGTTTATGAGCTAACGTCCACCCTACAATGTCGAAATATTCTATTTCAACATCCGAAACGAGTATTTTTACAAATACCGACGATTCGGTTAAGTTGGGGCAGCCTGCCTCAGGACGTGAGATTTTTCTAGTTTTATTCTATTTTAATTACTAAGTAATTTTTCAAACATTTATTATAATGTTAAAATCAAAAATTAAGAATATTTGAAAGCACTGCCCCAACTTAACCGAATCGTCGGTATTTGTAAAAATACTCGTTTCGGATGTTGAAATAGAATATTTCGACATTGTAGGGTGGACGTTAGCTCATAAACGCAAATACAAGATAGACTAGAAGAATTTCACAGGGATATCCCAAGTCGTGGGTGGCTCAGTGGTCAGAGCAATCGCCCGGATAGCGAAAGGTCGCAGGTTCGATTCCTGCCTCAGGACGTGAAATTTTTCTAGTTTTATTCTATTTTAATTACTAAGTAATTTTTCAAACATTTATTATAATGTTAAAATCAAAAATAATAAAAGTTTTTATAATCCAGGAACCGTTCCGAGCATCTCCAGAAAACCCTACCAAAGTTTCATTTACATTGAAACATTGATGTAAAATCAATCAAACAAAAATAGGTAGGTACATTAGAGATAGTGAAAAATAAGACACGAACCTACCAAAAGCCACAAAGTTTGTTTCTATTTTTAACTTTGGTTCTTCAAATATTTATCTGGTTGAGCGTGAAGGGTATCGAATGCACCAATTGCGATAATGTTAAATAATATTAAAATAAAATCCTCATCAGATTTTCTAAGCTATTGTATCGCCACTATTCAATTCTAACATAAATATTATAGAGTACCTACAAATGGGATTTGAACATCATCTAACTTCAAATAAAACGGAAATTGACGGCGACTAACTTTTAACGAGTAAGCGGACGCTTTTCCAATTTTTGTAGGAAGTATGCAATGTAGTAGGTACGCTTCTAATGCCATTGTTACAATGAGTTCAAAGAAGTTATTATTGAAAAGCCACTTCATCATTTAGGTCATAGAGTTGTTAGACAAGTAATTAATATTCTTAATTTAAAAGTTAGATGAACTAGAAAAAATTACTCCCTGGGGCGGGGACGGAATCAGCGACCTTTCACAATCCTGATGACTGCTCCAACTATCTGACCTACCCAGGACTTGGGATTTCCCTCTGACTTATTCTAATCTATTTGTATTTCCGTTGCAAGCTAAACGTCTACACCCACAATTTCAAACTATCAACATGATTTTTTTTGATATTTTTCGGAACAAAAAAAATAAATATTAAAAAAAACATACCAACCGAATGAAGAACCTCCTAGTTTTTGAAGTCGGTTAATAATATCTATTTCGAATAGACTGCGAATTAGTCAAATTGAAAATAAAGGAATTTTTCAAATTGAAAATATTAAAGTTCATAATTATCCGAAACTACCTATCTACTATCAGGCGAAAGACTGTTGTGCATAGGCCTCCCGCAAAGATCTCCAAGGCGATCGGTCGTGCGCTGCCCGCATCCATCGGCTTCCCGCGACCCTATTAAACCAGAAATAACTCGAGGCTTGACCATTTACTTAGTCTCTTGATTTTCAGATGGCGTGAGTCCCAAGCTTGTTTTATATTATGTCATCATCATCATCACCAGCCTATGTACGTCCCACTGCTGGGCATAGGCCTTCCTACATGGGAGAAACACATGAGGAGTTTGGGCCATAACACCACCACGCTGGCCCAATGCGGGTTGGTGGGTTAAAGCGGTTGTAGTAACAACCGGGACCAACGGCTTAACGTGCCTTCCGAAGCACGGAGGAGCTCGAAGATTATAAATTTTGGTTGACCCATCCCAGGGTCGACTCAAACCAGAGCGCTCAAACCAATACGCCACCAAGCTCCTCATTTATAATATGTGCCAAGGTTCATTGACCGTCTATAGTAAGCTAAGTATATAACTATATGGGCCACCGCTATATCATCAGGCGGGCCGTACGCTTGCTTGCCTTGTTTGTCATGTAAAAAAAAAACTGAATAATAATATCGTAAGCCTTTCCACGCCAAGCATTCTGAAAAAACCGGTATGTTCAACTCATCGAACCGTGAGGGAATGCTACTCCTCATTTACTTGCGGCTCGATTAGAAAACATCAGCACATCCGATCGATAGGACTAAGCTCTCAGACCACAGCATGAGTTTGAGGGGAAATTTCATGGCCTATGCCCAGCATTGGGCGTCTATCGGCGGAAATGATGATGATAAATTGAACCTACAAATATTTAATAATATAATATAGGTAGACCAATAGTTATCCTACCTACCTTCCAACCTATAAGTATAACCTACCTATAAGTTTATTCCTATCATGTAATAGCCTTTTTAATGTGCGCGATGAAAAATGTATACACAATAATAAGATAATCCTAATATATCCATCTATGTTCTTTTAAAAATAAGATTACCGTTGTAAGTTTCACGATGAGCTGTTTAAAGGAACAATCAGAAGGAAATATGGCAACAATGCAAGGTAAGAACTTTATAGCGCAGACCACTTTCACCGGATTGTTTCGAGTGTTACATAAACGGGAATAAGTTCTGTAGAAAGAATAATATTGTTCAGACTTGTTTCTTAGTGCGCTGAATAACTTTTTACTGTTTTATTTTGCGTTTCAAAGGCAACTGCGGGGACTTAGAGCGAATAGTAATGCTTATAAAGAGGACAATCCTGCTGTATTTTTTCTTATCTTTTCTATTATTAAATAAGACAATCGATTTGGATACAATGTTCAAAAGATTATTCAAATTCCTACGAGTATTATGTAATCTGTGAAGTACTCACAAACCAGATAAAATAGGTATTGCAGGTGCGTTGTCATCCTGATCCCTTAGGATGAGGCCTAACAGCAAATGCCCTCCATGACCAGTAATTACACTGGCTACCTTTTACTTCAATCCGAAACACAGCACACTGCTTTGCGGCTAAAATAAGAAAGGCGGTAATACCTACCCTGACGACCCTACACATGGGCCTAACACCTAGTAAACTAGATTTGTTTTTAATTTATTTTAAAGTAGATAGACGACACTTGCTCTTGACGCGGTAATATCTTGTAATCAGCACGTAGCTCTTTAAATAAATATTCTTAACAACAAGTTTGAAGGAATTTCAAAACATAGGTTTTCAACTTTTGTTCTTTTGTTTGAAGGTAACAGTTCGCTGTGTTTCGGATTGAAGGGAAAGGTAGCCAGTGTAATTACTCGACATGAAAGTCATTTCAGCTTAGGCCCCAGGATGACAACGCAACTGTAATATAAAGTGGGTATTGCCTTGTTATTGCAGGTGTCTATAGGCGGCGGATACAACTTACCACAAGGTGAGCCGTCAGCTTGTTTGTCATCTAGTTGTATAAAATTGTATAAAAAACATTCCTTCGCTATTGTATAACCCAGCTATACAATCACGCTCACATCCCTAAATATGTCACAACATTGGAAATAAAAAGACGTTTATCTGTTTCAATATCGCATGAATAGCTAATATTTTTTTACAACACACCCAAGCAACTGAACCCAGTCTTCCATATAAGGATGAAATATTTTTCTTTGACTTGCGAACTGAATAAATCCTAAAAATATACCAACTCTTAAGTGTTGGTACTCGAAAAATACGCTCTCGATATGGGCTTTGGTGAAAGTCCGACTTCTGTAATTGACAAAGCTATAAAACGGGAGCACGCTGCGATCACTCACGATCACCTTATAACAACTCGGTGCTTGAGGACTTGAAAAACAAAAGAAGCTTTTGAGGAAAGAAATATTTTATTTTGATGTATAAAAACATAATAAGTAAATGCTCTATATAAAAAATAACAGTATTGTCTTACATTTTCGCGAGCACTACACATTTGAAATAATACCAATTTACTGGATTTATCTCGCGTTTAATTAGATGTTACATTATTATTAAACACCCGACGACGTTTCGATTACTTCACAGCGATCGTGGTCACGGGAAGACTGAAGATGTTAAATGTTTTTGATAAGTTTTCAGTTAACTACCGTCACTTTGTGTTACGCTCATGGTGTCAGTTTTTTGGGCAGTGTGAGGACGGGCTTGGGACTTTATTATCGCATGATAGGATCCCAAGCTGGTGGTACACTCCAACTATCTTTTCTATTGAAAGTAACATTCAAGAAATGAAACGGTGTTCTTTGGCGAGGATCTGGGGCTTATCAAGTCTCATGTAGTGGTTGGGTCCGTCAAGAGCTTGTTCACACACTGTCGCGAGTTAAATCCGGTAAATTCGTTTTATTTTAAAAAATCATAAATAAAAAAAACAAATATTTATTTACCATTAAATACACTGTTACGAATCAACATAAGCTTACATTAAAAATTACATCTAAGCTCGTAAACAAATAACATTGCATTGCATCATCCGCTACAGAATTAGGTGAAGAGACTGTATTTCAGTATCCGGTGCCTCTATCCTCCAAGAGACGAGTAAAAGTTAAATTGCAATTCATACTGAGTTGAAAATAATAAATTTTATTATTTTCAACTCATTCTTCATCATCATCATCAGCTTCATCGTCGTCATCTTCATCAGGCATCATTGTAGTGTTGTTGAAAATAGTTTTGATTATTGCTTTGAGACCCTTCCTAGCTCCTTGCCGGAGTAAAGTCAGTTTGAACTGCATGAGCACTATCAAGTATGTCGACATAAAAGAGATGTTCTGAAATAGTACACGAATCTTTGTAATTTACATATAATAATGTAATGACGTCAGAGGTCATTAGAGGCAGTTCAAGTCTTGATGTTTTGATGTTGATTTTGAAAGCACCTTTTGTCGTGGACCCGTGGTATCCCCAATAAATTTAGCTTCGCTGGTTTATTAACGGTCAATCCCAATATACTATCCACAGAGACTTACTTAAGTTTTGTTACCGAGCAATTTTTCTAAAAATAGCAGAAGTTGCTTGGCTATTAAGCCATGGCAGGCCTATCTATCTTTGTGTGTATATTGGGACCAGCCGATGTTGGTCCAGGTTTATCTACCAATCCAAAGTCTAGTAATTTTAGACGAAAAATTACTAGACTAGAAAATAGACCTTTCACAATCCACTTGAGTTCTCTAACCACTGAGTTACCGAGAACTTTAAGAAAGCTATAAATTTCTTATAACCTTTATCCTTTTACATTGAAAGCGGGTGAATGTCCAAATTATTATATCCCAACGCCTGAACGAGTGTTTGTTAAATAAGAAGTATCGAAGCTCGAAGCGAGAGGAGCTCGGTTGTGTAGTGGTTTGAGCTTTCTGGTTTCGATTACGGAAACAAAGCAACTTCCGACATGGTCGATTCCGGATGGATCAACTAAAATTTGTTGACTCGAGCTCCTTCGTGCTTCGGAAGGCACGTTAAGCCGTTGGTCCCGGTTGTTACAGAAACTATTTCAACCCACCAACCCGCATTGGGCCAGCGTGGTGGTGTTATATGGCCCAACCTGCTCATCCACGTAGGGTTGTGTAGAAAAATGTTAAAAACCGCGTTATGTTTTAGGAGTTCTAAATTTAAAAGTCCAAAATCTTGAGAAATAAAATGCAACTAATACCAGTACCATGTTGTTGGGCCATGAATCCATAACACTATGTATAATAAAATGGATGGCTACTTTTCTCATTGGAATTGTTTGTCACTGGGCAAAAACCTTTATAGATCTTTGATAGTGAAGTTTGGAAGGTTTTTGTTTTGGAATCCAATCATCTTTTACGACTTGTTTGTCTCGGTCTCATCATTCTCTATTTTCTCATTAGTGAATATAAGACGGGCTTATTTTCTTATTATATCAAATAAAGTTTTAGTTATTTTATTACGTTAAACTTTTATAACTTCAAGTTATTTGATGCAATAATTTCTAAGGCTCTTTTTAAGTTTGGAAATGATCAAAAGTATTCGCTACTGAAATCATGTATGTCTCATAATCTCTAAGAGCTCTGAGCTTTTCAGCGAGATAAAATAGGCTATATAAAAATAAAATTTTGAGAACTCATATTATTGCCTATCATTTCTTTATTTTGGATAAGAATCACAAACTGTCTTATGTGATTGCTGATCCGAATTTTCAGTTTGATATCTTTTGTGTTGTAACTTTTAGTTTTTTTTTAACTTACAGCAGCAAACAGCTCCCTGTTGATGTTGGTGAAGCCATCAAGGTTCATGATTGGAGGGTTTTTGGCGATGGCGACGAGAAACATCTCCACTTCACGCTGGGTACTTCTGTCGATGGAGCACAGGTTTACATTTAGAAGACGCACTTGAAACTCGAAGCCAACCTGTAAGTGGTATATTAGAAACTATGATAAAGACTTCTTGAATCAACATGAGATATATTACTAGGTGGTAGACACATATGTAGGGTCGCCTGGGTAGGTACCACCGCCTTTCTTATTTCAGCCGTGAAACAGTTCGCTGTGTTTCGGATTGAAGGGAAAGGTAGCCAGTGTAATTACTGGGTGTTTCATCTTAGCCTCAGGATGACAACGCACCTGCAATACCAAGTGATTTTTTCCTTGCTATTGCAGGTGTCTATAGGCGGCGGTAACCGCTTACCGCCAGGTGGGCCGTCAGCTTGTTTGTCATCTAGTTTTATAAAAAAAGGCCTTTTTTATGAATCGTCATATAGTAAAAAGATTTTGCGTTGTTTTTACGTTTGAATACATATTACATACCTTTCTCGTAGCATGGTAAGCTTCATTGCATATTATGAAGAGAAGGGTCATACAGTACCCCACGATGACGAAGAGCCCCATCTCCTTGTAACTGAGCCCCCTCTCCAGGATCTCAGAGAGCACTCCATACAGAGATATTGTGGTGGTGAAGAATATTACCATGCAGTAGATGCCGTACATGTTGGAGTATGCTCTGCCTGCGGACATATTGTAAAATTTACACGGACCGTAAGAGAACCCTCTCAAGGTTATTTCAAGGTCCAAAGTTCGTTCCAGTAGACGCAATAATAAATGCTAAATATGCTTATTCGAAATTGGTTATAAGTGGTAGTTTTATTTTAGTAAGCAGTTTTATGGAGTTGTTTTCTGTTTTCAGAAACAATAGAAAGTGGACCACCGACTCCAAAAAATATATGTTTATGGGATAAGCATCTGATAAGACTATTTTTTTTTGTTTTTTTTTGTATATTATCAAACTACGGAGATAGCTACTTACCTACATTGTTTATGTAGGTAAGTAGCTATCTCCGTAGTTTGATTATTTTATAATATTTTAAAACAAATATTTACTTGTTTTGTAAAACTAAGTAAACATGTCTTTTGTTTTTTTTATAATTCTTAAAAATTCTTAAAAATCCCCCGATAGTAGGTAAGTGTTAAGGTTGTGGCGGCAGACTTAGGTGATTAGGTAAGATGATGTTAGCTAGCCAGGTGAACTTAGAAAAGTCCAACCACCAACCAAACCGAGCAGCAAAATTCTGTACGCACGGGAATTGAACCCCAGACATATAGATCTGAAGTACCTGATCTCAATGACTTGACCACAAAGGCGGTGCTTTTAATTTTTAGAACATTAATTTTTATCTACAATGTTATTAGTAACTTTAACAAGTCAACTTTAGCTCAGGGCGGAGCTGGAGTGTTAATTAATCATGTTTTATGCTACAATACGCCTTCTTATCTAGTCGTGTCAATATAATTACTTTCAGTATTACACGCCAAAGCTATAGATGTGAGTAAAGAATAATCAATAGCATGAAACATGGGTCATCCTCAGTCTCTTAATACGCTAGAACCTTGTAATCAAACATAATTGTATTATTTTCACTCAAACCAAAAATATGGTTTGAGCTATCAACACCGCAGACCGTGCTGACATGTTCAGGCCACTTTGATTGATTGCGGTCAACCAGTTCGGCAGTTGTCAATTAGTTAATAACAGTCGATTATAGCGAAATCCCACCTGACATTCGGAAACAGCTATAGATCTGCAATTAATTCAATTATGTGACGAATTTAATGAATATTACAAGAAGGACAAACAGTCCTTTAATTGGAGTGAAAGATGCAAAGGCTTAAAATTAGCAAAAGGTCGAAGACCAAATGTTTTCCCAGGGAATACAAGTATATGAGGTTTTTCGTAAGCTGTACACCTAGCACGAACATTTCGACATTTCGAATCATATCGTTCGCGCAAGCTTGAAATTTCAAACAAAATTCAGACAAAAGCTAACTTAACTACTCGATACGATGGCGATTCGAAATTTAAAAGGGTAGGTACGTTCTAGAGATACTGATCTGACCAAATTGAAATTTCTACATGTTTTGTGACGCTCTCACCTTGTAGAAGTTATAGGTATATTGCCGTTGGTGATGGTTGTCTAAGGTAGGTGCTCTGAATTATTAAATCATTTACCAGATCAATACCAACATTTTTAAATTTCGAATCGTAATCGTTCACGCACGCTTGAAATTTCCAACAAAAGCCAGACAAAATCTAGCGTAATTACTCGATAGGACGGTGATTCGAAATTTAAAAGTGTTCATGCTAGAGGTACAAGAATTAGTATTCTGAAAAATTGCACTTTATCTCGTAGTTGTCCACTCCGTATATTTTTGGGTATTTTTTTCATTTACAATACTTTTTATGTACTTTAAAAGTAGCATTCTTAAACAATGCTATTTTTATCAATGTGTTCCGTTAAATAAGCAGTATTAATACCTTTGTAACGTATAAAACTAAATGTTAACAAAGTAAAATTTTAATATGCTTCTATCCATTAACATTGCTGTCTCTGACAATATTGAAACTCGCAACATGACGACACACGACAATCAATATTTATTAGACGCGACAGGAACATTGTAATCCGCCATAACATGTTCCCCGATGTTCCTGTGCGTCGTTCAATATCAGCCATAAAACTTAGGGCCATTCTCGACACCTGCCGCAAAATATACAGATAGCGAATTTCGACAACCTGCAAACCATTTGTTATTTCGCGTGAAACTAGTTTACCTTTGGTGATATTGTTAAAACAAATTCGAATATCTTCGTATTCAGATGATTCACATGAGAAAATGGTGTATACAGTTATAGAGTGAAGGGGTTCGATAATGTCAGTTAAATATTTTAATACAACTAGAGTGACAAGCCAAGCATTTTGCAAAAACGCAAGTTTATTTCATACTGACATTTACATCAACTGACCGCGATGATACTGACTTACTGAAGTTTTCAAAACTAAATTCAGAATTAAAAATATTTCGGGGGAAAATTAAACTTTTACTTCCCATCTTTCCCCGAATTTGATTTCGAGGAAAGATTGGGGGAAACCATTCGCGGGAGCTTGGGAATAAACCATGCGAACGGTTCGCATGATCTGAGTGGTTACCGTAGCCTAATATAGTATAGAGACGTACGTAGCACCTTGAGCTCTACTAATGCGCTGCCTACCCTATAGAGATCAAGAAAAAGTTTTACTTATAACTGATGCAAAGGAGACTAGTGATCCTTCTCCTTTTTTTTGTTTTTTTTTTTGTTAGGCTGAGGAGAAGCTCTTCCAGCCTATCCTCCTCTCCCTTGGGGGAAGAGGGGAGTGTATGGGGCTCTCACCCACTAAACCCCTCAGCAATGCACCTCGTTATCTGCTTCCTACCGACGTAACGGGTTGGTCCGAAAACATTCACCGTCGTCGGCAGGGCAGTTGACCGATGTCGGTCCCGTCTTGGAGGGAGGCTGTAAAGCAAATCCGACTTTCTTCTTTAAAGTCGGCGTGCCGATGCATTGGCACGCCAACTGGGCTGTTATAGCCAGGCAACGGCCCCCAACCGTGCCCAGAGCCCAAAGATGATTTGACGGCGTTTGTAGGCGCCCAAATTGCGTCCGACTTCGCCGCGGATGGCGGAAGTGGCGGCTGCTTCCCGTACCCGTTCCGCCTCCTCCTTCGTAGTTATAACATTCTTGCAAAAAGCGAGTCACGACCTATCGCTCTCGACCATGTTTAAGACGACGGTCGGGAGAGACAAGTAGTCCCAATCACCGCGGTAAACGCCCGCCTCTCATCCGCCCACGCATAGTCATCCTTCTACTAGCGTAACTCTTTCTCACTAAGCTTACCCACTCACCGCATGTACAACACGATATAGTAGTGTTATTTAACTGTGATCTTCTATGAGGTGCTACTTCACTTTTCTCTCAAAACTCTATGAAACTGAGCGTCCTCGATGGATAGATAGGTTTATTCATGGTAGACTCGCCTTTTACGTTCAACTTATAATGACAAAGGAAGTATTTGTTGTCGTGATTGTGTACCTACTGTTTAAAAAATTCATATAAATGGTCATTTTTTTCCAAACTTTATCAAAAATGTTAATGTTATTAGATTGCTGACATCAATTAAAACAACTGTTATTGTGAAAACTATGAATAAAAACATACGTTTGTTATTAATTTTGTCGGTATGCCGATTCCTTTCTTAGAACCATAGGAACATATGACGTCTCCTGTTCCGTATATTTTTTATGGAGCGTTTTTGGAAGATGCGCCGTTACACATCAAACATAATATCTTAGACATACTTTTTCTTTTGCAATATTATGAGTTTATATATTTAAAAAAAGATGTTGTCAACTACAATACTATATCAGTCTGTCCTACTTTCTATTTAATTCAGCTTTACCTTAGATTAAATCGCGGGAATTTAATCTAGAAAAGACTACAAAACCGAAATTATTTTGTGATAATAGAAATAGGAGAAGTTTTTTACTGGAAACTTCATGGTGTGTCCAGAAAATTTCATTACAAGCAGTTTATGAATGTCTAATTTTACAGCGGCTTATATTTTGTGAAATATGGGTGGAAATACGATAAATATTTTACTCAACTGAACGTGCGATTTTGGTTACAAGGTCATAATTAATTTTACGTTTGTGGACCCATATTACTCGGAGAAAGTGTTTCAGTTTTACGCTCTAAAGACCCTTACAATTTGTCAACTGAGTTTAATTTCATTATGCATAGGTTTATTTATGAGTTATTTTATAATTAGGTTGAGCGTCAGATACTCCCTTTGTTGTCTTTGGGACGAAATTATAATGAGGTAGATAAGTATTACACATTCTTATTTATAAAATGTTTTTAATCTTACAGTGGGTACGCTATTATGGGTAAAGTAACTGTAAAGTAATATTTATTAATTGAAGTAAACCCCATAGTTCGATTCCTCAGTCTAGTCCACCACTGTGGACTAGTGTTTTAGACCGATAGGTGGTCTAAAACAGATCTGGAGGTCCGGGGTTCAGTACTTCGATGGAAGAAAATTTTTTGCATCGGTTTGGTTCGTAGCAGGGTTTTATTTAAGTCCGCCTCGCTAGCTACCACCATCTTAACTAAGTCGACATAACAATAACGATAACAGCATTGTTTCGTCAGTTACCGATTATAAATGTTTCAAAAAAAAAATCTTTTTAATAATAAATTAAAAAGAAAAATATATGTTCCAAATAAATTTAACAAAAAAAAAAGCCTCTGTGGTTGAGGAATCCGGGTGGAGCTTGCTTCCATCTTCGTCCATAGCACCATATCATCACTTACCATTAGGGGAGAATATGGCCAATTGATAAATTGGTGTCAGAAACTGTATGAGTACGATTTAAAAATGCGAAAATACTTGACGAATTTAGTGAAGGCTTTCTTTATTACTTTTTGTTGAGTTTTATTCCAATAGCTCAACAAAAACGAATAGAGAAAGCATTCCCCAAATTAATTATTCATATAAGCTTGATATATGAGATTGGACGCGGAACAAAGGTCAATTGTTTGAACATTAAAAAACCTTTTTAATTTCGGAGAGGAATCAATTTTCAGACCTACTTTCTGCTGGCTAAGCGACGGCCGTGTGTGGTGGGGTTCATCCAGCGCTACTAAAACGGCACTGAGAGTTGTTATGGCGGCAGACTTAGGTAAGATGGTGGTAGATAGCCAGGCGGACTTAGAAAATCGTACCCCGGACCTCTAGATCTGAGGTAGGTAGTCTCAACCACTAGACCACAGAGGCGGTTAAATGGCGGCTCATAGTGGACTCGCATTTTACTTTCAACTTATGGGACTAACCACTAAAACGACATTGAGAGTACTATTCTTAATTTTTAACCGACTTCAAAAACGAGGAGGTTCTCAATTCGGCCGGTATGTTTTTTTTTTTTTTTTTTTTTTTTTTCTATGTATGTACACCGATTACGCCGAGATTACTGATCCGATTTACGTGATTCTTTTTTTGTTCGATGCGGAATAGCTGCCATTTGGTCCCATAAAATTTTTTTCAAAAACAGTTGGGTACTTTGGTTTTAAATTTAAAAAAACTTAAATTATGAAGTCGTCTACATATGCGAAATTGCGAAGTTTTGCTTTTCAAATGACTTTTTAGTGAAACGATACGATAGTAGGAAACAATATAAGTTTACGATCACCCATCTAGCTTCGACCGTAGAAAGTTACCACTAAAAATTGTGAAAAAAAAATTTTAAACAAAAATTAAAACCGACTTCAAAAAACTGAAAAGGATAAAATAATTAAATTTAAGTAGGTATTCATCCCCTAGAAACATATTTTTAGAGTTGGTGCTAAGTGGTTTCCAAAAACAATAGAAAGTGAAGCACCGACTCCAAAAATATGTTTCTAGGGGATGAATACCTACTTAAATTTAATTATTTTATCCTTTTCAGTTTTTTGAAGTCGGTTTTAATTTTTGTTTAAAATTTTTGATTTAACATTATTATAAATGTTTGATAAATTATTTAGTAATAAAAATATATCTCAACTAGAACTAAGAATACTCTCTAAAACTCCCCGTTAGCTCCACTGCGCCCGTCACAGGGCTACCCTGGACATTGCTGAGGCACTCTTTCAGGCTACCCGGCGTCAAGGCCAGGTTGGTGAAAACCTCTGCGTAACATTGAAATACCTCTGGTTTTAAATATAAAGTCTTCATATTCTAACCAAGTTGCTGCATCATGTGGGACAAGTCGACCCACAGCTGGCGGTACTGAGCCAGCTTTAGCGCGGGGTGCTCAGCCTTCAGTGCCTTGTGGAGATTCATTGCGAGACCTTTCGAAGCGGTGCCAAATGCGTTGCAATTTATATACCTGGGAGAAATAGATAGTACCTTTGAAAAGTAATGCCACTGAAGATATACTTACTGGGGCCTTACCACCATCTTTATAAAAGCGATTGACATTCCGTTCGGTTCAGTATTGGTTCCTAAACTGCATCGCTGTCATAGTCGTAGACAGCGTCGTAGTACGAATTAACGATTCTACTCAGTTTAGGTCCTAAACTGGATCGCGAAAAAAGATGGCGGTACGGGTGCTTATGTTTTTGTTGAAGAAAATTAAATTGGTCCTAATATTGCAATTTTGAATAGATAAATAAATGATAAAGTACAAATTTTCTAATATAGCATTTTTAAAACCAAAAAAATACACTACACTTAAATTTGAAAAAATAATGGAAACGATTCCCAAATGAAGATTTATTATTACATAGTTTTACTTAATAGATATTAAAAATTCTAATAATTTCAAAGAGTGATTTTCATATTCATTCATTCTCTTTACTATATTATTTCCTTTCTACTACTATTATTTCACTTTTTCTAATGTTAGTGTTCCTCATGTATTTCTTTCTAATGATTAAATAAATACATAGCTAGGTATTGATTAGAATCCCACAAATCCACAGCGGGAGGGCACTGGTGACCTGTAATACAGGCGTTGTAACACCTACATCAGGCACCAGTCTCTCACAATGTCACGGCGGTGGTTTATATCAAATTGTACCATAGCATAGTAATTACATCTAAACTATACCAATGTATAGTTTAGATGTAATTACTATGCTCTTCACAATTGAAGAGAAAAAAAAAAGTGCTAGTTCACAGATCTTATTAGATTCCATTTCCATTGCACTTTGTGACATCACATCAAGTCTACGTACCAGGTAATTCGAATGAAGTAAGGTCTCACAAGGTAGCCTGTTACGTTTGACGTGATTGACAATAGTAATAAACAAAAAAATAACACTTAACTAACCACAATGAGCAGAACGAATCCAACATGGCGATGATGTGGTAATAAGCGAAGGAATGCCACAACTCAAAATCGTCCTGGAGGTAGTGCTGTGATAAGACCACCGCGAAGCTCAGACCCCAGGAGAACACGCAAAGACCCCACGTTAAGATGTATAGGTTTGGAAACACTATGGGCGTGCCTGTGATCTTCAAGTACTTTAGCTGCAATAAAAGGCGTTTAGTTTGAATACGGGAGAGTGGGGTGATTACCAACGTGAGGTAAATATTTTTATTTTTATTTTATACAACTAGCTGACAAACAAGCTGACGGCCCACCTGATGGTAAGCGGTTACCGCCGCCTATAGACACCTGCAATAACAAGGAAAAGCACTTGATATTGCAGGTGCGTTGTCATCCTGAGGCCTAAGAGGAAATTCCATCCACGCCCATTAATTACAGCCAATCTTTCCCTTCAATCCGAAACACAGCGAACTGTTTCACGGCTGAAATAAGAAAGGCGGTGGTACCT
Organism: Nymphula nitidulata; assembly: GCA_947347705.1. Taxonomy (NCBI): domain Eukaryota; kingdom Metazoa; phylum Arthropoda; class Insecta; order Lepidoptera; family Crambidae; genus Nymphula; species Nymphula nitidulata. The sequence goes on from OX374629.1 coordinate 15,876,053, forward strand.
ACCCAGACGACTCTACATACGGGCCTACCACCTAGTAAATCCAAACGAGTTTGCTTAATGTCATGATGGAAAAGGGTAAAAATTCCACACTCCGTGCCTGCAACTAAACATGAGTCTCCCTCTCAGCCACTAGATAGTTATTAAGTTTAACCGCCTCTGTGATCTACTGGTTGAGACCACTTAATACAGATTTGGAGATCCGGAGTTCGATTCCCGTGGGGACAGAAATTTTCTGCTCGGTTTAGTTGGTGGTAGTATTTTTCTAAGTCCGCCTGGCTAGCTACCACCGTCTTGCCTAAGTCTGCCGCCATAACAATAATGTTAACAGCATTGTTGTGTTCCGGCAGTTGGAGGTAAGGTAGCCAATTGCTTTGAGGTTATACTCGGGTGTAGCTCGCTTCTATCTTCGGTGTAATCATCACTTATCATCAAGTGAGGCCAAGAGCCACCCCGTTAAGGAAAAAAGTAACCTTTTCTCTATATAGTCACGAGCAATAACATGTACCCACTTTTGGCATTTCAGCATCTTTATTACTTTTGCAATAAGAGTCACAAACTGTCAAAACATATTAACGCTCGACACTGTACACGGCTTGGTTCAATAACACCCCACGTGTGGAATTGTCCTACTCTCCCATGATGTTTGAAAATTATTGCAAAATTAAATAATGTATTCTTAATTTTATTTTAACATCATACATTTTATGAAACCTTATTCTTTTATTTTCCTCATTAAATGTTCTTTAACTAAAAGAAAGGTTCAAAATCGAAACAAACCTCATGGTTTTTCCGTGTTTCATTTTCACCCGACTGCGCTAGAAAGAGGGAAGATGTTTTTCGAGTATATGTATCTATGTGGGTTTATAATAATATGTCTGTTCCATTGTGACCTCCGTGGCTTGAGCGATTTTAAATTCTTAGAAATCCAAATCGGCCGAATTTTGATTACCTACATCTTTAAATTCTTTATTACAGTCAGATCGGTTACTTAATTTAGAGTTTAATCGAATTTTATTATTTCTGTATGGAAATTCTACTAAGTAATATTTAGAAAACTGTTATAACTATATTGTCATTCAAATAAATTATTCATACCTATATTTTCATTCAAATAAATTATTGTAAAATTCTGATCCGTTAAGAATACACCACCCCTTCGAATTTTCCCGAACAAAATTGAAAGGAACATCGTGCAGTTACAAAAATGTTGGGATTACCTGATACTGGGTCCACATGTTCTTAAATATCGCCACCTGCGGCCCGTGCCGCCAAGACGCAACAGGTAGAAGGAAATGCGGTATCAGAATGCTTAGGAATATTATGTTGTAGATTATTTCATCGAAGCGCTTATTGGTGTTCTGCTGAAAGTTTGTTAGACGTTCTTTCCCCACTAGAAATTAATAACGACGTTATTCGTTAATACAATAATGATCCATATTAATATTATTATAAAAACAAAAGTATTGTCTGTTACGTTTCCACTCACTAAGGCGCAGCCGGCCACGGCAGCCGGCATGGATGACATTAAATAGGTACGCCATTAAAAATTTTGTCGACAATTATCGATAATAATCCGCTTTATTGTGTAAATTTAAACTATGTGAAGTTAATAGAAATTTAATAGGTGAAATATGTTTATTCGCTTTAAGTAATACGCTAATATATAGCCATCTGTTCATAAATCTTTTGTTATTTCGCTGAGAGGTAGCTGTACCAGCCTATTTCCCAACTCCCGGGATCTGTTCATAAATCTACCCAGAGGCTTCGGTTATTGACTCAATGGATGCTTTAAGAGTGCCTTGATCAAACAAGAGCATTTTATTTACTCATACATTTTGTTTTATCACATTTTAATAACAGACAGACGATTATAAGAACATTAAAGTTCAAATTTTTTATAGGTACAGTCGACAGCACATCAAGCGTAACAGTTTGACCTTGAGATCGCCCTTACTGCGTTCGTAATAGAGGCGGCTTTTGTAGTGCAACTGTTACACTTCTGTACAATATGCCACCACGTCGTTATGTCTAAAAATTAGTTTATACAGTTAACCACTCTGGAAGCAATATAAAGGAAGAACACATTATTAATGATCCTTACTTAGCAAACAGCTCACCGGATTCACGGACCCTTTAATTAATCACGTTTAATTGGTATTATGGTTTATAACAAACATATGGATCTTTACTAATCACTTTATCAATACAATAAGATTAGCCGTATCGTTTTCATCTTGTGAATATTCGTAGCTTTGGTTCGTTTTACGTAACGAGCATGTCATTAGGATATTATTCCTACTATTGATAATGATTGTCTCTTAGTTGAGAGACCAAGGGCGAAGAAAAGGGGGATCTACTGTGTGAATGATGATTGGCTAAGAAATGAGTGAATATTGAGTCGTTAAATGATTAAGGACATAATAATATGGAGACCTCCTTTCTACAACCCCCGAGGGTCATATTCATTTAACAATTTATTGTTCACACAAATAAAGAAACTAAAAAAATATATAAAGATTAAACAAGTTTAAGCAATACTTGCAAAATGGGCGGGCTTGTCGCTACGAGCGATCTCTACCAGGCAACATAAGGATACACATGGATACAACAACTACTATGAACAAATATACAGGGTGGTGCTGTCAATACGGGCTATATTGGTTCATAGAAATGGTTTGCCGCTTTCAAAAACATCTTATTCATTTATTCTTTAATTTTGATTTTAACATTATTATAAATGTTTGAAAAATTATTTAATAATAAAAATATATTTAAACTAGATAGTCATAGTCATAGTCAATTGTTTTCAATGTAGGCTTTCAACAAAGCACTTATTGATGTCAAAATAAAAACATGAAATTTAATATTATTTAACTACTTAGTAGAATTTAGAAATATAAATTATTACTAGCTTGTAATGTATTTATTACATATCGAGTAGGTACATACCTACCTTCCTTCGTCAGTATAACTAAAAACTAAAATAACTTTTATTGCCATGGATGTTTGTCTTCGGTGAAGTCTTTGACCCTATAGTATGCCTTAGCAATCAGTTGACTTTTAATTCTCTCCTTGAATTGTGTGTCCGTCAAAGTTAATAGGCCGTCAGGTATTTTATTATAAAACCTTATGCTATTCTCTACAAATGAATGACTAGATTTAGCAAGTCTGAGCTTTGGAACTACTATTTTATTTTTGTACCTGGTATTCAAATTCCTAACGTCACTTTTCTTTTTTAAATTATGTATATTTTTGCGCGTATACATAATGTTCTCAAAAATGTACAGAGATGGAAGCGTCAGAATACTGATGTCTTTGAATTTATTTCTCAAGGAATCACACGGCTTCATTTTGTAAATAAACCGGACCGCCCGTTTCAATTTTTATCTATATTAGCTGCTGATCCCCACAACAAAATGCCGTACGACATGACGCTATGAAAATAGGCAAAGTAAACCAATCTTGCAGTAACCTCATCTGTTAAGTTCCTAATTGTCTTTACTGCATGTGCAGCTGAACACAATCTATTTGCTATGATATCTAAATGTGTCCTCCATTGTAATTTTGAGTCTAAATTGATACCCAAAAAGTTAGTATTGTCAACAAGTTCTAAATTATTTTTGTCTAGTTTAATATTTAGGGGTAGAATTCTTGTATTTTTATTTAAAGAAAACCAGCGAGAAACTTCTTCAAGAGTGTTATTTATATGACTCTCACTACGATGCGTATCAGTTCTGTCCAACGAAAAAATCAAAGAAGTGTCGTCCGCATACAACACTATATCCGACATATCCTTGACCATGTATGGAAGATCGTTTATATAAACGAGAAATAAAAATAGTCCAAGTATCGAGCCCTGTGGTACACCTATTTCAATCAATGAACCATCAGACACTACTCCATTGATACCTATTTTCTGTATTCTATTTTTAAGGTAGGATTTTATCAATTCCAAAGCTGTACCACATACACCATAATAATTCAACTTTCTTATCAAAGTTTCATGGTTGACGCAATCAAATGCTTTTGAGAGGTCACAAAAAATGCCAACAGAATCACACTTTTTTTCCCAAATGTTAAAAATATTATTTATTAACTTAGCTCCCGCATCAGTAGTCGATCTCCCCTTCATAAAGCCAAATTGATTTTTGTGAAATATTCCATTCAAACAGAAATGGGCATTTAATTGAGTGTAAATTATTCTCTCAAATATTTTACTCAGTGCAGGTAAAACTGACACAGGCCGGTAATTAGAAGGATTATGTGTATTTCCAGATTTGAATATTGGAGTTACCCGACTTTCCTTCATCAAATTAGGAAAAATACCAGTCTCTATACATCGGTTAAATATTACAGTAAGGAAAGGTGCTATAAGATCAATTATTGGTTCCAACACTGCCACTGATATCCCCCAAATATCCTCCGTCTTCTTTTTATTTAACATCTTATAAGCTTTGACAATATCTACGTTATTAATATGTCGAAATTGAAAATATGTTGCTACCCTACTAAAATTATCTTGTAACATACTTTCAGCAAGTTCAGAAGAAGAATTTATATACTTTGTAGTATCGATGGGAATTGTTTTGAAAAAAGTATCAAAATAGTTAGCTACTTCTTTTTTATCTACAATCAATTCGTTGTCTATTTTTAATGATATATTTGACTCTTTGTTTTTAGTTTTGCCAGTCTCTTGATTAATAATTGACCATGTCGTTTTAATTTTATTTCTAGCTCTAATTATTTTCTCCCTGATATAATCAGACTTAGCTTTTTTACATACAGTTTTGAAAATTTTTGAATATTGTTTTACATATTCTTGAAAATCAAAATAAACATGTATGACTTTTTATCATACAAGTCATATAAGTTTTCTCTACTTTTCCTTATACCTTTTGTGGCCCATTCATTTAAAACTGTTTTTCTTTTATAATAGTTTGTATGAGCCTAAATGTTTTATCAAATTCGCTTCTTATAGCTGTAAATAATTTATTATAAGACACCTCAGGGTTATCATTATTTAAATTAATAGCTGTTAGGGATGTAGACATATATTCTCTAAACCTATCCAACCTATTTTTTGTCAAAGGCCTATAGTTAATCACTTTATTTTGTGTCTTGTTACCAATTATTTCGATTTCAATTTTTAACTCTTTGTGATCAGATGGCACTCCACATATCAAAGATTTTCTTTTAATTTTACAATTATTAATAATATTATCAATGCAAGTCGCAGAGTGGGAAGTTATCCTAGTAGGTTCATTGAAGAGACAGTCTAAGTTATAACATTTTAGCAAAGTCATTAAGCTATCCTTTTCACTGGAGTCACTAAGAAGATCCACATTGAAATCACCGCAGATAACAAGTGGTTTACTACTGCTAGATATCTTGTTTAATATACCCTCTAGAATATCAAGAAATGAATGAAAGTTTCCCGATGGCGGTCGATAGATGCAAACTACAATGAGCCCCTCCAGTTCAGCACCAGCTACCTCACATATATGTTCAACAGAACATTTGACAAGATCCCTACGCTCTTTACACATTACTGATTCTTTGATTAACAAAAGACAGCCTCCACCCATAGCTGACACTCTATTAAAGACACTAACAATTTTATAATTTTTTATGCTAAAACACATTTTTTCTGGTGTTAGCCACGTTTCTGTTAAGCATAATACATCTATACTAAATTTATCTAATAACAATTCAACGTCCAGAGTTTTACCAGAGAAGCGATTTACGTTTTGATATACTAAAGTCAACGAATTTGTACACTTCTCATCGGTCATATAGAAAAATTTCACGTCTCAGCCCCGCCTCAGGACGTGAAATTTTTCTAGTTTAAATATATTTTTATAAGTATCTTATTCATTAATTTCATGACATTTGTATGAAACAATATAACATTTGCTGCATTATTTCATAGAAATGTCCTGAAATTATCAAACGAATAACATGTTTTTGAAAGTGGGAGACCATTTCTATGAACTAATATACCTACCATAAAGTACATAAATATACAGATGTTGTTGTGAAACCTCCATGAACTTATAATTCTTTTTTGCCTATGCAATTTCATGTCAAGTTTTTAGTTTTTGTTGTCATGGTGATTTTAAGTTGTTATCTTTTGTAAAATATATAGAAATACACAATATTTCGTTTGCCAATTTTTTTATAACCGTTTTTTAATATCATTTCTTTCGCGTCTGCTTCGCACGACGAACCTCTTATTAATCCACAACAGATGTCGAAACGTATATGGATGAAATGAAAGAAGCAACTAACCAAACATCTGGGAGTCTACACTCTGAAGGCCTGCTTAAGTTTTCATATAATTTGGTCATTTAGTGCAGTTACATTTTCATACAAGTGTTTGTGCTAAAATAGTTGAGTAAACAAATAAATAGCCTGTCTTAAAACCTTCTTAACTATCAAAAATTGTTAAGTTTATCATTATTTCTTACCCTTGATTACAATAATACATTCCAGACTCCATACAAGGTAGGCCCATAGAGTAGCCTTTGATATCCAGTTGAAGGTAGTCCTTTTTGTTGTCTGTGCCTCTAAAAAATAGCAATTATACAAGGTGTCATAATTTGTATACGGATAACGGCGACAAGGATACTCGCTAGTATCTTTGTCAGCGTTATCTTTTTTAAACAACTAGATGACAAGCAAGCTGAAAGCCCACTTGGTGGTTAGTGGCTAACGTTGCTTATAGACACTCACAACAACAACAAAAAAACACTTGGTATTGCAGTGTGCTATCATCCTGAGACCAAAGATGAAATTCCTTCCATGCCCAGCAATGACATCGGCTACATTACTCTTCAGTCCGAAACACGGCGAACTGTTTTACGGGAAAAATGGGAAAGGATATGGTTCCTATCCAGACGACCCTACACACGGGCCCACCACCTAGACTCTTTCCGATGTTTCCGTACCTACCATTCTTTAAAGATTTATAATTACAATTTTCAAGTCATATGTCAAATCTTTGCAGTTACAGTCACGTATAAAAAGATGCGTACATCTAAGGTTACTTTTATTATACCGCACCTTAACAGAATAGAGTACCGAGCTACCGAGGCATAATTATTTTATGACTTTAAGGTGTGTACTACAAAAATAGAATCCCTATGCATAATTATTGTGTAAGTGTACATCCTTGTACAGCAGACGTGATTACACCTTCAGTAGCGGTAGCTTATAACGCTCAATTTCACTACAGAAAACAAACATAAAAAGGTTTCGTTGAAATATCCGCTTCTTTATTATGGAGTGTCCATGTAACTTTGCCCATAACGGCGAAGTTACGCACCAGTCATTTGTAATTTGTTGATACTTCATCGTAACCAACGCGAAAAATATAAAACTTTTGATTTGAACAATCTCTAGGTCGAAACTAATTGAATCTTAAAAATTTTCTGTAGTGAAGTTTGAAGCATAGCAAATTCTCAATAAGTGAATAGGTTCGTTTTAAATGTTTTATCTTTAAATACTAATCAAATTGAATTGCGGGCTGGATCTTTTGATAAAAAAAAAATGTATAATAGAAGCCTTATGTCGAGTTTTAGTGTCAAGTTTGTTCGATCTGTAGAAGACCTGTACCCTTAGCACGTACATTTTAAAATTTCGAATCGCCTTCGTATCGAGTAGTTACGTAAGCTTTTATCTGGCTTTTGTTTGAAATTGCAAGCGTGCGTGAACGATACGATTAAGACCAGCAATACCAGTGCAGTACCCCTGCGCTGGTTGTCTTTTTTAAATAAATACACTTCACTATCTATACACTATTCAATTCGGCAAAGAGCACTAATAACTTTACAATTCCACACACCGACTTTCCGATTTACTCGGGGCGATGTTTTGACCGGTTTCCTCGAGTTCCAGAATCTAACTAACTATGTATAAAGTTGAAATAATAAAATCAAATAGAATAATGCAAAGTTGAAAATTTTGTTACAATGGAAAATGTAGTAAAGTAAGTAAAGAGTAAAGTGTTTGGTCACCAATTACTTCTTGGTGCGTAGGGTTATAATTATAACAGATTGATAGATTGATTTTCGAATGACAAAAAGGGCATTCTCATGTTTTGAGCTTGTAATATAGCCACTCTTTAGATCCTTAGTTCCTAAAGTTGTCCAGGTGGAATCCCAGTGGTCCACGGAAGACTTTACGGGGGTCTACGTTGGCGTGACAAAATCACATTTTTGTCAAGTTTTGGGAATATGGCAGAAATGTAGCTGTGAGTCTACCGGAGCCAGCTAAATTTTGAAAGTGCTCTATGAGAAAGAAGTCTGCATTATGGCATAGACATTGTAGAGTTATCAAAATGGCTATAGTGGTATAAAATAATTTTTGACTCTACAACAATACCTGATCACACACCTAAGTGATAAACATTTGAAAACCTACTAAAACCCTTTTTGATCTACTAAACATTTGAAAAGTACGTAAACTAGAAAAATTTGAAAAATTCAGGTCCTGGGGCGGGTACCGAACCCGTGACCTTTCACAATCTGGGTGACTGCTTTAACCATCCGAGCTACCAAGGACTTCCGGATATGATTTTTTTCTAGTCTATTTATATATTTTCGTAAAAAAATAGTAAAATAACGAAATTTATAAAACAGAAGATAACAACAGAGTTTAAATAATAATAAGACCGGGATAGCTCATAATCAAGGCACAGATATAAGTTATTTATACACTGAAATCAACTGGGTGATTCTTGGGTTTGGTTTTGAACGTCACACCGCATTATAATTTATATTAATAATATTTATTCACTCACACCTATTATCTAACCCAAAGTAAGCATCTATATATAATACTATGTATATAAAAATATTAGAAATATACTAAATAAACTTAATAACAATTTTCAAAGATGTTAAGATTTTCTAAATCTTTACATACCATTCTTCTTTATAATAAATAATACGAAACAGCACTGCAAACCAAAAATAGGGGGATTTTACCTTTTGGCACCCTCATGATGGGCATCACCCCCATGATTTGGAACAAGACGAGTAGACTCTTTGTGGTGTGGTAGAAGCTGTCATGTTCATCAAGGAGGGCTCCATCTTTGTCAGTGATCTGTGGTCCATACAGATCTTTAGTTTCGTACCCTAAAAATAAAAAAGATAACATAGCTACTTTATAACTATGTAGTAGGTAGTCACGAGCAATAGCATGCTGTTCGTTTCTCTTTTTCCGTGTACACCACGAGTCACTAACATAAAGATGGCGGATAAGTGATCACCGGTAAAAATTTCTGTTCATGCCGCTGGTTGTGGCGCCTCGTTACGCGCTTTATAAAATTTTGTCTCACTAGCTAGCTCACTTTTACGATACCGCTGCAGCACGGCAACCTAACGGATAGTGTGGTGTTCTGTAGATACTGTTTACAATTACAAAATACCCAACCTCAAAAGCGTGTGGCAAGCGGACTTCTTTTATACAATTATGACAAACAAGCTGACGCTCCATTTTGTAAGTGGCTAACACCGGAAATAACAAAGGAATGACCACTTTGTATTGCAGGTAAAATGTGATCCTGATGCCTAAGATAAAATGCGTTTCACGCCCATTAATTGCACAGGCTACTTTTCCCTTAAACTGAAAAACAGAGAATGCTTTACAGCCGAATAGGACCTCCATACGGTCCTAACACCTAGTAACTTATACTTGACACTGTAAAGTGTATCTGTCGCAGCCGTCTGGTTAAATCAGCTACCCAATTAGACGGCTAGCCCATTGATTGAATGCCGGCATCCAATCAAATGGCTGAAGTACAACTAGCCAAGTCATTGAGCGCAACGTTTAACCAGATGGCTGAACGTATTAACAGCCATCTGGTTAAATTAGCCATCCAATTGGACGCCTAGGCAGGTAATTTAATCTAAGAGCTTTTGTATGACTTTTTGAGTTGAAAAATAACCTTGAACCTACCAATTAAACCAAAACTTTGAGCTTATTATGGTCAGTGAGGTTGCCAGAGTGAGCAAGCGTTATGTTAGGAGCAAGGGATTCGTCCGCTATGCCGTCAACATAACGCTTTCTACTGATATTTTAACCATTGCCGTATAAAAAACCTAAAAGCCGGTTATAGGGCACAATACAATAATTTCTTTTTTCTACAGATTACTATGAATTAGCTAGTCTTATGTTTTATGTACTAGTGCTATGTGCTCAATATTTTGATATCAAATTTAAATACCTTTAGACAATTTCTTGTAAAATAGGTAACTTTTGCGCAGCGCCTGAGGCCATTTAATATCTATAAAACTGTGTAATCTCTTCTTAGAATTAATGAATATATTTTAAATTCTTAAACGTAAAAGCAAATTGCAGTACTTTGAAACATAAAACCCTATAGACTCGCTTAGAATGCAAATTTTGATTGGTAAAGAAGATAAAAGTTTGTTCCGTTGTGTTTCATAAAGAGAGGAAGTTTGGTTAAAATACGCAGCTGTTTTACGACTGACTTAATGTTAAAATGGCGTTGACACTCCCATTACACTGTAAGTACACTTTGTTTTTCTATTTCAAATTGTATGACCATCGCCAAAGTAATTCTAAAACGAACCCTTGGAAGAAAGGCGCTTGATATTGCTTCGCAAAGAAGCCATACCTTAGGACTCACCGGCAGCGTACATAACTACAAACTCATGGTCCTGTTGGATTAAGCATTTCGAGCATATCATTGTTTTCCGCCTCAACGAGCATTAACAGGGAGTTGGGCCAAATCTGTCTGTCAGCCAGCCCGCGGTAGGTTAGTTTTGGCGGTTTCCTTAGACATCGCCAACGCGTTCAACACATGTCCCTGGAGTTGTATCGGCGAAACGCTCAGATTTCACAGAGTGCTGATCTACCTCCGTCAAATACCGTAGGACAATCCGTCGGGCAGACCGCGATAGCTGGAATAGGGCGCATGTTTTGCGGACTTCCGCAAGGTTCGGTTTGTTCGGCCCTTTATTGTGGAACGAAAGACCAAGTTAAGCCCAACTTGGTCTTTCGGGGCAACCTACCGGGAGTTAGCATTACCTGTAACGCAGATGACGAATGGGCTTTCTCTTTTTCTCTACTATGTAGAATCCCTCATACATCGGATCAGCAGTGCGTACTACAGACTCAGTGTGGCACTAAGTCTGTAGTACGCACTGCTGATCCGATGTATGCACTGGATCCTTACGGATGACTTCTATTTCTGCCGCTTCAGCTTATCCACATTTAGCCTCTTGGTGCAACTATTCATAGGAGGCTTGGCTGCGGTAGTAGCATAAGCGCATCAAAGGGTTGACGAAATCACACTTGATTTTTCTACCGGAACAGAGAGGCAAGCAGCGACGAAGTGACGGCGGTGTTCGGTGACGCATACAGTTTTGCTGAATCAAAACTGCAAACGGATGCGTTTTGCGCCCCGCGACGCATATTGACATTAGATTAGAGGCCTGGGTGACTTACATACCGAAGTAACGTTACACAAAGTCACTAGCTCAGTGCGCAATTCAGTAACATTTTTCTTTCAGACTTCTAATCTGGATACCACCTCGACCAAATTACTGCCTGGCGACATCAACGTGGTCAGTCGTGACAACTTATGCAGCTCCTTCGCCACGAATATGGGCACGTCATCCGGGACGGTCATCTTCAAAAAGGTGACAATGTCCTGGAGCCTCTTATCGCTTCCATCCCTCTGGCGGGATGGTATCTGATCGGCCTTGCCAAGTGTTTGGAAGACTATCTCCTCCATCTTAAAATTAAACTTGCAGATCTGCCGTATGCTGACTATTGCTGACATCATCCATGGCATCGATGGCGTGCTGTTTAAACGCGAACAGCTCGTTTACTATGAGTTATTCAGAACCCATGGCGAACGACTTTCTGCAGCTGCAATAGCTGCGCAATCGTGAATCAAACTATTGCGAGCGCGCAGCATGTATTGCTTACATGATACCGTCATCTAGTATCTAAGCTTTTAATAATTTATTTATATGACAATGACGGCCAACAGGCAGAGTAGGCCCTCCTTATTGTAAGCGGTTACCGTAGTCTATAGCTCAATTGCAACAAATAAGGCACTATTCAAAGGTTTCCTCTTAGAAGAAGCGGTATATTGACATCATAGGGGAGGAGGCCCACTGTACTCAACATGACGCTTGCTCGATGAGCTCTAGCGACCGATAAGAAGTTTTTAATTGCCTGGTTTGCCCTTACCCTTGCATTGAGCGTGGGAATATAATTATAATTATTGTAATATTAATTATACTCTGATTATTCTTGTATTAATGTACCTTTATTACTATTTTCCTTCTCCTTGGCATTGTTCTGATTCGGATCGTATATCCGAAATGGTTGTTCTATAGTCTTCATTTCCGATTATTGTTTCGGATTCGAGGTGTTTCGTCTCAGTCGGTGCGGAATGAGCTCTGAAAGCTGAGTAACAAAATGCGACATAATCAATCATAAACCACCCGTCTCTGGTTACTTGGTTATGCGCGTTGTCAATATGGTGCAATGGAGAAGTGTTGATCATATTTTTTTTTGGAATTCTACCTATAAGTTCACATTCAGCTAATCACTAAAATATCACTTTAATAAAATACCAATCATATTCTGTTTTTACATTTAACGATGTATGGTACAGTCGACAGCACATCAAGCGTAACAGTTGACATGAGACCGCCCTTACTCCGTTCGTAATAGAGGCGGCTTTCGTAGTGCAACTGTTACACTTAATGTGCTGCCGTCTGTACAATATCTAATAAGTTTCAAATCCAAAAAATAATCAAAACTGCTGTCCTATTAATATTCATACCTCATAATTTCTTTTTAACAAACAACTCATTTCGTTTACTACTGACAAAGATATAACTTTGAAAGCAATTAATTACTGTTTTCCTAGAAATATCATCTTAATCTAACCAGGCAACTCCACGACCATCTTTAGCCTAAGACACCTCTGAAGCCGTGTACCGATGACGCCGCAGCGTCGTTCAACAGCCATTAATTCATATTTCATACTAATGGCGACTTTCGAAAACACTTAACGATCCTAAGTGAGACGTTAGCGCGACCTTGCAAACCTAAGCATTAAGGATTTAGTAGCAAGCCGAGGGATTATACGTAGGTATAAAAATGTGGCGTTTTTTATAAGACAAGAAATTGTTTTTAGATTAGTGTTTGTTTACTAAGTCTGACTGATGAATGTGTACTACAAAGAATTTGTACACCGTCTTATAATAGCTTTATAAAGTCCGGAGAATAAAATGATAATTACAAAAATGCTACTTTTCAGGAAAAATAAAAAACGTGTTATTGTCTTTTGGTCCTTAAACTGGACGCAGGCTTATGATTGATAGCTTTGAATAAAGGTTATTTTTAACCGACTTAAAAAAGAACGAGGTTAGATGTTCCTCTGTATGTATTTTTTTTTGTATGTATGCTCACCGATTTCTCTGTCAATTGTGAACCGATTTTCAAAATTCTTTTTTTATTCGATAGAGTATTTTCCTGTGGTGGTCCTACTGTCACCAAGTTAGGATCTGATGATGGGATCCCAGGGAAATCGAGGGCAAATCTCAAATTTATAGGCACGTATGACATGTTTTACTTTTTTCCAAAGCTATTCAAGTATTTGCTTCTGTTAGTCATCATCTCATGTTGATGAGCTGGTGATGGAAGGTACAACTTCTTAACGGTTAGGAGTTAGAAGATAATTCTTTCACTGTGTATTTCAACCAAAGCCTGAGAGACTGAGAAGTTGATAGTGCTGACGGTCACCCATCTTGCTTTGACCTTAGGAAATCACTTAAAAATGTGAAAAAAAAATTATTTAACAAAAATAAAACCGAATTCAAAACAAAAAAGGGAAAAAATAATTAAATTTCAGTACCTAGGTAGTTCTTACCTCCTAAAATGTATTCTTTGGAGTTGGTGCTAAGCTGTTTCCAGAGACAATAGAAAGTGAAGCACCAACTCCAAAAAATACATTTTAGGAGGTAAGTAATTCCTAGGGACTGAAATTTAATTATTTTTTCCCTTTAAAAAAAAATTTTGTTTTTGTATGTTATAAATTATTTAGTGAAACATGCCTAGTTATTAAAATACAGATAGTATTCAGGAAATACGGAAAGTCATTGTTTTTGGTCTATTATATCCATTATCATTTTATTCTTTGAACAGCATGACCCGAGTCAAATATTGCACTGTCGCTTGTCATATTATATTATTTGGATTTATGATTGTCTAGAGGGAATATTTTTAAGAGAACATAATTGTATGACTGTTTGTCATACAAACAAGTAAGAATACATTTCTATAATGTTATATTGAAATTTTATTCTCGTAATTTAAGGCCTGTGTTAAATCTATGAATACTATTATAACGTTTTGTAACTTCATGAAATAACTCTATAAAAAATCACAAAAATTGAGCAGATGTACCTATTACCAGCCACAGATCCCAAAAGTGGCATAACACTAAAACTAAGATATTGGCAGTTATTATTTTATTCTGCGGGGACGGCGACATGTTTGTTACTATAAACACTACTTATTAGTCACAGATTCTGACAATGGGTAAAATATAACGTTATTTGATACAAACCAAATATAAAAAGGTTTGCTATAAATTATTTAGGAGGTGTCACCAAGCTGGGACGGGTCTGATTTTAAGCAGTAGTTTTATTAATTGATAAAAGCGGTACGTACGAAATTTGCCTGGTCAGCTAGTATCTAATAGATAAATAGCGAAAATCAAAATGGCGTCTTCGGTTCTCAAGGACTGTTATAACATTTCAAGGTAACTAAATCAATGATATTGTTCTAATCAAGAAGTGATATCCAAAATGAGTTAATACAATTCCTCAAAATAACATTTTAATAAAATTATTCTGAGAATATACATATAATGTGTTCCTATGTAAATATGCCTAGGAATCAAAGAGTGTGACTCCTCTTCGGTGGCAATTAATAATGATAAAGCGACATCGAAGCCAGCCTTTATTTACGTAATCTGAGTCGCTAAATACACAAAAGGATTCCCTATGCATGAAAATTTAATTAAGCGATCATAATGGTTCGTTCCCGTTGTCTCCGAATTGCGGCGTTAGAGTTATTATGAATTAATAAAATGTTTATCCGTAAGGCGAATATAAACTCTTTTGTTTTTTATCTCTTATGACCTATATCTATATGAAAAAAACAATGTTTGTATGTTTATGGGCTCCGAAGCCATTGATCAATGTTCTAGGGACACCCGCTAAGGGGGTAGGTACACTGCATAAATAAGAAAAGCTTACTTCCGAAACTCACGTGTTATAAAATACCATTTTTTAGAATTCTGTACAATTCAATTCCGAGCTATACCATAAATCCTATTTTCACACATCCAAATTCACAAAATGCCAAAAATTCACAGTTACGAAAATCCAAATTCCGAATTTCAATACCCATAAAAATAAAATTCTGAATCAATAATAATATAAAGTCTCATAAATAACAATTCCAATTATAACAAATCCGTGTGATTAATGATCTGCAATCAATACTTTGATTTTGTACCAAGCATGTAGCTTGCAAGCAATCATACAAGCAAGCGTGAGGGCAAGCATGCAACAGGAAAATACATTTTTTTAATGTGATTAGTCACAAGTACATTCTAACCTCACCAATTGACAGACTTTACGACTAATAAGACTTATAAGACTTTCTTTACGGGGGGGGGGGGAAGGCCGAGGCCCCCAAAATCCACCAATCAGGGGGTCCAGCCCCTTTAAAGGCCCTGTTAAGCATCTAACATGCAGGCAAGCAGCAATGCAAGCGTGATGCATGCAAATAAAGATGCAGCAAGCAAATTAGCAATTTGATGCTCCGCTAGACTCACTCGCTTCGCTGTGTGTGGTGGAAAAGTCTAACTAAACCTAACCCTTCAATAAGCAAACAAAAAACATTGTACAGTTTTCTAAGTCTGCCTCCATAAGAGTAATGTTAACAACATTGTTGTGTTCCGCCAGTTGAAGGCAAGATAGACAGTTCAGATAGACAGTTTAGGATTCGATTAGGACAGCTCGCTTCCATCTTCGACGTTATCATCACTTACCATCAAGTGAGATGAAAGGCAAGAATTAAAAAATGTACACTGCAATCAATAACTTTATTGTGACTAGACAGTAAATAACATTGGTTCGTACGAAGACTGGTGCTAATAATTATTATGGTGTGGTCTGTTAATCAAGAACTAAACAAATAACTTTTACTAGGTGGTAGACCCATATGTAGGGTCGCCTGGGTAGGTACCACCGCCTTTCTTATTTCAGCCGTGAAACCGTTCGCTGTGTTTCGGATTGAAGGGAAAGGTAGCTAGTGTAATTACTGGGCATGGACGGCATTTCATCTTAGGCCTCAGGATGACAACGCACCTGCAATATCAAGTGCTTTTCCTTATTATTGCAGGTGTCTAAAGGCGGCGGTAACCGCTTACCACCAGGTGGGCCGTCAGCTTGTTTGTCATCTAGTTGTATAAAAAAAAAGTTTATGAGCTTTTATGAGTGAATTAGGAATATATCGTAAATTTTAGGCTTGGAAAAGATAGGCCAAGCCACTTTTCAACGACACTTGATTATTATCTCTTTTTTATTTAAAGCTTCAATTATTTATTTTGCAAATCTTGAAGCTAATTTACACAAATAGTTACCATTCGTGCTTTTCACGATTATCGTTAAACACAGGCGTTTATTACCGCAATCATGACATTAATGTGCACGAGGAGCAATACAGTTGTCTTAAGTGGAACATTAATTTACAGAGCACAGTGTTTGCATCCATTTATTTCCAATTAATCATGTGATGTTTGTATGAGATGGATAACAATTCAATTTCAATTCTAATTAATATGTGTTAATAACTTCTGAGTATTTATACTTACTTTTAGTTACAGATCACATCTGCGTGAACTTTGCCTGGGTCGAAACAGAGAGGGCTAGAGATCAGACTTCTCAGCGTGAGGAAAAGAGACAACAATAGCACGTAATTTGAGTGCCAAGTTAGAAATAATTTGTTCATTATTTATTGCATTTTTAAAAAACTTAGTTTTTGTTTTAATCGATAAATCTGTTACGTGGACACCATTGGTTTTTAATTTTAACACAGGTTACGTAAAAGCTTGTAAAATAGTAGTTAATGAAACTGTTGCATAATGAAGGGTATTAATTAAAACACGAGTGTGTGTTTAAAAATCGAGTCTGGTTTTAAGCGAGGTTTTTAATAGTTAAACATGGAGTGTTTAAATACTTAGTTATGTGCAGTTTCATACACTTTGTACATTCATACATTAGTCGTTACAAACATCAGACATTTTAATAAATTAATATTGTTTGCAGAAAACATGGTTACATGCTGCGCGCGCATCAAGAGTCAGGTTCTTTAAAGATTCGATTAGGATTTTTAGGAGTCACTCAATTTGGGAGTTGGACTGAAACACTTTGGTCATAGGTTTGTTAGTTGTTAAGTAAAGTAGTTGTAATAAATGAGTTGAACCGATGTTTTAGTGATCATTATGTTGCAGATCGTTTTTTTTAAATTTCCTTTTTAAATAGATGGAAAAGGATGATAGAAAAGGATGTCAAATGTATGTACTTATGTTCACCTTTGAGATCATAATTCCAATTTTGAAACATGAGTGTAAATAAAGGCATTTTTCCTGGGTAGACAACCATTTTCACATCTTGCAGAAGCTCTGGTGCTACTAACCAGTATCAGCTGTATACAGACCTGCTTTCTTCAAAATCAAGGTCAACATTATTCGTCTTCAAATATCTTTATTACGACCTTTACGACCTCTAAATAAAACAAAAGGCAACTAAGTTTAGCTACGAAATTAACTATTATGATTGTATCTTGACCCTTATTCCTACGGCATAAGGACTCGTAAATTTAGTGTTGCCCCCATCATCTGCAAAGTAAGTGCATGCATTTGTCTGAGTCCAACCCTCGCCATTCGGAACTTATCTACGCTATTTATCATATTTCCTTTCCACAACGAGGCATTTCAGTAAAATAATGTCTCTTCTATGAGATATCGAGCTGTATGCTCTAGCTATTTGTTGAATACTATACGCTCCTATTAATAAAATATTTACTCCTTTGATCATCCTAGGATAAGATATTCCATGATTTGTCTTGTTCTAATATGTCGATTGTCAGATGTAAAAATATGAAAAAGCGAAGTTTAGACATTCCGAGAACATGTCCGTGTCAGAGTCAAGGAATAGGACGATCTTAGTCGAGTGGCCAGTACCCATGTGTACTAAGCCAGAGGTCCAACCGGCAGTACATAAAGTGTAATATTTGCACTAAGAAAGCCGCGTCTATTCATCATCATCATCATCATCACCAGCCTATATACGTCCCACTGCAGGGCACAGGCGTTCCTACATGGGAGAAACACATGAGGAGCTTGTGCCATAACACCACCACGCTGGCCCAATGCGGGTTGGTGGGTTAAAGCGGTTGCAGTAACAACCGAGACCAACGGCTTAACGTGCCTTCCGAAGCACGGAGGAGCTCGAGATCATAAATTTGATTGACCCATCCCGGGACCGACCATGGCGAAAGTTGCTTTGTTTTCGTTATCGAAACCAGAGCGCTCAAACCACTACGCCACCGAGCTCCTCCGCCGCCGCGTCTATTACAAAGGCAATATAGGCGATCATAAGGTCAAACTGTTACGCTTGATGTGATGTCAACTGTACCGGTAGGGACAGATGTAGGTATATCATAATACTGCTGTAGCATGAAATAGGTGACAGTTCAGCATTTCCTTTTTTCGGGTTACCCGCGCGCGACTAATAAAGAAATATGTACTCTATAAGTAGATAGTAAAATAATTTATGTACTTTCATGTAATTTTACCGCACTTTGTCAGTGGCTTCTGAAACCACCTCTAGGTAACTTATATCTATCGCTTAAATATAACGTAAAAGCCATATTTTATTAACAGAGAATTAATTTTATAGCTTTATAAAAAATTTCCAATTCAGAAATTTCCATTCCAACCCATGGCCTGATCTTAATAAAATTCATAGTGAGGTGTTTTATTTGGCGTATTACACGCCAAACAAATAAATAATACTTCGCTATCAAGCTATTTAGCACATAATAGAAGCCACTTCTAATAAATTGTTACTTTTATCTAGGATTGATCGGGGTCGGCAATTATGTGATCCGAGCTTGCTACGGTTAAGTATAATAGAGGTTTCAGCCTGAAAGATCCTTATGGCTATACCAGCAAGGTATAAAACGTAACAGGACTAATATTTTTCATCAAAGCTAATGGAAGTAGGAAATAATATTGTACTAAATATACAAGCAGTAGGTATGCTCCCTAAGAAATGCAAATTGAAACGCTTTAAATTATTATTTTTGAACAAATCTGAGATATAACCTAAAATTTATGATGTATTATTTTCTAGATAGATTTATGAGCTTTAAGGCATACACCTTTTATCTTAAATTTTAATCTCTTTCTATAGTGGTCCGAAGTTCGACGGTTTGGTTTCTGCCTCAGACACGATTTTTCCTAGTTTATAATAATATGTTTTTGCGTAACATGTTTAAAACATTTATTATACCTTATAATAAATGTAAAACCAAAGAATCATCACCAGCGTATATAGGTACGTCCCACTGCGGGCAAAGGCCTTCCTACAAATGAGACACACAGGAGAAAAAAGAAAATCAACAAAGAATACATTATAATGATTGAATTTTAAACTTTATATCAAAGCAAATAGCTTTTCCAATTACTTTTAGTCATTCACATCAATTCTTTAGACCAAGTCGAAATTATTTAAAACAAAAGCAAACCATTTGGCTTCAATAATAACGGCCAGACTACTTACTACTCATAAAAAATCTGCCTTAGATATCAAAAAATATTTATTGAATATACCTTTATGTATAACTACTCATACGTCTACAATACATATTTTTTTAATTTTATTTCGGAATACGACGACAGACTTATTTATTCTTCTAATAATGACGTCATGATGTTTCCTAAAAGTTTGTTGAGTTTTTTACTAGGTATTCCCTGCGTTTACCACAATAACAATTAAAAAAAAATATAGTTACTATTTTTAAAAAAAAAAAGTTAAATTATATTTTTAAACTAATCACTCTGTGGAAAATTCTTACTCAAGCTCGAAATAATTTCAGCTACGTGCAGAATAAAGCGAATGTGAAGAGAAATTAGTTGGAAAACTTGCAAAGTTAAGTAATTGCAGCTTTTAATTTTGCAACATAAAAGATACTGTTCTTCGATATTTCATTTGGACCTGAAACGTTAAACTGAAATTTCGTTCCGATACAGTTTGAGATGACAATAAGCAGTGTATCGTGATTCCAATACAGGTGAAGTCCGATAAAATTTATTTTTAATACATTTATTTACATTAAATAAAAATATTCTGATCATAATAAGCGTCTTCATTAACATAAGCATTAATAGAGTTCAAACACAAGTAACGAAATTTAAAATAAAAATAATAATTCAAACTTATACAATGGTTTTAGAGAGGACTTGGAATTAACGTAAACGGTGAGTAGATGACTCACATTCGTTTTGCTGATGATATCGTAGTCATGGCTAAAAACCTGGAAAACTTGGGCACAATGCTCGCCGACCTCTGTAGAGTCTCCCAACAAGTGGGTCTTAAAATGAACATGGATAAGATGAAATTTATGTCGAATTTCCATGTCGTACCCACTCCTGTGAAGGTTGGAAGCTTTAAACTGGAAGTTGTTAACGAATACATTTGCCTGGGACAAATAGTACAACTTGGTAGGTCCAACTTCCAAAAAGAGGTTAATCGACGGATCCAACTCGGTTGGGCATCGTTCGGGAAGCTTCGCAGCATATTCTCGGCCCAGCTTCCGCAGTGTCTCAAGACGAAAGTCTTCAATTCGTGTTTGTTGCCAGTGATGACATAAGGAACCGAGACGTGGCCGCTTACAATGGGCCTCATAAGAAGGCTCAAAGTCACCCAAAGAGCAATGGAGAAGGCTATGCTTGGCATTCCTCTGCGTGGTCGAATCAGATATGATGAGATCCGCAGGAGAACTAAGGTCGCAGACAGCCCAAAGAATTGCAAGGAGGATTGAAGGTCGTTGGGGCGGAAAGGACCTCGAGTGGCGGCCGCGTACCGGGTGACGCAGCGTTGGTAGGCCCCCCACAAGGTGGACCGACGATCTGGTGAGAGTTGCGGGAAGCTGATGGATGAGGGCAGTGCAGGACCGATCAGTCGGAGATCCTTGGGTGAGGCCTTTGCCCAGCAGTGGGCGTCCCTGACAGACAATAATGGGCATGTTGACTAAATTCAAATTAAAACATAATTTTAACGTGTTATACTAGAAATCCTAAAAAACACAATAGGTTATTGCAATAATCTGGAATTAAAATGATATTTATACAAAATGCAAATAATGCACTCTCAGAACACGTAGGACTCTCAGGAGCATCCAACGCTCTCAAAAGGAAAACGATCTAAATCACCATAGCAACCAAGCAGTGCTTGGTAACAGGTGACGTCACAGCAGTCAAGTGACATGTATTGGCGTTTTGGAGCGAAATTTGAAACAGAATTTATGGTAAATAACTTTTAAAATATTTGTCGTATAGTAGTAAATTATTAACCAAGGGGATAAAGCAGTGTCTTCTGTCGCGGGTGACGATTTAAATCGCGAGCGTAACGAAGGACTCGAGGTTTACTCCCGAGCGTAGCGAGGGTGTTAAAAACTTAAATCACGAGCGAAGCGAGAGATTTAAGACGAGTCCTGAGTGTAGCGAGGGATTTAAGTTCACCCAAGACTAAGACAGCTTTATCACGGAGGAAAATACTCTACTTTTCGTACCATTTGCGAAAAAATTAACACAATAATAATATGAGATAAGCATTTATCAAAAATAATAACAATTAAAAGTAAAAGTTAACATTCGAAACATTGGTCCAATTATCGGCCGTATCGGCCGGCTAAATACGGCCTCGTCGGTTTTTGTAATTTTATTTAATAATCATAACTGCACAATAAATGCGTATTCCTTTTTCAAAAAGATGTATAATGCTTTATATACAAACTCAATGGTGTAAACACAGATGTAGTTCAGTATAAATTTCGGTAAGTATTCCAAATTTAAATCACATTCTCCCCCTAGAGGATGAATGAAATTCAGTACAATTTTCTTTCCCTGTTTTTAACCAATTAAAAATGACTATTGTTATGTTCGCTTTTTGTGGCATAGAATGTCACTTTTTTGAGCAAGTGGTACGAAAAAATTATTATGATCACTATTAAGAGCCATAATAGGTACTTATTCACATAGGCATCGATACGCTAAACTAATATGACGTCATGAAATAATTTAAGATAAAAAGTTTATAGCGATCTTTCCCTGAACAATGTTCCTCCCTGTTTTTTGTTTTGTTTTTTCATGGGCTTTGCTTCCATTATTGTATCAGATAGAAAAAGTTGGGGCTAATGAGTCGTAAAAGAAAACTCTCGGGTAAATGGTTATTCTCCGATACGGAGATGAAGCATTATCGGGTGTGAAACTTTTATTACTGTAAGTAATTAATAAGCTCTGAAAATGAAAATTTCAATATAAGCCTAGTTTAGGTTTTATTAGTACTGACCAAAATTAATTCCAATTAGATTTCTTGTGAATTTTGGCAAGGATGATTATTAGGCACAAAATCCAGGTTCCTCGGACAGTGGTCCCGGGTTCGAATCCCTGACCAATATATTACGTATATATGTACACACAAAACACACACACATACACACTCAGAGAGAAGCTTAGCTCTGACACTTTATGCCTGCCTTTGTCGCTGTTTAAGCTATTCCGAAAATGAATTATTTATACTCGCGGCACTAAACTAGATTCGTACTCAAAGTTAGCACCTGTGTCGTAGTTGGAATGCAAACTGTTTGTCAACATTCCGACATAGGTACTATATTCGGAATTAAGTACGTGACGCACACATACAACAGAATCAAAAGTTCAAACAGTTCTAGGTTAGACGGGAATCTACTAAGCCGATCGAGTAATGGATAAGTTCTGTTTGTTCCAGATATTCTGAACCTTTGACACTGCCTCTTGTTTTGAAAGCTTAATATTATTGTATAATAGATACCTATCTACATTTGCATTTTAGGATATGTATATTTTTCAAAAAATACATAGATTTCCTTATGTAGCTCAGTAGTACCAGATAATTTTCCTAATTTACCAATTAAACAATGTTTGTTTTGTAATAAATATTCTAGTAACCGTTTTAGTCTGGTACATTTTCAAAAGTAAAGATATTGTAGTTGACATTTTTTTACACCAGTAGATAACAAACAAGCTGACGGCCCACCTGATGGTAAGCGATTACCGTCGCCTTATAGACACCTGCAATAACAAGGGAAAATCACTTAATATTGCACGTGTGTTGTCATCCTAAGGCCTAAGATGAAATGCCGTCCATGCCCAGTAACAGGTTACTCTGGCTACCTTTTACATTCAATCCGAAACACAGCGAACTGTTTCACGGCTGAAATAAGAAAGGCGGTGATACCTACCCAGACGACCCTACATACGGGCCTGCCACCTAGGGATCAAGATTTACTTTTTAAATGGAACTTTTTAAAATATTGTGTAAAGCTTTGGTTTCAAGACATTATGAGGCAGTTTTAAAATGTGTAATGTGATTTCTTCATTAATAAAACGGGTGTAAGACATTTCAATTCACCTTGGGGAGTTTGGTGCCAAAATATTTTGATATGACGCTATATTGATGAGATGTATAATTAGGGTAAAATTTTCACAATAAATGTTTTTTTCGCTAAATTAACGTTTAGTATAATGATTTGTCATATTAATCGTTAGCACAAGCATTTTTCTCTCAAAATTGCACAAATTTGGTAACACAATGTTTATTTAGACCTTGTTATTATTCTAATAAAAAACTTGACCGTCACCAATTTAATGGCGCCAAAAACTTCCATTTAAATCTTGATTTCAACGAAAACAACTTTAATGCTATATCATAATCGTACTTACTTATTATTTAATCAGTATGTAATATTTTATATGAAACATTATGACATATAATTGTCTTTACGTTAGATCTGTATCAAAGAGAAAAGTTTTAACAAGCTGCATTAGTGTAATACTTATAGCCAACCATATTCTCTCACATAACAACATTTTCCGTTTTCCCAGTAACCATGTGGCGGTACAAGAGGGCTTATCGCAAATCCTTTATGTCCATGGATATCTCGTTATGTGTTGACATGCCGAAGTATATCTATTGGAAATGACAATGATAGAACAGAATACAAGGAATAAGATCTATAGAAGTTATTATTAGTAGATATTTGTAGTGATAAATCATCAACAGATATATTATTTACTGTTTGATGGTTGAGTGGTCAGTACCCCTGTCGACGAAAAGGCCCCGGGTTCAAATACATGTAAGTGCAGAATCAGACGTTTGCATGATGAGTGATGAGTGACGAACACTTGTTTACGGATTTTCACCTACACATTGTCATCTATATTTCTCCTCAATCATATTTCTTTTGGGCTAGTTAAATACAAAGCCCATGCTCAGTGCCTGGCATTGGACATTATCTTCTTCTCGTCCAACAGAAAGATATTATCTACTATCCTTTTCTATCATTATTTACACGGCCTCGTTCAAAATTATCCTGCACTCAGAATAATCACACGCCCCCTACAAAATTAACAAACGTAGGTATTCCAACATTTGTCGAAATCAAATTAAAATTTAATAATTAGTGTCTACATAAATCCTAAAGTTCGGTAGCCAATCAACAAACTTTATTGGAAATGTAGATGTTCCAGCTCCGTTTGTAATCAAAACTAGACAGAATGGAAATCAAATATTTAACCCCATAATTGCATCAAACTTCAGACGGCCAGTTACAGACATCCCGAACCACAAACAATTTCAAACAATTCCCTGAGATACAACCGGCTTGTGGAAATGACAGGTTTTAAGCCTTGTAATGTTCAACCGGTTTCTACTAAGATAATCTTGTTTCGAACATAGTACACGAAGCCCTAAAAATTAGTTTGTGTAGCTTCGTAATATTGGGCGTGCGCATGGAACTACGATTCCAGACGCTTGAATTGTTCTAGTGGGTAGTTTTCGTCTACTTTAATTAATTAGGGCTTAGTTTCTAGTATATGAATAGTATTTTTCTAGACACATAATATAGTGGTAAGGTTTCTTTGTAAGACTTGAGATAATGGCCAACTTAATAGCCCTTGAAGTTTGAAATATGTGTAATAATGAAGATTTTCCTTTATTAATCATAAGAATTCCTTTTTATTTTAAATGTAAAAAAATGTATTCTTTATATCCTGACATTCATCATACGCTGACAATACAAATCACCACTTTATTTGCGTGGGTGCGATGCTTGAGGTTTTGCTAATGTAAGCATATAAGATGCTAAGGTTATCGTTTACCATCAAGTAGCTCGTTTGGCTGATTTCTATTCACAATACACAATATATAAATATTATATTCCCAAATTATAAAATATGTTTCTATAGTCCTGCTAATTAAATTGAGGACATTAGAAGAGTTATCACGTGGGTTTTAAGTTATATTTGACTGAAATGAAATCTTATTTAAAAAAATGTAATTTTGAATGTAAAATATTGTTATATTAGATACCATTTCAGTTGTATGGTCCAATAAACGAGGCCTTTACATCGCTTTGCCGGATATACGTTCGTATATTCGTTTGGTATTCACCAAACGGGCAGTATCAATAAATTATGAGTTGCTGGCGGGTCCTATTCGAGCAATTCGTATTCGTATTTTACAATAATGATTTCAGATTCACCCCGAGGCATTAGTTCTTGGTATTCTAGTTCAGAGCAATTTTATCTTTAGATATCTTAGTAAAAAACCCAATAAACTTTGAAAAGCAAATTATTGAAGTTTTTCATTTTTATCTTATTTTTCACAGCTCTTCGAGTTTACAGATAAGTAAAGATTTAGCACAAGAAATTTATCTCAATAAAATGTATCGAGCTCTCCGTATTGCGGAAAATTCGCAGTTCGTGATACTATCCAGGCGCTTGAAAAGTTATTTTTATTCCGAATATAAGGAATCCGTTATAGAATGACGAAAATATTTTTAAGAATAGCTCGGTGATCCTTTTACGACAGTGATTATGATAATAATAATAATAATCATACACTCACACCTATTATCTAGCCCAAACTAAGCATCATTAACAGCTTGTGTTATGGACACTAGATAACGGAGAAATAATGATTATAATATGTACCTATATAAATATTAGAATTATAATAAATAAACATGAAAAGATCCATGGCTCGTAAACAAATGGTCATACTCATCATACAAACATTTGCTCCTACCGGGATTCGAACCCGGGACCTCTTGACCGAGTAGCCTACAAGGGGTACAGTCACAGACCACTCGGCCAGCCGGTCGTCAAACTAGATTGTTATACTGGGCATATTAATTACCATTTGTCTATGTTACGAAATAAAGTTGTTTGCGAATAGTTTGCTTTTATCACATTATTTGCCACTGAAAGGTGCCGATAAATTTTGTCAAATGAAATTAAAATCCACCTCTTTTAGATCTTAAACAGCAAGGACAGATGACGTCAGCGCCCGTTCGTAAAATTCTTTATTTTCCTTTCTCATTGAATCAATCAATCAGGAAGGGAAACACTACATAAATTTATATGTAGAGGTCCTAAAATAGAATCGGCAGTATTTAAAAGTTCTGTGTTGTTTATTTCTATTTTAGTAAAGTTCTTACTGTTCACTTACTATTCTAAAATGATTTTTAAAATTAATGGAAAGTGAAATAGTATTTTATTTTATTTATTTCAGAGGAAAATGGTACTACGGAGATGGAATTAAATATTGAAGTGGAATGTGAGGTGAAGAACAAAAGGCAAATGTATTTTTCTAATATATACTTATGTCAAGGTATTTTTCACTTATTATGTCTATTTGCAAAGTTGAAAGGCTTACAATAGCTACGTTTGCTGTCAACGCACTAAGTTCACAATTTATAAAACAACCCAAAACCTTAGCTCCTTGAGAATTTCTACTATTTTTATGTGCACTTGTTTTACAAGTTTCTATTACTTGGAATTTCTAAAGTTATAGAAGTATAACTTGTTATAAGATCGGAATCGAAAAGAGGATATGAATCTTTCTTTATTCTATATAGCATTCTAAAATTCGAAACTTTTTATTGGATAACGAGGGTCACACCAATGTCAAAGAAAGCAAGTAAGAAAGATTTGGAGTTTCTTGGAGAAAATCCACCGAATTTATCTACAGGTAGGCAACACGGGAGTTTAAGCTACCGCTAGACATTACATGTAGTGCTTTTGCTTGCCATATACAAAATTATTTACTTTGTGTCCGTTATATAGTCAAGTAATCTAGACAATAAATCCTTCTTATTTTTTGGGTAGTTGCAAACCTAAAAAACATGTAAACAATGGCATTCAAAATTTTATTCTACATGGCATTGCAGTAATATGGTACTAATATAATAAAAACCGGCCAAGTGCGAGTCCGACTCGCGCACGAAGGGTTCCGTACCGTTATCTATAAACAAGGCGTCTACCGATTGCCGTTATCAATATCGAGCAAAAACAAGAAAAAAAAAATCACGTTTCTTGTATGGGAGCCCCTTTAAATATTTATTTTATTCTGTTTATTTGTATTTTTGGTTATAATGGGAAAAGAAATACATCATCTGTGAAAATTCCAACTGTCTTACTATCACAGTTCATGAGAAACAGCCTGGTGACAGACGGACGGACGGACAGCGGAGTCTTAGTCCCGTTTTACCCTTTGGGTATGAAACCCTAAAAACTAGTATCAATTCAATGTCATTATTGATAGCATCTACCCCCGTCTCTACTTGAGTGGAGAAGTTTCTAAAAGACACTTTTTTTTTGGAGCGGGAAAAAGGCATTTACGCCTATCCTGCCTTATGGGGAAAGAACAATACAGGGTTATGTGGGGCTCCTTAGTTAAAGATATTAATGACCGAAACTCACACTAAAACGACCTCCGTGTTTCTACCTCATCATCGTTGTACAGGCTGACGGTCAACAGTTGCCCTTATACCAGTGGCTTGTACGCGATATACCCGACTAGGCTCACTTTGGCACATACCTGAGTGCATGTTGCTTACTCCGCGACTGTAGTCAGGACACCCAGTAAGGCAGCTATCACTTTCTCGGGCAAAAATCCGTAATAGACCGTTTCTCCACTTTCTGCTAGGAACCCACTTATGAATGAAAAATGTTTATTTGTTCATGTTTATTTGCCGGCGCTTATGGAGCTAATGCGCCGGCAAATTCCGTCGCTGGCCAGTTCTTCATCTCCTTTTTGAGTCGGCCGCGGGATTCAGCTCGCGGGCCCATTCTTTCTCTTCTTTGGCACTCAGAACTATCTCGCAAAATATGCGCAGAGCCTTCCACGCTTCCTCATTGTTGACGATCGTCTTTATTGTTTCTAGCAACGACATAAGGCCACCACCAATCATAGTTGATAAGTTTTGTCGCTCGCCGTTCCATATAGGACGTGTCACCGGCGTGTGAACGGCGGTATCCTCGTCTGCACCACATTGGAAAAAGCCATGCCCCGAGAGGACCCTAGAGGACCTCTCCTATCCCATGACACATCATACAATAGGAGAGCGTGCCCCACTGTCTCTCAACCCACTTTTTTGTAATTATCAAATAGGTGTCCATTCTGGAAGATCTATTCCAAATATTCATGAAGGCTTTTTAAAATTGGATGTGTAGTTTTAGAGATTAACTCTCTGCATCTGCAAAGTTATGAATTTTACCGCTTTATAAAATTACATTTTACTTATACAGCTTTTAAAAAATCCACTCAGTAACCGGAATTCTATTCAGTATTCCGTTTTAAATATTTGAATAAAAATGAAAATCCCAAGCAGCTTGAGATATTCATTTCATGTCACATTGCATCGTGGCAAATTAAACTGCACTCTCTAGTACTTACGGCGCTACGAAGGCAGATGTAATTAAAATAAGCTGCTTACTGACAGCGCCGGCTTAACCTCGGTGCTTTAATAGATTGAGTATCTTAAGCACTGGTTTTTTACTATCGGCACATACATTATTAGGTATATCAAAATTCAAACAAAATTTTTCATGATCAAGTAAAAATCTATTTGAGGCAATATTCAACATCGAGCTTGACGTCGACCCGCCATTGATTTTGACGTTTGAGCACAGCGCTGCGCGTTAGCGTATTCACCAATCTCTACGTCGCACACTGGGGCCAGGCTCTATGAGATGAATACCCAAAACTCAAATTTTAAAACCAAAGTCTTTTACAAAACTCCATCATATTATTAGAAAGGTTTTGGGTGGGCAAACTAGATCCGAAATGTAAACACATATACTTCTTTTTTAAGCATCTCATAAATGCTTGGCAAATGTTAGTAGACCCGCATTGCATTTCGGGGAGAGAAGTGATAATTAGCATAGAAAAACATCTGAATTACGCGCGGATTCGGAGGCGGATGTTTTAGTTTATGTTGTGACGATGAAATTAGGAGCACCTGGAAAATCTACAGAAATTCAAGCCATTAAAAATGTTTTAGAGACATCTGACTACGCTAGTGACTGTCTTAATAATAATATCGTCAATTCGCCAGAGACCAAAATCAAAAAGTTATCTCCAAAAGAAGCTCTGGAATTTGCAGCCCAGTTTTCTAGTTCTATCAAATATAAGTTAAGTTCGAACTTAACTTAGTAAGATATCTTGATCATATATTGTACTATAGTATACTTATACGATTAAAACGATGCTGCGTAAACGATAGCTGCTTGTAATCATCTCTGAGTGCCTGTAAATAATGAACATGATGGTGGAAATGCGGAGTCCCACAATGGAAGTTCCGCCTAAGTGATTCTCCCTGGCGTATTCCTTAAAACTTGGCCATATTTTCTAAGGGTCGATTCGTTTATTCGTGCGTGCAATATCCAGTTTTCTATTCAACAAATTTTCGGTTCGTTTACGTCACACAGTATTTGTGTGTGCCACATTGGAGTGTTTATGAATTATTCAAACCTGTATCCGACCTTTTTATGTTGGCACTATTGAGAAATATACTGTATTGGTGGAATCACTTGTAAGTGCATATTTTTATTGTACGCCTCTCACGGGTACGAGGGAAACACTGCAGAGTAGCTCAGTACCTTACTTATTCTTTGTTCGACAAAAGCACAGCATAAGCCAGTGTAATTACTGGGCATGGACGGCATTTCATCTTAGGCCCCAGGATGACAACGCACCTGCAATATCAAGTGATTTTTCCTTGTTATTGCAGGTGTCTATAGGCGGCGGTAACCACTTACCATCAGGTGGGCCGTCAGCTTGTTTTTCATATAGTTGTATAAAAAAAAAAGCAGCTTGCACTTTGTTATTCAGTGAACATTACTATACTTGGTGTAAGGCTACTTATATGGAATTAATTCGCCATTAAATTGATGTTTTATTATTCAATAACACACGGTTCGACAAATTTTTAGTCGCCTTTCTTAACTACCATCATCCTGTGCGCCGGTGGGCTAGTAAAGGACGAAAGATTACAACAGCAGTCGTTCATACACTTGGTATATGCGATAAAAATTGTAAGTATTTATTGTTTTGTAATTGCAAGTACTTACACATCGAAAGCAACCCTATCTGTCGCTATAGTTCTTTGAGAAAAACGTTTTATTTTGTTTTTAGCTTTGAAAGTCAGAATAACTCATGCAGCAAGCAACATTGTATAACAAGACTAAATGAGACAGTTTTACGATCTGGGCATAAGTCACAAAACGTGGACTGTTTTAATTAATTATTTCAGTAAGCATTTTTATTTAAATTCTAGACGTAGGTAGAGCTGTTGTAAAAAGCTAACTTTTTACATAAAAATTGATTTTTTAAAGCACACAGAAAGTATCGAAACCTCTTTTTAACACCCGGCGCAAAAAGAGGGGTGTTATAGGTTATCTGTATATCACTATGTATGTATACATACATGCATATTTTGGTTTCAAATATTATACAGGGTGTACCAAAAATGCAAATAAAGTGAAAAGGGTGTAAATGGGTCCCTTGTGTAGAGTTTATTACCAATGTATGACAACTGTAGTATGACATTATTACATGCCGAAAAATTAATTATTTTTGATAAAATAATAAAATAATCGACATTGAAGCGCAGCTCTATTCTAAGTTCATTCCCCCTAACAGACGTAAATACCTCCTACTCTTAGAAACTTTTCTACTCCTGGTAGCTAATATTTATTTGATCAAATATTAACCTAAAATAAATAACCTATAATTCCTCAATTAAGGTATTTATTTTACTAGGCTAAGTACAAAAAAGGTAAATAGATATTAGATAACTTTATTGAATACTTTACAAGAATATTAAGTTAGTGAGAATCAAGATAGGTATGAGTCAACATAAAAACCACAAATAAATTTTAAAGTTGTATTGAAGTAACAATCTGAGTAGGTAGGTTCTATCTACCTAATAGCTCAGATGAATAAACTAAGGTTTTAAGCCGTAAAGCAAAAATAAAAATAATTTTAATTAAGTAGGTATGTATTTATCACACACAAGAACCCGTAAGATCGATAAATGTGGTTAAAAATTTATCACGGATCAATCAATTAGGTACTATGTAATTGTACTAGCACTATCCTACCATTCAGAAATAAAAAACAACTTACCTCGAACTAGAAACACTTTTTTCATACAACAACGCAAGATGACAAGTAAAGTAAGCTGACGGCTCACCTAACAAGCGGGACCACTTAACTCAATCAACACAGCTTTACAGTTCACATGAATATCTTACACAACAACATAGCCCTAAGATTAGAGAAGCAGTTCAAAGTGTACCTACTCCTCCTTGCTGCCTCAACAACGACGGCCGTCGTCGGGACGGACACGGCCTGTGTCGCATTCGCATTTCGCACCATATTATCGTCATCGTCCTTGTAATCGATGCCAACATACCTACTCATGGCATACACATAGCATTATCTCGCAATATTTAATAAGAATAACGACGATCAGAGATAAAATTATACGCGACTACACTTTATGAACTTATGATCAAGTGAGCTCTGAAACAGATGAGGTGACACTGACGAGCCGACAAAGCGGGAAGCGGCTTTGAAATAGGTAGTCTGCGCGCGCCGCTCTGCGCCGCTGTTTTTTCCTTCTGCGCATGCGTACGGGGAATGACAGGGATTGTCAACATTTAACTAGTTTTTTAGTTTAGTAAAATTATTTTAGGTATGGATCGCAATAAGTAATTTAAGTATTATTGTATTATTGTGCCCAATAAACTTTTTTCTATTCTATTCTCTTCTATTCTATTCAATAAACAACTTTGACTTTAGTATCCTTATAACTATTGGGTCCAAGCTAAGGTTTGGTACCAAAAAATAATTACAACAATACAAGGTTTTCGTTTTCGTTAAGAGGGTTATTAGAGCGCTGTTCGACTTAAATTGGATTTAATTATCGTGGCAAGCAAGAGCTATTTAATTAAATGTTAAGATGATTTTTCGGAGTGAATCTTCTGTATTTGTACTATTATGTATCTGTGGTATAAGAAGTAGTGTAACATAATTACGCCAACGACGCAAACAAACCGTTAAATGCTTGTCTTGCATTCGAAGCTCAGTAAGATCCATTTTTTCAACGTTAAAAAAGTAGGTTACAAAATAAGTAAAACATATCCAAGCGAGCACGGTCGCAAACACTACCTAATCAACAGTTTATAGGCACTTAGCCATAATCCGGCAGTACTATGCTCTGTTTTTTTTATATCGAGTATTAAAAAAAATCTTTTAAATAAAATGTTGTGAACCAATGACACATTTGGGGGCGTTTAGGGTTTCATCGGAAAAAATGTAAACCAAATTTTTGAATCTCCTCTGAACTCCTAGTACTTACATAATCTTACAATTTAATTTTGACCGACAAATAACCTTGCTAGATCATGCTCATTTAAAGAAAAAGCTTGTAAAATAAAGGGAAGGCCGGTACATTTTAAATCCAAGTGAAGACTTCGGCCCGCTTTAATGCGTAGGTAATTCCGTCGACAGCACGTTAATAGTACATGCGCGTTCATTGTGACCACTTACTACTACCATATCATCATTAACATCATCATACCAACCTCCAATGTCCACTACTGAACAAAGGCCTCCCCCACCGATTTCCAAATGAAATGGTTCTTGGCAGCTGCATCCAACGGCTCCCCGCGACTCTGACCAGGTCTTCTGTCCATCTAGCTAGTGGGAGGCCGTCCTTCTTTGCACTTCCCGGTATGTGGTCGCCATTTTAAAACTTGAGCCGTCTGTTCAGCGTGCTATGTGCCCTGCCCACGCCACTTCAACTTGCTAATCCTATGAGCTATGTCAGTGACTTACCATACCATACAATTTTTTATAACGGCAGTCATCAGGTAGGCCATTTTACACGTAATGGTATAAAAACCAGTTTTATTGACCCAGAGCGATGCGTCTCGTAGTTTATTTCCATTTAATAGTAATTTTGAACCCTGTTCTCGTTTGACCCGTCGCTTCGATTGTGCAATATCGCGCTGTGACATAAACAAAACAGCCTGAAAATAACATCACACCTTTTCACATCGCGCATTTTTTGATAAAGATATGTACCTCCCACCCTGTCACTGTATTTGAATACTCCGGTATGTACGAAAACTTACGTATTATTTAAGTTTAAAAAATAAATGCGGAACCCGAGGTGTATTTTTTCAAATGGCGGTGAATTCTGCTGCAAGTCTAGTATTTTCAAAGACTAAGCGGTAGCAGATGAGTGCTTAGTTAGATTAGTGCAATTTGATTTTACATACTCTATTTATTTAAAGGTGTTTACGTAATATGCGAAATCGATACTGATAGCAATTTATTGCTTAAAAATAATAAACAACACCTAAACAAAAAGATAAATAATTGTTATAAAAATTAAAAAATAAATGATTATTTCAATAAAATTATTATTACTTGTCATCGTATTAGAAATTAAGGCATCGTACTATAAGTTTTATCGGCAAAGAAAGTTTTTTGCATCTCAGAAGGAATCGGCGGTACTAATAGTTTGCATATTCTAGTCTTTGGAAATATAGTCTATTGATTTGATGTAAATTTTAGGTTGAATGACATTCACAGCCGATCACTAGAGTAGTGACATTTTCATTTTGAGTTTTCGATGAAGAATTTCTTTTTTTTGGGTACTTCTGATACACCGTGTATACATTTCTTTTTCATATGTTTGATTCATAAGTTTGAGAAACTGAGAAACCAAAAAACAAATTGACATTCATGTTCAAGCGGTTTGGTGGGCATGTAACCCACACAACCGAAGTAACAGTAAACCGAATTTAAAATCAATCGGATGTGTTTACATCTGATTGAATTTTGAATCATTTGGATCCTTAAAAAGTTACTAAAACCCCTTGGTCAAGTAGGAAATGAGCTGATAATCAACAAATGCCTAAACTAAGCTTCATAAATTATAGCTAAGAACTACCCTGATCACTGCTTTATAAAAAAACTAAATTAAAAATCGGTCCATTAATTTAGGAGCTGTAATGACCTACACACACCAGACATACACACATATATACAGACAGACACGTCAAACTTATAACACCCCTCTTTTTTTGTTCAGGATTAAAAAGCACATACCTAAGGTTCCAACAGTTCTTTCAATCACAGAAGCTGATAAGCGACCTTTTTGTTGGAAATTTTACCCTAAAGTAGACAAAATAAATAGCAAAGTTGCTATTTCGCTTACGTTTGTCAAAAGCACAGGGAGTTTCATGGCATGAGCCGGTCGCGTGCATAATTAATTTGGTCGTCTTCGTCGCCGCTGTATGAATTCGTAATTTCGTGTGATTGAAATTCCTTATAGAAGCAATTGACTTCATTAGTCGGCGCTTAAATAATTTGCCGTTTGTTTGGCAGTCTATTGTGCTCTCTGCGATCTCCGGTCGATTTGTAGGTACTTTGGGATTACCAATATTCCATTGTTAAAATAGTAGGTAACTAAGGTCGCGTCCCTGTTAGGCTCTCAGTTAGCCTCTACTTAGGACGCCTCCCCATATACATCGCTATTTTTTAATTAGTCAAAAAAAATGGAGGTCTCAGTAGTCGTTACTGATCACATATACGTAGTCAAAAGTAATATAATCAAAATTTCAAAATTGTCCACAATAAATACAATAATTGGTAAAATCATTATGGAATCAATGAGCAACATGTGCCCCTAGGCGATAGTACGTATTTTTCCGTTTACACTATTGCCCGTTGAGCCCATTGATGAATCCCCGCGTCATACATCGAACCTCCCGCCGGCGCCTTCCCGCGCAGTGGATGCGCTAGAGCGAGATAATATGATAAATGCATTTTTGTTATAAATAGGTAATAAATTACGTCCACAAATTCAGCGTCATTTTGGGATAAAAATGACAGCTGGCAGTATTAGACTATGTGGAAAAGCAAGCTATACGACTTATTAACAACCCAGAATAAGCAGAGGCTAAACTCCAAAATCTCGATCATCATCGTAGAGTCAAACGTTTATCGGTTTTACCATCGAGGGAGACGTAGAATGGCTTTTCACCCTTATGTTGTGGATATTCTAGCCATCCTCAAAAAGCATTTCGCCAAGTCTTATCTAATGTGAACTGAAAAAAAATCGAACAATCTTTAAGGATATCTTTAAGGCCAGAGTGAATAGGCACCTTCTAATTTAAACACGTGTCATCGTAGGCTGTGTCATTACTTAACATCAGGTGTGATTGTGGTCAAATGTTTGCCTATTAACCGTAAAGAAAAATTCCAACACATGCTAATCTGAGCTGAGCCTGTACCATCAAATAGTGTGCAGGATGCTCAATTTTTCAGAAACTTTTTTTTTATACAAAGCACGACAAATGACTCAACACCAGCTGATGTGAAGCGGTAAGAAAAGTCCATATGCGAAGACAGCTAGTGCAGTTCAGACACTGCTCTAGCCGCCTCCACCTTGCCGGCCCAAAAGGTGCTTTTTCACGCCTCTCTTGAAGAAACCCATGTTACAGGAAGGAGGGAACACATGTGCTGGCAATGAATTCCAAGTTCTGGAAGTTCGACAAAGAAAAGAGCTACTAAATTTCTTTGTACGTGATGTTGAGGTGGTGAATTGATGACTCCGAAGACCGGCACGCGTGCTCCTGAGTAGGAAGGGGGAAGGTGGGATAAGGTCAAATAGCTCTTCAGAGCACTCTCCGTGATATAGCCGATAGAAGGCGCTAAGCGACGCAATATCTCGACGCAATTGCAGAGGCTCAAGGTTGTTCGTGACCTCTACATCGCCAACGATACGGACAGCACGACACTGCAATCTGTCCAGGGCATCGAGTAGGTACTTGGCGGAGCCATCCCACAAGTGCGAGCAATATTCCACGCAAGACCGGACCTGAGTTTTATAGATCAGGCATAATTGGTCAGGCGTGAAAAATCGACGCACCTTGTTCAGGACACCGAGCTTCCGAGAGGCTGTTTTGATCACGGTTTCTATGTAGTTCCTGGAATTCAGATTGCAACATATCTCCATGCCTAGCAAATTTAGCTTATTTGCTTTCGGCAGATACAGCGGGTTTGGGCTCATAAGAATAGTCTTAATGAGACTTTGCATTAAATTCGATGTTATGACATCCAAAAAAATGAGTGACAATAAGTACTTACCTATTTACTATATAAAATTTAGTATTTTTGCAAACATAAGAAATGACATGGTGACATGATGTGATTGTATTTTTTTTTAATCATAGAAATTAAGTCTAGATCTTAATACGAACATAGTTGTATATATAAAACTTAAGAGTTTTGAATTTGAGTAAGACATAAAACTTACGCTTTAATAAGGCTAGTAAAATTAACATAGTTTTAAATAAAACGTAGACAATTTGCTACGCCCCACTGCGAATAGATGATACCATTTAGTGTTTTCATAGGTATAGAACATCGGTATGACTTAGTGATAGAAATTGGTTCTGAGATAGCAATATGAATATTGCGATCATTATAAATATACGTAACTAAGCTCTAATATTTTAAAATGAACCTTATCGTGATTCTTTAGCATAAATGATAGGCAAATTAATAACTGGAGAACTGTTGATTTTCAATTCCATTACAATGGCAAATTAAGGGAAGACGAGTAAGTATCTGTTGTATCTACTATTTATGAGTATGACTTTAGTCTTAAGTAAGGAAGTGATCTATCGTTCAAAATAGATGTCTGTTTAGGACATGCTTTTTAATGGTCGTGTTTATAAAACTTTGTGAAACTGCCAGAAAGGGCTCAGGACCCACGTATGTGTTTTCTGAAGCCGTTTCTTGCCTATTCATCTGCCTTCTCATTGCCCATTATCCCTACATGGCCGAGCACCTAGATCATTCTCACTCAATTATGTCTACCAAGCCTGTTCAGGGTCTGTACAGCGTGTAGGACTAGATCTAAGTTGATGCGCGGTGAGCCAAGTGCTTTGAGAGCCGCTTGGCTGTCACTAAGAATGTTTATTATTTTATTCTAAGTCCGTTGTTCTATCATTTTCATTACACATAGAATAATTGCATATGTCTCAGCCTGGAATCCTGTTGCAAATTTGCCCATGCTATGATATAATTGTATACTTTATTATAGACACCTGCACCAGTACCTTAGTCCATCTTGGATCCGTCCGTAAACCAGATCAGACTATTCTTTTCAAGGGATGGTGGTCTACATTTCCATTGTTCTCTAGTGGGAATGCTAATTCTGAATTCGATTCTATCGAATATGAATTTGGGACCCGTTTTATCACATTCCATTTCAGATGCATCTACCGATTTTGTGTGTTTCAGCAGAGGTTTGGTGTTGTCCCATAGACCTGCAATCTTAAGCCTATGCAACGCTTTCCTCGCCTCTGTCTCAATAATTATGTGCAGCGGGAAGAAGGCATAGGAATACCTCTATCACTGCCGTTGGAGTGGTTCTAAACGCTGCGGTGATCGCTAGACATGCTGTTCTGTGCAATTTGCCGAGTTCAGCTTTGCAAGTTGCCAGCCTTGTTCTAGGCCACCAGACGATGCTGCCATATGTTAATAACGGCCGAACCATGGTTGTATAAATCCACTTTATTATCTTTGGTTTTACAAAACTTAAAATGTAAAACATGATATTATAAAAAAAAGAAACTTACAAACAACACCTAAATCTTGCGAAACATGAAGTGTACCATTATGGCTGGTCGCATTACCTCGCTGAATTGCGAAGCTTTATCTTTGTGCGAAATATATACCCGCCTTATTGTCACTTAAAGTTTCACATAGATGATCTGCAATGTCCCTAAATAGTCGGTGTGCACCTGGACCCCAAGGTCCTAAAGTCCCAACCTCAAACGGCTCAAATGCGCAATCCCCAGATAAACAATTTGAGGGATTCAGCAGAAGCAGCAGCCGATCCTGTTATCAATGGGTGTTTGAATGATGGGTCGACACAAGTAGCGTCCCACACCAAAGACTTACCTATCTTCCAAAGCACAGGAGTCATTCCTTCAGGCCTCTTGCCATCATCAATCATTCATGGAATTTCAAGAATCCAACCACGAAAAATTGCAAAATGTTTCTAATATTGTGGCACGTTATAAATTCGTTAACGAAAATTAGATTTGCCATTCAATATTCAAAAGTTCGATTGCATGAAAAATTCAACCGTCTGTGGAATATTAAATGAAAGGAAATTAATTGCTTTTGTATCCAATATTTTCTGATTGTATTGTCAAATTTCGTTAGACGACTTGATTTGATATCAACGTTTAAAATGATATAAAGAACCTATCAGGTGTAGGTGAATGAGACACGAAAAACCAGAAAAGAAAGTAAACAATATATGAATCTGTCGAAGCTTTTCAAAGTTATGAAATAAATTGTACCTATTAAACTCAACGATTGGTCATAGTGTATTCGTCCAGAGTTAATGCCCAGTCAATAAAACGTAAATATTCCGGTCACGTCACTAATCCTCGAGTTTCTCGTTTGCAACTATGTGAAGTGAGTTAAAGACTGCTCGTATACTGAGCAGCCAATGTAATGGTACTGTGCCAAATTCAACCTTATACTGTAAAAAATAAGATACAGTATACTCGTATGCTGCTACATCCGCAGTGCGGTAGCGAACGTTGTATGAAGTTTTGTACCGAATTCGAGGTAGAGGTCCAAATTTTTGCGAACTTTTAGGGCGTTTGTAAGCAACGTCCGTCTGGAAGAGAATTATTTAAAAGAAACAAAAAGATTGGATAAAACTATATAAAAATACTAGCTGTGTCCGCGACTTCGTTCGTGTGGATGTCGGAAAATACCAACGGTGGGGTAGGTAGGCTAAGGATTTAAATCATGTTTATAAAACATCTTTGAAAATTGACAAAGTTTCATACAAACTTTCATCCCCTATTTTATCCTTTTGGAGGTAGAATTAATCAAAATCCTTTCTTAGCGGATGCCTACGTCATAAGCTCGGAGCTCGGTGGCGTAGTGGTTCGATCGCTTTGGTTTCTATTACGAAAACAAAGAAACTTTCGCCATGATTGATCCCGTGATGGGTCAATCAAAGATTTGTTATCTCGAGCTCCGCGGTGCTTCGGAAGGCACGTTAAGCCGTTGGTCCCGGTTTGTTTTGCAACCGCTTCATCCCACCAATCCGCATTGGGCCAGCGTGGTGGTGTTATGGCCCAAACTCCTCATGTGTTTCTCCTATGTTGGAAGGCCTGTGCCCAGCAGTGGGACGTATAAGGCTGGTGATGATGATGATGATGATGATTAAATACTTGTGACTTTGCTTGCGCTATAAAATAAAATAATATTATTTTAGTAAAATATTTAAATTTAACCAATTAAAAGAAAATACAAATTTTGCTATTTATAAAGATAAACCCATTGTCAAGCCTATTGGCATCCATTGCTTAGATTAACAAACAAAACCGTTTTTTAAGCAAATCATATTAAATTGCACATGGTTTTACCACAGTGTAACTACAACCATGGGGCAACGCCTTTAAATTTGCGATTCATGCCGCTTATTCCACATTGCCGCAGGGTTGTCACATTTTTTATTTTTGGAGTTTACTCCTTATAAATTTATTTTCATAAGAGAGTATAATTTTCCGAATACGACTATTTTGGGATCCAAAATGGCGGACGCAACTTTTTATATAAATTCTAAATGGCTATCATTTTAGTGGGTTTCGAGGGTCTTCATTCGGAAATCCAAGATGGCGGACGCAACTTTTTTTTATAAAAAATCAATATGGTTATCATTTTCGTGGTTTTCAGGGGTCCTGATTTTGAATACAAC
Organism: Nymphula nitidulata; assembly: GCA_947347705.1. Lineage (NCBI taxonomy): Eukaryota > Metazoa > Arthropoda > Insecta > Lepidoptera > Crambidae > Nymphula > Nymphula nitidulata. The sequence goes on from OX374629.1 coordinate 15,916,607, forward strand.
ATCAATTTCAAGATCCAAGATGGCGGACGTAACTTTTTTTATAAATAATCAATATGGGTATCATTTTCTTGGTTTATGGGGGTCCCGATTCTGATTACAACATCTATTTTGAGATTCAAGATGGCGGACGTGACTTTTTAATACAAAATCAATATGGGTATGATTTTTGTGGTTTTTGGGGGTTCCGATTCCAAATAAAACATCTGTTTCGGGATCCAAGGTGGAGGAATATTGATTTTTATGAAAAAGTTTCGTCCGCCATCTTGGATTTGGACATTGATGTTGTATATAAAATTGGCACCCCCGAAAACCACGAAAATGATGCCCATATTGATTTTGTACTATAAAGTCACTATTAAAGTCGCCATTTTGGATCTCAAAATAAATGCTGTAATCAAAATCGGGACACCCCCAAAATCCAATAAAATGACACCGTATTGATTTTTTTATTATATTAAAGTCACGTCTGCCATCTTGGATTTTAAAATTGACGCTGTAATTAGAATCGGGACCCCCGAAAACCAAGAAAATTATACCCATATTGATGTTTTATAAAAAAGTTGCGTCCGCCATCTTGGATCTGGAAATTAATGTTGTAATTAAAATAGAATAAAAGTAGTAGTAGTAGTTTTTTTTTCAAACATTTATAATTATGTTAAAATCAAAAATTAAGAATAATTAATGTTGTATTTAAAATCGGGACCCCCGAAAACCAAGAAAATTATACCCATATTGATTTTTAAAAAAAGTTGCGTTTGCCGTCTTGGATCGCGAAATTAAGTTGTATTCTAAATCCGGACCCCTGAAAACTACAAAACTGATACGAGACAAGATGAGATGATGAGTTGGTGATTAATGTTTTCATATTTTTTGACGACCGACTGGTCGAGCGGTCTGTACCCCTTGCTATACAGGCTACTCGGTCAAGAGGTCCCGGTTCGAATACCGGTAGAAGCAAATGTTTGTATGATGAGTACGAGCATTTGTTTACGAGTCATGGATGTTTATATGTTTATTCAGTATATTTCTAGTATTTATATACCTATTATTATCATTATTTCTCCGTTACCTAGTATCCATAACACAAACTCATAATGATGCTTACTTTGGGCTAGATAATAGGTGTGAGTGTTTAAAAAAAAAATTATATCATATTTGTCGGGAAAGTTCGTATTTATCTTGTATGTCTTGAAAATAGAAAATAACCCAGGACTGATTTCATTTGTTATATATATTGATTTATGCCGAAAACGGAATGTGCCGAAACAAGAATGTGCCGAAAACGGAATACCTCCAAATAGGAATGTGCCGAAACAAGAATATGTACAATCAGGAATACGACGAAAAAGGAATCAATTGTTAATACGACAATAAATTAATACATGGGCTTTAGTTCACAAAAATGGTTTGCCACTTTCAAAAACATCTTATTCAATTGACAACTTCATGTCATTTCTATGAAATAATGCAGCCAATGTTATGCTATTTCATACAAATGTCATGAAATTATTGTATTATTATGTGTCAATTTACTGTCGTATTGACGGGTATACTATTAAACATTTGTACATTACCTACGGTACTTGCTAAAACACTGAATAACACTCACATAATTTAAAATTTAAAATAGGCAGGTACTTACATAAGTAAAATCACGCAAGCAATATTTTGTATTTATTAGATAAACTCGAAATTAACAATTTTAAATCATTAATTAAGTCCTTAAATACGGTCCTAAGCTTATCTTAAAACAACATTTAATAAATTACAAAAGAAATTACGATTGTTTGTGACTGATACAATTAATTTCGATTTTTCTGCTTATTTTCATTTTAGTTTTTTTTTCATACTAAGAAGGTATTATCGTCAATATAAATTTAAGAGGTATGTAAAGTAAGATATTAAATGATCTAGGCAATAACTCAGAACTGCCTCCCGGGAATACTGGTAGACCACCTGTTGCTATGGTTACAGTCTTACATATATTAAGCAATCTTGCGAGCAATTGCTACCACCTACAGTATAGTATTCCTTAACAGTTATTTAACAAGCCTTTGTATGCTTTGGTGAAGGCTGAACTGATACGATCGGAAATTATATCGACTAAGCAAGTTCATAAAGGTTGTCCAGCTATTTCTGATGTTGAAATAATGATAAAAAAGTCAAATAGCATAATAAAACATATTCATTTTCGGTCCAAATAAACAATAAAATACTAAGCAGAAAAACACCTTATTGCTTGGACAGGGAAGAAACCCGCGACGCGCCCAAGTTTATTATATTGTGAAAGATCATGCGTTCTTATTAATGGTAAAAATACTATTAAAATAAATGTTTGTTGTATTATGGATTGAAAGGAAAGGTAGCCATTGTAATTACTGGACATAGACGGCATTTCATCTTAGGCCTTAGGTTCATCCTCTCGCTGCCAACCATGGTTAGAGCTATGGTTGGTAGCGAGAGGGTATGGGAGGCGGTTGCCTCCTTCTGCGAGACTGTGCTCACGCAGAAGGAGGCAGCGGAGAGGGAGCGGGAGGGAGGGAGCAGGCCGCCACGTCTGGGATTGCCCAAGTAACTCTGGGTAATCTCCATCGGCGCGAAACCTGGCCGTAAGGCTGGGTTGCCTGGGGGCAGGCTAGTGAAATTGCTTCGGCAGAGCCTAGGCTACCCCTGCGAAGGGCAGTGGAGTTACCGGGGAGTTTTAGTGGGTATTCCTAGTGTCTTTATCACTGGGTGACCCCCACACACGCCCGTCGCCTAGCCAGCGGCGGGTAGGTCTGTAAACAGATTTCTCCCCGACACAAAAAAAAAAAGGCCTTAGGTTCACAACGCACCTGCAATATCAAGTGTTTGTTCCTTGTTATTGCAGGTGTTTATAGACGCTGTAAACTGCTTATCACCAGGTGGGCCTCCAGCTTGTTTGTCATCTAGTTGTATAAAAAACGTTCCAAAGATACTCTAAAAAATATCTAAGTACAACAAAAATTTCCTTTGCCGGGAACGAACCTACGGCCTTTTATAATCCCATGACCATCTCAAAATCATCACTAACTCATCTCGTGAATTTATTTATTCACAATGTCGAACTAAATGTCAACACCCGAATGAGCATTTTCAGAAAGTTGATAGTTTTTTTCATTTTGTCTAGTTTAGATATTTAATTAGGTACTTATAGCTTAAACATTTATTTTAACTTTATAAAAAGATTTAAGAAATATAAAAATAGGTAAAAAATATCCAGCAGCAAAAATAATATAAAAGTAAAACGATAAGCATTTCTCGAGTGCGTTACCCCAGCAAGAAAATATCTGCTAGGTGAAATTGTATTATGCCAATAATTAGAGTGTAATATGGTGTAAATGTGACCCAAATAAAAAATTTGTGTGTGCTGTAGTTTTGCAGAAAAAGCAAAAAAACCGTTCCTGCTGGAGTAACGCTGTTCCAGCAGGAAGATTCTAAACGAATGATCGGACAGAAAAGTAAAGTACATGAGCAGGTAGGTTATATTTGTGCGTGAATGTGCGCCAAAAATGAGATTTGTGCGTCTTAAGGTTTTAGAGATATTCGGTTTCCTGCTGGAGTAACGTTTTGCAGAATCCGGTATCTCCGAAACCTTTAATTGTGCGTACGTAAAATAAATGTATTTCAGTAGCTGTTGATTTGTGCGTATTTGTGAATCAATAAGTTATTAAAATATATTTATCGTTTTAAAGTAATCATGCATTTTCTAAATAACAATAAAAAATTCTAGCGCTTAAATGAGCAAACGTATAAGCCAACTGAAAATGGAATTCGCTTCTTCTTGTTAATCTTGTTGTCCACAAAAAGTTTCAAAACTAAATATACACACGTTTTTGAATAATTTAACTTTAATTCAAAACTGACAATGCCATAACTCCAACTTCAAATTACAAGAACCAGTATTAACCAAATAAAATTTGGTAGTAACGCACAATTAGAGTATTTCGTGAAATATAAATGGTGAAAATTTCAGCTTCATATGTCTCGTATTAATGTAGATATAAACAAAAAACCAAAATAACCACTAAATTACCGATAATCCGACAGAATTCGAATGACCACTAAAAAGCGACCGTTTCATACATATTGATGACCTTCATAAATTTGCTCACAGACACGTGTGAACATTTGGTACCTGGGTACACTGAAGCACAAAACTCTTAGAGAAAGTTATTAAAATGCATTTTAGTTTATATAAAAAGTACTTACCTAGGTACATATCATCATCAGCCTATATACGTCCCACTGCTGGGCACAGGCCTTCCTACATGGGAGAAACACATGAGGAGATTGGGCCATAACACCACCACGCTGGCCCAATGCGGGTTGGTGGGTTAAGACGGTTGCAGTAACAACCGGGACCAACGGCTTAACGTACCTTCCGAAGCACGGAGAAGCTCGAGATTATAAATTTGATTGACCCATCCCGAGACCAACCATGGCGAAAGTTGCTTTGTTTTCGTGATCGAAACCAAAGCGCTCAAACCATTACGCCACCGAGCTACTCACCGATAGGTACATATATCATTAATTTGTGATCGGTAAGTAAACAAACAGTTACAATAAGTGAGTCCGAGTTCACGCTTCTGGTCGTATGAATACCTAGTCAATGTAATTGTATGGCAGTAGCAAGGCGGAATACTACATCAGTCATCCATCCAGGGTTAAGATACTATTTTCATGATATAAATCACATCGAGTAACTACTGGGAGGCTGTTTTATAGACCTTTTCTCAGTCACAACATGAGTAATTATATGTCATATAATTACTCATGTTGTACCTAAGTACCTAATGCTGGTAATACAGAAACTTTTAATGAATACAGTACTTGTTTCAAAGATACTCTTAATTATTATTATACTTTCCATGATCGTAAATTTTTTGGAGTTGGTGCCGCCTGAGCTGTTTTTACAGAGCGGACTCTCGCTGCAGGGTTGACGCGCGGGAAGGCGAGCGGCGAGAACAAATGTATGGCGGACGAAGTGCAATCATGCTTAAGACTAAACAGCGACTGCGGCTGACTGAGCGGCGACTTATAAACAAAATATTTTAGACGATTTTGGAGCGGTTTATTATATTGAATATATTCACTGTGAAGAAAAGAGTGAATTATCTTTCAGATCTAACCCAACCTCACCTTACTTATATCTTCTCGCCTACTAATGTAAAAACACGAAAGTGTTAAAAAATTATAATTACGAAATATTCGACTCGCCAAATTGTAGCTACTTACCACTACTAAGTTTTAAAAAAATGTCTAACTACGTCCATCTCCATCGTTGCCGCTAAACGTTACTGACTACCCTACTGGATTGGACATCATCGGTTGCCCCTACCCAATAGTCGTAGCCAGGCCGTAAAGTATTTTCTTTTAGAAAAAATTAAAATTTGGGTTCTATTAATACTAATTATAGGTGGGGCTTAAAACACCCCTCTGTAACAATTAATAAATATACTCTAAGAAGCACATTACCAATATTTAATAAATACATTATAATTTTGAAATAAGGATAGGTACTAGGGAATGCAAACCGGTTTAACCGAAAACCGAAAAACCGGTTTTTTCTCGATTTCATTTCTCATTTAAAAAACCGGTTTTTTTTATTAACACTGGTTTTTTCGGTTTTTTTGATGGAGAAGAACTTTGCTTATAAGAGTTAAAAAGATATGTTTCATATTCCGCCAGGTATATGTACAGGTGTACGAACTAACAAACAAGTCTTCATTAAACATAACTAATAGACTTGATATCTAAAATTTATTGTTATAATTAAATGTTATAACAACAAATTAAATCGTTTTTTTCCTTAATGTAACTCCCAACTTAACCGAACACCATCCTTAAAACCATAAATAATTTACAATAATTATAGTTTACATCAGCGTTATTTTTAATATTTTTTATGCTATGGCAACACTGTTGAAGAAAAAGACGCCATCTTGACGGACGGACGCTGTAGCCATTTCGTTCGCGTCGGTCGTAGTCGTACTTACGTCGTTCTTCTGTGGTGTAGGTGTATGTACTGTTGCGGTCAAAAGTCCAGTGACAGTCTCACAAAACTATAGCGAAACACTTGTTAGAGACTTACGTCGTTCTACAATTGAAAACATTTGACTTACACAGTTAAACCTCGTTTAGAGACGAGCGCAAAGAATATGAATCTTAAATTCGACCCTCTAATAATGACTCTTGTAGCTCATCGCCTAATGACTCAGTCTTCATGCTGTGTGTCCACGGTTCGATTCTTATTACTAATAAATATAAATGAAAATATATTATGAATATATTTTTCTTTTTATTGTATATTTTTTAACCACTGACGTGAATCCAGTACTTAAATAATTGTTATTTCGTCAACTTAATATTTTAAAACCATCTTTTATATACTTTCCGCTTGTTTGTTATCTAATTGTATAAAAAAAAACTTTAAGACGATATTTTTACTATTTTTCAACCCACTCTCGGGTTAAGAAAATAAAAAGTATCGTCAAGATTTATTGATTAATCTATTTGATGCTCTTTGCTGTTATTGAAAATTTAAAGTTTATACATAGTTAAAGACTGCAAAATGTTTCTGTTCAACTGTTAGTTAATGTAGCAAATTATTTATTTACTTATAATTATGTATTGTTGCTTCTTTATATTTTTACTGTATTAATAAATTATCTATATTTTCTTGTGATTGGATTATAAGACTTAAATTTAAAATAAATTATGCCAAGAGCCCTTAAAATTTGTTTATTTTTGTTTTTATTAAAATTAAAAAAATATGCCAAAAAACCGGATTTTCCGGTTAACCGGGTTTTTTGAAAAAATCCGAAAATAAAAACCGGTTTTTAAAACAGTCCGGTTTTGCATTCGCTAATAGGTACCTACTGAACATAATGCACTACGAAAACAATACGATTGCCTGTAAACGTTATGAACGCGATTGTATGGAGAATAGAATAATATAATGCTGTTCTTTCAAATAGGTCCTCAAAATATATGAAACGGTCGCTTTTTAGTGGTCATTCGAATTCTGACGGATTATCGGTAATTTAGTGGTTATTTTGGTTTTTTGTTTATATCTACATTAATACGAGACATATGAAGCTGAAATTTTCACCATTTATATTTCACGAAATACTCTAATTGTGCGTTACTACCAAATTTTATTTGGTTAATACTGGTTCTTGTAATTTGAAGTTGGAGTTATGGCATTGTCAGTTTTGAATTAAAGTTAAATTATTCAAAAACGTGTGTATATTTAGTTTTGAAACTTTTTGTGGACAACAAGATTAACAAGAAGAAGCGAATTCCATTTTCAGTTGGCTTATACGTTTGCTCATTTAAGCGCTAGAATTTTTTATTGTTATTTAGAAAATGCATGATTACTTTAAAACGATAAATATATTTTAATAACTTATTGATTCACAAATACGCACAAATCAACAGCTACTGAAATACATTTATTTTACGTACGCACAATTAAAGGTTTCGGAGATACCGGATTCTGCAAAACGTTACTCCAGCAGGAAACCGAATATCTCTAAAACCTTAAGACGCACAAATCTCATTTTTGGCGCACATTCACGCACAAATATAACCTACCTGCTCATGTACTTTACTTTTCTGTCCGATCATTCGTTTAGAATCTTCCTGCTGGAACAGCGTTACTCCAGCAGGAACGGTTTTTTTGCTTTTTCTGCAAAACTACAGCACACACAAATTTTTTATTTGGGTCACATTTACACCATATTACACTCTAATTATTGGCATAATTCAATTTCACCTAGCAGATATTTTCTTGCTGGGGTAACGCACTCGCATTTCTCGTAAGCTGATCTAAGCATTTCTTTTGTTACCTTCGGATTTCGGTCGTGTGGAATACGATTCTTCGTTATTATTATTTTTTTCCAACAGTCATTGGGCTAGTAATTGTTATATTCAGTCTTCCAATAACCTTTCGTTTCAGTTTTATAATTGAAAGCCGTTATGAAATATTTTCCGCATATAGTATGATAAGAGAACTCAGCGTCGATAAAGTCCCGAATAACGGACACGTTGTCACCATTACGTTTCTATACCTATGCTGAATAGATATAAGCAGAATACAATTTAAAAGTTAAAAGAGATTTTCCAAAAATGTGTACAGATCAGGTGCATGTACACTATTCTAAAAAATAGGTAAAAATATGCACAACAGTTGCCTATTGCCTATTTTCTTTTTATTTGCTTGGTTGCTTCGTACAAAACAACAATTTACGTAGAACAAACTGAAACGCAGCCAAATATTCATCATGGCGCCTATGTCACTTTATAATTTGATGATACAGGATCAGCTCAAGGTAAGCATGTTTTGGTAATATTACCGAAGTAACAGTAAACCCATTTTCAAACCAATCGGATGTGTGAAAGTTAGTAAGACCCCTTTGTCAAGTAGTAAACGAGCTGATAGCCATCAAACGCCCAACTATATCTTCATAAACAGTTAAGAACCATTCTCATCACTTCAGCTTTCAAAAAAATACCCGGCAGTCACACAGATACACAGACAGACACGTCAAACTTATTACACCCCTTTTTGTATCGGGGGTTGAAAAAATACCAACATCTAAATAAATCGAGACTCTTCCGTATCAAATGAACGGGTGCTTTCAATTCCGCCTCCTTTACTAAACTGTTTCATTTCAAAGAGGATTATTGCCCGGTAAATTGTGTTTGTAATAAGTTTGGGTCCTTGCCAGACTTTGTATAGATTACTTGTACACAGTATTAGTAGTTCCAGTTTGGAGTAGAAAGGGTTTTGTGTACCTTGTAAGTTAGAAGTCCTACACTATAGCTCTATAATAACGCTTATCACGTCATCCTATTTTCTTGCTAGAAACAATTAGACTGGGTTCTTGTAAAGACAGCTAACTTTCTATCAGGCTTCTAGCTTGGTGACAAAGCTAGTACCTAGTGATAAAATAGAGTTACGAAACTATCTACAGATGACCTTGAAAAACTTCTTAGATATTGTTTATCCGCCCTTGTGTACTTCAGTTTTTGCGCCAAGCGTTGGTCTATGTCCTATCTCAGGATATAATCTATAACCTTGCCAAATTTCATCTAAAGCGGTTCAGTGGCTTAGAATTGTAATAGACAGAGTTATTTTCGCATATATAATATTTGTATGATTAATGCACAAAACACCATACAGTATTCCCTACCCGACAACCAGTAAGGTGTATTAGAAAACTCAAGGTGGCAATACAAATTGCTTACGTAAAAATGCATACTTAAAATATACATGCGAGACTACATATACACAAAATATACTTACATAGGTACAAGTATGTACATTTTATTACACCAGAAAAGAAGATGACAAGTTTTTAAATAGAACTGATTGAAACTTAAACTACTTTGCTAGTCAAAGTCGTAATGTTTATTTCCATTCGCGAATGTAAAGAGGGAAAATCTTGTATTTGAAAATCACCAGTGCATCATGTTTCCCTTCAGGGCATAGCCTCTACTCAAAACTGAACGTGCAATGGGTTTGGTGAAAAATTAGCAAAAACTTCGGCCCCTTAGGAAAGAGGCCTAGAAGAATTTTGCAGTTTAAAAAGTAGTATTAGTATTTTCTTTCTTTTGCTCTGTTTTGTCTTAGTTATGCGCATGTTTTTTTGCTGTCTCTTGTTTTATGTGTCATTACATTTTTGTTGTATCTTTTATACCTCAGTGTTTTTTAATGTGAATACCCTCATATGCCCAACCCCTGTCTCTGTGTTTTATGATTAGGCTCAGTCTCATTTTTCACATTACTAGTTATATTGTTCATTCCAATTTATTTATATTTATAAGTAGATTATTTTTTATATTTATTTTTTAGTATTTTGTCAGATTTATATAAAAATAATACGTGAATAAATTTAATTGATAATGTATCTGATAAAATAATTTTCATTTTCTATTTTTTTATTTGTATTTAGTCCGTTTGATATTAAAATGTATAGTCATGGTAATTAATGTCAATGATTGTCTTTTCAGCTTTTTTTAAGTTTTTTAAATTTTTTAATGTATAAATAGCTGACTTTATGCTGTACAGTATTCTCTCCCAGTAGAACAGTAAGGGGGTAAATATTTTATTATCTTCATATATGTAATACATTCGTCATTTAGATATTCATTAATATTATAGTAAAATTTTTCAATTAAGATTTGCTTTAGTCTCTTCAGGAGTAGTTCAACTTAGGCTCCACTCTCCATTTATTTAGCAAATGATTATCTATTTTTATGAAATCAAACAAAAGCTAAAATAAATCTTCGCTTCAAAAAAACTAACATTGAATTAAAAGATATGTAATTAACTTACCACTAATTATATTATTTGTGAATCAATAATTAATAGCCTCTTACAAGCCTCCGCTGATGAACATCGTAGGTATACCTACAATATCTTAATATAGAGAAATTAATTAAACTATTAAATTGACTTACCTCTGATCAAAGTAGTAATTAAGCATGGCATAGACAAGCTGTACCCCACAGATATAATGTCTGACGTGAAACTCTGTTATCTCTGCTCACACGCTTGCGTTAACTAATCCACGTCGAAAGTGTCAGCAAACAACGCATAATAACTTTGACATCTAGAAAATTTAAGCTGTAATCAAATAAAGACTATATCAGTAGCCTATAGTGGTGCCGCGACACCAACTCTCTTCTAAAACAAAGATTAAATATATTTCTCAAGCAATTTTCATAAGAGAAGTCTCAATTGATACAGATGCTTATTTTTTCAAATTAGGTAGGCAAGTAGAAATGCAAGGGATGTGACCGTAAGTTTTACGTCAGCTGTCTTAAATAAATATATTAAAATAAAATGACGTTTATTTTTATTTACAATATGACCTCTCCTCCGAGGCCTCCGTTTTGATCAAACGTAGCCTGAGTTTAGAGACCCCGATCTTCCTTATCTAACGCCAAATATAAACAAAAAGGCAGTATGGTATAAACATTTAAGAATTCTAAACTCCATATATAGCTCAAAGTATAACACAAGGTGAGGGTAGTAAACTTATAAACAAAGACAATTGACATCTTCAGTCTTCTCGTGACCACGATCGCTGTAAAGTAATCGAACGAAACGTCGGGTGTATAATAATAAATAACATCTTATTTAATGCGAGTTAAATCCGGCAAAGTGGTTTTAGTTTTCTAGTATCTGCCCGCCTAGTGTCGGCTAAAGCGCTAAAAAGTAGCCTATTCTCAAGGTGTAATCTCTCTCCATGCCAAAATCCACCTAAATCGGCTTTGGAGTGAAAACTTAACAGACAGACAAAGGTACTTTCAGCTATATAATATTCGTATGGATTTGGAATACTATCGGTCTTTATCGTTATTTACACTGTGGCTTAATTTCGTCAGTAAATATACTCTTTAAATCTTTGATTATATATGTTTATAATTAAAGATTTGAACAGAAAAAATGTCCTCCGCGAATTTTGCTTAACGTTATAGAATATATTACAATATCACCTATGTTGAAGGTTTAAAGTTATGAAATTATAAGGGTTCTCTTTGTTTGCTTATGGTGCCCAAAATCAGCTCAGCCCTGTAAAGATAGTCACGATTCCTACGTGGTCCCTCACGAGTCCTTAATACACAGAATTGGACTTCCGATCCATTATTCAAATCATTACTGAGTTTCCTTCTGTTTTTATATAATATGTATTTTTAAAAAATGATATACCTGACAGAATTTAAAAGTAGGCACAGGTATTCATCTGCAAGAGAAGCAAAACACTGAATTTTTTGGGTACTTTATGCCGTTGTGATTAAAGTCATTTTTCGACAAACGACTTGAAATTTTTGGTATCTTCATTAACTTTGCGTTATAGTTTCATAACTAGAGCGTGAAAATAAATCTGTTTATAGCTGTATGTGCCTACAAGCTTAATCAAACATCTTCTCTATAGGTCTGAGATACGTGCAGTTGACTGTGTATCATGTCAATATCATGTTGACATTTGTTGGTACCTTAGTGTGTAGTAATAATAGTTATTTGTTATACAAGAGGGCAAAGTTGCTTTTTAACCGCGTGCTCAATTTTGATGACCAAGCAAGTGAAGGATTCTAAAAATTAGAATCCTGAGCGTTAGCGAGGGAATCAAAAGAGCACGAGGTGAAAAATCTTTGCACTCGAGTGCAACACGTAACTTTTCATCCCACCTCAACGAGAAAATGACTAAACGCAAAAAAAACAGTTTCAGTCAATTCTGTTGCCGTCAAATAAACTTCTTCGTCGCTAGAATCACTCATTTTAGGTTTATTACTTGTTTTCAAGTTTCTTGTTTTAAACCTATGGTTTTAAACAAATATGTCGTGAAAAGAAAATGGCGCGCGCAAAGCAAATTAAACAAAAAGTACAGTAAGAAGGTGCCGAGTCTCAGTTTTTTAACAAGTTAAAAAAGGTTGTATGATAAATTCGGCACCATGGAGGTAGAAGTAAAGAGGTATAATGATGTTTTTAATTTACATACTTAGTGCACACGATGTTCTAAATTCAATTTTATTTTATCCTCTAGCGGATAAAAACGGCTTTTGCACTCAGATATGGAAGAGCAAAAATACTCTTTCCGTGATGGGGGGATGAAAAAGTCATTTTTGAGTGGTCTCAGTATAATTAACAAAGCTTGAAAATCAAAATCATACACTTACACCCACCAATAGAATACTAAATCCTTTGAAGCTTCGTCCAACAATAATCAAATCATCTCTAGGTACTGGACTTCGGAGAGACACTGTAATCTGGTAAGCGTTTGTCCTTTACCCAACCCATGTTTATTATGACGTCACTATCATACTTATATCATATTGCTAAAGCTATTTCGCTTATACGCAGAAGTAATCTGTGTTAGACCAATAACATTACTTAAAATGCACACTTAATAAGTGCACCCGGTTCGTTCTAGTACGTTATTTTGTTAGTTTTGTTTTAGGTGCAAAAAATAAGCTAATTAATTAATATGTATGAAAATTGTACATTAGAACGAAATTTCTAATATATAAACTGTATCATAAATCAATTATTTTTCCATCATTTTGGCGACTATACTGAGAGCAACACGATGATCGAAACTATCAGTTTACTTGTCTCCGTAACATTAGCGTTCGTAATCCTTAAGCTCATAAAAGGCAACGTTCCTTTGAAATAAAACTTATAATAGTGGGTTTGAAGTTCCTTAAAATTGATGTTAACTAAATTATAAAAATAATAAGGTCCATTCCCTTAAATTCTTCTCACATTTCTCCAAACATTCTGGATAATATCTTCAACCATTTATTCTCAAACACATCACAATCAGGACTCAAAACCACACGAGTAATAAGCGTCTCTCACAGACCGTACGCGTAATGGGAGAGTTAAATTGGGATGCGCGACAGGTCAATATGCGTAGTAAACTAAAGGGTTTACTACGCATGTTCGAATGACGAATGTGCGAAGGACGAGTGTGCGAACACTTTTGGGCGAAAGCACAATAGTTCGGTCGATTACTAGATAGAATGTACGTTTGTGTGAAAGCTCCTTTGTGCGACGGTTCATTAGGTCGAATGTTTAGGTATCTGTGTCTAAAGATTGCTTAAAGGAACTGAAAACGATTTGCGCTTTTTGCTTTGGAGGTAATTATTTAAAAAATGTATCTTCTTATCCAACTCGTGCGTATGTGATTTGCCTCGTATGATCTACACTTATTTTTGAGCTCTGCACTCAGAAATATTTTTGTGGGTGAAAAACTGCACGCTTGCTTCTCACCCCCTTACTTTAAAATCACTTGCAATTGGGATGTTGCCTGAGTTAGAATATGGCGTTATTTTTCACAATTCGGAAATTATACGCTCTTGTCACCCATAAAAACAATTCAAACTTAAAAGTTATAGAATATTGTTGAAGTTAATCTGTGTAGAAAATTTATAAAATTGTTTTTTCTTTCCAAAATTTATCAAATATGTTGATGGTATTAGATTGCTCACCTCAATCAAAACAACTATTATTTTGACCACTTTGAACCAAAATACATCATCATTACCAGCCTGTATACGACCCACTGCTGGGCACAGGCCTTCCTACATGGGAGAAACACATGAGGAGTTTGGGCCATAGCACCACCACGCTGGCCCAATGCGGGTTGGTGGGTTAAAGCGGTTGCAGGAACAACCGGGACCAACGGTTTTACGTGCCTCCTCAAGCACGGAGGAGCTCGAAATAACAAACTTTGATTGATCCATCCAGGGGTCGACCATGGCGAAAGTTGTATGTTTTTCGTATCGAAACGATGCGCTCAAACCAATACGCCACCGAGCTCCTCATAAAAAAACATACATATTACATAGTTATTATTGATTTGAACATGTGACGCCACCTGTTCCGTAGATTTTCAATGGAGCGTTTTTGGACGATGCGACGCTTCATCTCTGAAACTATTGATCTTAACATACTATTTCTTTTGCAATATTACTTCATGAGTTATAAACTTCTTATTTATGAAATAAAAAAAAGTTGTCAACTACCCCAACAAAATTCTAAACCAAACCGAGCTTTCAACTTAGCAATATTATTTATTTTTGATTTTAACATTATTATAAATGTTTGAAAAATTACTTAGTAATTAAAATAGAATAAAACTAGAAAAATTTCACGTCCTGAGGCAGGAAACGACGTTCGAATTCGTTTCCTGCCTCAGGACGTGAAATTTTTCTAGTTTTATTCTATTTTAATTACTTAGCAATATTAATTAATATTCGAAACTATGGCAACTATAAATACTTCATCGTTTCATCCTCACATACTGTGTATTAAGTTATATGAAGAGATGGACCTGCAACCAAGTTACCTGGACTAATTGGATTCTCGACGCTAGGATGAGGCTGGTGGCCCTGAATGTTTACTTTAGCAGACAAATTGCTTCTGAGCTGGGATCTAATTAGACGTTGCACCGGAGCTGCGATGGATGTCGCAGAAACGTCGAAAAACAATGTTTTGTGAGGACGGCAACCGTTACTAAGATCGTGTCGTGACATATAAATACTGTTTTTGGTAAATATAAAGTTTTCCTTTTCTTTGTAGTTGGAATGGGATATTTCGTATTTTTATCAGTAGTAGGTAAATATATTTTATCGAAACATGCTTGGACTAAAAAAGACGGCAGGTAAAACGCCGGTCTATTTTTTTTTGTGTTTTATTCTCATAAAGGTGATATTCGTGTTTGAAAAACGACGTATGATGACTCCCTGAGGGATTTTAGATGACCAAATTCTATTTTGATAATATACTGTAGCTCACTGAAACGAGAATAAAACATTAAAATAAAATGTCGCAGAAACGTCGAAAAACAATGTTTTGTGAGGACGGCAACTGTTGCTGAGGTCGTGTCGTGACACATAAATACTGTTTTTGGTAAATAGAAAGTTTTCCTTTTCTTTGTAGTTGGAATGGGATTTTTCGTATTTTTATCAGTAGTAGGTAAATAAATTTTATCGAAACATACTCGAACTAAAAAGACGGCAAATAAAACGGCGGTATATTTATTTTTTTGTGTTTTATTATCATAAAGGTGATATTCGTGTTGTAAAGTTGAAGCAAAATCCCTAAAAGCTCTTGGTTTTAATCATTTTTTTAAATTACTTTTTATGTTACATATTATAAACATAATTATAAAAGCTGGACGAGTCTCTTGTAGCACTTCTCCTCGGTTAAAATGTTCGTCGAATCAGTGGTAGGGTTAATTTATGATAATTGAAAAAAACATAGTTTGAGTCCATTTATATAAAAGCTACCAAATTTTTTGTTGATTTTTGCATCACTTAAAACAATATTAGTTTTTTGACTTAAAATACTCGTATGTAGTTGTCCCCTAAATGTTCATTGATCAAATGAAATTCAAAAACATGCTTATTTCAACTTAAATTAGAGACAACGGTCGGTGTACTGTAAACAAAAAAAGGCTTGTAAAAAAAATACATTCCAAGCTTAGAACTGCAAACACATTTTAACGCATTTTCTCATTTCTTAATTTTTTCATAAATAAGGTTGTGTATTGTATTTTATGGTTAGTATACAGTTTTCCAAAATTCACACTCAAAGTTGTCAGTTCAGTACTAAACTGTGCAAAATTAAGCTCTTAGCCTTTTCACACGAACAAGTTGTTCAAATCCAACTTTAAAGCATTTGCTTTGAGAATCATCTCAGTTAGGTACCAAGTTCTCATGAAAGTTATACCAAGGTTAAAGATATTAAATATTTTATAAATAAAATTAAAGTTAATTTTAAGTCAGTAAATTAAAATGACTAATCCATCCTTACTAATATTATATATGCGAAAGAAATATATATACGCGGTCTGTTTGTTACGCTTTCATTCTGAACCGATTAAAATTAACTTTGGAATGGAGATAGATTACATCCTGAGAAAGGATATAAGAAAAAAACTTTCTTTTGCATTTCATAAGGACTTTTCAAAGGTGAGGAAAGGAAAAAACAGACTCTTACTGGTATTTATCGGTGTTAAACTTTTTCGTTCTGTAATAAGAACACCCTGTCAAATTTTATAAATGCCTATTGACTCTTTGGTTTTATATACGTCACACTGTTACTATGTGAGCTTTCACAGAGTATCAATGCGGCAGGGGCCATGTTCACTAGTATTATTATTAAATGCAAAAGTAGTTTTGCCCATCTGTCTGTCTGTTACCTTTTCACGATTAAACCGTTGAACATTTGGTACGAAGATAGTCTAAGACCCTGGAAACGACATGGGATAATTGATGGCTCTATAACAGACATCCATAGGTAGAACCGCGATTGCTAGTATTCAGTATGTATCCTATTTTGGCCTTTGCGTATATTTAATAGTGTTTTGCAGAAGTACACAGAATACTATAAAGCAGCGAACCAGTGAGATGTAAACAGATAAAGTAGAAGTTAATCGTCTTGAACAAATAGGTGCTCTACCTGAAGAACTTTTATCGTCTCAACATTTTATTGCTGGCTTTGTCGATTCACGAGACTACACAGAAAATGTTTCAATATACATTAAATACAATAAAAGTATCGAGGCTGGAGAGCCTTGTGTAAGCGAAAGCTTTCAAGACCTACTGAGATGTCTCGTTTGTTTTGTTTTGAAATATTTGCACTAGAACTAACGGATTAAAAGAAAAATAGTAGTATGTTTAGCGGGGTGGTGATGAAGATAATAATATTCCCCGCGTAGGGTTTTGTGCAGAAGGTGTGCAAGAAGGAAACAAGCGTATAGGTAACACAAAGCGCGTAAGCAGGTAGGTATGTGCCGAATCAAGTGACATACGGTCCGCGTCTCTGATAGATTCAGACTGGCCGGCGGCGATCGTCGCGGCTTCGTACTACGCGCGCCTCTATTCATTCGAACCGGTTTTGGTCGCTAGTAATTTAGACAATAGCGGCTCGCGAGGGAGAAACTACAGTGCGCGCGATGTTAGAAATATATCGCGCGACAATTGAATAGACCTTTCGATGCTTACGCTTTATAAATATATATATTTTATTTATAATAGATAATGTCAATAGATATTTAATAATTATAATGTTAATATTTACTAGATTTAAGTTGTATATTTATTAATTACTTTAGTTAGTTATTAAGGTGTAAATATTTATTCTTATTATGTTAATTAAATAATAAGTATATGTTGTAAGTTATTTATATATAATAATAAGTAATGTGAGTACACCACATATGAACCTATATAATTATTTGAGCATTACCTATATGCTCAAATAATTATTACTATTTGTTTTCAATAAAACGCCGTTCTTAGCTATGTATCAAAGGTTCAAAAATAAACTTTAAAAAACTTTCAGCAAGCAGCATCTTTCTTTAGTGGATAGGTAAAACTTTCAGCTTACTGAAAATGTAAGGGTGAAGGATTCGAAAATCCAATTATAATAATACTTTTATAGAAACAAAAAAGGCTATCTATCTGAATGGATTCAATTGAAGTTTATTCAAGTTGTACTTATTTTACCCTATGGTGGTAGAGAAACATTGAGAAGATTTAGAAGAAAAACATTCTCCAGCTGCTAAACGCTTGTAATGACATTTAAAAATTATGTAGGCCAGCTAATAACCAAAAGGAAGAAGATTAAATTTACACGTCCGTTTTCAATGGTTATAATGAAAGTCTAATTATAAGAGTACGAAATGAAATAAACAAAGATCACCTCTTTATTTATTTTATTATGTGCTCTTATACTAAATGCTGCATTTTTATATATACCCTACAAAAATTAAGGTACTCTATTCATAAATATTTCAGGTAACACTGCAACTAAGCACTTACAAAGCTTGAAATCACATATAAACTACATCATAGCAATGAACAATATACTAACTTGAGCCCAGTCCAGCTATGTGTGATGGAGCTGCGTGAAATTGCTGAACTCAGTCGAGTAGCAGAATAATTTTAGTCCGAAAAGTTCGCTCTCGAAGAGACTGCCGATAGAGAGAAGGTTTTTAATCTACTTTCCTGGACTAGATGCCCTTAATTAATATCGACTTTTAAAACACATTTACCGTGTCAGCAAATAAAAACTATGTTTAATTATTTCTTAATAATTTCATAGGCTGTAGTAAAACGCTTTCCATTTACAAACATAAGGCTCGTTACTCGTACTATTGTTTTGTTACCACCATTTAATGTAGAATTACAATAATTTTAGACAGGATGCCAAAGGGTTATCAAATGATACCTAGTTGTTTTGTCACTAATCAGTTTTTTTTGGCATTTCATGTTCCTTTTAAGTAAGAAAGTAACACTTTCTTTGTTTTTCATTTCAAGTGCGAGGAAAGTAAAAGCTATCAACTTTTAGTGGTATTTACTTTCGGTCTTACTTATAAACGCCCTTTAAGCACAATTTAGGTAAAGCACCGTTAATCATGGCTTGTCTTTTAATCATTTTGAAATGAAATATTTTATTTTCGTAAAATGAAATATGAAATCCGGAATATTATTATTCTTATAATATTATATTTCGATTGTGATTCTAATTCTAATGTTAACAGTATATAATTAGAATAATATTCGAGACATTCCAGATAGCTACCCGACACCCGATATCTACTCGTGATCATGGCGCATTCAGCTGCGTCAAAATATGGGGAACTCGTAACGAACAAATCACATGGTAAATATCACGAATATAATTTCTAATTCAAGAAAGTATAAAGTGATATTTTGATAATAAAGACCCATTTACACGATGAAAGTTTCTTGCCTGTAGCATACAAATAAATGGAAGCAATGAAAATGACCAATTCGGATCAAATAGTTCTCAACGCAAATTTTCATCAATAAAAAAAACCATAGTGTAAAACGGCATGGGAGCAAAATTAATTAAAGGTATATTACTTTTATCTCAAGAGTCACGAAGCGACGCACAGTGACAAGCGCTTTGACTTGTGGTAACCAAGTGTCAAACATGCTGCGAAAGTGTGCGTGAATACGAGTTGCGTTAGCATATATTTAAAAAAAAATGTAAATAGGTATTATAATTTTATTCATAGTATTCATAATTTTAATCAGTTTCATCTGAATCATCTTGCAATTTTATAGTTATTTTGAAAAAATAATAAACGACGTCTCGCCTTGGATATTTTCTATGCTTTGTTTTGTCAATAAAATAAAATAAATGATAAAACAAAAAATAATTATAAAACAATAAATTTTGTGACAAAATCAATTTATTTTATCTTATGTAAATACCCATATAAAAAAATATAAAAAATAAACAAAAATACTGAATCAATTTCATTATGACAATGGATGTTCGACTTTTACTTTCAATCTTTCCATACTGACGCTACTTGAAGCGAGGCTTGGATGCAGATCTCATATATACGTCTAACTTTCTCAGACCGCAATGAAAGCTCCTGTGATTACCTACACATTCGCAGCGTGTTCGTTTACTAGGTTACCACAAGTAAAGCACGCGTCACTTCGTGAGATAAAAGTACTGCAGTGTGATTCACAAACAAAGATATTCGACATCGAACTTGACGTCTGACAAAGACGACGAGCTGCCATTGGTTTTGACGTTTGCGCACTGCGCTGCGTGAATCCGTATTCACTAATCTCTACGTCGGTCTCTTGGCTGTGTACGATTGTCTCTGTTTTGGTTATACGACATGAAGTACAATCGATATTTATTGATTTCTTTTTTGTTGTGTTAAAATTGTATCGCAATGACTTGATTCAATATTTGATAGATTTTTTACATAAAGATATAAAAATCAACCACTTTTTAGTTCCGGTTCACGCCGTGTTCGACGTCGGAACGCTGGTGTCGCCAACGGTTGTCAAACAAACGCCAAAAGTATGACGGCGCTGCCGACAGCCACGAATTCATAGGTGCTGGCTTTAGAGAATCGCATAGCTGTACCAAATTTAAAATCAAGATCTCCGTTTTACAAAACGACCACAAAAACGTCGCGGGAGCTAAACATGTGCAATTAAAAAATATTCTTTACATAATTTAAACGTAGGTACCTAAAATACAAATTTTTGATAAGACTAAAAATACCTATTTATTCGTTTATTCCCATTTGTATGACTATCACAAAACCATTTCATATTCTAGTATGGCTTCCAAAGAGGTAACTGCAGGTTTTACTAAGATAGACGACATTTAGAATTAAGAAGTCTTGAAAATTCAACTTGAATCCAGACTGTTAGGTATCTATTAAAATAGGTCCCATAATGCGTTGAGGACGTTTTGCTTCTATGACAATTTTCGACTAGGATTTTTAACTGTGGGCGATTTAGTTTTTCTTCCATGCGGTCATTTTTGTTAAGAGAACATTATTTTGAGAACTCAATGCTTGGAAGGACGTTTTACAAATTGAAATAGTCTAAACAACACATTAGACAATGAAAGTAATTTCTTGCTTCAATTTTATTGTATTCTACAGACAACAAACTTGCGTCGTGTAAATGGGACTTAAATTATGAATTATATTTTAAATTACCTAATACTTTCATCAAAATAAAAAAAAAACCTATGAATAGCGCTAGGTTGTAAAGAAAACGAATGAATTAATTCACAGAATGAGATTTTTCAATCATGACTCAATAAAATTTATCCAGAGTATATAACAAGTTAACAGTTAACCCTTAAAAATCTGCCCATGATTCAAAGTTATTCGCTGGATAATAAGAAGTTAAAAAAAACTATAACTAACAAGATTTGTTTTAGTTCAGAGGCTAACATAAACGTTCGATCTATTGCTATCTTTAGCCAAATCGACAGAGTAGCTGTCAAATGCATCTGGTCACTATGTAATCCGAATATGTCAATCCTATGGAAGAGGAAACAGATTGTTGCGCTCGAATATCTCGAAAGTTCTTTGGCACATTCGGCAATTGTGACTTGAAAACAGACTTCTTCTGAAAACTGAGAGTAGAATAGTGAAGTTGATCTCTAGTTTATATAACGAATGCTGCATCGTATAAGGTGTAGGTACATAGTAACATATACACTTTTATTTATTCATTCAACAATTATTGTATTCTAATAATAAAATAATGGAAAATTGACTTTATGTTTCTCGAAATAAAAAATCATTTTCAACGTCAATGCAAAGATGTGATCTGGCCTTTTGGAAGCATTTTTTTTATACTGGTTTTATGTACTTTTTTCGCTTTCGCTTTTTTATCATAAACTTCCCAACCGAAATTAAATGAAAGTATTATAGAAAATTTTAAAGTACAATTACTAAATGGTTTTTAGAAAATCATTTAATTGTAATAGAGAATTTCTAGAATACGACATGCGGAAATTTAAGTGCTAAATAGTGAAATTTATATTAATTTAAAATTATACTATTGATTGAATTAGAATTGTAGTTGACTAAATGAAAATTGTGCACGCCTGTTGACAAGCTGAATTCATACGTATACTTGGGCGCTATATTAAGACCTCAAATTCCAAACTGTATTAATGAAATTATTCAAGATAACACTTCTTAAAAAGCAGTGTTATCTTGAGGGTTGTGTTCCTGCGGTAGGTAAGGTTGCTAGAGCTCATCGAGGAAGCGCTGTGTTGGGAACAGGCTGACTCTTCTACGATGCCAATGTAACTTGATTCTCTTGATTTCACGCATGAAAAGTGCTCGAGGTGCTGCGAGCGTCTACTAACACTTGTAGTAGGCATTGCTTAAAATATAGCCATAAAGTATACTATAACAATATTATGAAATACTTTAGGGCTATATTTTAAGCAAAAAATATTATTATTGCCTTATTTTAAGCAGCGGATAAATATATATTATAGACTACGGTAACCGCTTAGAGTCAGGCGGGCCGTACACTTGCTTGACACCCAAAAAAAACTACCTACTAATATAAACTAGCCGCACCGAGCATGCTTTAAAAGCGAAAACTGTTTTTAAGATTTAGCAATTCATGAACCTTCACTGGAATCCGCAGAACACCCTACCAAAATTTCACTACAATCTGATTAATGGTTTCGGAACATAGAGAACAAACACACAAACATTAATTTTTATTTTTTAGATTATGCCTCTTGGAAAAATGCAGGTCAGGCACTTATCATAAGTGGTGTAACTGGGTTATCAGTGCGAAATTTCCGTGGAAGTGCAAAAATTATCGTGGATAGCCTCCTTCATTTCCTGCTCGGGCGTTCCTAATTCATTTTCTTTTACATCGGTCGTAGGCCACCTCGTGGCTTGGTGATCAATCAAAATCTCATTCGAACGCGTCACTCCGCCGGATCGACGTTATCCATCTTGTCTAATTTTGCCACACATTACGCCGTGTTAGCTGGGCTTGTCGATTCTGAGGTAATTTTGGAAATTCATTACCCTGGTTGGAGCACTCGTTAGCATGGTATAAGTAAAGTGAGTGCTTCATCTGTAAGAATGATACTCCGGTACTTAATTGATTACTATTGGAATTTTCTTCATATAGAAGTAACAATTTTGATGCACATCAAGCGTAACAGTTAGTTATAGAGGCGGCTTTTGTAGTGCAATTGTCACACATGATGTGCTGCTGTACAATTTGTTTTTTAATTTTGATGGACAAAGAAAAGTCGTATTTCCACTTGAATTGATAATTACCTCCACCATAAAGAAGATTGCACCACCATACAGAAGATCGCAGCCAAAAAAATTGTTGGTCGCAGAAGCTTATTGAGGAAGCGTTATGTTGAGAACAAGGGCCCTATGCTGTCAACATAACATTCCATCTTAATTTTTATGACTTTTTACAAAGTACCATATGGTTTCTACTTTTAAAGTTAGTGATTAAAAACAAAGTAATATTTTTTTGCAAATAGCAACTTGCCACTTTGGATTCCGTGGAACGTAGAGCCAAGAAACATACTGGCGACGAAAGGTTGGTGTAGGGAGTGTATAAAAATGGGGACTAAGCTGCATAGCTGGACCACCGCCGTAAGGACGCTTGCTTGTAGGTCTTCTACGTGTTGTGCTTCGGAGAGTGTGCCCAGGAGCTGAATGTTAAGCAGAGAACTGCTTAACATTCGGCGAGCTATCACCCACACATAATTGATATACCAAACATACGCACTAAGTGCTATTTATCATCTTTTATTCATGGCCAGGGAGTGGAATGCTCTGCCGGCTTCGGTGGTCCTTTCTGGATTCAACCTGGATCCCTTCGAAGCTGGATTGATTAGGCGCATTCTGGGTAAGTTGAGGGTCGAGGAGTTCGGTGGCGTAGTGGTTTAAGTGCTCTGGTTTCGATAACGAAAACAAAGCAACTTTCGCCATGGTTGGTCTCTGGATGGATCGATCAAATTTATAATCTTGAGCTCCTCCGTGCTTCAAAGGGGAACGTTAAGCCATTGGTCCCGGTTGTAACTGCAACCACTTTAACCCACCAACCCTCATTGGGCCAGCGTGGTGGTGTTATGGCCCAAACTCCTCATGTGTTGCTGCCATGTAGGAAGGCCTGTGCCCAGCAGTGGGACGTATATAGGCTGGTGATGATTCTGGGTAAGCTTGCTATATCTTCGGCCCCTCTCAACATCTTTTGAAGCAAGAGTGGGATCAAGAGAAAACCCATTTGTAATTAAAAACTAAAGAAGAGGTGATGGTCACATACCATACAACGATAACAACTTATTTTTCAATTTTAATTAAACAAAAATTCTTTACTTATTGTAATGCTTACAAAGTCTAATGCCTTGCTTAGTCATTCGTTTTGTACTTTAGTTGTATATCTCACATTAGTAAAGTTAAAAATACAGCGCACCCGCTGAGGGTGGAGTCAGGTTTAACAGGGCTTGCTGTGATTACTTTATAGTGATTAATTTACATTTCACAATCTTGTGGCGGTCTACCTAGAAGGTTAGGTACATATCGACACATGTAATTACGACTAACACGCGACACCACGAAAGATAACAAAAGTATCATTTGATTATTAAATTTATCTTAATAACTATAGTAAGTAAGTGTAGTCTTATTACAGTAAGTTTATAATATATATATATATATGTGTGTGTGTGTATGCATTTGAATATATATTGACCTAATCTCTATCTCGGCCCTCTATTTTTTTTTTATATTTTAAGTCACGGCCCTAAACTAACCTAACCACTTTGTTTTATAGGTGTAACTAGAAATATAAAATTCTAAACTAAATTCAATTGTTTAGATTAGGTTGGAACTGTGACCTAAAAATAAGTGGTTAAAAGTGGGCTGAGTTTAACACTGAGTGAGTTGTCTCCGAACCGAAGCAGTCAAGTCGATTGATCTCCACAAACACTGACATACCTACGTATCTTCACACTTTTGAGCTTCACCTTAATCGTAAAACGTTATTTAAATCTTATTCCGTCCCAAGCAATGCGCTTCTCTTGCTATCTTGCAATTGCAATCGGAACTACCAACTGGGTACAACTAGCATCTAGAACTGAATACATTTTCTGCCCGCTGGGATTCAAACGATATTAGAACCAGATACAGAGCAAACGTTTTGTTAGGACTAAATATTCAAATAAATACATCTCTGTTTATATTTTAGAAGAAGAGATATCATAAATCAGAGTTACTTCAGACAGAATTTGTAGAAAACAAAAAACTGCGACTGTACTATTTTTTTTCAGTCGACTCCGAGATGATATCTGTATTCGAGTTTTGATTTAATTTGATAAGCAAGATTTCATCAATACTTTATATTAATAACGCGGGTCAAGTAAAAAATCTTAAGAGTTTGAGGGGAGTAAAGATTACGAAAAAGTGACCTAATTACAAATTGTAAGATGTTGGCAAGATTTTTTTCATTAAAAGCTGGCCTTATTCGAGATTCCTACAGGTGCTGAACCTGTAGGCAACGAAAATAGTATTAAATTGCCTTGCTCTTGCAAGCTCACGTCTCTCTAGTTTCTTCTAATTGCGTTTTCCAGTCACTTCTAATTGCGGCGATATTTAGGTATAATATAGAGAAAACCTTTAGGATGAGAGACGGTGTAGACCTTTTTAGACTCAGTCAATTACTGTAGGTGATCTGCAGGATCTTATATACATACATCCTATATACATCTTATATACATGCAGGATCTTAAAAATCTTGTTAGCGTGTTTTCTATTCAAGAAAATTCCCATCGGCAGCATATACTTGGGAATGTGCTACTCATAAGAAATACTAAGAAAATGCGGTGTTCTCAAATTCCATATAAACAAACACTTTAGGCGTCTAGACGTGTGGCTCGTATAGAAACCTTGAGCCTACGCGAGAATTTTCTGTTTGGCCTACGGTGAAATCTGCGACAGTACTTAGGGCGTTGGTTTTTACCAGGCACTCTATTTGTTTTCGTGCGAGCTCTTTCGCACCTACGCGCTTCTTATCTTTTACGGAGAATCGCAGATCTTTAGTTGCAAGCATACGCTGTCAGGACACACTTGATAATGATTATCTGCATCGGTATTTTAAAGGTATCAAAAGAGTATGACAATAAAGTCACGTTTTGTTTATTATTTAGCGAGATACTAAACCTAACCCTAAACGTTGAGATAATCTGTATTTAAAATGAAAATCTACACTAATCTACATGCAGTTACATTTATGAAAGATAATTGTTGCCATAAATAAATAAAAGTAGGTCGCGGCGAAAGCTCATTAAACGTTGAATGAGCCACTAAGCTTAACGAATAGCTTTACTGAGCAACTTTTCATGTGAAGGGTATAATTGTCATGCCAATCTACAGAATGGACTAAACTAAATAAGTGGCACACAAAACAGCATATCGACGGCTTTCTATCAGGAAATTGCCGAAGAACTATTACGCAGACAGTAGCCTTATACGTAAAGTAGGTTGTTCGGGTACGCGCGTCTAGGGCGGCGGCCCATCTACAGGGGGTGGTGCCGGGCGCCGTATCGTAGCAACCGGCAGCATCCCTGTCAGTGTGGTGTCCTTACTCGGCCCGAGTGCTCGCGCGTCGGCGGAAACGCCGTCACTCACTACGAAACAAAGTTCTAGAATTGAAAATAATAATAACCGTGCGGATTCAAAATGTTCATGCTATTCATCCTGCTCACTGTGTACTTGATAACGTTATGTCACAGTTAAACGTGCGTGAAAGTAATTGCAATGACGGATTAGATTTATCAGAGTGAGATAAGAGGAGTTGTGACACGACGCATTTGAGACCGCTGGTAAGCTATTTTTATTGCTTTCGATACTTTCTCGATAGATAAATAAGGTTGATTTTCAAAATGCTACGCATAGTATAGAAAAAGTGGTGAGTAAACATTATACGGGTATGAACTTTAGACACGCTTTTGCGGTGACACCGTCATTGTTATTTCACTTGTTTTTTATTATTTGTCTATTCAATAACCCGCGTGACATAGCCTCCCTCGGTCCTCTCATAATGTAATTGCTTTTGCCCACGGTTTGCGCCACATTTTATTTAAGTGGGTAAGAATAATTGATATTCCCATGTTACGAGGGAATGACTTATCATTTGAGCAAAAATTATGTGCTATTTTTATACCTCTAAAGAAATTGTTATATTACCTACCTAGATATTGACTTTTTTAACTGCAAAGTCAATTTATTGAAGTGGCATTATTGTCTTATCAGATACAATATATTTTATATTGTGCGTGAGCTCCAACGGGCTAGTGAAGGGAAGGGGATAGAATTAAGTTCTTCCTTTTTTCTCATTATTATTTGTTGCAATAATGAACATATAATATTTTTTTTCGCCTGTCAAGCCATACATTCTTGATACAGCAGGTTTTGAATTGTCATTTAACAAATTGATTGGATAAGCCACGTCAGAATTCCGGAAGCTATATGCTTATTGAAAATTAAAACCGTAAGGTTAAAAATAATAAAATAATTTTACTTTTTTTTCATTGACCATTGGCTCACATTAATAGCCTTACCAAACTATTTTTTTAAAACCTTACTATTTAGAACTACTTTGCGTCGAAATCTCGTGCATCGGATCTCAGTTACGAAGTCGGAAAAAACATGCTACCTTATGGCAACTCTTCGGTTATTTAGAAGCTAAGCACGACTGACTCATACGTAGTGTGTGTAAGATTCGTTATAAAAAGTTATCGATCAACCTTCAACTTAGTTCATTACCAATAAACCAAACAATGTAGACAAGTATCGAAATATCTAGTTCAAGGCTGTATAGATAAGTTGTATTATTAGTCGATGTATTTTTTTGTCGTTTTCGAGTACATAATTTGTTTGCTAATTACAAATTCAATGGGAGCGAATTATTATCAATCTAGTTTGTTATTAGGGAGTTGTACCTATAGCTGTATACTATACATAATTATTCTTATACGTGCCTAATATAAGACTCGAAAATATTTTGTTTTTGTAAATATGACCAAGAAGTTTACAGTCCGCCAGATGATGAGAGGTCACCGTAGCGTACCAGCGTAGCACTGTACACTCTCGTAGCACTGTACACTCTCGTAGCACCTTAGACTGTCGTAGCACCGTAGTCTCTCGTAGCACCGTAGACTCTCGTAGCTCCGTAGACTCTCAGTACTCACGCAATGTCTAGCCTACTATGATCAAGAGAACTCGTCTCCAAAGTCGAGTACTGTTCCGAACATAACGCTTTATCAATGCGCACTGAGGACAGTACTACATTATATAAAGTAGTGTCATTTAGCCGCGATCTTCTGTGACGTGGATGCGTGTCTAGAATCTGATGCTTCTAATAAGTCATTTTTCACCCCCGACGAAAAAATAGAAACAGTGTCTGGCTGTGTCTGTGTGTCTAAATATATGGACTGATTCTGATTCGGTTTATTTTGTTTGAAAACTGACGTGATCGAGATGCATCTTAGCTATAATTTATGAAGATTTGTTCAGGCGCTTGATGGCTATCATTTCCTACATGACAAAGGCGTCTTACTAACTTTCATAGTTCTGACTGATTTAAAATTTGGTTGACTGTTACTTCGGTGGTATTCCGTAGACATGCTAACCTTGAGCTGATCATGTACCATAAAACAGCCAGTAGGATGCTCAATTCTTCAGAAACTTACAGCAGATATAGCGTGTTAGAGTTCATAAGAAATAGTTTTAATGAGATGGTGCTAGATAGATTATTAACGAGGCCGAGGTTTTGCAATTGAAACGTTATTCAGTCAGATTAGGATTGAGTCTTTATAATTCGTGTTTAAACGGAATTCAAACTGGAAGAGGTTCCTTATTTATTTTGTATGGTTTTTTTATGTATGTTGTACCGCCGAGATTTTTGATACGATTTACGTGTTTCTATTTTGTTCGATGCGGAATAGTTGCTATTAGGGCCCATAGAATATATTCAAAATCGATTGGGTAGTTTGGTTTATAAATCAAAATAGCTGGTATAATTAAGTCGTCTATGTATGCATAATTGCGGGTTTTTTGCTTGCTTATGACTTTTTAGTGACACGATACGATAGTAGAAAACAAAATTACTGACGGTCACCCTCACAGCTTTGACCTCAGAAAATTGTAAAAAAAAACCGACTTCAAAGCACTAAAAAGGATAAAATAATCACAGTTACGTATGTTAAAAATAAATGTTTCTAGGAAATAAGTACCTACTTTTTTATTCTTTAGTGCATTTCTATCCCGTACTTCATTTGTTACTAGTGGCCGCCCGCTACTTCGCACGTAAGGTTGTCGGTTATAGTGCCGAATATCTATGTCCTTTCTCTCTAATTAAAATTATTATTTAAATTAGCTTAGCGGCTAAGGAGTAGGAACTTAACAGATAGAGTTTCTTTCGCGTTTATAATATTTGTGTGGAACATTTGAAGCTTCTTTTATTTACTATACAGTTAGTTTGAAGGTAAGAATGTTTTTATATATCAGTATAATTGTTATTATAATACTTTCAAACCTAATCGGTCTTAAGTATGTTTTTTACAGATACAGAATACAGATGACTCATAAATTTTTATTTAAAAACATTGTGAAATCTGAATTCCATTGAAAACTGTATGACGATAATACAGAACAAAATGTATACAAAATTACTTTTTGGGAGTTTTTTTTACCAAAGTCCTTATTAAAGGGCTTAGGTGGCTACTCAACTACTCATAAACACCTCCCTATAAAATTTCTGAATCAATTAAATTCGTGAGGTTAGGTAAGAACTGTGACCTAAAAAAAGGAGATTGGCACTGGTCGAGTTGCCTAAGCAAAAATTACGGGAGGCTATCATAAAACATATCACTGGCAGCAACATATTTCACTATTTATGATTTACACATTCCTTTAATGGTGTTTCGAATCGATGCTTAATCTTTATCAGATTTTTATTAATTTATTGAGGGTAGGATTAGATCTCGGAAGTCGAGTTGTCACTGTGAAACAGTCCAGTCGGAGTACGTTAGCTCTTGGTTCGATTCGGTGCAAGATTTATAATAACTTCGGATTTTGAGTATCTACGGGAAACATAGTGTGATTCTATAAATAAATATATGTATTGCATCATTATATACATAAAACCAACAAACAATAAGTGTGTGCCTACTGAGAAGAAACGGGGCGCCCCAAGGTGGATTGTGCCAATTAGTGATCTGCACCAAGGTATTTATTAAATCTATTTATCTTATTTTTGATTATCAGGGCTTTAGGTATTTTATTTGTAGAAGCTCCGTGTAATCCCGGACAAATGGTAACCCCACGATAAGAATGTGTAAATCATATAATGAAGAATTTCGAATCGCAGGTCTAATCAAACAGTCTTTTTGCGTTAGAGGCTTGTAAGAATAACACATTCTTTTACAATCCCCTGGTTTGAATGGCTCGTGAGTATAATGAATTATATAACTTACAGATGTATATCTATCTTCACACCATTTTTTTTTTGATGGAAAAGCTTTTATAGCTACCCAGCTGTGATAAAGGGCCACAGTTGGGTTATGTGAGACTCTCCGACTGGCATACTCACTAAAACCATCAGTTCTTCCTCCCTCGCTGCCTAGCGACGCAACCACACGGGGAACTAGGTAGTCGTCCGCGTGGCCGCTAGCAGCTGGCCTCATCAGGCCACCACAAACAGTTAGAGATATGCCGGAAGAACATCACATATCCCAACCACACTATATCTTCACACCTAAACTAACTTCTTATATGAGAACACTAAAACGTATCCTCTACTCCAAGCCCGACGACAGTGTGAACTCAACATCCGTGAAGGGTAGAGAATTGTCTCCGCAGTTGGGTAATTTAAGACACATTTTTTTCTCTCATTTGTATTTGGCAGTATTATGTAAGCCTGAGTTTAATGTCTTGTTGGTCGACAACTGTATCTCAAGCAACCGCCGCACTCATTTCGAAAGATTCTGAACCAACTACCAAGTCAATGTACAAAATTGCATAGATAAGTAAATAAACTAGTTAGTCCATACAAAGTGAATGCTTAGTCTAGGATTAGTTCAGCCCATTATTGCTCTAATTAGAATGGCGTCGCTTTGAACCCATGACATGACAATGTACACTACAGATATTTGTAAGTACATAAATACTTATAATAGACCAAGATAAGCACCACGGAATATGTACTACTGTAATACTATGAACAAAACATTTATTCGTTATTAAATTCAAGTTGACACAATATTTTTGTTTAGCTCTTCCCATGTTATTCCTTTTAGCGTACGAAATTGATGTCTATTTATACTTTGCATTACCTAAGTATTCGAGTAATTACATGATAAGCAAGTAATGCATGATACGGTTAAGATCCCTCTATTGATGTTTTTAATGCAGTTCGGGTTGACTGCATTCCACCAGTATGTCTCACACATTTATGACTCGGCTGGATGAGATATCTTATAGAAATAGGTCCACCTTTGCTAACTTTGTTATATGCATTATTTTTTGTAATTTTAAAGTGCAATAAAATATGTAATAGAATTATTATAATTCTAAGATCAACATAAAAAAGAAGATATAATATTCACATCTATAGTAAGATGGACATTTATTTTCGAGCTGATAAGAAATCATCAATAAAATAAATTGATAGCTGTGTTCGTTCCGGTGATAGTGGTTGGAAATGTAGGTTTGTCTGTAAGCGCTAGTATAATCCACACAAAGATGGTAGAGGCTATCAAAACAATATGTATTGAAAATAGCCTTACCCTCACATGATAAAATGAACTTGTGTAAAATGAATAGAAAAAAACAAATCTTATAAACTATTTATGTTTCAGTTTGGATCTTATGTTCCTATATTTCTAATATTCATAGTTAAATTAGTCTGCTATGTTAATATATCGGTTAGGACTATATAACAGTAAATAAACAAAATAGGATTAAAGGTAATTTAAAATGTACTTTGTTACAAACAACCAAATCGTTACAACAGTCAATCGTACAGTTTTCGTTACGAACAAATTAATAGTAAACATACCGAATATATTCTAATTCAAATGTTAATAACCATGTAAGTAAAAGTGAAAAAAAAAGAATTGTAGCTAAATAAACATACCAAAACTAAAAATTAAAAAATCTGACGCTACAAAGATTTGAGCCCAGACGGGCGTACCTCTCCCTAGATCTACCACCTTGAAATATAATACATACTAGTATATAATAACTTTATTTTTAGTGCAGTTTCTAAATTAAAATTAAAATATAAATACAGACATTTACATTGTCTGTTTCAAAAACAAACTCCATCATCTAATTTGTCTTCTTCCCTTCTCAGTCAGTTTGCAGTGAGAGTAATCTTTTAAATTAAATATTCGTAATGTATTTTGTCTTTCTATTGTTCGATAAATATTGTTTTTAAATTTTAACAATTTGAACAAAAAGACTTTAAATAGCTTGCAAGTTTTTTAGTATTCGATAACAATCGATCTATCTTCGCTCGGAGTTTTCTTACTTACAAAGTATTATTTGATAAATTACTTTCCCAAGATCCACATTGACAGCCAATAAAGGGTTCTCATTTGCCCGCCGAAAAGTTCAAGTCGTGATTTGAAACTTTTTAATTGTCTTCGGGGCTAAGAACCCTTTTACTCTTAATGTCAAGTTAAAAATCGCTTTTGTTTCATATTGTTAGTAATTCCTTTTGTTTTTAGGAATATTTTCTTTTTTAGGAATATATAGTCCGTAGAATCAAAAATTAAGAATATTTGAAAGCACTGCCCCAACTTAACCGAATCGTCGGTATTTGTAAAAATACTCGTTTCGGATGTTGAAATAGAATATTTCGACATTGTAGGGTGGACGTTAGCTCATAAACGCAAATACAGATAGACTAGAAGTAGAAGAATTTCACAGGGATATCCCAAGTCCTGGGTGGCTCGGTGGTCAGAGCAGTCGCCCGGATAGCGAAAGGTCGCAGGTTCGATTCCTGCCTCAGGACGTGAAATTTTTCTAGTTTTATTCTATTTTAATTACTAAATATTTTCTCGTTTTGATTCTTAGCCCACGCTAAACCACTCCAAGTGTTAGGCCCCCTCTCTATTGTGCCAATCCTCAAGGTCCCGTGCTAGCCGCATCTAGTGAGATCCTGTCAATATTACGATGTTATAGGACCTTCTGCCTCTACCATTAAGATTTCTAAAATTGAGTACCAAAATAAAGCGTATTTTGTGCCGTGATGTTTATTAGAAAACCCAATTATTTCGCGTCTCTATTAGTGCAAACGGAAGGTTCAGAATTGAAGCGAACTGTATGGTAGCTTCGTATTTTACTGTTACTTTCATATACAAACATTCGGACAGATTATTTCACGGTAGCCTCTCTGGCCTTGTCGCTTCTCTTGGCCTGCCAGATACTACTTGGAGCCAGACTGTGACTGTCTTGATCTATAGTCCGTAGATTAGGTTCTCCAAAGTCCTTCCTACCTTCACCTTAATCTTGTTTCTTCGTTCACCAACATCTTCAGCAATTAAATGTGTTATTCTATTTATTTAAAATACCGAGAAACTTTCGCCATATAAGTAAACCAAAACCCGTAATGATTTCAACTTCCGAAAGGCACGCTGTGGAGTTGAAAATTTGATACCTGATCATACGGTAAAAAGAGGTTGAAATTAGTTTTGTTTTCCGTCAATTTCAGATTGACTTTTAAAACTTAGATAATATAACTTAGATAAACAATCCGTTTATCTCTACTACCTTTATGAATGTTATACATATACCTACAGGGCGTCCCACGGCCATGCCACACGGAGGGAAAGTATATTAAATATTGAACGTAGGATATTTTACTAAAAGAAGACATCGTTTTATTTTTGATAATAAGTAGAACTGCATTCACAGAATTTTTAAAAATCGCCTACCTCAACCGGGAATCGAACCCGCCAAATGTGATAGAAAAATTACATGTATTTTATAATAGCGTTTGAAAGGGCTACTCATAAGCATAATTTTTTCCTAAATAACCTAGTATATTAAATGAAACTAAGATCATAAAATTTTTCATTTTATTAAAAAAAAATTAATTTATCAAATGCTCAAAATGTGATCCGTTCTGTTGTATACAAATTCTTACTCTTTTGATAATTTCTCTCCCTGTCGATTTACTTATTTTTGCATGGTGGATGTTTGAAATAATACGTCTAAGTTCATTTTGTAACTCCTGCACACTGTTGTACTGGTTCCTGTAAACTAAATCTTTTACATAACCCCATAAAAAAAATCAAGTGGGGTTAGATCTGGGGATCTCGGTGGCCATCTAATTTGTCCAAAAGTGCCGATCCAGGAAGGAAAATATTCATTAAGAAACTCGGCTGTTCTCCTACTGTTATGAGCCGGAGCCCCATCTTGCTGGAATATGAGATTTCGTCGATCTGCATCAGGAAGATTACATTTCTTAAAATCTCAAGCATTTCTAGATATCTTTCCGTGTTCAGAGTTCCTTCGTGAAAATGTATTAAGAGAACCCGGTTACTTACAATCCCACACCAACAGTTGAAAGAAAAACGCACTTGATCATTAGTCTCGCGGATTCGTAAGGGATTCTGTCTGGACCAAATGCGATTATTACGCCGGTTGTACCGTTGTTACTAAAGTTTGACTCGTCTGACCAAATAATGGTGTTCAAAAAATTTTGATCCTCAAGGATGAGTCTCTCGATATGTTGGCAGAAATTAAATCGTCTTTCAGCATCTCCCGGCCGTAATTTTTGCACTAATCGCCCTTCAACATAACTTTTAAACTTGTATTTTTTCAGAACGCGATGTATTCTACTCTTTGAAAGTCCAATTTATTTTTCACCTTCCCTCACTGAACTCTTCGGGTACGCTTCAAAGTAAATCAGAATGTTGAGTTCATCATCGCTGACGTTTATTATCTGCTGCTGTGGTTGCTGTAAGCGATGATCAAAACGTCCTAAATTTGTTAAATTATCCACCATTCTTTTCAACACATATCGAGATGGTGTGCGTCTATCGGGATATCTTTCGCGGTACCACCGCAAAGCTAATGAAATGTCTTTGTGATTTAAAAAGTATGCTTCTATTAAATCCAAATTATTTTGGTACGCCATGGTAAGTAAATTAACACAAAAATTGCTTATAAACGAAAATGAAACTCACAATAAACAAAAGAACAGACGCTTGAAAATTTACGTGTTCCATTTTCGAATTATTTATTTTTACTAATATTAGCCAGTTGCATGGTAATTGTGAGCTCATGAAGAAATGCATACAAGTACCTACTACACTTCATGTATCGCTTTATTATTATCATGTACTTACACCACGGAAATCTCGTATCTCAAGTGGGTAGGTCTTTGAAATGATAATGTTAATTGTTGGAAGCATGGCCAAGTCAGAGGAAATTTCCCTGAACAAAATTTTAAATAAAATGAAAAATTTTATGATCTTAGTTTCATTTAATATGCTATGTTATTTAGGAAAAAATAATGCTTATGAGTAGCCCTTTCAAACGCTATTATAAAATACAAGTAATTTTTCTATCACATTTGGCGGGTTCGATTCCCGGTTGAGGTAGGCGATTTTTAAAAAATATGTGAATGCAGTTCTACTTATTATTCAAAATAAAACGACGTCTTCTTTTAGTAAAATATCCTACGTTCAATATTTAATATACTTTCCCTCCGTGTGGCATGGCCGTGGGACGCCCTGTATAGCATAGCCTCAAGTGAGAGATTTTCCGCTTGCTAGAGTAAAGAGAAGTAAGTATGCCGTTTTGGCGCTGGCTCTAATAGCTTTATTTTTAATTATCTACTGTACTTTAATTGATATATACTGTAGTTTAATTTGATATACCTACTTAGATTAATTTAATTGATTTTAGTTAACAAGTTGGACGAACTCGGTCTATAGATAATAACAGGATTTTATTATTTTATAAAAAATAAAAATAATAATTTCTAATTTCCTATTTGTGCTGTACACACTAACAATAACATAATTACTGACACGACGCTGGTGGGCTGGTAAGAGACGAAAGGTGAAATTAGCATTTTCGTCTTATTTTGCGTAAGCAAGTCAGTTTCGCTGACATAGGCCTTTGAGTTTGTAGAAATATAAAGGTCAGATTGACTTTCAAATATGAACCTAAGTTCTGCCCACACAACGTTAAGTATACAGAGAATAATCTCATTTTTGAGCCTACCGTGACCTTTATGAATAATTAAACATTATTTTTGTTTCTTTGATTAAGCTCATCAGATGACAATCTTTATCGAGAAAAAATGTAGGTGAGATAAAATTGAGATAAAAATGGAGGCATTAAATGGCGCTGGTAGAGATTTTTATATTATTTGTGAATATTGTGTTTTAAAGTGAGTGTCGTTTTAGTAGTACGAACAATTACGTAGAATCATTCAAATGAACGATTGCTTGGTGTGAAAGACGCCTAAAATTGTATCATGGCTGTACTACATGAATATTATCACGGTGACCTTCTTTGGCGACAAACTCTACCAAAAAAAAATTAAATTCAATTTTAATACATTGACTATAGAAATTATTATAATCTTATCATACCAGACATGGCCGTATGGGCGTGATCTCTTTGCAATCTCTTTTTATAGTTTTTGCCGCCATTTAATGGCAACGGTCAAGATTTTTATTACAATGATTGAAAAATTGTATTGGAAAAACCCAAAACAATTATTGAATTGTCTTGTGTTTTTGAAAAACAAATGTTTTTCTGAACGAGTAATATAGTGTATAAGTGTATAGTGTATCATGTAATAAAAGTTCACTTGGCGTGAAAGACGTTGAAAGTTCGATCGTAGTTATCCACTTTATCTAAGTACCAAACATAATGAGTTTTATTATAATTATTATATGTTTAGCAGCATATTTTCTCAAGATGCATTTGAATGTATTACACTAGAACTTTAATGTCATAACTTCAGAAATAAAGAAATTAAATTCTGTATCTAAATTTTATGACTGGCTTAAAAGGTTTTGAAACTAGAGACGTAACAAACTATAAAAAGAGAGGAAAGAACTGCTAAAATCTCTACAAGCCCTCATACACGTATAAATTGCAATAACGAAAACAGTCCCATTAAGGCTGTAGTCAAAATCGACGTCTATTACGTAGGTAATTTTATTTTCGGGATGGGTCAATCAAGAATTTGTTATCTCGAGTTCTTCTGTGCTTCTTGAGCCATTGGTCCCGGTTGTAACCACTGCAACCCACCAACCTGCATTGGGCCAGCGTTGTGGTGTCCCATCAGTGGGACGTATAAAGGCTGGTGATGAATAATAGATTGAGCCATCCCATGAGAAGTGCACACATGATTAATGAGTAGATTCATATTCATACTAAATTACTGATGTTTTTAGATGCGAAAGTAACTCTGTAAGTGTCTTTGTTACATTTTCAATCCTAAGCCACTGTTGCCGTTTTTTATTGTTTGGATAACCAAACAAGAATGAAAACGAAAATAAAAATATAAAATCGAAAATTTTATGTCACCCCGGCCTCATTAATCATCTATCTAATACCATCTCATCCAGACTATTCTTATGAGCCCATACAGGCTATATCTGCTGTAAGTTTCTTAATAATTAAGCATTCCGCAGTCTTTTGAATGGTATAGGATCAGCTCAAGGTTTCTATATTCATGCGAATGTCACCGACATGACAGTATACCAAATTTTAAATTAATCGGATCTGCGAAAGACCTGAACTAATCTTCATAAATTATAGCTAAGAACCATCCTAATAATGTCAGCTTTCAAACAAAAAAAAAACAAATCAAAATCTATCCATTCGTTTATGAGCTACTTACGATGCCACAGACAGACTCACAGATACACAGACAGACATGTCAAACTTATAACACCTTTCTTTTTTCGTCGATCAGTTAAAAATACCTTCGTAATGTGATGTTGATTTTGACTAACAGCCGTCAACATCAACGCCTATTACGTCGTCGTATGCCTATAATCGTATATGTAACAAACAGTTGTTACATAGACGATTTATTCGTGCGAACAGCTGATTATATTTTTACGATTTCAGAGTTGCCCGTTGAATTTTTTCTATATTGATGGCCTCAAGCTCTTGAATAAGAGGTGCTAAACTCTCTTATAGGGTCTAGGTATAGGCATCACATTCTTCCGAGTGTAATTACCGGCATGGGAGCCAATAACATCAATTGTCTCCAGAATATCAATCAATACCAAGTGCTTCTATACTAGCAATGGTTACCACTTACCATCAAGGGGTCGTCTGCTTATTTGAAATAGTATTGCATTGATGGCTATGTTGATTCCACTCTGCGTTATGGAGTTTTAATCTGGGGTAACTCCGTGCACCGAGGCAAGCATTTATAAAGAAATGTATTCGTGCTATATTTGGATTAAAACCAATTGATTCCTGTTCACCATTTTCTTAAAAATTACGGAGATACAAATTTCCAAAATTTACAGACAAGGCAAGAAAAGTATTCTTACCTTCTCTGTAATTTTTTAAAATTTGTATCGAAATATGGATGTTTTAAGAAAATAATCCAGGTTTCTAGTATCCAGGTATTATTTACAGAAAGAAGGTCTATAGACCAGCAACAGAACTAACAGTAGCATCCAATAACACGTTCTTAATGTTTACTAAAGTTTATAATAAATTACCTAAGAAGTTCAAATATTTTAAGTTTTGTAAGTTCCGACAAGTAGTTAGAGATTGGCTTTTTAAACATTATTTGTATTCAAGAATATTTGAACTATTAATAAATATATTATTATGGAACAGCTTTAAAAACCATTGTGTATACGCTTGAAATGGAAGGATTAAGTGATACTATTTTTAAGACCTTTACATATTTTGAAAAAAGTCACAGCTTTCTTCATACACAATTAAAATAAAAAAAAATACTTTAACATATAAAAGAAAGAAAATCTAAAGTCTGGGAAAAAAATGCGTGTTCAGCAGAGTATTTAATTGGTCTAGACAGTGTTGATTTATCGGTATTTTGCTAGCTAATTTGATTAGTATGCTGATCAGTCAAATAAAAGCCAAAAGAATTTACCACCAATTAAACTACACAGTATATTTTCCTAAATTATTTTAGACCCCAAGTACACTACATACTAATCTGTCGGCCGATAATTTAAAAGAACACAAGTGTTCATAGGCCAGTCAGAAAAGTATTATCAATCTAAAATCTATTAGTTGAATCATGCACTGCTTTGTTTATACATATAATATAGCACGTGAAAGCAATTTGTGAACGCATCGCAAACCATGTTCTCTCATCCATCATAGCCGACTAAATGTACATACAAGGGAAATATTAAAAAATCCTTTTATAACCTTTGAGGATTATTCAACGTTAGAATGGCGTCGAAAATCTTTCCAAAGCTGAAAATATATGTTCGAATAAACTGTACAAAGCCTTAGAAACTGTCTTGGTCTTGGGAAAATAGTGTATCAAAAAGTTTTGAGTATAAAATCTACTAAATAGAGCGAAATTTGCTTATAAAATAAGCAACAAGTACCTATAATGCCTGCTGGGATGCAGTTATCGTACCCATCTGGCTACGATCCTGTCAACCAAATATCAAGAAAAATGGATATATCTGACGGAAAAAGAGATCCTACATAACGCTTTCTGGATGAGCTCTGGTAACCCTACTCACCGCAGAAACTCAAACTACATATACAAAACAACATACAACAAACAAACAACAATAGCAACAGCATATAATACTACAAAGCAGTATTATTAGCTACTTATCAACCGACGTCAAAAAAAGGAGGAGGTTATCAATTCGGCTGTATTTTTTTTTAAATTTGTTACCTCAGAACTTTCGACTAGGTGATCCGATATTGATCATTCTTTTTTTGTTCGATACGGAATAGTTGCCATTTGGTCCCATTATTTAAAAAAAAATCCATTTGGTAGTTTGGCTTTTAAATCAAATCAACTGGAATGAGTAAGTCGTCTACGTATGCGAAATTGCGGATTTTTGCTTTCCTACGATTTTTTAGTGAAATGATACGGTAGTAGAAAACAATATAAGCTGACGGTCACCCATCTAGGATTGACTTTAAGAAGTTATCACTAAAAATTGTGAAAAAAAATTTTTAAACAAAAACTAAAACAGACTCCAAAAAAAACTGTAAAGGATGAAATAATTAAATTTAAGTACTTACTCATCCCTACCTACTACTAGTTAGTTCTTCTTAAAAATAAAAGTGAAAAATATATATCTATATGCACTTAAACAGTATCAAACAGTTATGACTTTAGTAGTTGCTATTGTACATAATTTATTTATTTTCTAAAAGTGTAATTAATTTTTCTTTAATTATACTGTCGAATCAATATTGATTACGTGAAGGACTGACTCCCTCATGGATACATTTTTTTAAATCTGATTGATTTCAACAACTGCTATAAAACTCATCTATATTGATAAATTAATTAATATTTAAATGATTATAAATTTCTGACATGCTAACAAGATATTTTTTTTGTTATATGTTATTTAGGTACTATTGTATGTTTTTCTAACGGACACTTATTTACGTTAAATTTGTCAAAAAATTGCATGCTAATTTTGTAACATACAATTACATACGTAGTTTCATTACGATGTATCAAAATTGTAAACAAAATATAGACTCGTGTTTTTTTTTTAATAAAATTCTTAGCTTCAAACATTTCATTTCTCATTGTTCAGTCTCTAAAACTAGCACAATTCTGGTGTAATTCCTATGTACCTATATTATTCAAATAATCTAAACGGTGCGTAACTGCTTGTGTTTTGAATTTAACACCTGAAATCTGTTATGTGAAACCTAAAAGATATGATTATTTCAATTTTATCTATCATGAATAACAGTGAAAGCAAAAATAACTTTCACGTACGGCTATCTTTACGGCATCAATAGATTTCTCTGCGTGCGTAAGGGTTATCAGATATTTTACTGAAATACCTACGTAGTGCGAAAAACAATAAATTTATTGTTGGGTAGAATAACCCTGTTAGTCATAAACAAGGAAGAAGGCACGTCGTTTATCGACATTAGTTTCGTAGCTGCATAACGAGGGGCCATTATGGATAAGGCACTAAAAATATTATAAGATTCATGGCGATAACATGGTAAAGTCGATTGCGCTATACTTGTATTTTGGAAGCTTTAAAATTAGAATATCAACCATACAGGGAGGCTTTATTCGTTGAAGAATTTATATATTTCATAGCCTTTCAAATGATAATCATCGATGTTTGACTCAACACCTGATGTGAAGCGGTTAAAAGAGTCCTTAAGAGAAGACAGTATGAATACACTTTTCCAGCCTCCTTCACCCTGCTGGCATATTAAGTGCATTAAAAAATACAATAATATTTTCTTTACTTGATTATCTTATTAAAATATTTTAGAAATATTTACAAAAATATCTGGACTACAAAAAAAATAAATTCAGTGGTTCCCACCACTGCCACTGGTCTTGAATTTCTCGTAATCGATTGAAAACGCGACCGGGTATGCTTAACTCAGGTATGCTTAAGAAAACCCGAGTTGTGAGAGGTCACTAACCTACCGAGGACTTAAGATCCTGAGGCTGGAGCTTGACAGAGAAAATTCCTGGATTCTATGCCCGTATCCAGATTAAATGCGTTGTCAATCGATACAAATCATCACGCGACGTCATATTTGAGCTAAAGCGACAGGCTTCCTCAAACTGCCAAGGCATTGACCATTATGGTATTCGACTTCAAGGAGGTTAACTATCCGAAAGAATAACCGTAATAAGACTTTTCCTTTTTTGTAATCTAAGTACACCTTTTCATTGATTTATTTATTAAAATTGCGTTCCTGATTTATCCAGATTTTGTCTTCACATAATATGGATGTGGAAATATTGGTGATATTATACTTAAACACTCTGTCTTCCTTCAGCCCCCGTATAAATAATTCGAATATCCGAAACTCTATTCCTGTCATTTTTTATCGCGGTGAGTCAAAGTAACACAGGATGTGACTTTTCGAATCGAATCTGTAATCCGATAGCTCACTTTAAAACTTTAGATTTGTAGTCTAGTCTGTTACTAGTTAGTTAATACTGCTGATGAGACAAATGTTTTGCAATTCAAATCTTCTCTTATTCTGAGTGATAAACAGTATAGCCGAATGAAGCGAAGAATGGAAAAATCAAAATCACAAGTATATTTATTCAAATAGGCGTCCCGCAAATCGCTCTTTTGAATCGTTAAAAACCGCCTAATAATATGTATGACTATCACATTAAAAAATTCAACTAAAATGTCATATTGTCTATCTGTCTGTCATGTCTGAATCTACATTAACATATATCGACAGTCCACCGAAAAAACATTACTTTAATACGAAGAAATAGAGAGCTATTATTCGTCTGGATAACAGAACAAACGGGAAAAGCAAACGAATCAATCATGATCGAAAAGATTGCTATTTAATATTAACTTTGTTCAAGTATCACAATATAAAATATCTTATGTCAATACAATAAGGTTTATATCAGATTGAATAAATAATCTATAGAGAAAGGAAATATAGGTAGGATATGCAGAAATCACAAAATAATTAAAATTATATTTTCCTGGTTTGTGTGACAGATTTTTTTTACAAAACTATTAATATTTATTTACTACGGAAGAAAGTAAAACTGTATCTAATAATACTAACGGACTTTATTTATTTAGCCACTTTACAACTTTGTAATTTGCCTACGTTATTTGACTTAGATGAAATTCAACTAACTTTGGCATGGACGGCATTTCATCTTAGGCCCCAGGATGACAACGCACCTGCAATATCAAGTGACTTTTCCTTGTTATTGCAGGTGTCTATAGGCGGCGGTAGCCGCTTACCATCAGGTGGGCCGTCAGCTTGTTTGTCATCCAGTTGTATAAAAAAAAAAAACTTAATTTTCAGGCTACACAGCAAGCTTTGTAAGGCTTTTTCGACCAGATACAATCAGGAATATTTTTATTTTACTGACGGATTTGTGTTGACTTCTATGAGTTTTTTTTCATACGACATAAGGTGGTAGAGTTAATTAGCTACGATCGTATATAAAGAGGTCGGCTGCTCTAATTCGTGTGAAAAATACCACTTTGTCCTCGTCCTCTTAAATATTGTCTTGATGTCGGATTCATCTTGTAGAGAAACATGTGACAAAAGTGGTAAAAAAAAATAGCACTTTGCGCTCCCCCTCTTATATAATAATATGTCTTTATGTCTGATTCATCCTGCAGAGAAACATATAAAAAGTGTTGTAGAGCAATAAGGATGATTTAGAGTAGTAGAGAGAGATTAGAGTATGATTGATTCCTTTTTCGGCGCATTCCTGATTGGGCATGTTCTTGTTTCGGTACATTCCTGTTTGGACGTATTCCGTTTTCGACACATTCTTGTTTTGGCACATTCCGTTTTTGGCATAAATCATTATAGACAACAAATGAAATCAATCCTAGATATCACTATTTTTTATTTTCAAGACATAATATTAATAATAATATTTATAATAATTCCAAGGGCTATTTTGTATGTATCCATAACAGATAATACAAGGTAGAGCAGTGAACTATTAAGATTTTTTGTAATGAGGATCTTATCAATTTGAGGAGCATATTAGCACTGGCTACTTATAACAGTGTTTGATAAAACTAAATCAATATGATGTCATTGTGCAATTTAATTTGATTTCCTTATAAAGCGGTTTTTATTTTTTAATCCAAGCAATCGATGCCACCAGCCCTAAGATGGAGTTGATTAAAATAAAATATTTTACTAAAAATAATATTTTATTTTGTCACGCAAGCAAAGTCACAAGTATTTCATAGTATATTTTACTTACTAAAATATGTCCAAACAAGAATATGCCTAAAACGGAATACGTCTAAACAGGAATGTGCCGAAACAAGAATATGTCCAATCAGGAATATGACGAAAAAGGAAACTATCCTTAGTGAATTAATTAAGGCGTTTTAATTTTGAATCAGAATTTTGACGTGACAATAATAAAATCACCTCGGCATATTGCGATCAGACCCGTGTGTTCGCGGGTCGCACTTCAGTGAGCTACGTGCTAACGACCTGGCAGTTCATTGTCACGTGCGTTATCTCATCTCGGCGTGAGCTGTTTAGGGTTGATGCATTTCGGGAAATGTTTTATAGGGGCAAGTGTCTGTTTTGGACCATACAGTATTTTAGGTTTGTAGTTCCGAAGATATATTGTGTGAATCTCCTTTCCATTTTTTATTTATAATCGCTTGTTCGCCAATAACAAAAAAAAAAAAACTTTTATTTGGTTTGGTGGTAGTTGAATGTGCGTGACATTTTATTTATTTGCATAATTTATTATTATATTTATGTCAAAGACAGCAAGGGTTTAATATTTATGACTATATTATGAATAGACTTTAGCCTACGCCAGTTAAATTGTCATAATTTTAATAATGTATATAATGTTAGTGTGTATCTAACCTAACCCACTATAAATTTATATTTAGAGTGCAGTCCGTCTCGCAGAATGAAAAAAAATTTTAAACAAAAATTAAAACCGACTTCAAAAAACTGAAAAGGATGAAGTGGTTTTTCTACTGAGGATGCTGTGACGAATTTAGTTGATTTTGTAGTTGAACATATAGACAAAAAATCCAAAGTTTTAGGAACCTTTCTTGATTTGTCAAAGGCCTTTGACACTGTTTCTATACCCATCCTAGTCCAAAAACTGGAAGAAATTGGTATAAGAGGGGTCGCCCGGAACATTTTTCAAGACTACCTCATGGACCGCAGACAATGTGTCAAAATAGATAAATTTATCAGTGATGACAACTATCTGTCCTATGGGGTCC
Source organism: Nymphula nitidulata (assembly GCA_947347705.1). Classification (NCBI taxonomy): domain Eukaryota; kingdom Metazoa; phylum Arthropoda; class Insecta; order Lepidoptera; family Crambidae; genus Nymphula; species Nymphula nitidulata. Next base: position 15,961,449 of record OX374629.1, read on the forward strand.
CTCAGGGCAGCGTACTAGGACCCACTCTCTTCCTAGTATATATAAATGGTCTGTGCCAATTATCTCTTCCGAACTGTCGTATTATAACATATGCAGATGATACAGTTCTATTGGTTCAAGACCGGACTTGGGATGGTGCCGTGCGTGGGATGGAGGATGCCTTGCATGTTGTTTCAACTTGGCTGAATGACAATTTACTTACACTAAATATTGAGAAAACTAAATATGTTACCTTTTCTGTATCTAAAACGTCACAACCTGAAACAGATTCCGCTAATATTAAAATCCATAATTGTAATAGGGAGACCTCAGATTGTGGGTGCTTGCCAATAACTCAGACCAACACTATTAAATATTTAGGAATTCTACTTGATAACACCCTTAGCTGGTCTACTCAAACAAATAATATGACTTCACGTGTTCGAAAGATTATCTCAGTTTTTAAGAAACTGAGGAATTCGGCTGACTCAAAAACGTTAAATCTAGTCTACTTTGCTCTGGCGCAATCAATTCTAACCTATTGCATCCCATCTTGGGGCGGTGCCTGCAAAACTCATTTTTTAAAGCTGGAACGAGCACAAAGAGCTGTATTGAAAGTAATGAAGAGGAAACCTATCAGGTACCCAACTGTTGATCTGTACAAAGAGTGCGAGGTGTGCAGTTAGACAACTTTATGTGCTCCAAATGACACTTCGTCGACATTTTTCTCTTCCATTGGATAATAGTGCCAAAAGTGGAAGCCAAAGATTAAAATACCGGGCTGGCAGACAATACTACGTCCGTAGTTCCCACGTATACAACAAAATCAATAGAGTTCTAAATATCTATAGCACCACTCTAAGGAAATGTAAGCTAAATTTGAGGCAATGGTTACAGAAACTTTCATACAAGGAAACGGAGGATATTTTAGAAAACCATAACAAAGTTAAGTAAATCCTAATTCCAACATATTATTATACTAATGGGCCATTGATTTGATACACTTACAAAATTACACTCCACATACAAATGTGATGTTTAATGATTTTTGGCACAGCCCAAATAATACCGTAGGGTCCATACATATATATATATAGGGTCCATGCATATGCACACACACACAACACATCCACACACAACCACACACACACACACTCACAATTATGCAACATATATTTGGTTCTCACGAGCATGTTTGTTAAGAATATTAATATTAATTGTTTGAATTTTTATTTTCTACTTTTTAAATTATTATGTTCTTACGTAAGAATGCTTAAATACATATATATGTATTGGCATTATATATCTGGTCCTGTACAGTCTGGTGGAAGGCGTAAACGTTAGTCATACAGTTTATATAATAAAACTAGTACGGACGTTAACGTTCAACCATCTTAAAAATATTATGCTGCCAGTAAACTTGTTATCATCAATAGTTTTTAAGATACTCTGTTTACTAATTTTTGAACAAAATAAATAAATAAATAATAAAAATAATAATAATAAAAATTAAATTTAAGTAGGTATTCATCCCCTAGAAACATTTTTTTGGAGTCGGTGCTTTACTTTCTATTGTTTTTGGAAACCACTTAGCACCAACTCCAAAAATATGTTTCTAGGGGATGAATACCTACTTAAATTTAATTATTTCATCCTTTTCAGTTTTTTGAAGTCGGTTTTAGTTTTTGTTTAAAATTTTTTTTTCACAATTTTTAGTGATAACTTTCTACGGTCGAAGCTAGATAGGTGACCGTCAACTTATATTGTTTCCTACTATCGTATCGTTTAACTAAAAAGTCATTGCAAAAGCAAAAAATCGCAATTTCGCTTATGTAGACGATTTCATAATATCAGTTTTTTTAAATTTAAAACCAAAGTACCCAACTGTTTTTGAAAAAAATTTTATGGGACCAAATGGCAGCTATTCCGCATCGAACAAAAAAGAATCACGTAAATCGGATCAGTAATCTCGGCGTAATCGGTGTACAGACATAGAAAAAAAAAAAAACATACCGGCCGAATTGAGAACCTCCTCGTTTTTGAAGTGGGTTAAAAAAAAAAAACATACCGGCCGAATTGAGAACCTCCTCGTTTTTGAAGTCGGTTAAAAAAAGTGAGGACAAACAATTTGGCAATTAATTTTCAAAATCAGCCGTTGATTACCAACTGGCGAGCCATGTCACCAGTTTTGGTAGGAAATGGCAAAGAAAAAGACGTCAAAATGGCCACATACAAAGTCGCGACTTTATAAGTTTTTTTTTTCAGCGATAATCCATGCCTGTGAAAACTATATACCTACGAAAGAACAGGTTTTTTATGCCAAACAATCTGACGGGCTACTTGATGGTAAGTAGATACCGTCGCCTATGAAAGAGAACTTATGTAGAACTACCTCTTCCGAGAACTTCATTTTGTAAGGAAAATAAACAAATTTTGAATTTGAATTTTGAGTCAAATCGAAAAAGCAACTGTTTGGTTCGCCCGTGTATCACGAACAACGAGCCACGAGTAAAACTGACGTAATCTTTACCGCGAACTTTGTCTTGCCCGGCGATCACACCCATTAGAGGCATGGTCAGTAGCAAAAGGAGACTGACACATCAAAGTTTACAAAACTTCTATAGATCTACCAAATTAAGTACAGTCGACGGCACATCAAGCGTAACAGTTTCACCCTGAGATCGCCCTTACTGCATTCTTAATAGAAGCGGCTTTCATAGTTCAACTGATACACTTTACGTGCCGTCGTTTGCACTTCACGGAGTAGCATCAAAGTTAAAAACAATTTAACTTAAGAGAAAATCACAAATTATAATAGCATGTAATGAGGAGCTCGGTGGCGCAGTGGTTTGAGCGTCTGGTTCCGATTACGAAAACAAAGCAACTTTCACCATGGTCGGTCCGGGGATGGGTCAATCAAATTTATAATCTCGAGCTCCTCCGTGCTTCGGTAGGCAAGTTAAGCCGTTGGTTCCGGTTGTTACTGCAAACGCTTTAGCCTACCAACTCGCATTGGGCCAGCGTGGTGGTGTTATGGCCCAAGCTCGTCATGTGTTTCATCTAGGAAGGCCTATGCCCAGCAGGGGGACGTATATAGGCTGGTGATGATCATGATCATCTAATAAAAGTGAACAGTTTTTGTTTAGCGTTTTGCGAAATATAATTTATTATTCGACTTTTTTAGCTGAACGTACTTGCTGTAAAGCAAATAAGGAATTGTAGAATACGACACTAATAAAAAAATGTAATTAGGTAAACATTCATCAGCAACACTTAGCGATCTATTCACAACTTACCTTATAAGAGTCATAAACTGTGAGAATTCAACACTCACTTTTCCTGATGACTGTACCACAACTGATTTCGATTGATCTAAAGTTATCGACTCAAGGCTTACGTTATTAGGTGGCCAATATTACGTGTGTATGTGTATTACGAAATCCGCACAATGTGATATATCTAAGAACAGAACCTTATTTATCAGAATATTGAATTCAATGTTGCGTAAACCCTGAAAAATACAAGGGATCGTATCTCCTTTCAAGTGTACTCGAGAATTGTGTCCTCGACTCTCAAGGTTTCAAGATGACCTCCCACCATCTTTGTGATCAGGAAAGCTAAATTATGTGTAAGAATCGTCACATTTATTTGCTTTTTTTTTAAACAAGCATGTTGAATTATATTACATGTTGCACATTCCTTTATTTAGATGACTTTAAAATGGTGCTGTTGTCCATTTTAAATTGATCTCAGAAGAGCTCTCCCTACTTCATAAAGTAAGGTTTGAGAACGACATATGCAATATGACATGTAATGTGGTATAATATTGAATTTCAACTGTTTTTGTGTTAGCACATAGTTATTATAGTTTAACGCTCATATTCATAAACGCTCAATAAACCTATTTTTAATCCCCGACGAAAAAAGAGGGGTGTTATAAGTTTGACGTGTCTGTCTGTGTATCTGTGTGTCTGTCTGTGGCATCGTAGCGCCTAAACGAATGGACCGATTTTGATTCGGTTTTTTTCCTTTGAAAGCTGATGTGACTACGATGGTTCTTAGCTATAATTTATGAAGATCAGTTCAGGCGTTTGATGACTATCAGCTCATTTTCTACATGATAATAGGATTTTACTAACTTTTACAGATCCGATTGATTTCAAATTTGGTGTACTGTCACTTCGGTGACATTCCCATGACATACTAACTTTGAGCTGATCCTATACCAACAAAAAGTCTGCGAAATGCTTAATTCTTCAGAAACTTACAGCAGATATAGCGTGTTTGGGCTTTTATGAATAGTCTTAATGAGATGGTGTTAGATAGCTCATTAATGACGCCGGGGGCTACTTAAAATTTTTAATTTTGCAATTATTAGATAAAACACTGCTATAATATGTTTTATCTTTTCTCTTTCTCATATGAGTGAGAGAAACAAAACACTTTATAAGCCGCTTATAACTTCACTTGTTATTATGAATACCTACGTGGGTAAGTTGGTATACTGCCGAATAATTAAATAAAACAGTAAAATAAAAATACTAGTCAATTATTGAAGTTCATTCATATTTTTTACTGTTCTATGTAGTATAGTAAAATTATTAATAAATTTGATGATTAATCGAGAATCGTAATTTCTATCATTCTGCGTAAATCGAATATTGGCTTGTTGAATACTGAACGTAAAATTGTCTTTTTTTAACCCCCGACGAAAGAAGAGGGGCGTTATAAGTTTGACGTGTCTGTCTGTGTATCTGTGTATCTGTGTATCTATGTATCTGTGTATCTGTGTGTCTGTCTGTGGCATCGTAGCGCCTAAAAGCGCGTAAAACCGAATCGAAATCAGTCCATTCGTTTGGACCGATTTCGATTCGGTTTTTCTGTTTGAAAGCTGGTGTGACTACGATGGTTCTTAGCTATAATTTATGAAGATCAGTTTAGGCGTTTGATGACTATCAGCTCATTTTCTACATGATAATAGGATTTTACTAACTTTTACAGATCCTATTGATTTCAAATTTGGTGTACTGTCACTTCGGTGACATTCCCATGACATACTAACTTTGTGATGATTCTATATCATCATAAAGTCTGTAAAATGCTTATTTCTTCAAAAACTTACAGCAGATATAGCGTGTTTGGGCTCTTATGAATAGTCTTAATGAGATGGTGTGAAATAGATGATTAATGACGCCGGGGGCTTCATATTTTTTTTTTTTTTGTAATTATATTATCAATATTATTGTTTATTGTGCAACAATTTATAATCTCGAGCTCCTCCGTGCTTCGGAAGGCACATTAAACCGTTGGTCCCGGTTGGTCCCGGTACCAACTTGGTAATAAATTGGTCCCGGTACTACAACCGCTTTAACCCACCAACCCGCATTGGGCCAGCGTGGTGGTGTTATGGCCCAAACTCCTCATGTGTTTCTTCCATGTAGGAAGGCCTGTGCCCAGCAGTGGGACGTATATAGGCTGGTGTTGAATGTGCATCAATCAGTCATTAAAAATGTAATTTTGTTCAAGACTTTTTCAATATTCATCAAACGCATTGAGTAGCTTGGTGATGTAGTGGTTTGAGCGCTCTGGTTTCGATTACAAAAACAAAGCAACTTTCGCCATGGTTGGTTAATCCCAAGACGGGTCAACCCACCACCTCCCATGGCCATACCTACCTCGCGGTTATAATGGCCGAATCGCGAGACCGCCGCAATGCTCGACTCTACAAATCCTTTTGACACTCTTCGTCCTTGTGCCTATGTCCGTTCTCACCTCATTCTGGGGCTACGACGCCACAGTTGCGGCTCCGGTGCCGAGGGTGACGCAGTAAGGCGGACACCAGGGTGCTGCTGTCCGTCCTACTTTCAAAAATTAACCGGTTCGTTATTAATAACAAAACGAATTAGCATCTTACGTTGTAGCTTACGGACACATAAATAAAGGTTTTAGTAAAAATAATAAAATAAGAAAATACGAAGTACTTGATGAGTCAATTGATATGGCCTTAATAAGATGAACAACGGTAAAATTACAACTGGTCATTGTATCGAAATTATAAGTTCTTTGATTTTTAGTTATTGTGCTTTAGTTGTTTGTTGGTTCTTAAATTAAATGAAGACCATTTGCAAGACATAATTCATTTTTAGTTTAATTATTACTGATCAAGCTGCTAAACGGGGTTTTTAAATTCCTATACGGTAGCTGGCTCCGAAAACTGGCTACGAAACGGTCTGAAGGAAAATAATGCGGGTACTTTTGGTATTCTCTATCGGATCACTTCATTCTGAATTTTATACTTCACTGGTACCGACCTACTCCGCCTCTTGTGCCACTGGTGCGCGAACTCCCGCAGCCTTCCGAAGTTCGCCTCTGAGCTGACCAGGTCCATGACAGTCCATGTAGTAAACAGGACCTTCTGATTCCTGGCTTATCCCATCCATCATGTTCAAACGCAGGTGCTCATACAGCGGACATTCCCACCTCTTAAAATTTTTAAACATAGTTAACACCTAAAATAGACTCAGTTTTGTAAAACTTCTTCATGATCTCACCATTATCATGCTAGTTATAAAGCAAGTTCATGTTTCTGTTAAAATGTATGACAACCTAAAGATTTAGTGGTACGCGAGCACTTAGTAGGTACAGATTTGTAATAAAATCTCTTTACAGAATTTACCTCACGTTCGATGTCTGAAAGAATAAAATTGTTTTAAAATTGAAACACTTAACCAAGCCAATATAAACTGAATTTTGGGAAAGTTTTGATATTTTATGTAAATTGAAATCCTAAGCAAACTAATGCAAGGGTTAAAACAAACAATGTCTAATAAAATAACTGTCTGTAGAACTTCATTTAGTTTGGGACTCTGGTAGAGTTGATTAAAACATTTTTTATTTTTTCTTTACTAGTATTTCACTTATTGCATTGTATTTTACTATTTATATATACGGCATATTTCGACAAACTGCGTCGAGTTTTCTCATAACATATTCCACAGAGCCTAAAGACGAAAGTATATAACCATTGCGTGCTTTCCGTCATAACTATGGTCCCGAAGCGTGGACATTTACGGTGCAACTAGTGCACAAATTTAAAGTCGCTCAGCAATCTATGGAAAAAGCTATGCTCGAAGATTGTCTGAAGTATAAAATTCAGAATGAAGTGATCCGACAGAGAATAACAAAAGTACCCGCATTATTTCCCTTCGGACTGTTTCTTAGCCAGTTTTTGGAGCCAGCTACCGGAAGTACTATAGGAATTTAAAACCCCGTTTAGCAGCTTGATCTGTAATAATTAAACTAAAGAACACTAAAAAGGAAAAAGTATTTAAATTTCAGTACCTAGGTGAAATGTATTTTTGGAGTTGGTGCTTCACTTTCTATTGTCTCTGGAAACAGCTTAGCTTAGGTTTTATTTTCGTTAAAAAAAATTTTTTTCACATTTTTAAGTGATTTCCTAAGGTCAAAGCAAGATGGGTGACCGTCAGCACTACCGACTTGTCTGTCCTTGGTTGAGATACACAGTGAAAGAATTATCTTCTAACTCCTAACCGTCAAGGAGTTGTACCTTCCATCATCAGCTCATCAACATGAGATGATGACTTACAGAAGCAAATACTTGAATAGCTTTGGAAAAAAGTAAAACATGTCACACGTGCCTATAACAATTTTGGTTTGCCCTCGATTTCCCTGAGATCCCATCATCAGATCCTGACTTGGAGACAATGCGACTACCCCGGGAGTATACTCTATCGAATGCAAAAAGGATTTTGAAAATCTGTTTACAATTGACAGAGAAATCGGTGAACATACATACAAAAAAAAATACATACAGTGGAACATATAACCTCCTTCTTTTTTGAAGTCGGTTAAAAATGAATTATGTCTTGCAAATGGTCTTCATTTAATTTAAGAACCAACAAACAACTAGAGCACAATAACTAAAAATCAAAGAACTTATAATTTCGACCTTTATTTATGTGTCCGTAAGCTACATCGTAAGATGTTAATTCATTTTGTTATTCTTAACGAACCGGTAAACTTTTGAATGCCAGTCTTCTAAGTTATAAATTGTTCTAAATTTTCTCTCCTTTGCAGCACCACACTTTCATAAATTCGCCAATTTTCATTCAATGTTTATAAAATATACCTAAAATACGGACTTTAAATGTAACATGTACTAATTAATAGACACACACACACATTTGTACATTTTTTTTTCTACATTTTCGTTTTTAACAAATAAATTACGTATATTCGTTAAGAAAAAAGTCGTTTTTTTTTATATTTGCTAACATACATCCCACGCTCTCTTAATTTATTACTTCAAACGAGATAAACTTGTACAACATATACACGGGTATCCCGGAAATACGTAGAAAAGATTTTGATAAAATTTACAATAGAAACAAGTCTATAAGACGTGTTCTAAGGTTTCATCGGGGTTTTGAATCTGAACGTTACAATTTACAACAATATACGTCACATTTTTCAGAGGGCCTAAAATCAACGATCTCCTTTTCCCTTTTCAAGTTCCCGTTTCGTATCATTATTTAGCCACTAAACAGGGTTTTGAATTGCCATACAGTAGTTGGCTCCGAAAGTCGGCTACGAAATTGTAAAAATAAGTCTCATTTCATATCCAGCCACTAAACGGGGTTTTGAATTCCCATATAGTAGCAGGCTCCGAAAGTTAGCTACGGAATGGTAAAAATAAGACTATTTTCGTATCCAGCTACGAAACGGGGTTTCATAATATATTTCCATATGGTTGCTGGTTACCACCGCCTTTCTTATTTCAGCCGTGGAACAGTTCGCTGTGTTTCGGATTGAAGGGAAAGGTAACCACTGTAATTACTGGGCATGGACGGCATTTCATCTTAGGCCTCAGGATGACAACGCACCTGCAATATCAAGTGACTTTCCCTTGTTATTCCAGGTGTCTATAGGCGGCGGTAACCGCTTACCATCAGGTGGGCCGTCAGCTTGTTTGTCGTTTAGTTGTATAAAATAAAACAAAAAAAACGGTGTTTTATATTCCCATAGTTACGATAGCTGGCTCTGAAAGTCAGCTACGAAATGGTTAAAATAAGACTCATTTCGTATCCAGCTATGAAACGGGGTTTTAAAGTCCCATACGGTAGCTGGCTCCGAAAACTGGCTACGAAACGGTCCGAAGGGCATTATTTTAGCTACCAGAGTGCTCAAAAATACCCAACTAACTATGATGTATAAGAAAATCAACCTTAATACTGCAGCTTAGGATTTAAGTGATGCTTCGAATAATAATAAACTCTTTATCTCTGAACCTAAAAACTTTATCCTTTTATGAACGTAAAAAAAATGTATATTTATCTGTAACACTCTAGGCTATTCACAGTCGTGCATTGAAGACAAAATACCAGTTAAAAATTCAGTTCCGACAAATTACTGCTCTGGTAGGACATAAATCCGATAGACATTGCTCCGACAGAACACGCACATAACCTGACAATATAGGTTTGGGTCTACAAGCCTATATTTCAGGTTATATGTGATCACCGACCAAAGCAAAGCCGACGAGCGCCACAACTTTTAAGTGTTCAATTTACCTGTCGGAGTAGGTAATGTTCTATCGGAGTAGTGTCGCATCGGAACTGGGTTTTACACTCATAGCATTTAATTTGTGTCCCTCTATTACTGAGATTACTCTTTGCGTGCTACTGCATTCGTAATGATGATCGTAGCTTTTAATATTTATTGCTGAACAAAAAACTCGTCGATTTCTAAAAGGACTATATTAATGTTCAACAGTTTGCCCTTTTATTCAACAAAAATAATTTCTTACCATTTGTTAACAAATAATTGGACTGTACGTATCCGTAAATCAATTGTACCTACCAAATACAGAAACTATAAAGTGTCGGCAAACAACCACAAAACAATTTGCATTGTTTCGCGTTGCTATTGTCACTGTTTAGTTGATTTCACAGTCGTTTCGAGGTTTTGGTTGGTATACTCCATTCTGGCGACAATTTCATGTTGTTACGCACGAAACGGTTTTAGTTTTTTATTCAAACAACATCTTTCACGGCGAGTTAAATTTTGTTTGAAGATATTTTCTGGAAGCTTACACTTTTATACTCTTACGGTATGTACATTTTTATATGCTAAGCATTAGCATGAATTGAGAGTAACTTACTTATTGAGATATCTTACTATTGCACGTCTCCAAGGAGAGTGGCAACTGTATTATCTTTCAGTTAATTTGTCAAGCCGCGTAAGGGGCTGTCCCGGGGGTCTTATGACAATTAAAAATTAATTGAGTCTAGAATTTGTGCCTTAACTAATTAAAAAACTTTTATGTAAATATTTTTTTCTTTGGGGCTATCTTTGTGTGATAATAAAACCTAAAAAAAATCATTAGAGAGATATTTTTGGAGCTCAATCACATTCTATGGTTAAATATGTGAGGATAATCTGGTCATCATTTCAATACGAGACTTTTGAAACTACGTATTAAATTAAATAATAAAATCGTCGAGATGATGTATTCTATAGTAGATAAGTATTCAAAATTATAAATTTCTAGGTGGTATGCCCGTATGTAGGGTCGTCTGGGTAATGGGTGAAACAGTTCGCTGTGTTTCTGATTAAAGGGAAAGGTAGCCAGTGTAATTACTGGGCATGGACGGCATTTCATATTAGGCCACAGGATGACGACGCACCTGCAGAAATATCAAGTGATTTTCCCTTGTTATTGTAGGTGTCTATAGACGGCGGTAACCGCTTACTATCAGGTGGGCCTTCAGCTTGTTTGTCATCTAGTTGTATAAAAAAAGAAGAATTCGTGAAGCCGATTTTATTAAACTATCTTTAATTACTGGTGGTTTGTCATCTAGTAGTATAAAAAAAATAATAGTACATAATTAGCTTTTGCTTTATATAGATAGAGCCTGATAGATGCAAGCATTCAAAGTAATTTTGTAGCAGGTGATGGTGGATCTGATTCACGTAAAGTTAAAAGCGCATCAAGCGTAACAGTTTGATCTTGTGACCGCCCCTACTCCATACGTATTAGAGGTGGCTTTCGTAGCGCAACTGTTACACTTCATGTGTTGTAGTCTGTACATGCCTATATTTGTAACAAAGTTACAATACTGGATCACCACATGCACTGTGGCACGACGCGGCGGCCGCGTGGCGTCCGCGCGTCGTCGTTCACCAACCAACTCGATCTTCCTAGACCCGGGCCGCGTGGCTATAGCTGAAAGTCAGGGCCTGGGAGATCTCTCAGTGCCTGATACGGCCCTTCGTTTTTTTTTGATGAACCCTGACGTATGTCGGGGATGGTTGTTTTCACGAAAGAGCATAGCAGGATTAGAGTCCCCTCTGGGATTACCCAAGTGACTCTGGGTAATCTTCATCGGCGCGAAACTTGGCGGTGGGTTCGTGAAATTGGTTTGGCAGAGCCCAGGCTACCCCTGTGAAGTTACCGGGGAGTTTTTGTGGGTATTCCTAGTCCCAATACGATCAGGCACTGGGCGACCTCCACACACGCCCGTCACTTAGCCAGCGGCGGGTAGGATCGTAAAGAATTCCTCCAAAAAAACCAGCTAAAGTCTAATTAGTAATTTCAATTAACACAGGCTTTTTATGGATATGTTTTCTAAAAAGGTTTGCATAAATCTGGTGAGTAATACTGCATATCCATGTAAATTAATTTTGTCTCCTCGTTATTAAAGTAAAATTCTGGATGATCCAGCTCATCCGAAAATATCGAGGGAAACGCTATTAAACCACTTTTCTTAATTTGACCTATTTTAAATAGTTACATACTCATTGCATTTAAAACTATTAAACGAGTTCAGTGAATACTTTCAGGGGATTTGCATATCATCCTCATTTCAGGGCTTTCATTTGAATAATTATTTAATTCCTTTTACTATGGATGAATTTATTCTGTTAAAAAGTATATCAGAAATGGACGTGGCTTGATCCTATGCCTTCTACTTTTTAATTCTCCCTTTAGAAGGTGAAAATACAATTCGTACTGACACTGCAGGTTCTATAAAATTACTCTGGCTATATCAATTTTGTAGGTTATAAACTTTCAAGAAAAATAATGTTTTTTTATTAATTCATTTGTAAAAATATAGGGTCCTTCACAGATTATACAGGATGGTGCTGTCAATGCGACAATAAGTGGGCTAAATTAGTATACAGAAATGGTTTGCCACTTTCAAAAACATCTTATTCATTTGATAATTTCATGACATATTTATGGAGTAATATAACATTGGATGCATTTTTTCATAGAAATGTCCAGAAATTACCAAATGAATAAGATGTTTTTGAAAGTGGCAAATACATTTATATGAACTAATATAGCCCATGTTTTAATTTATTGTCGCATTGACAGCACCACCCTGTATAACTAACAAAGCCAAGTCTTAAAACTTAAAGTAATTGTAATACTCGTTGCTCACGTTTCTAAATTTCAATAATTCACATTATTCTTAATATAGCCCTCAAATATAAAATTCAACAAAGCTACATAAAGAGAAGAGATATTAGCAGAAAAATATTAAACATATTAAACATAAGCAAGTTAAATAATAGCTTTTAAAATACTTATAATTTCTAAAATAGGTACGGTCAGCATCAAAAGTCACTCACTCATACACATTGTCAAGAATTTGCCGAGAAGAGGCTATGAAAAGGTACTAAGGTGATATTAGACTTCTTATGCTCACTTTACCGACAAACCTAACACGGTAGATATTTTATTGATGTAATGACGCTGGCAAGCTGATATGGGACAAAGGGATAAACCTTGGACTAATTGATTACAATTGTTGAATATTTATGTAGGTATATTTTTGAAACAATCAAACAGGTTTGAGCGAACACTTTCACAGGATTTGCATGTCATTCTCATTTCAACGCGGCTCATTTGAATAATTGTTTAATTCCATTTGTTGCGAGATGCGTTCGTTCGGTTATACTGATTTATCGCCATCACTCAGACGTGATAATTTGTCATGCTTTTATTCTGTCATAACATGACTGTAAAGTGGAACTCAAAGTGTTTCTATATCATGAAGTGTATTCAGGCAAGACAATAGCCAAAGTCTTGGCAAGTCTTGCACTTGTAGGTAACAATCACGTTTTTATAGAGAGTGGAAAATTCCAAACAGCGGGTAACTCAGACTGTCAGAATAAAATAATCTTTTTCGGCTGGCTGAGAGTTAGACCTATTTTCAAAGTCAGTCACTGAGCATAGGATCTATATTCCTTTCGCCATGATGTCAATTCCTCGATGGAACTTAGGTATCTAAGCCGCGTTCTTAATTAGCCACAAGCGAAAAACTTAACAATACAAAGTTCACATTTTAATGTTTTTTTGAACGCCTACTTTATTGTAACAATTACAAATCAAGAAAGAAAACTACGAAAAAAGGTTAGAAAACGGTAAAGATATTGGTAGGTTAGACCTACTCCAGGAGCGTAGTGGTAATCGCGTCTGGCCAGACGCGGATCAGGAGACGCGGGTTCGAGTCCCGCCTGCAGCACATAATTTTTTCATCGTTTTCTTTCTTTATATATATATATATATATATATATATATATATATATATATATATATATATATATTTATATATTTTTTTTTTTTTCTTTGTATTCTTTCTATATCTTCTTCTAATATATAAAATTATCGACTCACAAATTTAGTTACCATACTCCTCGGAAATGGCTTGACCGATTTTTATGAAATTTTATATGTATATTCAGTATGTCTGAGAATCGACTAGGTACTATCTATTTTTTTTGTCATTTTTTTATGGCAAAACAGCGTATGCGGGGTCAGTTAGTATAGACATAATATAACAATAGGATTTACAGTATTGTTGTGTTCTGGTGTTGGTAAGATAGCCAATTTCTCTGTGGTCAAGGAATCTGGAAATAGCGCGCTCCCATCGTCGGCCTTATCAGCACTTATCATCAGGTTAGATGAAAGCCAAGAGCTACCTCGATAATAATTACGATAAAACATTCACAAGTTTTCATTCATGGGCGAAAATAACAGAAACACTATGGATACTTCCAGTACTATGTCGCCGTAAAGACATCTATCTTCATCCCAAACGTGCGCCGACATGATTGATCATTCAAAGCCTTATTTGTGTATTCATTTGTAGATTTTATCTCCCTCCACATTTTTTAACCTTTCCTGGCATTTTGCAAAAAACACGTCGACCTAAGGTTTTTTGTGACGGAGAAGAGGGACCAACTAAAGTTTTACATTCACAATATTAGTTAGGACATTACGATATGCAGCAGTACCCCTAGCACGAACATTTTTGAATTTCGAATCATATTCGTATCGTTCACGCACGCTTTAATTTTTAAACAAAAGCCAGACAAAAGCTTACGTAACTACTCTACTCGATACGATGGCGATTCGAAATTTAAAAGTGTTTGTGCTAGAGGTACAGTTTTAGACTACGAATCGGTTTCACTTTATTTATTTTAAATGAATTGTAAAGTTTACTACAAATATATTAATATTGTATTGTTGTATTAATAAATAATAAATAAATATTCATACACACTCACACCTATTATCTAGCCCAAAGTAAGCATCATTAAGAGCTTGTGCTATGTATACTAGATAAAGGAGATATAATATTTTATTTATTTATTTTATTTGGGGGGCTTACAGCTTACATGAAGAAATATACAAAAAAAATACATTGCAAGAAGCCAGTAACAAGCCTCCACAAGTAGCACTGATAATTAAATCCTAAGTTCTTACATTACTAAAATATACATATTTTTTTTAAAAAAAAACAATGCTTTAATAAATACACAATAATAAATTATACAGCATTTAGTCACCTGCCAGCATTTTATTAACACTACTTATACTACTACAGAATAAATCTATGTTGTTGTTGCAATCTTCCCTGCAAACATCATTAAATTGTCTAACGACTCGAATCAAATAAGAGTTGCTATGATGAACTGTACGTGAGAATGGAACGTGAAGTAGACTTCTTGGATGACAATGAAGAGGTGGAATATTTATATTTAATTTTGATAAAAGTTCAGGACAGTCAACTTTGGACTGAGCTATTCTCAACAAGAAACGCATGTCAGCTATCCTTCTACGAACTTCAAGTGGAATAAAATGGAATCGAATACAACGATTTTTGTAGTCCATTAACGGAATTTTTAATTTGAAGCTTAAAAACCTAGTGAACTTCTTTTGGATTCTTTCCAATCTGAGACGATGATTCGCATAATTTGGACTCCACACTAGACTGGCATATTCAAGCTGGCTCCTGACAAACGCACAATAGAGAACTTTAAGCGGCTTCATTGTAGTGAAACAACTGCTATTATGAATAATAAAACCCAGGGACGAGGATGCCTTCTTTATTATTTCATCAAGATGATTATCGTAAGAGAGCTGGCTATCTAGATGAACACCAAGATCTCGAATCCTGTCCGCACGATGCAAAAACGAGTTCGCAATGGCATAATTGTATGTTGTTTTGTTCCGCTTTCGACAGAAACTTATTGCAATACATTTACTAATATTAAGATCCAGATTATTTGCCTTACAATAGTTAGTCACTCTTGTAAGATCCTCCTGCAAAAGCATCACATCTGATAGATCCCTTACCGACCTGTAGATTTTCATGTCATCTGCAAAGAGCAGGAAGCGGGAATGATAATATGTTAATAAATATAAGAAACATACTAAATAAACATAAAAACATCCATGACTCGTAAACGAAATTGCTCGTACTCATCATACAAACATTTGCTCTTACCGGGATTTGAGCCCGGGACCTCTTGACCGAGTAGCCTGTATAGCAAGGGGTACAGACCATTCGGCCAGCCGGTCGTCAATTTATTAGTCGTATGAATGTCGTATCATGTACATACGTCACTATGTGACGTCACGGTGTCGTGGTGGTGTGCGCGCTCTGGTTTCTTTAACGAAAACAAAGCAACTTTCGCCATGGTCGACCCCTACATGGGTCAATCAAAATTTGTGATCCCGGTTGTTACTGCAACCATTTTAACCCACCACGCCACATTGGGCAAGCTGTTACGGCCCAAACTCCTTATGTCTTTCTTACTTCCTACACGGGGTAGGAAGGCCTGTGCCCAACAGCGGGACGTTTATAGGCTAGTAATATAACGTAGAGATTAATTTGCGCTAAATTATTTTATTTTGCATAACGACTATTATCAGTTATCGCCTGTTTGCGATCCAACATTTCCACATAATGAACAGGAAAATTTGCAACGTATTTTATACCAATGGATTCATTCCTCTTGGGATTAATAACTTTTATGGACCTCTAATGGATAACCCGGACATGCGTGAAAATTTACAAGCGTAAAAAATTGTGTTAACTATTGTTTGAATAACGACAGGGTGTATTTCGTTCGTAGACAGACTGTTCTTGTTCTTAGTGAAAAAAATATTTGCTAATCATCTATTAATAGCATAAATGCGAAAGTAATGCTGTCTTTTTGTTTTCTATGTTTTTAAGACGCTGAAACAATTTTGGTTGGAGGTATATTACAGTCATAAAAAAAGTCTAATAGATAACCGGGACACGCATGAAATGTCACGAGTGAAACAAATGAATTACCATAAGGTTTAATATCTACGTACGTACAGACTTTCATTCGTAGACAGTCTGTTCTTGTTCTACGTGAAAGAAAAAGTTTGCTATCTACTAAGTCCCATATTCATAAACGCTTAATAAAACTATTTGAGATAAAACACTGCTAAAATATGTTTTATATTTTTCTTTCTCATACGAGTGAGAGAAAGAAAGAAAGAAAGAAAGAAAGAAAGCATTTATTGGCCAATAAATAAATCATGGGTACAAACAAAATAAATAAATAAATAGGGGCCAACTAGGTCACTGCCTCAGCATAATGTCACAGCGACAAATGTAACTGTGGCGCTGGTCTTCTGGCAGGGCCTACGGTTAATAATGCACTATATAAAATTATTTGACCTTAATAACTAAAAAAAAAGAAACAAAAACAGTACAGTACAAACAAAAACAAACCAAAAAAATAATGCATCTATAAAATTAACACAAAAACATTTACAATACACTTTAGACTAGATAATTAAAAATTGTGTCAGAGCGAACATTGAGAGAATCAAAACACTTTATAAGCCTCATATAAGTTCACTTGTTTTTATGAATACGGGGGTAATACTATAAATTCAAAAGTAATATTGTGTTCTTAATTTTCATTTTAACATTATTATGTTTGAAAAATATTTACTCACTGCTGCGGGCGAGCAGTCGAAAGGTCGCGGGTTCGATCCCCGCCTCAGGAAATGATTTTTTTCTAGTTTAGATATTTATAAGTAAGTAATTTTTTGTTTGATAAGTTAACTTCTAAGCCGCTGAAACTTTTTGCAAGTCACGGGCGGCCACTAATAGTTAAATTTTTATTTAGATATATTTATATTATTGTAAAGAAGTAATTTCCTCAAAATTGGCACTTTCTGGTACCACTATCAAACATTCTTAACTAGAATTTACATTTATAAAGGTGTGCCTTGTTAAATACCGTTTTGCTAAACTCAACAAAAACAAAAACCCTTTAAATTTTATAATTATTATTATTTATTTAACAATTTATGTACACACAAAAAAGCAACAATAAAAACATAAACAAGGACAACAGAGTACAAGGGAACTGCTTATTCCTAAAAGAAATCTCTTCTAGCAGCCTTACGACTAGGAGAATAAACAAATAAGGGTAGAAATGGTGTGTACTAAAATATGATCAACAGGATATATAAATAATATGTATATTAACATAAACTTCCATAAATACATACAAATATTATTTAAATCACAAAATAATAATAAAAATAAAACAAGCAAAAAGAGGATTATAGACTGGGAAGATAATGTGCTTTATCTTGCGATTTTAATTAGTAGGTTCCTTCTATACTTATTTAAAGGTAAAGTCCAGTTACTGGAAGCTAATCTTTGCTACTGCATTCTCCACATGCAAAAGCTTACCGTAATGTGACTCGGTTAGTTTAATTAAACTCTCCTCCACGTAAGATACAACAGTAATTAGACGTACGCGAGTTAGCATTTCAATTATGCTACGTAAAACGTTATTTGAGAATCATATTAAATTTAATATTTTGGCGAAACTGTAGCTTTCAGCTTTCAGCCAGCTTGAATAGAAAAAACCTTCACACTCCAAAAAAATGTGTGACCATTGTGTATGGAGACATGAATATAATTTAGACTCGCGAATAAGATATGTAGACCATTTGTGGTCTATAATTGCTTTCACATTTCTGTCTCTAAATAAATGAAAACAGCCGTCAAGAGTATCATCAAAATATGTAAAAAAATATAAAATTTAAAATTTTAAGCAACCTCCGGCCTCATCAATCATCTATCTAACACCATCTTATTGAGACTATTGTTATGAGCCCAAACAAGCGATATCTGCTGTAAGTTTCTGAAGAATAAAGCATTCCGCAGACTTTTTCAAGGTATAGGATCAGCTCAAGGTTACTCTGTCATGGGAATGTCAACGAAGTGACAGTACACCAAATTTCAAATGAATCATGTATAAAATGAGCTGATACTCACCAAACGCCAGAATTGATCTTCATAAATTATAGCTAAGAACCATCCTAGTCACGTCCACTTGCAAACAAAAAGAAACAAATCAAAATTGGTCCATTCGTTTAGGAGCTACGATGCGACAAACAGATACACAGACAGACACGTCTAACTTATAACACCCCTCTTTTTTCGTAGTGCGACCTTAATAAGATTACACAATTAGCACCAACTCCAAAAAAAATGTTTTTAGGGGATGAGTACCTACTTAAATTTAATTATTTTATCCTTTTCAGTTTTTTGAAGTCGGGTTTAATTTTTGTTTCAATTTTTTTTTTACAATTTTTAGTCATAACTTTCTAAGGTCGAAGCTAGATGGATGACCGTCAACTTATATTGTTTCCTACTATCGTATCGTTTCACTAAAAACTCATAGGAAAGCAAAAATTCGCAATGTCGCATACATAGACGACTTAATAATTTCAGTTTTTTTTTGTATTCAAAACCAAACTTCCCAACTGATTATGAAAAAAATTTTATGGGACCAAATGGCAGCTATTCCGCATCGAACAAAAAAAGAATCACGTAAATCGGATCAGTAATCTCGGCGTAATCGGTGTACATACAAAGAAAAAAATATGTAGACGACTTACTAATTTCAGATTTTTTTATTTATAAAAACCAACCAACAACTACCGAACTGATTTTGATAAAAAAATTATGGGACCAAATGACAGCTATTCCGCATCAAACAAAAAAAGAATCACGTAAATCGGATCATTAATCTCGGCGTAATCGGTGTACATACATAAAAAAAAACATACCGGCCGAATTGAGAACCTCCTCGTTTTTGAAGTCGGTTAAAAAAAGATTAGCTAGCCTATTAGCGTAGCTACTACTTTAAGAGGCAAGCATTACTTATTAGGCTATCTTTTCAATTTGGTGGATCAATAGCGGCTACAGCACCTTGGAATTTAACGTTCAAATTAACACTATATTGTAATTTATTAATAAACGACGTTTTTATTAACTGTTTCCTTTCATCAAACGAAATTCCCTAATAATATTTTTTGCTTTATCAATGCTTCCCAATTTAAAAGTCTATTATATGACCTTATGAATGAATCTGTTCAACTTTTTCTGTCTGCAACCGCTCATTTCTATATTATTTACTGAAAAAAAAATCCATAATCAATTAATATGATGACAATGCTGAAACTTTGTTACTCACTGTTTACTATCGAGCCGTAAAAAATTTCTTTTACAAGAGCGGCAAACCAACATCAGTTTGCTAGTTGAGTCCTTATAATAGTTTTTGGCTTTGCACCAAAAATGTCAGGCGTTATGTTAACAACATAAGATACTGTTCTCCTACCCCCAACGCTTGCTCGGTGAGCTCTGGCGACCTTTCTTTAGGGACATAACACTTCAAAATGATGTTATTAATTTTATCTGCGATATTCTGCAGTAGTACATGCAGTACAAAAGTGCGTGTCTAATAGTGCGCGGTTTTGTTTTTAGGAAGTTCAGAAAAATAACTTTACTGATGACTCTAGCACTTGATGTTTATAGATAAATACTTTTAAAAGTGAAACGTTACTCTAATAGTGTAGTGGTAGCCCCAAATAAACAATTTTCATTAAAATTTCATTAAATTTGAGACCTCATTGCCACAAGGAAAGACAGAGATGAATCCTATTTATTGAGCTCTCATTCTTACTTAATAGTAAAAATATACGCTAAGCTTAAAAGTAAAATAATTCAGACGTTGAATTTAAATTTAAGCATGTTTTTTTTTATTCATAGACTTCAAGTGCTTCAGAACCCCTAACTATTAACATACTTTTGGTTGGTCTTAAAGCTCTTGAATAACTACCTCTATAATAAGACAGTTTTAAGAATTACTAGGGGTCTAAAATTTTACTAACGTTTTCATATAATTTCGAGTTGTCATTCCTGGATTACAGTTTGACATCTTTATTGCGGAATTTCAGCGCCGTGGGTGTCAAAGATTATGGATAAAACATTTACAGACTGGCTGTAAAAGTCGATATTCGTAAGCTAAAAAGGTTCCATTTTCCCCATTTTTGCTACGAAAACCTTTACTAAACTTATTTTAAAACTAGTATAGAAAAAACTGTACAAGAATGTCAAAGCATTCGTTGAAGTAATTTAATACTTATTTACAATTGAATCATTACAGTTAAAATTGAAACACAGCACAAGCTACGAATTTGTGTCGGAAAATTAAAATTATGAAATTGTTGGAAACACGTATACTCCAACATTAATTAACTGAGTGCAGATCCAGTACAATAACCCAGTCCCATGCGGAAGGATAGGCGCACTTAATGACTTGATTTTCACATAACTATACAAACCGTACAACTAGGACGCTAGTTTTCATTTTGAAATGCAAAACTATTTCGAAGTTAATTAATTTAAAACAAAGGAAGGGTCTGAAATTTTCATTTGTATCATTCTTCATTTGAAGAATAAATCTTAAAAAGTAAAAGTAATTCGTTCAGAACTTTTTGACATTTATAAATTGTTAACACTAGAAAAAAGGCATATCCTAAGGCTCTCTTAACACGCCTTCAATAATCCGAGACCAATCCTGTTCCGATCCGACCCTTTTAAGTTGAATTTCCCACCTATAATGTCGATTGCGTAAATACAGAACATTACTTGAGTTCCAGTAAAATCCGTAGAGGAAGTTTCTAGAAATCCTATTTCGAAGCTAATGAGGTCACTTGCAAAAGGGAGCCCGAAATAAGATTTACAATTTGATATTAAGTTGGTTTCTCTGTTTGTTTGTAGGTAATACAAGCTAAAACTTTTTTCTTTCTGTTGAGAAATAAATGTGAAAAAGTGTTCATTTATTAAAACTTGATAAAAAAAACTTCGCATAGTGATCAAACAACTAAAAATACTAAGTGGGTGCTGAAAATAATAAAGTAATCGTTGAATAGATGGTTAAATCTGATTTTTGTTGGTAAGGTTGGGTAAGTCTGATCCTCGTTAAATACACGCCCAAAAACTTTCCAATCACACGCTTTGAATGATTTAATTCTGATTTTCAGTAAATTTGTACACAGGTGGATCAACTGAACTTGATCTTTTAAGCTACCTCATTTATATTTCAATTCTGCTTCATCTTCATTACATCATGATTGCGTAGCCGTCAAAGAAAAACGTGACTGACATTTATAGCAGGATCGGACATAATTTGATTCTAACTTGGTTAATCGAAAAGTGAGAATTTCTCATTTTGAAAAACTAACCAAAATAAGCTTTGGAAAGTTTAATAAGCTCAAAGTTTTCCCGTTGATACTTGTCGTAGTAAATTGTAACCTCGCATTGTTCCCTTTATTAATGAGATAGCTAGAATGAATACGATATTTAAAAAAGGTGATTTGTACAATGCTTCTTGCAACAATACCTAATACAACAATATGAAATAAGTTTTGTAGACGAGTATCATCATCGTGATTTTTACATTTGTAACTGAGTGTTGAGGTACCTAAAGTCATTTTTAGAATGTGACGATAGACATAGCTTAAAGAGAAAAACCCTGTTAACTTTATTCAGTCTTTTTGTTTTTATCTAATCTTTACTCGAAATTATGAACTTTTTATTTTTATAAATAAAAAGTTTTTAATTTAAATAACATTATTAACAGTTCTAACCTAACCTAGCTTAGTTATTAATTAAAATATTTTTTTATGTTCACCCGGTCACCAAAAATATAGGTTAGGAAGTTTAGAGGGTAAGAGCCCCACACACCACTCTTTCTCCCCCCGGGGTTGGGGGGTCGGCTGGTAGAGCTTCTTCTCAGCTTGATGCTTTATGATGCTTCTCAGCGTCAACAAATAATAAAGGTTAGAACTGTGATCGTTTGTCGCCTGAATGATTGCCTGTTGATTGAATGCGCTGTCGCCACAACGTTTGTCGCCTTAATGTGCTGTCGCCACAACGAGTATCGCCGTTTCGTTTGTCGCTCTCACGTTACGGATTCTGCGACTAGTTTTTGCATCGAAATCCGTGTGCAACACATTTCAATGCATCTTGGGAGAGTTTGGAGCCAAAAAAATAATGACAATCTCCATGATGCTACTTCGATGAGGTGGATAACCACGGTAAAGTTCTCGGCGTCGTTCATACCAAGTTAACGTTTAATACAACGAATTTCCGATTTATCAACAATCGCAGTACAATTTCCACTTCGACACTTCCAATCATTGTAATAAAAAACTTGACAATTGTAATTAAATCTACAAAAAAAGATCTGACGATATGCCTTTCACATGTTTTTCTATGATTTGAGGAGCTCGGCAGCGTATTGGTTTGAACGCTCGAGTTTCGATACGAAAAACCAAGCAACTTCCGCCATGGTCGATCCTGGGATAGGCCAATCAGAGTTTGTTATCTCGAGCTCCCACGTGCTTCGGAAGGCTCGCTAAGCCGTTGGTCCCGGTTGTTCCTGCAACCGCTTTAACCCACTAACGGTCTGGCCACGGGAATGGGCGGCGGCGTCTCGGCAACCACTGCGCGCTGTCTCTCAGTGGTTGCCGAGACGCCGCCGCCGCCGCCGCCGAAGCCCGTTCCCGTGACCAGTCCGTAACCCGCTTTGAGCCAGCGTGGTGGCGTTGTATTTTTCTTGCTTACATCTTATTAAGTAGGTACACAATAAATAAATTATTAATGAAGAGGTAAAGACCAATGTTGAGCAGTGAATATCATTTGATTGATATTTTTTATACAACTAAGGTGACAAGCAATACATTTTACCCCGTATAGTAACTATAAACGCTTATTTCTCAAAGAGTGTTTGCCCTGTACAACATCAGAGGAAGCGATCCTATGAGCTATCAGTACTTTGGTTCTCTTACGGATGTTATTTTTGATTCCGTCTCGTAGGGAAATATCTAACATAACTTGCTCTGTTCCTCGTTTGATGACTGTAAACTTGTAGTAATCGATCACGTTTTTTCAGCCGTAGGTATTCCATCACTGGCAACACACACTGGTCTAAGACTTTCGACTTTACGCAAATTCCCAAACGCTGCCTATCCAAATTGGATTCGTCGATTTATCTCTTTTTCGAAGTTGGCCCTGCTTAGCAGGATCTTTTGTCCAAGGTAAACGTACTAGTGACCTAGTTGGCCCCTATTTATTTATTTATTTTGTTTGTACCCATAATTTATATAATGGCCAATAAATGCTTTCTTTCTTACTAGTCAACAACTTCGAGAATAGAACTCCCAACTGTAACTGGTATTGGTGCGACATGGGTATTCGACAGCTTTGTATAAAAAAATATGAACACGGACAAGACAAAGGTTACATTTTACCTTTAAGTCGTCAATAATACGGACGGCACGACGCTGCAATCTGTCCAGCGCATCGAGGAGGTACTTGGCGGAGCCATCCCGCAGATGCGAGCAATATTCAACGCAAGATGAAATTCATTTTTCAGGTTCATTTTTAGACCCACCTGTCGGGAAGTTTTGTCTAGGTCACCGAGCATGAAATATGATCAATTGCTAAAGTGATTTCGCTATGACTACTATATCGTAGGCAAATCGACGCTAATTAAATATTACTAATTGGTTGCTTCTTCTGTAAGGTGGAATTTTACCAGTCCCCTGATTGTAAAAAAAAACATTATGTCCCACTCTCATTAAATCCCCACCATATCCCTACTCTTATTAAACTTAATTGTATTGTGAACAAGGAATATTGTACAACAATGAACTGTAGTTTTAATTTATTGCGTACAGGTGACCACGCATTATGTGTGACACTTTGTACTGATCATCATTAGGTAGAACTAGTAGCATTGCAAGTAACACAGTCATATAATTGTTTATTTTCAATCTTCACTGATGCCTTGTTTCGTCAGCAAAATAAGCAAAGTATCTATAAAGTATCGATTTTTAGATGGCACTAATTGCCATGTTGTTTGTTATGTAAATGTGCATGCAGATAATGCACTACAGGAACACAATCTCATGAATATGCATACCTGATACTCTCCCAATCTATTACACGAGCAGTATATAGGGAGTTGATACCAGCTAATTTTGATATCGCTTACGAAGCGATCAAAATAAAGAAAGGCTACTAAATTCAATATTCCCACTTA
This sequence comes from Nymphula nitidulata, assembly GCA_947347705.1. Lineage (NCBI taxonomy): Eukaryota > Metazoa > Arthropoda > Insecta > Lepidoptera > Crambidae > Nymphula > Nymphula nitidulata. The sequence goes on from OX374629.1 coordinate 15,986,202, forward strand.
CAGACTTTTTGTACCACTAAGGTCGGCCTATCCCGTGGTAATTGGTTACTATAGATGCTTTCAAATTGAGATTAACACTTTACCAAGTAAAAACTTTTTCACGCCCTTTTCAGAAAGCCTACGCTGTACTCCTTTGAGTTAATATCCGCATAGTAACCTCATTGTTCGACCTGAACGTACGCAGAACAAAGTCTGAAACCCATAAAATATACCCTGCGCAACCATATTTGTAAAACTTTTGATCGCAACCAAAAAGTAATAATCAAGAAAATTAAGAAAAAGACACACTGCAGATTATAATTTGACAACACTGATTTATTTATTTTATTTATTTAGCTTAAATCTATCATCACAGTTAATACCAATACAATAGATAAGTAACTTAATTAATGTAACACAAAACATATAAAGTTATTTTAGTGAATTCACTTAGAGAACAGTGAAAAAGATCAATCCTCTCAGCTATTTCATTGAGAGTGTGCAGTGCTCGCGTCAACGGAGACTGATAAAACGACAGAAAAAATATAGTGTGTATGAAAAGAACATAGGTACCTACAGTAATGCTAGTGTAGGTTTCTCACTGCTGAACTTACGTGCAATGGAGATTTGCTGCGATCTGAATTCCAGGAACTACATTGAAACCGTGATCAAAAGAGCCTCACGGAAGCTCGGTGTCCTGAACAGGGTGCGTCGATTTTTCACGCCTGACTAGCTATGACTGCTTTACAAAACTCAGGTCCGGTCTTGCGTGAAATAATGCTCGCACTTGTGGCATGGCTCCGCCAAGTAGCTCCTCGATGCACTGGACAGATTGCAGCGTCGTGCTGTCCGTATCATTGGCGATGAAGAGGCGTCGAGCCATTGCGTCGCTTAGCGTCTTTTATCGGCTTTATCACGGAGAGTGCTCTGATGAGCTTTTCGACCTCATCTCACCTTCCCCCTTCTTGCTCAGGACCACGCGTGCCGGTCTTCGGAGTCATCCATTTACTGTCTCCACTTCAACATCACGCTCAAAGAAATTTAGTGCCTCGTTTCTTTGTCGTACTTCCAGAACTTGGAATTCTTTGCCAGCACATATGTTCTCTCCTTTCTATAACATGGGGTCCTGCAAGAGAGGCGTGAAAAAGCACCTTTTGGGCCGGCAAGGTGGAGGCGGCTAGTGGAATTTCTATTCTGCGCTAGCTGTCTTCACATATGGACTCTCCTTACCGCTTCACATCAAGTGTTGTTGGGTCAATTGCCGTGTTTTTTATAAAAAAAAATTGAAGCAAACAAAAAAACAGTCTAAACACGCCTCATAATAAGAATTATAAATCAAACAAGAATATTACTCCTGAGAACCCTCAGCAATATTTCATATTGCAAATCAAAAGGAAAGCTACAAATTAATTTATTACTTTCATTTCAATACATGGATGGAAACTGTCTCAACATTTTTGCGAACATAAATTTTTCCCGGGATCTGCTAAAGAATATCTAGGAAAGAGCCCTGAAAAATCAGCTAACGAATACATAACGAGCTAGGCTATTAAACAAATAGGCTATGCGAGTGGACTTCTAACTGTGTGAGGAATTAACGGCGCGCCTGCCCCAAGGGAGTACACTAGTGCAGTAGTAATTATAACGTCACTCGAGCACTGTAATATTCCGGAATATACTCACTCGTTTCACAATATTTATGTTTGTTCAGCCCGTGCGATATCATGGCAACAGATAAATAGCATCTCCAGAGACTGTCACTTTATTTTCCTTATTCGTTCACCTTTACACACATAATGAAAATAAACAAAATCAAAGCTACAAACGCCAACACAGTATAATTGGGCGGCTTTGTTGTTAAAAAGCAATTTCTTCTAGGCAATCTTTAGTAAAATAAAAAATAGGAAGGGGTACAAGGGTGCTAGGATTTAAAGAAAAATATAAAGTTTATAAGTATGTGTGTAATTAAAGAAAGTAAAAAACACAACAGTATAATAATCAAATAAAATAAACCAATGTGATAGAATACAAATTAATAAAATACAAAGCTAATGAGAAAAAAGTAAGAAAATATTTTTAATTGATGCATGAGAATCCAATACACGCTCCTGATACACTCCAGCAGGGAGTTCCCGCGAAAAGCATGCACGGAAAAGGAAAAGAAGTGGAAATCAGTGGAATAAACCTAGTTTACTGCGGCTTAAATATTTGAGAATGCATTATGATTTCATATTCCAGCAAAGAACATGCAAGGAAAAGGAATAGGAGTGGAAATCAGTGCAATAAGCGTAGTTCACTGCCGTTCAAATATTTGAGAATCTATTGCGATTTCGTTTTGATAATGGAAGTCGTAAAATTGATTCAAAATCCAAAGGTATTTTAAAGTGCTCAAACCACTTTAAATGAACCAACCATACAAACTACAAAATTAACAAAAACTAAATTGGAGATTTCATAACAAAGTCAAAGTTACCAAATACAAGCTCTCAACTCAAAATGAATGAAAAGAGAAGGTCTCAAATTGCATAGAAAATGACCGGGACACGTGCTTCAAGCTTCGAACTTTGATTAACAGCAATTACGTTGTCACTTGAGCACTATGCCAACTACCAATACAAATACAACAAGAACTTTGTAACAAGGTTTTGTAATAAATTCAAAATGGCGAGTAAGCTAAGCAATTTAGTGTAGTATCCAGAAAATCATGCAAAGCTGTTATCATTCATAACGCCTACAACTTGAGCTAAACATACGCACATTTGATTTATTAATAGACAGTTTTCTACAGTTACGACTTAGATGATTCTTCCAATTAAAGCTCGTTTTCTTTGTAAATTTAGTAGAAATGTTTTCTAAGATATTTCAATTACGATACATACTTAATTTGACAATTCTAAATCATCTCATAAGCTATCGCTTATCATCATCATCATCATCATTTCAGCCGAGAGACGCCCACTGCTGGGCATAAGCCTCCCCCAGGGATCTCCAATCCGATCGGTCCTGCGCTGCCCGCATCCATTGGCTTCCCGCGACCCTCACCAGATCGTCGGTCCAAGCGATATTATTTAGATTAGAGTAATTTATCTTATACCTATGCCTACTCTTCTCTTTTAAAGTAACCTAAATGATTACCCCCCAAACCATTCTGTTATCTCCAAAGTATCTACCGTTCAGACACAATAGATTCTTTATTGCGTGTGAATGTCAGCGAGCTGGTGCCCTCACCAGTGAGAGTGAATACCTTCGTACAAAATTATCTCAATATTGAGTGAAATATTACTACTGTTACTTACCTATTTTTTGCTTATTTTCTTGTCGTGCAATTCTTCATTTTTGAAGTGGCCAATAATAACCTGTCATTTATTCTGTGATAGAGAACAAAAAATAACGATAGTCTCACAAATTGATATCGTATGCAAATATACCTCACAAATTATTCCCACCTGAAGTTCAGAGCGTATTTTTTTACACAAAATTCAAAAGCTTGATTCAATAATGGCATTAGGAGGCATTTTAAATTTTCTTCTCCCAAGATGCATTCACAAATAAAATATATGAAAGCACAAAATAAAATAATTAATATTTTGAAATCAGTAACACTAAGATCATTATAATTGATAATATCTTTTTAATGTTGTCAATCAATATTATTTTAGTGTTACTCAATTCTAATTCTAAACTAGTCTATATACCAACCGTCTACCGTTACTTTAAAAAAATATATATTACAGATTCATATTTTATGTAGGTATTGTTTAGCTTTTATCTACCATATCCAATTATTTCATGATGGTTAATCTATTTTTTCTATCATTTTTAGCGCTAAAGTTCAGTTTGACATTTCGACACTATAGAATATATATATTTCATAATCCAATAACGGTAATTGCTTTATTCCACCCGACATTTGAATAATGGATCTATTGAAACGTCGAGAAATAATCAATCAACCATTTCCGTGCAATCGGTCAGCGTTGTAATCGTTTTTATGTTCTAGCAACGTAATATAAAATATGCAGGGTTATTGATAACGCGAAAAACAGTGAAATTTTAATGAAACGGTAAAAAATGACACAGCTAATATCAAAAGACAATGGAATAATTTTGACACAGTATTCTTAGGTGAAAACTTGCCTAGTGTCAGACTCGACCCACTTTTAATTTATTATGTCACAGTTGTAGCATAACCAATGTATAAAATGAACATTTATATTAATAATATTATTTACGTGTTACGTAAAATATCTCTTTAACACTTTTCTGTTGAACCTTATAAACCAACTAGCACTTTAAACTATATACCCTTTTACTCTTAGTCACAAACTATACACACTATATGAGAGCGCGTGCGAGCGTTGCCAAGCTGGGAAGAAGAATGTTGCTGCACGGGAGCGCGGAAGTGGGGGTTGACATTGTAAAAGTCTGTTTTTCTCCTTCCGTTAACTGAATTAAGAAAAAAGACGTTAAGTAACTCTTACAGCCTTGTAGGTTAGCCGGACTACCTAGTTATGTCTTTATCTGAAGAATGAACCGACGAAATATAATACGTAAGTAACTAAAAATTATTTACAGATCTTAACTATTACATGAATAATAAAGCTGCTAAAATGTCAAGCTATTATGACATTTGTGCCTTAAGTATTGTTAATTTGAAAAAGGCAGAAGATCACCAACAAGGAATTAGTATCGTGCAGCTTTTTATGAATTTGCGTTTTTTTTTATCGAAACTTTATGTTTCAGCTACTTTTTAAATTACCTGTATTTTATTGTTATTTCTGGTTTACGGTTATAATAACAATACCACAACATTTCATTTAGCTTATCTATGTAATTGTTGATTTTTATACATTACCCCTAGAACGATCATTTTTAAATTTCGAATCGTAATCGTATCGGTCGCGCACGCTTAAAATTTCAAACAAAAGCCAGACAAAAGCTAACGTAACTACTCGATACAAAGGCGATTCAAAATTTAAAAGTTTTCGTGCTAGGTGTACTCTTGCACGGGTCTTGGAATGCCAAATTGAAACAAATGTTACAATCTGGCCACGTAAATTAAGAAAAAATACAATCGTTGATTTGTTTTCCCATGGTATGTTTTCTCTAAGATATCGCAGTTTCTGTGACCTTTTTATCTTAGTAAATCTTGACTTACGACCTTTTCCCCTTTCCAAATCGTAAGCAAGAAGGTATGGTTTTACATATTATATAACTTCATTTGGTAAACAAAAGAGTTACAATGTTCATCCTTCGAGGTGTCGAGATATTAAAATTTTAACTAAATATTTGTAAAGAGTGACTACAAGAGTTGCCGGTATTTTCTCAATAGATCAACTTATGTAACCGGTGTAAATTCACAATTACAGACAGACAGACATAATAAAGTTGTTAACAAACCTATTTAGAAAGACAAGAATAAGAATTAAAAAATATATATATTTTATCAAGAGTTAGTTAACGTTATATCAGACATGATAGAGAGCAAACATTATGTTACTCCCATAATGTTACCAACATTCCTAGTTACCCCAATTTTCTTCGTGATTGACATACAAATTAGTTTATTCGAAAGTGTTTCTTGGATATTTTTATTTTTTTATACAACTAGATGACATAAAAACTGACGTTCCACTTGGTGGTAACTGGTTACTGTCGCCTATAGACATCTGCAATAAGAAGGAAATAATCACTTGGTGTTTCAGGTGTCTTTTCATCCAGAGTCCTAAGATGAGACGCCTTCATTTCATTTACTCGTAGAAAAATTTTCATAACATTTCTAAGAGTGAGCCTTGTCTATATGCATATTCGCATTGTTTACGCACTTTTAAAACTAGAAATATGCGTAATAAAGGTATATTACGCATATTTCTAGTTTTAAAAGTGGGTGATAATGTAATGTCTTTGCTTTTATCAATAAATATACAAGTGTCTGAAACCGTTCCATAATATCTGTGGCAGCACCTGCCAGAGCGCGCACGGACTAAGTGGGCTTTTTGATTATAAATGGCATTTTAAATCTAGTAATAAAATAGTTCTTATTACTACTGTGTCATATTGTAAAGCATTGTCTTCTCTTGATTGTACCAATCCCATTGTGTTCGATCGTATTTTGGCAAAGTAAATACAAGATTGTTTTGGCACTGCGCCACAAGCGAGCGATACCAGAGAGATCAGTTTCACTTAGTTCATTATTATGTGTCTTCAACCATAATACACAGAAAGTTTCAAATAAAACATCAGCGACGACATATGAAAATTTCTTTGTTTTCATCGCTCAAATAGACGAAAGACTCTCGAAAGTATCTGTAAAGTACTCACTAAATATGAGAGACACAATATCATAGTTTTCTATTATTGTTTGACCGCTGCCGAGGAGTGAAACGGATAAAACGTTTATCGGCGTTTGGTTTTGAACAAATTTATTGAAACATGGCGGCCGACTGACTGAGTGGTCAGTTCCCCTAACATACTACTCGGTTAGGGGTCCCGGGTTCGAATTCCGGTAGTAGCAGATGTTTGTATGAGTACGAATATTGTTCATAAGTCATGGATGTTTGTATCTTTATTTAGTATATTTGAAACATTTATAAACATATTACATATTACCAGTAATGATGCTTACTTAAGATACTTGGTATGAGTGAATGATTATTAGTATTATTATTTTTATCTTTTTGTTTTATTTTTACTCGTAATGTTAATGCATCAGTATTTATGTCTATTAATATTGTAAAATTTATGCTATCAAGATCACATTTTCTAAAAATAGTCCAGCATACCTACATTGCATTTTTCATATCTTAGTATTAACTCTTGAAAATTAAGTACCTAGTCATAGCTTATGTTTTTTTCGGGATATATATCAAGATTACATCCAAGAGTTTATGTTTTATTTTTTATACCACTTAAGGTGGCAATCAAGCTTACGGCCCGCCTGATGGTAAGCGGTTACAGTAGTATATGGACGCTTGTAACACCAGGGGTATCACTTGCGCATTGCCAACCGTGAAAAAATATTTTCACGCCTTTTTTGAAAAACCCCATACTCGTTCGAAAAAACCTCTACAGGGACTTCATTCCAAAGCCTGAGCGTACGCGGGAGAAAGTTTCTCTGAAACCGCACAGTACGCGACCACTTTGGATCCAATTTGTGAGGACGAACTCCTTGCGGTGGCGAACGGTGCGATGATAGAAAGAGGCTGTGGGCACTATGTCAAATAATTCCCTAAAACACAACCCTGAAAGGTTTAGTTACGCTTGTGAGCTCGGGATCGTCGACGATTCACATAGCACATCTTTGGAGCACGACAAACGGTCCAAGCTGGTATCTAGGTATTCCTGCCTATAAAGCAGCAGTACTCCATATGGGGCCTGACTTAAGACTTATACAGTAACAGTCTTTGCCCCGAAGTGAAATACCACCGCGCTCTATTGAACACCAAGCTTCTTGGATACCAGTTTGACTTTATCCTCCAAATTACTGCAGACGTTGCTAGAGATATGAACACCAAAGATCCTCGATTATCTTAAAGATGGAAAGGGTGGAATCTTTTCTACAAAATGGTAAATACTTTACGATTTCTGATAAATAAATAAAATAAATTTATCCGTTGAATTTCATTCTAAAAATAAAGATTTTTATTAACCTTTTGTGCTCTAAGGTCTCCTCAACAAAAGAATATCTATTGCACGCAATGACCCACCTACTACCTACATGTAATCTATGACAAACTTATTGAAGTTTACAGTTAGTAGCCAAGTTTTATACCAAAATGAAAAGTATCTTTTGAGTTTAACGTTACCTACCATTCGTAGTTGAGTGTCACAATTGTCGATTATAATGTAAATTATTACCTTCTTATAACTATGTAAGTAGTATTATTTTTTCACAAAATGTAATTTTTTTTTCATTGTTTCAGTTATGGATTATATTTTGCGCTTTGTCTTCACACAAAATTAAACAAGATTGGTAAGTACTATAAAAATAACATATTCAGTATATTAACTACATAAGTTTTAGTTCTAACGACAATAATATATACCCACTATGACTGTACTAAGCGGTTTAAAATAGAAAGAAATATAATGTTAATTCAATTACAATGTTATGCATATCAAATATTACAACGAATCCCAGCCAGTTTCTTGTAAGACATATTATGAGAAATCAAAACCTATTAATATGTAGGTAAGTACATACTAGTAGTCTGATGATTTTAGAATATAATCATAAGTCCTTCGTACAAAGCTCACATCTGTAATATTATGGAGCTAAGCTTATTTACTATAGGGAGCAATCTACCTCGCCGGACTTTTTACGTTCGCTTCAGCGCTGGAACTCGCGTACCATAGTCAAATATTAGTATTTCATGTTGACGAAATATTGTTTACCCGCTTGTCTAAGATGTTAAAATTACGTATTTACGTCTTATGATGGAAAAATATAATGAACCACACTTGAGCTCGATATTAACTACCTGTAATTCTGTAATTATTTAATAATGAAAAATAAAATATTCTTGTACTCGTAGTAAAAAGTAACTAGAGGAATATTTTTTTAATCATGAATATCTACATAAAAATAAACAAAAATGTTTAGGGGAAGTATCTTTTGTCTGTTTGGTTTTAATTATAAAATATAAGTGATAAACTTTTGAAAAAAAAATTAAATACCTAATAACGCCTATTATAGACACGGAGTAGTTGAACCGAATTTAAAACTCAGTAAAATTATGACATATTGGGTCAATTCTCAGATACATCCAAATAAACGATTAGGTATACAGTTGCCAAAATTAATTATAATAGCAAAAGTCTGCATTTTTAAAAATTAAGTATTAATATTTATAAAAATGAATGTTTAAAATAATAATAATAATTCATACAAATACACCTATTATATAGCCCAAAGTAAGCATCATTAAGAACTTGTGTAATGGTACTAGATAACATAGAAATTATAATAATAATATGTATAGGTATAAGTACCTACCTACTAGAAATATACTAAATAAACGTACACACACCCTTGACTTATCGACAAATGCTCGTACACATTATACAAACATCTGCCCCTACCGGGATTCGAACCTGGGACTCCTGACCGAGCAGGGGTCCCAGGTTATAATAGTAAGGGCAAATAAAATACTGCTAATGTTTGTAATTTTTTTATATAAAAAAAAGAAAATCTTTCATCTTAAAAATAGTGTGTCTCAAGACGAAAGTCTTTAATTCGTATGTGTTGCCAGTGATGTCTTACGGAACTGAGACGTGGCCGCTTACAATGGGCCTCATAAGAAGGCTCAATGTCACCCAAAGGGCAATGGAGAGGCCTATGCTCGGGGTTTCTCTGCGTGATCGAATCAGAAATGATGAGATCCGCAGGAGAACTAAGGTCACCGACATAGCCCGAAGAATTGCGAGCCTCAGGTGGCAGTGGGCAGGCCACATTGCAAGGAGGACTGACGGCCGTTGGGGCGGAAAGGTCCTCGAGTGGCGGCCGCGTACCGGGAGACGCAGCTTTGGTAGGCCTCCCACAAGGTGGACCGACCATCTGGTGAGGGTTGCGAGAAGCCAATGGATGCGGACAGCGCAGAACCGATCCGTATATATGGAGATCTTTGGGGGAGGCCTATGTATGGCCAGCAGTGGGCGTCTCTAGGCTGAAATGATGAAAAAATAGTCCCCAATTGATATTAAAATAGCAGTCCCCTATTATTTTTCGGGTAATGTCATTCAACTAGAAACATTGTTTGTACCCTCGTGGGCGTCTAAACACATAATCCACATGCCTACATAAATCGGTTTCTGGGCTCATTTTTGAGTGCGGTTGATATTAATCTATCATAATTGTCTTATTATACTTATTGTTCTAGGTACAATCTTTATAATAAAATTTATGCAAATCGAAAAACCGATAACCTTAAAAAAAATTAACTTACGTAATATAAAGGTACTTAGTAAATTGTTCAAAATTTTCAGTAATAAAGGAGATGTTTAAGGTTTATGTGGAGTCCCGGCTTTGAGTATGTACAGTGGTTTTTAAGTTAGGGAAATGGATATAAAACATTATTTTTCAATTCATTTTTATTTATATATTTTTTTGTTATCCCGTACAAAATACTTTCTGATGATTAGTGACAGTTTTATAATAATTAATATAATGGCAACAACTTCTATAATTATACCACTCAAAATATACAGAAAAAAGTAAAATTCTTTATTGATCTGTTTATCAGGCTACTGAGTCCATAGTTCCATATTCCTAGACTAAAACGAACCTTCTTCCGAACGATTTAAACATATGGCCACAGATTATAATATGTCTTAATATAGCCTCCTATATATCCATAATTCCTAAAAATTCTTTAAAATATTTTTGTACGTGGTTGATTGGCCAAAAATATCACGCAAAATAATTTGTAGTGGTTTTAATAATTTTTAGTCATTTTTTAATATAGATGTTAAAAACCGATCTTCTTTTCAAGGTCATGTTACAATTGACAAGCGGTCATGACCGATCGCTATGTTTATCTTTGTCTAGTAGTAGACATCTTTCAGATGAAATGATGACTGCTGTTTGTTGAAGAGCTTCGTTACATATCGCCGAAGATCGTCAGATCATTAGGTTACTAACAACTTTAAGTGAAACTAATCTGCTAGTCTAAATTGGTTTAGACTTGACAGATATATCGCATAACATACTTACTAAAAAAATACAGCCGAATTGAGAACCTACTTATATTTGGAAGTCATTTCAAAACTCAAACGGCATAAAAACAACACGGACACTTAAATGGAAAACATAGCCTCAATAACAGTCGCATCAGTAGTCAAAAGATATATTGCCGTGGGGCTATCAAGGTCAGTCTTCAGCTGACCTGGACAGAGCCCATTCCCGCCGTGTCTGCTAGGAATTTGCTAATGTAATTTATTGGGGTGCCAATAAAACTGTCGCCATTGCGATTTATAACCGTTGTCTTGGGCCGAACTCCTACTAGCCGATAACTTACTTTCTATTGTTATTTTCGAGCAGTAAATTGAATTGTGATGATATACTTTTGATGTCAAAGAATATTTCGAAAAATATTTAGACTAGAAACAAAGACCTATATTATTCTGTGAAAATTAAAAATGCGTTGATAAATACTCCGCCAAGTTTTTTAATCCGCAATAATATCTCGTGGCAAAAATACAATTCTATTTTGACAGACTATTGTGTAGTCGAACGTACATAAGTGCATTAGTAGTTTGTGGAAATTCAATTAAAAAATACATACTCTACTAGGATCAACAGGTTGTTTGTTATATTTAAATACTTAATACGTGGATGTTTTATTGCAATACGTTAAATAAATTCAAGGAAGATCTTTATCCGGCTGGCCGAGTGGTCTGTACCCCTTGCTATACAGGCTACTTGGTCGGGGTCCCGGGTTCGAGTCCCGGTAGGGGCAAATGTATGTATGATGAGTACGAGCATTTCTTCACGAGTCATGGATGTTTATATGTTTATTTAGTATATTTCTAATATTTATATACATATTATTATCAATATTTCTCCGTTATCTAGTATCTATAACACAAGCTCGGCTAGATAATCGGTATGAGTGTATGAATATTATTATTATTTCTGATGTCGGATCTATCGCCTTGACCATAGGACTAGTCGTGCGGATTCATGGTATGTAATACATTTACTTGATAGGTAGTTATATTGTTTTCTATGGGTACGATGATTTTCCGCTTACTCAACTTTGTAAATAGACGCTCGTCGATCCTCTCTCTAATTTGGAAGTATTGAAACATGACTAATTTTATTAAAAACTTTTTCAATATGTGATGAAAATTGAATGAAGAAGCTGTGATGCAAACCTTTCAACGATATCCTTTTATTATTATAGAGAGCTTAAGGTACGTTGACAATATTCATATTATGGATAGAGAGATCCCTTATCTTGCGAAATCCCTTCGTTGCTAGTCTTTGTCACATTTGGAATAGTTTGCACAGTTTAATATTAGGAGTAGGTATCGTTTGGGTCAATTGGCAGTTATTTCATGTTAGAGTGTTCTATTTTTTAGTTTTATACTCAACAAAAGGTAACGCAGTAATTTATCACACTTCGAGAATGTTCAATTCAGAGTGAACTATGACAAATCGGGTTTTAATATCCTTATCTCAACTAACTGGGTTTCTGTCTATTGACCCCAAAATAAGGAAATTTCGGGTTTCTTTATCCCACTAGTTGGAGACAAGACTCAAAACACTCTCTATATCAACGTTCTTATTTAATTTGACATACCTATCTACGGATATAATTTTGATGAAGTAAAGTAGATTTACAACAATACCAACATCAATATCTCTTGGTGTTATAATCATAAAACTGAAAATTTTTCACTATGGGACCAACTAATTTCACGAAAAAAAAACACCTGATTCCTTCATTTGGTATTGAACGTTTGTATGGATATGATTTTTTATAGCGAATTCAGAGTTTGATGGACGTAGCACAAAGGGCTGGGCCTCAAAACCATTTAAAATTCACGTGAATTTTATTTTTCCTAGCCAACCATTACGGCTATTAACTTTTGTGTTGGTTCAATATTATTTTGATTATTTTTTGCACACCTTTAAAAAAGTATTTAGAAAAGAAGTCTTTTGATGTGTCTACTCTAATCTTTAAAGAATATTGTCTGTCTACATTGTTGCTGATATGTCATTGCAATTTTTCGTTACTATACGGATTATTACGGCATATTTTGAAGTATTCCTTATCTTATTTTATCTCGCCTAATCGTTTGATCATTTACTTTTGAGTTGCTTCAGTGCAAAACGTCCTCAAAATCATGAGGAGGTTTTGCTCATAAAATATATGTATTAATTTTGGAAAAGAATCCTTTCATTTTGCGTATCCTTATTTTTCTCGGCCGCATTTCCATCCAGTACAGTGCTAATAAGCGAGTCTGTACTCTTTCTACTCTCCAAAATGAATTCAATAAAATGAACCGCAGACTTATTCTCCTGCCGTTCTCTGGGGTGTATAAAACAATTTATTTCTTCCCGAGCGTTTAAAAAAGAATTATTTTTCAGCAATAAATTCCATTATTAAACCAAAGGGGACGTTATTGTGGTTACGTTGCTTTCCGAGGAAAATATTTTGCTGTGGTGCTATTTTGTGATCGTTTGTTTTGAGTGAAAAGAAAATAAATAAATTTAAAAAAAAATAAAAAATCATTGACCGATTAAGGTAAAAGATTCCACCTATCACAATACCAGCTCGAAACTACTTCAGAGAAAAAAAAGTTCACTGCAACTGCTTCAATGCCTTATTTATAATTCGTAAGATAAGTCGGATTGCAGAACAAAGTTAACTATTTAGTCCATGAAATATTCTGGCATGGATACTTAGATATACAAACTCACATTTACAGTTAGAGAATAACTGCATGGCAAATGGAATAAAATCTTAAGAACTATTATTTACGCCAGAAAGTTTTTTTTTTGAGTAAAATATCGTTTGCTTTTCCCTGTATATGTAGATGCTAAGTAATTTTAATACCTGAGTTATTCCTATGGGTTTATTGAAGGGTAGAGTATTATGTATCGCGATATGTAGTGAGTCTTTTTTAAATATATTTTAAACATTTATATAATCTTAAATAGGAAAATATTTTTTTTTTCAAAAGCGTCAACAGCACAGTGACTGAAGAAAATAGATTTAAGCTAGGTATGGTGCCATTTCTTTGTATTAGTACTTAATAATTTTAATACCCGCGATATTCCTTTGGGTTTATTGAAGGGTAAAGTATTAGGTATCGCGATAAGCAGCGAGTGTCGATTGGAATTCCTACATAAATCATCCGCTCCCCAGGGAACCGGCGACTTCTCGGTCAAACCGCAATAACTTAATATGAAATTTCAATAAGTAGGGCAGCTCACTCCATCTACTTGTGAGGGCATTATTTGGATCTAGTAGTGACTAGTCATTTTAACATTAATATGAAACTGTTTGTGGAAGTATTGTATGGGTTTTTTATTGTAATAAATTATAACAAGCATACGGCCCACCTAAGTACCTACGGTAATCGGCTACCGTCGCTTATGGACTTTTGCAACACCGGGGTAAAACTTGCGCTTTATCGGCCCTGTGACAACATATTCATTCCTCATACTCTACTTTACCCGGGTCATTGTTAATTTAAGAAGCGGGCTGAAAGTGATACATTTCTTACCTAGGGCGGAAAAGTATTGAGAATTTTTTTCGAGAATTTATTCGTGGTTCTATACCTCGGCTAGAAGGTTTTTATTTTTATACAACTACAAGCAAGCTGACGGCCTACCATCACCTATAGACACCTGCAAAAGTAATGAAAAAATCACTTGATATTGAAGATGCGTTGTCATCCTGAGGTCTAAGATAAAATACCTCCCATGCCCAGTAATTACACTGGCCACCTTTCCGTTCAATCCAAAATACAGCGAACTGTTTGACAGCTGAAATATCGAAGACATATAGTAAAGACCCACGTGCCTTTCCCTTAGATATATTGATGTCATGGTATGACTATGACTTCTGAGCGCGAAAAAAGACAATATCGTTCACACGTTTAACGTTAACGACAAATTTAAAATTATTTATTTATTAAAAACTGACTGATTCTCATGAACAAAACCCTTTTGAAAATAATTCAATGAAATAATTTATTCACTTTCTGTATAACTTAGTTTCGGTTTTAATATTTTTCCGTTTGCTTATCAAACGGAAGAAGTATTGTGGTGGTCTATTCTAAAAAAAACCGGCCAAGTGCGAGTCGGACTCGCGCATGAAGAGTTCCGCTACCATTATCTACAAACAAGCGTCTACTTACCTGTTGCCGTTATCATTATCGAGCAAAAACAGGCAAAAAATTCCCTCTTAAATATTTATATTTATTATTACTGTTTATTTGCATTGGTTGTTATAGCAGCAACAAAAATATATCATCTATGAAAATTTCAACTGTCTAACTATCATGGTTCTGACAGATAGACGGACGGGCAGCGGAGACTTAGTAATAGGGTCCCGTTTTACCCTTTGGGTACTGAGGTGGGTACTTTGGGTACCCTACATACGGGTCTACCACTAGGTGGTAGACCCGTATGTAGGGTCGTCTGGGTAGGTACCACCGCCTTTCTTATTTCAGCCGTGAAACAGTTCGCTGTGTTTCGGATTGAAGGGAAAGGTAGCCAGTGTAATTACTGGGCATGGACGGCATTTCATCTTAGGCCCCAGGATGACAATGTACCTGCAATCTCAAGTGATTTTTCCTTGTTATTGCAGGTGTCTATAGGCGGCGGTAACCGCTTACCATCAGGTGGGCCGTCAGCTTGTTTGACATCTGTAGTATAAAAAAAAAAAAGCGTATAAACATTGCAGACATTGAGTTTCTGTGTTCCCATATTATATTGAGTTAGATTTTGAGGTAGTTTTCGATGAATGAAGTAAAACGTGTGAATGCTAGCATTATAATCTAAATAAATCTAAATACAAAACAAGATATTTGTTTCAATGCCTAAATACATACTTAATCCCTTCATTGTTTGTAATATATTTTTAACGATAGAAAAATTATTCATATCTGATCCAACATAATAAATGTAGGCAAACAAGAATATCTAACTATTGACTCTAATCATGTAGCAACGATAATTGCTCATCAACAATAGTAACATAAATAAATTCTAGAACATATTTCGTAATCAATGAGAGTTTATACCAATCATTACATTAATTCCCAGCTGATATTATCGCGAAGTCATGATTAACTTTATTATAACTAGATCATTTAAACCAGTTCACTTTCACTGACGTTGGTGTTACTCGGAAGGTACGTACTATTGTCAATTTTGGTGGACGTTATCAACGTTTCCGTGGTGTAGCGGTTATCACATCTGCCTAACACGCAGAAGGCCCCCGGTTCGATCCCGGGCGGAAACATATTTTTTTTTTTCAATATCTTTTCCAATAAAATATTTATGATTAATATAATTGAGTTTAATTTGATAATTAGTGTGGATGATAGTTAGTGTCTTATGACTTGATTGTCTTGCGTTTATTTCAGAGCAATAAACCAGTCAACATATCATCTCGGTAGAACCTACCTAGTACGGTACATATAATAATTCCGGATTTTTATTATTATTTACAGATAAAACGTACTTATGTACAAACACATCTTTGATTATCTACACATAATAAAAGATATGTATGTACTGCTAAAAAAATGCAGGACAAAAATGATTATTACAGAAACCGGTTTCAATTTTATTTATTACTAATACCAGGAGCCAGAATTAGATAAGTTCAAACAAGATAAGAAATAACTTCGCCTCGTGTCGCTCCACATGGAACTTCCACGGGTAAATAAGTACATATAAACAATGGCAAACTTATTCCGACAGCTGTAAACTTTGTTCGCCTTACATTGGTGTAAGCGTACATAAATATGTAAATAAATAAACAAAAAGTACGAAATGAAAATTATATTTTCTTCGTTTTGACAGTGGTTTTTCTGTTTTGGAAAATGTCACTATAATTATGTACTTATTCCAGAAACTTTTCGGAGCTAAATTGAATGAACATTTTCCGAGTAAGCATGTCATACCATCTGCTACATTTTAACTTATCATCAAGTGAGATCACATTACAATCTTTACAATATGAAGATAAATATAAAGAAAGCGAGTCTACGGCCCGTATTACAGAACATTTCTCAGTAACGAATCTAGTTTTGAAACCAATTTTAATACGAGATTTAAATTTAGAATTTTACTTGACACGTTATACATTGATCAACTCTCAGCTGAGTAATTGCCTATTTTAGAACGATACCTACTTACGTCAAAATCTGCGCTCAAGTAAAGATTTGATCTTTGTTTATGGTCGACACCATTCTTGAGAACGGATCATGTACTATACTCCCAAATAAAGTTGTAATGCTAGTTTAATATGCTTGACATAACGCTATATTGTTTTATAATCTGACGGGTTACATTCGCCGACATGTTTTGACAGTTTCGCTTTTATGTACTTGCCATTGTTGCTTTGTCAATTATTGATTCTAGTTTCAGTTTATTGAGTCATAAAACGCAACCTGTAATAAGCTGGGCAATTAAGTAGTGATCTACACTTAAAACTAGTTTTGAGTGATTCGAGTTCAAACGATGCTTGAGCCGCGTTCTGTAATACGGGCCTAAGTATGTTTAGTAAAATTAATTATATTTATCTGTTAGCGCTCTTGCTTTCTTTCTAATCAGTCTCACATTATGAGGAGATCTTGGTCGTTGCATTGATGGCTTGCTTGGAAAATCTATCCCCGTCTACTCTGATCCGCATTAGCCGCGTAGAAACTGAGAAGAGATATTACTGCCATATGACTCGAACAACCCATCTTTTTAGTGACGGACTCTGTGATCTTTCTTGGATATGCAAAGTAGACTTTTCCTCGATTTACAGGAGATGCTTTCATCGCATCATTATTGCTATAGAGGATGCCCTCTGACGATGTAGTTTTTGAACTCACATACTAAGTTACAGTTACTGAGTGTGTGTGTGTAGAATTAGTCAAACAGCACCAGACTGTTCTTGAAAGTTAAATGGACTCTGGACTAAGAGGCGCGACTTAGTAGACTTCTCATTTGATTGTTCTTGCCTTAGCCACAGTTTAGATAAAGTTCCTAAGCTAACTTCTGCATTCAATTATGCACGCCCGATCCCATTACATACGCTCTTTGATATACACTTTTCAAGATTATACGCAAATAATGATAGCTGTTGTCATAAGTAAGTTCATTATTTTTTAAGCCATAAAAAGTGTCTATCGAAGAGTATGTGTAATGAAATAGGGTGGCATGTGGTACTTTGAAATTTGAAATAGTTACATAACTGACTAATTAAGTTAATAAACAACACACGACTTAGGCCCCTTTAGATAGTGATAATGTTTCTAGAAGGTTTTTGGATAAGAGAAGTGGAGTCAATTTGAATATTGTCATTGATAAGATAAAAAGAACTATATAAAAATATGTATAATTAAATAGAAATATAATTAAACTGGATAAAATTAGTTTTTAGCCATAACCTTATAAAACTTCTACATTACTTTCAAGAAATCAAGTTATTTGAATACACAGGTTTCAGTAGTTGTCATGATTTTTTTTTTTTATACAACTAGATGACAAACAAGCTGACGGCCCACCTGGTGGTAAGCGGTAACCGCCGCCTATAGACACCTGCAATAACAAGGAAAAGCACTTGATATTGCAGGTGCGTTGTCATCCTGAGGCCTAAGATGAAATGCCGTCCATGCCCAGTAATTACACTGGCTACCTTTCCCTTCAATCCGAAACACAGCGAACTGTTTCACGGCTGAAATAAGAAAGGCGGTGGTACCTACCCAGGCGACCCTACATATGGGTCTACCACCTAATGACATTGACAAATAAAATCTCGGACATTTTATTTAAGTAAATAAAATATACCCACAGTGTTATTATAAGTACAGTTTTAAAAGTAATCTTTTACAACTTTAGTAATAAATTTCCAAGGTTAACGCTAGATGCGGGACAAAATGTACTTGTGTGCCTATCTATTCCTGATTAAAATACTGTCTTGTTGGTTATAATAATTGCTATCGCTTGTGTTTTATATAATGTTTGAGATATGACGGAAATATTTCCTACTAGATACAGACGAATTGAGAACCTGAGCTCATCCTTTTCGATGTCGCTTAGAATTAAGAAGAACGATCTTTGAGCTCTTACAGATATTAATGAAATATTGATTTTATTAATATGAGCATTTACCAAATCTAAGCAACCGATACGGCTTTATAATTTTATATAGAAATCTTCCTTGATGTGTAGGCATTAGGATATGGATTAATTATTAAGCAGGTAGGTGGCGTAGTAGTTTGAAGCGCTCTGGTTTCGATTACGAAAATAAAGCAACTTTGGCCATGGTCGGTCCCGGGATGGGTCAACCAAATTTATAATCTCGAGCTTCTCCGTGCTTCGGAAGAGCTTCGTACGTTAAGCCGTTGGTCCCGGTTGTTACTGCAACCGCATTAACCCACCAACCCGCATTTTGCATGGGTGGTGGTGTTATGGCCCAGGTACCTAATGTGTTTCTCCCATGTGGGACGGCCTGTGCCCAGCAGTGGAACGTATAAACGCTGATGATGATGATGATGCTGATGATGATGTAGGCATTGTGAAAAACATTTTTACGTACTTATCTAAATTATATAAAAGAAATCAGTAAAAGTTGTAGAAGACTTTATGGACCTAATAACCGCAATATTTTTTCAAACAATCACAATGATACAATGACTATAAGGCATCAAATGCTATTAAAATTTTCCAGCAACAAAGGTTAAGCTGAGCGAGGAAGTTTTAGAACAAAGTTGTGACGATGCAGGAATAAGACACCAGCTGCCGTGTCTTGCAATTACGTGGAAGACAAACGCGTAATCTTACAACAGTTCGTAAAGTGATTTTTGATGAAACGGGAGCAATTTTTAAAATAATTTTGTTATCATATCATTTCGATTATGGAGTAGCTTTTCTACTCTCCAAAAATAGTCATGAGAATAGTATGCGGTGCAAAGAACGCGTTAGGTGGCAGCCACCAAGCATTACACCAATCCAAGGGTCCCGCCAAAGGCTCTCACTTTATCAGGTGCAATATCATTTTGACGTTTTAACATTCTTATTATATTTTATATACCTAAGAGTTCCGAACTAGATGTAATTTGAGCTTGAATCTGACGTCCAGAGTCAGCATATATTTATTTATATAGGTACTTATTTCACACAAAATGCAATTACAAAATATTACCGAATAAAAATTACAAACACAATAAATTTAGTTCATTATGAAAACAGCAACATTGTCCACAACATACCTAAGTAAGACAAAATAATGCAAAAACAATCAAGTTTTCGATTAAACTACAATTGGCATTTATAAAACTAACCATTAAAGATTATACTTTGCTAATGAGTTTTAAATAGTATGATGTATGATATTTATTGCTAAATTACAAAAATAGAAACTGTTTTTATATGACGCGCATCACTGCGCGCTCCAGAGAAACACCAGAGAATCTATAGTGTAATAATTTTGTACTGTAATGTGGAATGTATGTCAGGCTGAAGAAGCTTCTGAAGTTATTTTAAAGCCTGCAGTGTGATATGAATTTACATGAGCGCAAGCCCGTGCGGAGAAGTTCTAGCAAGCATATGCAAATTCATTTACCTTTGCTTACAATTTCCACAGAATAATCATTAAAAATAATAAATACTAGGCTTGAAGTGAGTTATTACAAAACGTTGTGTAAAATTAGACTTGATGCTGTCACTCTCTGCCACTATCAACAAAAATGAGACAGCCTCGGTTTAAAACAAGTTCTAAGCCGGAATGTGTTGTCTGGGAATATCAGTCACTTGCCTACGATATATTTTCCCTAATTCACAAAGGGGCAAAATGTTTGTACAGTTCGCCAACTTTAAGGGGTTGGACGCGAGTTGTGGCCCTAATGCGCTTTTATTTTTAATGAACTTTGCAAAACGTGACTCTGCTTGTAATTGGTAATACATCTCATTACAAAATTAGCAAGTTTATCTGAAATGGCGCCCATGCCCAGTAATAGCACTGGCTCCGATGTAAATTATTAGGAAATAACGTTTATAGATTTGATGCAATCACAGTCTAAACATTTTATTCGATCTCAACTTACACTAGGGGTACCTCCTGCGGTGACCAAGCATTGTAGCAAGCATGAACAACACTGACGTATAACAAATACAATATGACACAAAAGGACCAGACAACCGTAATAAAAGTACCTTAGTATGCTTTAAAATCAAATGTTAAGCATGGGCATGGAAGGCGTTTCATTATAAGCTCCAGTATGACAACGCACCTGAAAAACCAAGTGATTTTCCCTTTTTAATTGCAGGTGTCTTTAAGTGACTGTAACCATTTACCACCAGTTTGTCATCTAGTTCTATAAAAAACATAATTATAATTATATATAGTTATTTGTTTATGATTTTCACAAAGTGATAATTACTAAATCAAAATGACAAATCAAACTGTGAAGTATCTAATTAGCTAGCTATTACATTCCATATATTGAGGTTTTAGTGCACGTTGGAGCTTAGCTTTGTGACCTGATTTCCAAAATTAATTCAGATTTGAGGTCGACGTGTTCACAGTCGATAATTATTCTATTATAAATGAGAATTCATGCTGGCTGCTGAATTTTTCACCAAAAGGTTATTAAAATAAACTGTTTGGTTTGTTACCCTTAAATGGATCCTGTTGCTGTTGCTATAGCTATCGAAGAAGACCATCCGCTAGATGAGGTTCCAGTTCCACGTCATCTTCACGGATACCATCAGGTATTATTGTTGTAGCGGCCTGGAGGCAAAGAAGTAATGAGCTTATATGGAAAAAATGCAATTTGGAATTTAGTGGAGACCGCAAACATTTTATAGGCAATACAGACCTTTCTACAGAGTTAGCCCAACATGATTTTAATGACCCCATTTCAATTCAGGAAAACAGGATATTTTAAATATACCTGATGAAACTAATCTCGGTGTAGTCGGTAGGGTTCCACGAGAAGTGAACCACATAATTAATTTTGATAGCTATTACACATCAATTCCTTTGTTACATTACCTATACCCAAGGTACTTATACATTGGGCACAATCCAGAGAAACTGCCTCGGAAAAACCTGTAAGTTGCCAGTAGTCAAAGAGTACATGAAGGACTCTGTCCCAAGAGGATCCTATGAGGAACTAGTAGCAAACTATGAAGGTATAGATATTTCAGTAACTTGCTGGAAGGACAACAAGCTTGTAACTTTTTTTTTATATACAACTAGATGACAAACAAGCTCACGGCCCACCTGGTGGTAAGCGGTTACCGCCGCCTAGAGACACCTGCAATAACTTTGGCTTCTACTTATGTTGGTTCCGAAACCGTCAGCAAATTTAATAAATAGCGAAAAAAAGCGCTATGACCTGCCCAAAAATAGTAAAAGATTACAATGCTCACATGGGCGGAGTGGACTTGATGGGCAGTTTTATGGGCAGGTACAAAATTAGAATTAAAAGTCGAAAGTGGTATATACGACTATTTTATCAATGCTTGATATAGCTGTGATAAATTCATGGGTACTCTATAAAAAAAACAGCCAAACATGACACTAGGTGATTTTAGATCAGATCTTGCGGAGACTTTATGCAATTATAAATATAGTACTGAACCTAAAAGAGGAAGACCTTAAAGCAGTAATATAGAGAGGGAGATAGAAGCAAAAAGACATCGGGGCCCAATGAAATAGGCCACAATGAAAAAAAAAGATACTTCAAAAAACAGATGAAAACTTCCTGGTTGCAAGGGGTTTTCCCGGACTGAGTGTACTAAATGCATGGTTGCATTGTGTCATACTAAAGATCGTAATAGTTTTGCTGCATTTCTTTTAAAATAGTCTGTATATTGTTCATATTTTCGTTAAATAAATATATATACCTCCAATAAATATGTAAGGATAACTTTAGTACACAACGCATAGTGTTGCCAAATGTCTACAAACATATTTTTTCTCAATAAATACCCATTTTTTATACCAGATTTTTTTATTATTTTTTACGTTACTAGTGCTTAAATACTTATTCGGAAACATTTTTCCAACCTATACCCAAAATAAAAAATCTATGCATTTAAGGGTAAACGAAAAGTAAGGTAAAGGTAGGAATTATTGTTTTATTTAAACTAGTAGATGACAAACAAACTGACGGTCCACATGGTGGTAAGCGGTTATCGCCGCCTTTAGACACCTGCCTTGACGCCCTTTTTAAAAAAATCACTTGGTATTGCAGGTGCGTTGTCATCCTGAGGCCTAAGATGAAATGCCTTCCATGCCTAGTAATGACACTGGCTACCTTTCCCTTTAATTCGAAATACAGCGAACTGTTTCACGGCTGAAATAAGAAAGGTGGTGGTACCTACCCAGGCGACCCTACATACGGGCCTACCACCTAGTATTTTTCAAATTGATCCAAAATAGTTTACTTACCTGCGTTTTTTCTTACTTTTGAGACATAGTCAATAAATGTTGCTTTAACAGCATGGAAATCAACATGAATATGACATTATTTTCTACATAGTTTTTGAATTATTACCACTAAGACACAAATCTGCGCGCTTACCGCAAAGAAACCCCATTCGCTCTGTTTCCACAGTTCACTGACACACCCCTTTTCATCTCTAAGATTATCGGAATCTTTGGTGTTGATATCTGTAGTGACGCACACAGTAGTAGTACAGTCCCGCTGTCATTAAGAAGATAAGGTCAAGCTGGCACCCAAGAAGCTTGGTGTGCTCAAAAGAGCGCGGCGTTACTTCTCTTCTTCTACTACGAAGCAAAGGATGTTAATGTATAAGAGTTAAGTCCGGCCCATATGAAATACTGCTACCATCTATGGGCGGGAACACTTAGATACCAGCTTGAACTATTTGACGCGGTTCAAAGACGCGCTATGAGAATTGTCGACGATCCCGAGCACACAAGCAGTTTTGAACCCTTAAGCTTAAGGAAACATTTTGCTTCCATATGTGTGTTCTTTCGTTTGTATAACGGAGTGTGTTCTGAGGAATTATTTGACATGATACCCACGGTCTCTTTCCATCATCCATCACCCATCGGCATCGACTTCATCCCCACAGCAACTGTACGGTTTCAGAAATAAGCTCCCCGAAGAGGTTTTCTCGAACAAGTACAGCAAGGGGTTCTTCAAAAAGGGCTTTAAAAGGTTTTCACAGGGTCGGCAACGCGCAAGTGATACCCCTGGTGTTGCAAGCATCCATAGGCTGCCGGCCCACGTGGTTGTTCCACGTGGGAGTCGGTTATCGCTCCAAACATTATTCTATGTCCTTTTCAGGATCTCAAACTATCTCCATAAGTTTTATCTAAATCAGTCCAGCGGTGAAAAGATAATACTGACAGAGTTATAATAAGTACTTAATATCAAAGCGTGGATTGATGAAGTTTTGTTTTGAAATTTATTTATTCAGTCTAATAGCCACACAGTACAAAATTAGATTACCTACTTCCCTAGTTTCATTGCAGATAAAAGCCACTGAAAGTTTGTGTTTGAACTTGAGAGTAGTATAAATAGACACTCCTATAGAGCCTCCAATTAGGGCAGACTAAGTCGTGTCCAATTTAACCGAAAGGTCTGGCACTGAAAATTTCTTTACAAAAAAATATTTACTCTCGACGTAAACTACTATATTATCATTTCAAAAAGATCATCTATCAGTCGTCATCTTTAGCAATTTTAAAAGCCTATGCACACCACATTAATAAGCGCGTAGTGGACGGGCATTTTGTTAGCGCTTGTATTGATATGAACGCGCGTCGACAGCGCGTTTTTCATTCCACATATCAATTTGTTTTCGCTTGTAACGCTAAAACCGCGCGTCGACAGTAGATACGTCTTACATTCGACAAATCGTTTGTTTGCGCTTGTATCGATATAAAACGTAAATTATTATTTTTAATTAAGACTGCGTGGAGTAACGATACCTTTCTTTTATTTTTGGCGTCGTATGATGGGAATAACGAATCAGAAGCATCGTCAACTTAAGGATTGAAAGAAAATTTTAAGTAACCCCGTTAATCATCTATCTTACAACATCTCATTCAGACTATTTTTTGAGCCCAAACATGCTATAAGTATCTGCTGTAAGTTTGTGGGGAATTGAGCATTTCGCAGACTGTTGGAAGATACAAGATCACCTTTTGGTTAGTATGTCTTGGTAATAGTTAGCCGAATTTCCAATCAATCGGATCTGTGAGAGTTATTAGAACCTTTTGTCAAATAGGACATGACCTAATAGTCATTAAACGCCAGGACAGATCTTCATAAATTATAGCAATAAACCATCTCGATCACGTTAGCTTTCAAACAAAAAAACCGAATCAATATCGATTCATTCGTTTGGGCCCTACGAATGGACCGATATTGATCGTTTAGGTCTTAAGCGAATGGACCGATATTGATTCGGTTTTTTTTGTTTGAACGCTGACGTGATCGAAATAGCTTAGCGATTAGGAGCTACAATACCACAGACAGATATACAGATACACAAATACACAGACAGACACGTCAAACTTGTAAAACCCTTCTATTACGTCGGGGGTTAAAAATAGCATTACAAGATGCTTGATTAAGAATTTCAACGACTATCGATATACCAGTGGATGAGTTAAAGAACTAGGATTCTGGTCGTAGTTAAGTAAACATTTTCTCTATACATTCTTCATAAAATAAATAAAACTATATAGTTTTATCTTGACATCCACCATTTTTTTTTTCAATTATAGTTTTTAGTTTTCCGTCACTTTAAGGCTTGTAAAATATTGTATGCACTCATAAGTAATAGCCCAGAAGCACTTATCACTTCAACGTCCGCAATGTGAGTGATGTTGCAACGTTAATCCTCCGACGTGTGGAGGGTCTGTTTTGATCGATCGTGAGTTGGGATATAGTAGAGGGTTGGACATTAGACAATCAGTTGGAGCATTGAACTATTGTGTGGGGCCGTCATCAGGTGTGCGAAGGTCTATAAGCTGCGTCTGAGTTGCATGCGTGTCGCGTTTGTATCGATACAAACGCTCGT
Source organism: Nymphula nitidulata (assembly GCA_947347705.1). Classification (NCBI taxonomy): domain Eukaryota; kingdom Metazoa; phylum Arthropoda; class Insecta; order Lepidoptera; family Crambidae; genus Nymphula; species Nymphula nitidulata. The sequence goes on from OX374629.1 coordinate 16,011,925, forward strand.
GGACGGTGCGCTTTAAAAACAAATTCCCTTCGCTTATTGTAAGATACAAAATATACAATAGAAAATAAAATACTGATTGAAGCTAATACATAGTAATATCCAGCCCTTTGACTAGGCTTTGATAATAAACCGTTCAAAGGAGATTCTAATGCAAATTTAGACACACGAAACTGATTGCAATAATACGTTATCGAGATCTTATCTCGTGGATTTAAGGACTGTTTTAGCTCAATAGTAAATAGAAGAACCTGTCAGTAAATTAGCGAGGACTCGAGAGGAATATTTAATGTATATTGATCATCAAGGAATATACGTCTGTTACATATATAATATACGTACGTTTATACTATAGCTGTCTACTATCTTTATAATTTTGCCTTCAAGTTGTCCGATCGAATGATGATATTCTATATTATATTGATTTGTAGATAATAATTTATTTACACTAGATTACAAACGCACTTTACAATGTATATAAAAATCTTCATTACTTAACATATCTATTTAGAAAAACGTATATTTTCTACACATGTTGTTTGCTAAATATATTTCAAATATTTATTATAATGTTAAAATAATATAACTCCTAGCAACCTAAGTAAACCAAGTCATCGGTATTTGTCGAAAATCGTTTGGATGTTGGAATACAATAATGATTGCTAAAATTATAAATGCGAAAGTGAGTTTGTTTCTCTTTTTGTTATGATTTCACGCCTAAGCCGCTTAACCAACTTTGATGAAATTTGTTACAAATATAGTTTGATAACCTAGAAAGAACATAGGATACTTTTGCAATGACCGATATCCACGCGGGCGGAGCCAAGGGCAAAAGCTAGCATATTTATTCCTAGTTATTCCCATTTATTACTCTCATAAAATGAAAGCAAATCCTTTAATACGTTTCTATCAAATCAGGACGAGTTCAGGACAGAGCCATAAATCTTTTGTCCCCTGTCAGAACCAAAATAATTTATATTATCTGTTACAGCTAGCTGGAGAGCTACCATTTACCCTTTCGTGTGAAGAGAATCGAATACTAAACGGTATGAATTAGGAAAAGCCGCTATAAATTTCGTTTTTTTTTTGGCGAGATTTTAGGTATGTATATTATAAATATGAAGCAAAACACAATTTACGAATTTCGAATGAGTTATGATTTGGCGGACTTAAAGCAACCATGATTCGTCTTCTTCTACCAATTTATATAGAAAATAGACAGCTTTCAATTAACTTTTGGTTCCTACCTTTTTTATTTACGCCGCTTTTACAATTTTGATCAATTTGCCAAGGGTATAAATGATGATTTAAGATTGAAAAATCAGACCTCAGTTATTCAAAAATAATATAATAGTTAAAATTAATACTTATTAAAAGAAAGAACAATATTAAACCGACTTCAAAAAAGGAGGAGGTTATCAATTCGTCTTTATGTTTTTTTATTAAGTAGTAGTAATGCATTCGTTACATACACGTCTAGTACCGTTAGATGCCGGCGTTTAATGAACGGCCTAGTCGTCCAATTTATTTAACCAGATGACTTCGACCTAGGTTTATCTGGCCTCGGCCAAAATTAACCGCATTCGGAATTACTACCTACTATTCTATACAAGGATTTCAATCTTCATCTGAAAAATACAAAGGGATTTAAATATATCAAAGTAGATTTCTGTTACTCTTTTGCAAATCAATGAGCTCGTTCAAGTCTAAGTGAATTTGAACATCAAAATACCTACACCCCAAAGTATCGATAATAAATATCTCCCGTTTTAACTGTTTCCTCGCTTCTATGTAAATTAGACCAAGTCCCGAACACCCTGATATTTCCATTCCACATATAATAATCTATTTTTATTTCTGCACAACTTTTACCCTTTAAATTGATCTTCAATACTAACGTAAATGTTATTTCAGTTATGTTTTATACAAAGTTTGATTACCTGATAGGTACCTATAATATCTAAATTATGTACAATCGTCTTTGTTGTTGATAATTACGAAAATTTTATTATAAATACAGTGTGAATTTAAAAAATATATTAGATTCATAAATATGGCGCTAACACAATATTTCAAAAAATCTAATATCATACCGAAACATCGGCGAATCGTTCTTAGGTAAAAGATTCTGTTGGTAAACTGCCCGATAGCGAAATGTTCTGTCGACAAATCGTACGCCGCGCCGGTGAAAGGTTCTGTTGGCGAAGCGGAGATATATGAAATGTTGCGTCGGCTGGCAGTTCATTTACTATTGCCTCGTCTCCTATGCTGTCAACGCAACTCCTTATGATTCCTAAAGGGTAGGTAACGAATGAGTGGTCCCCAAGGTATGTTACCAGCGTCTGTTTATAGGCATCGGTAACCGTTTACCATCAGGCGGGCCGTACGCTTGTTTGTAAAATAAATATCATGATAATTATTGAACTTAATTAACCATATAATTAAGTATTAAATCACAATGAAACAATTAACAAAGATAAACATTATACGCACTCGCGTAAATTAAACCTAAACAGTCTCAGGGAATGAAGCACGTACATTTTATTTTACTCATTAAAAGACCTTTGAAATCTAGGTACTGTAGGGCTTTTGCTGAACCCATATCTGGCTTTTAATTAAAATCGTAAAGGAAACGCTGCCTTTCGCAATCCGTTGTAATTTAATGCACAGACTGACAAATGTGAAACAAAATTTAGTTGTACTTTATAAAATATGCAGGAGGAACTCCAGTCGTCAAATAACTCTGTCGGCTCTTCAATACCGTACACTATACATACCACACCATAACATATAGTACGAGATACCACTGCAGAATTAGTGCACTCATCGAGTACATGCTACAAACCTTATTCTTACGCATGTTTATCATCAGGAGAATATATATCTACTGGGTGCCTTTCAAAATGTGGCCGCAAGTTTTTTTTTTTTATTTTTTATTTTTTATTATTATTTTTATACAACTAGATGACAAACAAGCTGACGGCCCACCTGGTGGTAAGCGGTAAGTATTTTTAATGAAATTATTTTGAATTGATTTTTGGGACAAAATTTCACAACTTGTTTTTTAAATAAAATATCGTCCACTGCACGGCAATATTTATAAAGACTTTGAAAAGTCACGGTTGCCGTTGCGCACTTGGCCGCACCTCTTCGAAGCCAGGTGCAAACAGGTATGATTTTGGTACCTTTTTACGTTCATAACGGACCTACAAATATTAATTATATTTCAAATTAAAGCTATTTTTTTTCTCATTACTATGATATACGGTTGCATATTTAAATCTGGACGCAAATAAGGGTTGCTGGCTGTTAAAGATGTTAAATATTGAAGGTAGACTGAAAGAGAGCTAGCACGTAACATAACCGCCAACAACATCATTGCCGACCCTGTAAGAACCCATTCATGCATTCTTTTGAAGAACCCCAAAAACAAATAACCCCGAACATATTAAATCTTCCCCTTTAATTAGAAATAGCGACTTTCAATAAATTATGACATCTTGTACTATTCATTTTAGTAAAAATGATATTTAAAAAAATTACTTCACTACATAAAAAAATTAAACTCAATTCTACTTCATTAATCTCATAAAACGGTATATCAGTACTTTTTTAATTTTTAATGCTAGAGCTTGCTGTGTGCATGCAGGCCGACATTGAAACAACATGCAAATGACATGTATTAAAACGCTGCTAAGCCAACGAGACGTTTTCTTAGTGATTGACACACTTTACTCTCTATTTCAAAAACTACTGAACCGATTTCGATACAACTTGCATAGTTCCCTAAGTAGGACAATGTCTAACTAAAAAATATTTTTGCGATTCGGCTCAAGGTTTTAAGATATGTGTGGCAATCATACAAACATACATTCATACACTTATGAAATTTGGCAGCTTGGTATAGAGTAACATTTACAAAAAAAATGCAATTCTCACAATATTGCATGCTTTCGGGTCGATTTCGTAAACTTTCTTTTTTGAAGACGGTTTGTTTTTCTTGTTACTATGGTTATGGTAAGTGACGACATGTGTGTTTACTCGTACTCTGAAAGAGGAATTATAATGTAACCAAAGAGTCATTTATAGATACTATGTATAATTGAACATACTGCTTCATCTTGTTTTTCTAAGAGCCCTCCACCTTTTAGTTAATAATTTTTCATGAAAAGAAACTCTCCATAAATATCCAATTAATAATAAGTACCAACAAACTAAGTGAGAAACTTTTCTTTACTCTGCGTGAAAAGTGAAAAGCATCAAAAGAATTTAATTAACTTGATCGCTTAGAGGGGTAAACTGAGATTGAAATAAAGAAAGAATCTTGTAGCAGTTTATTATCTAAAACTGGAGGAAAAGTAATGCTTGATAAATATACTACAAATAATAAAAACCATTTTCCGGTGTGAATACGACGATGTATTTACATACAGTATCTTTTGTAGCGCAAAAAGCATAACATACATAAAAGCATGATTAAAGTAATATATGTCACTTCTCTTTGTAATAAGGGTAACAAAACCTGCCTCATAAGATGTGGTAACCGTAGTCTATAGACGTTTGTTACCTACTTTGTAAAATTAATGAGGAATCGCTGTATTTCTAATTATTTTTTTCCCATAAATAAGTACAGTATAATGTCATCATACTTTTCCTATAACCAATGTTTTCAAATATCTAGTTGAGATAGAAAAAAATTATGATAAAAATAAAAAAATTACTGAATTCTTCAATATAACATAAAAACACAAAACATACAAAGGACATAGGTACATAAAATGGAATTACATAAAAGGATGCTACCTGGATTTACTATGCGAGGAAAATTAACCCGTCAAGCATCAGATTCCAGACACAATTGATTTGTCGATTCCGTTTTCAATTGCTCTCCGAAGAGATAACGCCGCTTTAAGGGTTATAATAAATTTGCGTTTTTACATAGATCATTCATTTAACAAAAAAAATCAATGTAGACTTCTTCAAGTACTCCATGACGTTAAACACTATAACATGATCATAATTAGCATAAATCTTCCATAAAATAAGTATTACAAATGAGGGGCTCTACCGCATGTATTCATTTATATCATTCCATCATTATTTTGTGAAGTAAAATACATATTCAGGTAAAAGAAAAAAGGCTAAGTCAGAATATAGACTTCAATATGAACTAGAAATGTTTTTACAAATATTTCACGGATGAAATATCAAATGACATTTAAATTACTCTTTCAGTACTAAGTTAAATATCGTCTTCTCTTTATTCATTAATCCATACAAGGGAACTTTTAAATTATGCTCATAATACGGGCTCAAGCTTGAATCCCGAGAATCGTTATAAGTTTTAAACAGCCGATAGTGTTATAAAGTTAGTCTATAGTCTACAATGTGATTGCTTTGAGATTGTATTTTCAATTTCATCTCTTGACTATTCTTGGCTCAGATATAAGCAAGATTTATTTATCAAATCTATAAATAATAACACTTTATTTAACCCATGTGAGGCGTAATTTTTTTTATTGAATTTAAGGAAACAAACAGCTGCCCTTGCCGGGCTCGAAACAGGGACCGCGGAACTATTAGCAAATGAATTATCCGCTAGACCTCCTGGTCATCTAATAATATGTCGATTCCACATGAGAAAGGTCAAAGCTATTCCATTAATTGATGTAGGTTTATTCGCGATCGCACCGAGCAATCAAGTGAATATAACCATTAATTGTAACGCAATAACTTTACATACTACTTTACTGAGTGGTAGACCCATATGTAGGGTCGCCTGGGTAGGTACCACCGCCTTTCTTATTTCAGCCGTGAAACAGTTCGCTGTGTTTCGGATTGAAGGGAAAGGTACCCAGTGTAATTACTGGGCATGGACGGCATTTCATCTTAGGCCTCAGGATGACAACGCACCTGCAATACCAAGCGCTTTTCCTTGTTATTGCAGGTGTCTTTAGGCGGCGGTAACCGCTTACCAACTGGTGGGCCGTCAGCTTGTTTGTCATCTAGTTGAATAAAAAAAAACATACATATCTAGCTATAGTATATGTATCCAAGAAAAGTTGCACACATCAACTACATTATCAGCTAAAAGTAAATCTTATGGCTGTCGTAATAAGTTTCAAAACTGTAACTCCCGAATAATTAGGTATGATTTGTATTTCTTATTTACCTAAGTATCACAGTACTCCTAATATGAACTTATTATTAACACTTCAAAGGAATATGAAATATTTTTATAGGATACTTTAACTGACGTAGTATTTATTATTACCTTTGTTTAAGTATCTACAAAAAACTTATGTAAACCTGGCTATTATGAGTATTTTATAGCCTTCAAAATCTTTTGGAAGATACAAAACTATAATAATTTACATATTAACTTTTGACCAACACTGTCTGCACCTTATTTGTAATGAGAATGTTCTCAAAAAAAGAAGTTTATTTATAAGTTAGACATAAGTACAAAGTTTTAAAATGTGAATACTAAATACAATACCTGAAGAGAAGGTTTGGCAGAACTACTTGATTTCGCATTTGTAACTGTTAATTATGTATCCGTATAAATATTCAAATAATATGTATTTCATTTTCATTACAAAGTTTAAAACAATAGGTAGCTTAATACCTCCGCACCTGTGTATACAGTATTTTGTTACAAACGTTCATTGTAGCAATAATTATAAATGCATTGATTAACACTAAGTATGGAACTGAGACGTGGCCGCTTACAATGGGCCTCATAAGAAGGCTCAATGTCACCCAAAGGGCAATGGAGAGGGCGATGCTCAGGGTTTCTCTACGTGATCGAATCAGAAATGATGAGATCCGCAGGAGAACTAAGGTCACCGACATAGCCCGAAAAATTGCGAGCTTCAAGTGGCAGTGGGCAGGCCACATTGCAAGGAGGTCTGACGGCCGGTGGGGCGGAAAAGTCCTCGAGTGGCGGCCGCGTACCGGGAGACGCAGCGTTGGTAGGCCTCCCACAAGGTGGACCGACGATCTGGTGAGGGCCGCGGGAAGCCGATGGATGCGGACAGCGCAGAATCGATCGGTATGGAGATCTTTGGGGGAGGCCTATGCCCAGCAGTGGGCGTCTCTCGGCTGAAATGATGAACGCTAAGTGACATAAAAACCCTTTACCTTGGAAATAAATGATTTACCCACCAGTACGACATTATATGCAAACTTGTGACGTCATCGCGTCCTAGCAATAAAACTTATACACATTTTTTTCTCTCTTCCTAGAATTCGAAATGATATACGAGCGAACGTGACAAAACAATGTATAACTATTGGCATCTACATATTATTATAGAGAGGCTCTATTTTTAAGAACTTATTGCGGTTGATTAGTTGAATTATAACAGTCAATTGGATTTAATTAATGAACTTTTCATTATTTTCCCTTTCTTCATCGTTTCAATTTTTTTTATTAAATATATACCTACTATTACATACGGACTCTTGGTCCGTACCTTTTTTTAGTTTAAAGTTTTAATTATTAGTTATGTATTAATTTAATGCAATTCGCGTTTGCGTTTTTTAAATATTTTATATTGTGTCGTCTTATGTAGCTATTAATCTAACTACTAAATATATATTATTATTATAAATAGTGTGATTCTACCAAGTAGGATACATGGTAGAAACACACGTGGAGTTTGAGCCATAACACCAATGCGGGTTAGTGGGTTGAAGCTGTTGTAGTTACACCGAGACCAAAGGTTAAACGTGCCTTCCGAAGCACGGAGGAGCTCGAGATAACAAATTTTGGATTGACCCATCCTGGGATCGACCATGGCGAACGTCGCTTTGTTTCCGTAATCGAAACGACAACGCCACCGAGCTCCTCATTAAATTATAATACGAATATAAAATAAGTATAAAACTAAAATTTTCATCAATTTTCCACCACCAAAAGAGTTAAATTATCATGACGTGTCATCGAAATCGAAAGGTATGATGACTTAGTAAGCCCCATACAAATTGAGACATTAGTTACTACCCTTTCTCCAAACTTCGCTCAGTTTAACGTAGAGGCTTTGTGACCACTATATAATTTTACTGTCCGTCTTTTCATCACGAACACACCTTTCTTAGGCGTCACGTTCGGGCGGGGTCATAATACGGACTAAAATGAAAGTTCCATCACTTTATGTCACCTATTGAATTTCGTTGGGAATAAAGGCCGTATTAAAACGACCGGCATAGTGACCTCTATTATAATAGTATTAAAGATGTTGGTTTCCCTAATTGTAGGTTAACGGCAAACATTAATGTCGACGACGTTGATAATAGACACGATAGCTGGTAGGCGTAATCATGTCCATTGTTCTGATTCCGAAATTAGGAAAAATCGATCGGGAATAGCGACGTTGAATTATTGACTGGATACATTAGGAATAATGACTATAAAAAATAATAGCGTAGACTCCCAGGAGCACATACCGACTAATAACCACTCGATGCCACCTCGCAATCGTCGCTAGAAAGTCTGTATACACATAATTGGGTAAAAACTAAATGAAAACTAAAATCTATAAAACAGTTACATTAATCAACAACTGATATTCAACGTTATTCGTAAGCCAAATTACCAAACCAAACGAATAACCATCTGTATAATTGGAGTAGGTGTTTCAAAACCGCAGCGGCCCATTAAACACAATCTAAATATTGCTGCAATTAATTCAGGTGTAATAAACGTAAGTTTATGTCTAAATCTGCAAACTGTTTTAGCTGCTTCAGTTGCTTTCGCCAAACGGGGGGTAACACTGGAGTAATTTGTGTAACCACATTTTAAGCCCGAATGAATAGATTCGTCCGCATCTCGGTCATTAGGTTCTTGGTTTTGCAGGATTAGAGCCTGCTAAAGTCTATTATGTATAAAGCTTTCGCTACAATAGAATTGTTTGAACTGTTACATAGTATTCTAGAACTATGTAATATAAATATACTACGTATATTGATTTTAACTACTGGAGACGCTCACTGATAAAATGGCGGACTTTATTTAATTTTGTTGATTCACTTACGATTGCTATTTGAAAATGTATAAGAAACATTTATTTTCTAGTTTCCAATTGACGCACAATACCTGAAGTGACACCACTATCAAACCCCTAAAGATAATAAAAATATATCTTTCTTTTTCATACGAAAAGGCCGTACATTTGCTCTGTTTATTGCAGTTGAAAAAATTCAAATGATATTCCTATATTTTTGTACAAAGGTATATCTTTTCCCGCTAAGCCTTCGGAGAGATGAGCTCATGAGTCACGGGAAAGTGAAATATTACATTTGTAAGCAGGTGACACAACCAAATTTGCAGAGTTTTTGACTTTCAAAGTAGTACCTACATACAGATAAATCGTCATCTGATTGATCTCATGCATGTTTCAAAGCTACTTATTACTCAGCTATTTGCAGTCATAAGTAATTTACGCTGTGTAGTAATACCAAGTCAATGCAACTGCAAATATTTGCAATAATAGCGAGCACGCGACAATATCCTATTAGGTACTTCACGCCCGATTTAAGCATACACCCGTCTCAATGCTGTTAAAATTAACTTATATAGAGATCTACAAGGTCACACGCGAGTCGTGAAGCCATATGTGGTAAACCTGTTACGCTCATAGGTCGAGGACAGTCCTAGTTATAGAACTGTGCCTTTTATTTCTATTCCCTTTCATTGATTTTCTACGTGGTGAAAAGCCATGGAATTTGTTCTGTCATATTATAACAGATAGCGGTGAAATTGAACTTTATTGTTATTTAGATAGAAGCTATGACGCGTGAAGCTACTAATCGACAAGAATTGACAATATAATTATTAGCATTTTGGTTACTATGACATATTTTGTTTATAAGGAGTGCTCCTACTCTGCAAATTTAATCAAGAGCTGACTTTTTAATACTGAGATATCAATAACCAGAGAATTTTTTCGATAAGAATACAAAATATTATCTGGAGTTTGAGAAATCATCCCTTAAACCAAAATTATGATTTTGATACTATCCCTCTTTCAGGTGAGATTTCCCAACGGAAATATATCTGAAACCTTTGGACTTACAAAATTGACGTACTTTCATATAAACTTTCACCCTTACTTATTGCAGTCCACTGCTGGACGTAGGCCTCACCAAGGCTGCGCAGCAAGACACGATCTCCCACTTTCTCACCCAACGACCTGCCATTACCTTTAGGTCGTAGGTATACCTAGCTGGGGGACGTCCTAGTAATCGTAGTCGTCAAGCTTAGTAATTTACCGAACATGGACTACTGTCTAGAACCTTCTTACTCCACCGCTTATTGGTTCTGCAACAGATATGGCCGGCCCACTGCTATTTCAGTTTCTGAATAATGTGAACCACTTTGGTCTTTTGCGGATTTTATTAACTTAACTGAACTCCCTGCATTGATAGATCCTTAAAGCTCGCTAAGCGAATTGTGACGTCCTAAAGGAATACCTACCTTAAATAAAACCCTTTAAAAACCATTTCAGTGCTCACCTAAGTTAAATTGAATTCTTGTATTAAAGTAAATGCCACAGAGCCACCGATCAAGATTGTGCGTTATCAGTCTGTCAGTGGTAGATTTCTACAAAATGTATTTCTCACTTCTATCTTCTGGGGTTGAAATTATGTGCTTATCACAACCTTTTATCAGACAGTTGGTGAAACTGACCGAACTATTTAATGCTACCCTTTCTTTTTATATACTATAGAGAAAAATTCTACACCAATAAGTATGAATAAACTATCTATCATTCAACGAAAGGTCATGAAAATAAATAATAAATATCAATATTTTATGTTAAACATAAAATAAGTGTAGACATAAAGTAAATATAGATGTTGCCACAAATGGTAAATATTTTTTATATAAACGAGAGTCTTAAAAGTTACATCGAGTAAGGAAAACGAATCAATAACTTAATTTTCTGATTCTGAGGTTTTTATACGGCAGATAGCGCTTGGGTTTTTTTTTATTCATTTGTGTCCATTGCTACACAAAAAGGCCAATTCAAAGAGGATCATTAAGTTTTTAAATTCACTTTAGGTGACGTCTTTCAGAATTACCGAGCTAAAACTTCACGCTAAGCTCTGAAAAATAAAATGTCTCCATAAAAATCTTGTTTGCCTTCAATAAAAATGATAAATTTTCCTCTAAATTTAGAGTCACGATAAGGCTTAGATAACACCCGTTTTTTATTACTTTTTCCGGTTTAGGAAAATTTATGTTTTTTAATGTAAATTAGGTTAATTACGGGAAGGGTTAATAATAAATGCTGCCCTTTAGAATTTACATCGTGCGAAAGGAATTAAAGGTCGTTAGTGTCAGACATGATGGAAAAAATGTCGTGACTAGTAGAGTTTAGAAACGGATAGAGCTGTAACATTAAAAAAATCTTATAGTTAGACCTTTGTAACAATTTAGGTTTAGAATTCTATTATAATTTTAAGCTCAATGACATCAACATGATTAACAAGAATAATAACGTTTTCTGCTTGTAATGAAATATTGTATTCTATATTAAATAAAGTAATTGGCAAAGAGATTGTCACCAGCTATTTAGTTCAAGAACACATATACCATGGGCAGAAAAAACTAGCGAACAACATGAAATTCCTTAAGGAGTATTTTTAACTATATCGAATATAATCAATTTTTAACCATATCGAGCGAAGATAACTTAGCTCCTCATACGATCAATAATTTGCTAAAAAAATAGAAATGAAAGCATTTTCAAGGATTTTACACGAAACTCAATAACAGGCATAAGGCGATACCTCGTGAACTTTTTTTCAGCCGAGACAGCAAGCGATAACGGTATGACTTCTCAGAATGAGGGAAAAAGACAACATCATCACACACACGCACGCGCAAAATAGGTTTTGGAAAAAATCTCTTTAGAGTTTTTTTTTAAACAAATAGATGAAAAACAAGCTGACGGCCCACCTGATGGTAAGCGGTTACCGCCGCCTATAGACACCTGCAATAACAAGGAAAAATCACTTGATATTGCAGCTGCGTTGTCATCCTGAAGCCTAAGATGAAATGCCGTCCATACCCAGTAATTACACTGGCTACCTTTCCCTTCAATTCGAAACACAGCCAGTGAACTGTTTCACGACTGAAATAAGAAAGGCGGTTGTACCTACCCAGACGACCCTACATACGGGCCTACCACCTAGTAAATATTTCGTCCTCGAATAATTCCTTTACATAATTTCCTTTCTAATAAATTTCATTTGGGTTTTAAATATTTGTTAGGCGTTTTTTATAAGGGAAAAAAATAAAGAGAAGAGTTTTTTTATATCAGGAAAATTGATTTCATTCATCTTTTGGTTTTGTAAAATACTTTGTTAACTCATAAATTTGAAAATAAGATTAACAGTTGCAGCAAAATAGGAATAAATTATCATTAAATATGGTGAATATTTTCATGGTAATAATAATATTAAATTTATTTATGTACCACGCAAATTTAAAAAATAAACTCTTTCAATAATAATACATTATTACATAATAAAGTGGTGCAATTTAAAAGAAGTTAATGTTAAACGTGTCATAACTCACGGCTGTCTACTGAGGTATTGCTTTATTGAGCATACATCGACCAACCTGGCTAATTAGAGAGCGTGTCTATTTGTCCCCTTTAGTCTATGGGCAGGCTTACTAGAGGATGAAATATTGATGCTTAGCGATGTCGTCGAATATTTCATTAGCGCTCTTCTCAGAGCAAAATGTCTTTTCTCGTTACACTCATGAATAGTTAATACTTCTCGTTTAATAATGAAAGTAGTTAAGACATGATTATTATACTTATTATAATAACAAGAGGGTGATGGAGTACCAATTTGTTTACGAAAATATGTAATACTATAAATGATTTTTATGTGTTGTTTTCATTACGTCTCACTTTGAGTTGTTTTGACGAACTTCGTCTAAGGGATGATATCGAATTTTATATTCATACAATCGACAGCACATCAAGCGTAACAATTTTACCTTGAGACCTCTCTAACTCCTTTCGTAATAGAGGCGGCTTTCCTGATGCAACTGTTCCTTACACTTGACGTGTTGTCGTCTGTACGAATCTTATTGGAATTGTTAGATGCTTTATTTTCTTTCTTAAGCGAAAATAGTTGGATATTATTGAATAATATGAAGAATTATAATAATAACATAATAATAGTTTTAGTTTCATTCTGGTTTCAAATCCAGTTTAAGTAAATAACATTTGAAATGGAAGTTTTCTTAAAACAAAATTAAAAAAAGGTTCTTAAAAATATAAAATTGAATATTTTAAGTAACACCCGGCCTTATACATCATCTATCTTACAACATCTTATTGAAACTATTCACAAGAGCCCAATCACGCTATATCTGCTGTAAGTTTCTGAAGAATTAAGGATCCCGCAGACTTTTTGATGGTATAGGATCAGCTCAAGGTTAGTATGTCATGGGAATGTCACCAAAGTACACTAAATTTCAAATCAATTTGATTTGAGAAAGTTAGTAAAACCATTTTACCATGTTTGAAATGAGCTGATAGTCATCAAACGCCTGAATTAATCTTTTTAATTTTAACATTATTATAAATGTTTGAAAAATTACTTAGTAATTAAAATATAATAAAACTAGAAAAATTTCACGTCCTGAGGCAGGAATCGAACCCGCGACCTTTCGCAATCCGGGCGGCTGCTCTGACCACTGAGCCACCCAGGACTTGGGATATCCCTGTGAAATTCTTCTAAATGAAAAATGAAAATGAAAATGAAAATATCTTTATTCAATTAGGCCCCCCAAGAAGCACTTTCGAATCGTCAACAAAAAAACCCTTAAGTCTATCACATAAAAATAATATTAACTAACTAACAATTTCATAATGTTTGTCTCTCTGTCTTATCTGCATCTACGTAAGCTAAGAATGTTATGTCAGTCTGTCTATCGGTCTGTCTGTCGGTCCGTCTGTCCGTCAGTCAGTCTGTCTGTCTGTCCGTCAGTCAGTCTGTCTGTCAGTCTGTCTGAATTTACACCGGTTCCAAAAGTTGAACTACCGAGAAGATTCCGGCAACAAACTCGTGTAGTCACTCTTTTCAATCATTAAGTTACAATGTTTAATTACACAGTAATAGTATTTAGCAGCGCAGTGTCGCACAGAGTATAAAAAAGGTATATTAAAGTACCAATAAGTACCTAATGATAAGAATATTTACTGTATTTAAAGGCTGTCCGACAATGCACCTTCACAATATAGGTATTACAATACACAAAGGTCAACAATTAATATACAAAGACCTAATAAAGCTAAACATCTTTCATTAATTTTAAACACTTGTCTGAGCACGTCATTACAATAATAATTGTATTGTTTTATATATAATATCATATAATGCCATATACCTCAAAAATCCCTCAAAAATTATACTATTGATGAATATGTAGGTAAATTATTACAAAATCAAGGAAGCTTAGAGATGACCATTTCCACTAGTGGCACCTGTTCACAAGTATGACGCATGTGCCAGCCATCGCTCCGCTCAACCATATCATAGGGAACGGAGCGACCCGGCACACGACGCCACCACCGCAGAAACTTATAGAGAGCATGACATCTTCCAGCAACCACAAAATCAATGAAATGCTATTGGTGGAAATAACTATATGACATTATAAGTTACAACCAAGCATTTTTGTCATTTATATAATCGTTAATAGTATAGTAACCTTTGGACATTAGAATTTTCTTAATGTGAATTTTAAATTTGTCAAATGGCAAGTCTAGTACGTTATTAGGAATCTTGTTATAGTAAAGTATGCTTTGACCCATAAAAGTATTAAAAACTTTATGCAGTCTTAGAGACGGTAAGATCAACTTATTTTTATTTCTTGTATTTAATGCATGTACATCGCTGTGTCTTAAGTAGGAATTTAAATTTTGACGTACAAAAATTATGCAAGCATAAATATATTGAGAAGCCACTGTTAGTATATCTATTTCTTTAAATAAGTCTCTAAGAGATGTTCGAGCAGCAAGGCAGTAGATTGCTCTAATTGCACGTTTTTGCAAGATAAATACTGTTTCAATGTCTGCTGCTTTACCCCACAGAAGAATACCATACGACATAATACTATGGAAGTAACTAAAGTAAACCAAGCGCGCCGTGGCAATATCAGTATATTGCCTTATTTTTCTAATAGCATAAGCCGCGGAGCTAAGTCTACTACAAAGTGTTGTGATGTGAGGGTTCCACTGGAGTTTCGCATCGATTGTAATGCCTAAAAACGTGGTGGATTGAATTAAATTTAGCGACTGATTATTTAATTTAATGTTTGTATCCACTTCCCTAACATTAGGTAAAATAAATTTAATACATTTAGTTTTCTTTGCATTCAGTTGTAAATTGTTCACAGTAAACCAATTCATTACTTGAGATAGCGCATTGTTTACGTCGTCAAAGTTAACTTTATTTCTATCACATTTAAAAATTAAAGAAGTATCATCTGCAAACAACACAATCTCACAAAATTCCTTAGCAAAGAAAGGCAAGTCGTTTACGTATATTAAAAATAAAAAAGGCCCTAGAATTGAACCCTGTGGAACTCCCATTTTGACATAAGACCCTGAAGATTTTGTTCCATTGATGTCAACTATTTGAGTTCTAGAACTTAAGTAAGATGTGATTAACTTCAGAGCTGAATTTGTAACCCCATAGTGTTGTAATTTTAAAATTAGCGTCTGATGGTCAACGCAGTCAAATGCCTTTGATAAGTCACAGAATATACCAATAGCATTTTGTGAACTCTCCCATGCATCAAATATGTGCCTTAACAGCGCTACACCAGCATCAGTAGTAGAACGACCCTTTGTAAATCCATATTGCGCACTATGGAAAAGATTATTTAAATTAAAATGCTTAATCAATTGTTCCAAAATAATTTTTTCAAATATTTTACTAAGTGCTGGTAAAATAGAAATTGGACGAAAATTACTAGGATCCTCTCTATCACCTGATTTAAATAGCGGAATAATCTTACTGTATTTCATTAAATTAGGAAAAATACTTTCATCTATACAGTTATTAAAAATTTGCGCGAGATAAGGGGCAATAATATCAATGATATTCTTAACTATTTTTACAGATACATCCCATAAATCCCCTGTATTTTTCAATTTTAGGGATTTAAAAATTTTAATGATTTTTTGAGGAACAACATGGGTAAATTGGAAAGTCTCGCTACACTCGGGCACACAATGCCTCAGGATGGAACTTGCTTCAAGAGAAGAAGAATCTAAATGAGATGTTGTAATCGAAGGTATTTTTGAAAAGTAATCTTCAAATATGCTAGCTATTTCGTGGTCAGAATTAATAATTTGATTATCTACATTTATTGTGAACGTGGTGTTTTGTGACTTGACTTTACCAGTTTCACGGTTTATTATATTCCATGTAGTTTTTGTTTTGTTATTAGATTTTTCAATTTTGTCTCGGATGTGTATCGCTTTGGCGCGGTTACATATCTTTTTGAAAGTCTTGGAATATTTCTTTACATACTCATGAAAGTCCTTATTGTGATTGAATTTCTTTTGTGCGTATAATTCATACATCTTATTTCTACTTTTATATATACCTTTTGTAGCCCAGTCACCAAATTTCATTTTATTATTTGAAGATTTAACTGTCTTTTTTGTGAAGGTATTTTCGAACTCATTTTTTATTACATGAAACAAATAAGTATATTGATCGTCCGGGCTGGAATGTGTGAGTGGCAGTGTGGCTACCTTTATAGCCAATTTATTCATAAAAATGTCTTCACGACTCTTCGTAATAGGTCTATATGTTAAATATTTTGGTTCAATCAATAAGTTATCAACAAAAGCAATCAGCAAACCACAATGATCAGACGTAAGATTGGTAATAACAGACTTTGAAACAGGGTCTTTATTTGAAAAAATATTATCAAGACAGGTGGCCGAGTGGGAAGTGATTCTAGTAGGCTCTAGAAATTGATTAACTAAGTCAAAGGATTTAAAAACGGAAAGTAAACGAGTACATGATGGTGTGCTCTCTAACAAATTAACGTTAAAATCGCCACAGATAATAATATGTTTCCTTTTATTACTTATTTTTTTGAGTACATCTTCCATTATGGACTCAAATGTGTTATAATTTCCAGAAGGTGGTCTGTACACACATACTATAACATAACTCTCTAATTCCACACAAGACAATTCAATTATACGCTCGACTGAAAAACCTACGATATCTTTACGTTCTTTACATTTCATTTTATTGTTAACAAGTATTAAAGAGCCACCATGAATTGCAGATTTCCTTACAAAATTGCTTGACAACTGAAAATTGTCAATAGACACCGATTCAAAAACTTTTAGCCAGTGTTCAGTTAAACATACCACATGAATATCTTGACTTTTTGTAAACAATTCAAGTTCTAGTTCTTTGCCAGCTAATCCTTGTAAATTTTGGTACACAATATTTAATAACATAGGCTTAGCTTTTGTCTTATGGTTCAGTTTAAAGATAATGAATTAATATTAGGTGAGACCAATTCATTAGAAAATATGGTATTGTTTTTATTTTTCTTAGTTATGGTATTCATAACCTTGTTCCTTATATTATATGCTAACAATGTAGCAATTTGTCTTTTAAATCTAGGTGACAGATACAATGTATCTCTGGTCAGTGTAAAGTTAGTAACAAATTTGTTACAATCAAAAAATAAAAGCGCGTCACTATGACGACACGTCAAATTGTACATATGTTCATTCAAATAATGAATTTGTTTGTTATAATTAAAATTCATATTTGTAGCATACGGAAATGCACACAGAGTAATTTTACAATTTTTTTTGCTATTTAATTCTAATAGCTTGGTTATACACCTTGTTATGTGATTTTTCCTAACTCCTGAACTATCACCACACAGAATAATTAAGTTGCTATCACTTTTTAAATTTTCACACGTAGTAACATTATTTATAATATTTTCAAAGTGGAGCCCAGGGGAACAATTATTAAACACAATTTGATCTGTTTGATCTAAAAGTAAGTGCCCTAGCCCTTGTCCTAATTTATCAGAAAAAATATAAGTGTACCCTGTACTTTGTGTCATCTTAGTTTTTATAGTGTTTGAGCATTCTAATACTGGCGGCACAGGCAAAAATTTACTTTGAATTGGCTGCAAAGGAACTGGTTCATTGTTTGTTAATATTCTACTATGATTACTGTTATTGTTACTAGAACATGAGCAATGTTTATTTGTTAAAGAAGCATACCTCTCTGTACTGTAGTTACACAAGTCAATCATATCATGCCTTGCAGAGATTTGATATTCAATCATATTTTTATACATGTTAAGTTGATCATTAAACATGTCCTTTAGTGAATGCTCCAAATGCATTAATCTATTTTCTAATAATTTGGTTGTGCAATCGTGTGAGGAATGATTTTGTTGAACTTTATTACTAAATGACTTTAATTTATTTATCAGTAATATACGTTCTTTTCTCAATAATAAATGCTTCTTGAAGTGATTTTGCCTTTTAATTAATCTATTAGTTTTTTTTATGAATTTATTAATACGAAAAGTCTAGTCTATCTGTATTTGCGTTTATGAGCTAACGTCCACCCTACAATGTCGAAATATTCTATTTCAACATCCGAAACGAGTATTTTTACAAATACCGACGATTCGGTTAAGTTGGGGCAGTGCTTTCAAATATTCTTAATTTTTAATTTTAACATTATTATAAATGTTTGAAAAATTACTTAGTACATAAAATATAATAAAACTAGAAAAAAAATGTTTTTTCTTTTTTCCCTCAACGGGGTAACTCTTGGCCTTCATCTCACCTGATGCTATGTGAAGATAAGGCCGACGATGGAAGCGAGCTACACCCGGATTCCTCAACCACAGAGGAACTGGCTATCTTTCGTCATACTGCCGAAACACAACAATGCTGTTAACATTATTGTTATGGCGGCAGACTTAGGTAAGATGGTGGTAGCTAGCCTGGTGGACTTATAAAAGCCCTACCACCAACCAAACCGAGCAGAAAATTTCTGCCCCCACGGGCATCGAACACCGGACCTCTAGATCTGAGGTAGGTCTCAACCACTAGACCACAAAGGCGGTTAAATTATATATCTTTATAAATTATAGCTAAGAACCATCCTAATCACGTCAGCTTTCAAACAAAAAAAACTGAATCAAAATCTGTCCATTCGCCTAGGAGCTACGATGCCACAGACAGGTACACAGATACACAGACAGACACGTCAAACTTATAAACACCTCTCTTTTTTGGTCGGGAGCTAAAAATAGAATATTGAATATAGAAAATGAGATCTTTTCTAGATAAAAATAATCTTTTATTAATGTTATAGTGCATAGGAAACCATACGAAAGTATTCGTCAAGTTCATTAATCATTTTAATACATTTTGTTGACTGTGTTTTAAAGAACTGCGATAACAGATATTAGATACGACATACTAAACCGTCACTTAACGTCTTGACCACGAGACAAACCGTAAAATTTAACAATGTAGTAAAACGTGTCTACATAAATACTTATTTGCCATCACACATAGACCATCAATCAGAACAAATTATTGGAAACAAATAAAAGAAATTAAAACAGATAAAACAACACTAACGAATGTATTGAAAAAGTTAGCGAAGACCTTCTATCATCAGTCCAGTCACGTGTTTGCTGCCAAGAATCTTTTGATTCCTATTTATTAGAGAGTACCTACAGTAGTTTTCCTGGTGAAATGGCTTTCTTTGAAATCGCCACTCAAATAATTCAGTAACCCACACTTACATAACGTCTAAATAAAGCAAAGTGCTATTTACCACACATATTATGCAGTAACCCAAACATACTTTTTACTAAGGCATAGTGATATTTACCACACTAGTAATGCAGTCGGCTGGCCGAGTGGTCTGTACCCCAGGCTACTCGGTCAAGAGGTCCCGGGTTCGAATCCCGGTAGGAACAAATGTTTGTATGATGAGTACGAGAATTTGTTTGCGAGTCAAGGATGTTTATATGTTTATTTAGTATATTTCTAATATTTATATATATATTATTATCATTATTTATCCGTTATCTAGTATCCATAATACAAGCTCTTAATGATGCTTACTTTGGGCTAGATAATAGGTGTGAGTGTATAAATATTATTATTATAACTAAGGGATAGTGCTATTTACCACACAGCCTGTCGATTCTGTAACAAAACTCGGACCTCACTTCGCAAGTCACTTCGAATCCAACTGTCAAATAGAGCAAATTTTCATACATTTTTTGCTCTCGAATTCAAAGTGACTTGCGAAGTGAGGTGCGAGATTCGTTACAGAATCGCACCCCAGATAATGCAGTAAACTCTCTACAGTGTGTCATAAAAGGCGGAAATAAAATTTAAGGCGGTGTTTGCGTTCCTTGTACAAAGTTTCCAGTGAAAGTTTGACATCTGTCAGTCCACTTCTATTTTCATAGTAAATTTATAAAACATTTATTACCAATTTTTTGAGGTGCTAGCCCTTAAGCACATCTCACGCGTTGGCTACGCATGAGTAACTGTAGTACTCAAGGCGCTACGAGCGTCTATAGTGCTACGGTAACCGTTACTATCAGGCGGGCTATAGGTTTACACCTATGGCATCGATTAAATTGGAAATAGATGAAAAAAAACTTAACTAAAAACAATGACAAGTCAACATACTATGAATAAATGTAATAATTTGATGTATGATGTTTTTATTAAATTACGTTACAATAGTACATAATTAATATTACAACTAAATGGTATATTATCATACGGAAACAAGTGATTACTTCGTCGAAATAATTTTATCTTCATACCTACAAGTTGTGCCGCGGCTTTTGTAGGTCTACCCAAGTGTTGTTATTTTTGTTTGACTGCTAAAACCAAAAAGTAGCAATGTATACAATTACTTAAAAATTCCATATATACATGAATTATATTCACATGACATAGTTCATGATTATTAACAGTGTAATTGAATAAAATGTTGAAGCTTAAATTTTAATTGCAAAACTTAATTATGTTGCTAAGTGTGTTTATTCCCGAGTTGCTCACCAGCTAATATTTTAAAACTTTGCGAGCATGACGTGAACAGTATTATGAAATTCTTCAGCAACTTCGAGCAAACTTAATAACTTCAAAACTGCATGTTCGTAGCTGATGCTATAATGTGTGCGTTTAAGATGTTTCAATTTAGTATAAAATAGAACTCATTTTCCTAGTTTAGATGTTTTGTTGGGTTCTGTATATTTTTAAAAGAAAAATCTTATTATATTGGTACGCTTTGAAAATTAATTATTGTAGGTATACTATTTTTTTATTAGACTAGTAACTAATATAACCTAGCTTAGACGTGTTGTCTACCCTGTAAATATCAACAGAAGGCGTTATGTAAAGAGCTCTTTGAGAAAGTGCTATGTTGGAACGAGTCCCTCTGTTTCCAATATAATACTTTCTCAAAAGAGCTCTGCCGACCTGACTTACCACAGGAACGGAAGACTACAGAGTTATTAAGCTGTAATTTGTAACGTGGAGGTGCTGGTGTCGTGGACTCTTAATTTGAAAGGGAAATACCCCTGTATTATATTCAATCATTAGCTGCTCTGACCCACACTGTTCGACTAGGTATCTATCACATTGTCCGAGTGGGAACCTACCATGGACAAATGATTTCAAGACACAAAATCGATTCTTTTGTAAATCGACACCAAGTGAGCTTACTTTTTTGATGAAACAAGTGAACAATAGCGCAGCGCGCGTAACCTACGTTACGGGGAATTTATTTATTAAAAAACAAACTACATATATAAACAAGCACTTTTAAGAACAATTCTAATACTTTATCGAATTTCTAACAAATTTAGTTTTTGGTTTTTGAATATTCGTTTGCTTCTCAAAAAGGCACAAAAGGGGAACCAGGATCATCTTTAGCCTTTTTTCTATAGAAAAAATCGTTTCCATTTAAGTTTTGGCTTTTGTAAAATACCTTTTTCATTGATCGTCAACTCTTACATATTATTAGTTACTCTTAATTGCACAGCATTGGTTATGTATTTTATTAAGGACTTAATAGTCCTTATTAAAATACTAAATATTCGCAAGACATTTCCATAACCAATGCTTTTAAAAATCTTCAAGGAAATTATTCCCTTCGTAATTAAGGCCATTAAATCAGTCTTTTTAATAGCCATCGTAATTTTTAGACGGCAGACCAGAGGTCCTTTAAACGCATCGTCTGAGAATTTCCCTATAATATAGGCGCCATAATTAACCCACCTCAACGGAGAATGTTTTAAGCTGCCCCATTTAAATCGTTCTTAATTAACTGGGGAGTTACGTTGAAATATGGGACATCAGGGCGGAATAAAATTTTCAGGTGGATATTGTAATTATTATAAAAGTTTCTTATCAATTTATAAAAAGGTGCACTGCTTCGTAAATACCTACAGAGTAATAATTTACTTTAGTCTGCGAATAAATTGAAGCTTACCGAGCGATCGTCGCAATAGCCGCAAAATATCATTTTTCTTATTCATAAGCCATATTAAAGTATTACACTATTCTGAAACAAAATACAAGTTTTCAGTGCTGATTTTCTAACAGGCTTCTAGTAGTTATAGTTCTTTTATCTTTCTATAGTTCTTTTATTCTCTCTATACTCTATTTATAGTACACCTATAGCACCCCTTTATAAAGGAAAAAACAAAATTAGCATAGATTAGGTCTGTAAGGTGGGTGCTTCAAGGAGATCCAGCGCATTGTTATTACCTGCAATTAAAAGAAAGAAATCACTTAGTATTGCAGGTGCGTTGGCATTCTGAGGCCTGTGATGAAAGCCTTCCATGACCAGTAATTACATAGATTACACAGGCTGCCTTTCCTTTAATCCAAAACAGACCGTAGTCTTATGGTTTTACGACCGAAATAGGAACAGTGGTCGTAAGTATCCAGACGGTATCAAGTCCCCAATTTGAAATGTATAACATTAAAATGTTTGTGCTACATATGTACTATTTGTACCCCGGGCCAGACATTTGTACCTCTAAAGGTAAAGGAAGTATGTCATGATCTCCCTGATCCCGCCAACTTGACGTCAAAGTGGCGCGACCTTTGACTTTGACTACTCAGAGGCAGGTAATTCACACCCAAAAACTTAGTACTACATATGTACATGTATATACTCAATTTTCAACACAATTGTACGTGCCAAATTAAAGTAATGTCATTAAAACATTGGTCCCGCCAAATAGATGATTCATGCTATCGCTGACTTCATATGATAATTGTTACAACTTGCGCAAAATCAAATGTGGAAACTTAGTACGGCCTAAGTACCATGCATGAACTTGTGTTATTTTCATTTTCATAATTTAAGTATATCAAAAGTTATCTATCATTCATCGTTATCTCTGAAATGGACACATTTATGCAGAAATGAAACATACCAAAATGATTTGATAATTATATATATTGATCAAACTTCAATTATAAGTGTGGCCACGGACACTTTATGTTCTAATGAGAAAAGTCACATAAAAAATAAAAATAAAGTTTGTTAAGACTTATTTTTGCACATATATTAAACAATTAGGCACTATGTACGTTTGACTCTTCGTAACTTTCGTTTTGTAATTGTTTAATGCATACATTAAAAATAAGTCGTAACAAACTTTATTTTTATCTTTTATGTGACTTTTCTACCACCTTGTGATTCGAGAGGTAAATCCAATAGAAACTTATAAAGGCCAGACAGATAAATAACGCCAGTTTCCATCATATTCATACAACAAACTAAGAAGTCAATGCTCAGTTTAAATACCTTCCGATATAGTAGCTACAAACTTTAAAGTTATGATTAACAAATCAATTTTGAGTCCATTTTTGTACTTCTGCTATAAGCACAATGATACCATAGGAAAATACTGATATTCTGCATCTGCAATTGACATTAAAATTTATGAAATACCTAGTTATCGTCATCATCGTCACCAGCCTTTTTACGCCCCACTGCTGGGCACAGGCCTTCCTACATGGGAGAAACACATGAGGAGTTTAAGCCATAACACCACCAGGCTGGCCCAATGCAGGTTGGTGGGTTAAAGCGGTTGCAGGAACAACCGGGACCAACGTTTAGCGTGCATTCTCAAGCACGGAGGAGCTCGAAATAACAAACTTTGATTGATCCATCCTGGGGTCGACCATGGCGAAAGTTGCTTTGTTTTTCGTATCGAAACCAGAGCGCTCAAACCAATACGCCACCGAGCTCCTCCCCAGTTATAAATAATTCAATTTCTAGAAGTTTCTTCGGTAACATTTCAATATTTATCGCTTCAATATAACGATGTTCATTTATTGGATTTTATTACGGAATAATTTATTACTTTTGAGTCGTTATCCAAGCAAACAATAGCTTTAGAAAGTCCTTAACTGAGATTTCATACAGTAGTTAAGGCGTTTGCCCACGATATACAAATCAGTGACCAATTTTGACGGAAATATGAATCTTTATTGGGCTTTATATTAAAGCGCATACAACCGACGCAAAATGGGTACATCCCAGCTGATCTAATTTTCAGCGAAAAATGTATAGATCAGAAAAATACACGGTGTACACTATATCACACTAGTCACTGGACTGGACACTCAGCAGTGTGATTCACAAACAAATATTTTCGACATCGAGCTTGATGCCTGACAAAGACGAAGAGTTGCCATTGGTTTTGACGTTTACGCACTGCGCTGCGCGAAAGCGTATTCACTAATCTCTACGTCGGTCTCATGGCTGTATATGATTGTCTCTGTTTTGGTTATACGACATGAAGTACAATGATATTTTTAGATTTCGTTTTTGTTGTGTTAAAATTGTATCGCAACGATTTCATTCAATATTTAATTGATTCTGACATAAAGGTAATAAAAATCAACAACTTTTTAGTTCCGATTCATGCCGTGCTCGTCGTCGGAACGCTGGTGTCGCCAACAGTTGTCAAACAAACGCCAAAAGGTATGACGGCGCTGCCGTCAGCCACGAATCCATGGCTGCTGACTTAGAGAATCGCATAGCAGTACTGATAGGTGTGAGTGTATGATTATTATTAATATAATGTATGTCATTATGTATTGATAAACTTTGTAACAAGTGCAATAAAGAGTATTAATATATAATACAGTGAACGAAACGCAGCTAAGAGTTTTCCAAAAATGAAAACGTATGGTAGGCAGTCTGTGAGGCTATAATCTAAATTACTTTACAAAGGCCACGAAGTTGTTTTGTTACCAAATGTGCACAAACATTTACGTTTACCTTCGAGAAGTAATAGAAAAAGTTTCGGCTGCCAAAGATAGTCATAAAATGAATACGTTTCATTTACCTCCGAAGATTAATGGAGCGCCTGCTTCTTTATTTCCTGTTTTGTGTAAAGTTCTTGGAAGTTAATTATGCGGTGAAATACAAACGTGAACCTTCGCTTTGTGCTCTTCAACAGAATAACCACTCGCCTAATTAAAAATAAAACAGTATCTCCTCCATTTATCCGTGTAAAAATCGTGTCGAAAAAATAAGTAGCATTCACGTTAACCGGAAAATATCCAGTCCAGTAAATAGATACTTATGCCCAAAGGTACAAATGGTGTCGGGATGGGTCAATCAAATTTGTAATCTCGAGCTCCTTCGTGCTACGGAAGGCACGCCAATCCCGGTTGTTACTGCAACCGCTTTAGCCCACCAACCCGCATTGGGCGAGTATTCAAAAAAAAAAAATTTCAAAAATGAGTATGGTGGTGTTATGACCTAAACTTCTCATGTGTTTCTCCCATGTAGGAAGACCGGTGCCCAGCAGTGAGACGTATATAGGCGGATGATGATGTCCAAAGGTACAAAGCAACTTACGCCATGGTTGGTTTTAGAAGGGTCAATCAAAAATTTGTAATTTCGATTCCTCCGTGTTTCGGAAACCACATTAGGCCGTTGGTCCCGGTTGTTGCTGCATCCGCTTTAGCTCACTAAGTTGGAATGGGCCAGCTTGGTGGTGCTGTGGCCCAAACACCTCATGTGTTTCTCCCTTGCAAGAAGGCCTGTACGCGACAGTGGAAAGTTTATTTATAGTCTGCTGATGATTAAAATGTAAAATAATCCTACGAATTTCTACCTCACAATGTCGAAATATTCTATTTCAAAACCCGAACGAGTATCTTTCAAATACCTTGTATCGGTAATAATTTATTTTTAACATCATAATTGATATCTATTATTATTAGTTTATTTTAAGTAAATAGCAATATATTAATATAAATAAATAATTAATTAATCCTAAATATATTACGTGACATTAGAAAAAAAAAAAAAAAGAACTTACAAATAATAAACACCCCCTAAATCTTGCGAAACAGGAAGTGTACCAACAAGGCTGGTCGCATTACCTCGCTGAATTGCGATGCTTAATCTTTGTGCGAAATATATACCAGCCTTATTGTCACCTAAAGTATATCTATTAAATGACTTTTCACACACTAATTATAATGTTGAAAATAAATTAAAGTTTGAAACAATGATCTAATAGTAGGGCCGTTATCTATAAATTCACATTCAACTTCTGTTTACAAAACAAAAGCAAGTTAAACGTTTCATCCATCAAGTTCATCTACATTGATATAAGTCAAAACATTGGAAGCTCTGCGATGAAACGTCTACAAAAGAATATAAGTCGCCAACATTAAGCTTAGACAATAGTTAGACATTAATCGTTGCGACTCGGACAAATCCTTTAATACTTTCGATTGGTTTGAAGCGGGACCGCCGATAAATCCGGCTTAGACTATCTGCTGCTTCGCAATGAAGTTGATATCTGCACCTAATTTATAGTCCACGAATCCACCTGGATTCTTTTGTAAAAAAGATCTATTTACTTCCGCTCATTACCCGAGTTGAAAGCTCAGAGTGAAATTATAACCCCGCTTGATAAGGAAAATTCATTTTTTATTGCAGTTGCGAGTTTTCTATTACATTTTTAATTGCTTTCGTTTTCAGCTCTTTAAACTGAGCCATTCTTTTACAAATGAATACGACAGTGGCAGTCTGTTGAATCAGAAAATTGTGTAAAAGCCAGATAATATTGTTGGAAGTAGGAGGACTAGAGTATTCTATGATGTCAACGTTTTCTCATTAAAGTGTAAGCAACTAGTGAGTAGTACCAAAGGTGCCCTCCTTCCTATAACATGGATTCCTTCAAGAGAGGCGTAAAAAATCACCTTTGGTCCGGCAAGGTGGAGGCAGCTAGAACAGTGTCTAAACTGCACTAGCTGTCTTCGCATATGGACTCTTCTTACCGATTTACATCAGGTGGTGTTAGGTCAATTGCCGTGGTTTGTATAAAAAAAAGAGTTTGTGTGGCTACGGTAACCGCTAAAAACTAGGCGTGCCATGTATCATGCTTGTTTGACACCCTTTTCGTATGAGTTAAAAAATGAGATTTCCAAAACGCTATTAGTATGCAATGCAAACACACTAATTAAACGTCTCAAAACCATATTAGTATAATTTTCCATTAATTGAGTCGATTTAATAAATGAGTTTATTTATTATTATTACTATTAAACAACTAGATGAAAGCACGCTGACAGCCCATCTGGTGGTAGTAGGCTACCGTCGCCTTTATAGGCCTGCAAATAACAAGGAAAAGATCACATAATATTGCAGGTGCGTGGTCGACCTGAGGCCTAAGATAAAATGGCTTCTATGCCTAGTAATTACATTGGCTAACAGCAAACTTTTTAAAGACTGAAATAGAAGAGCCTACCATCTAATAAATGGGTTTAAGCTTTCGACCCATAAAGTGCGCTAGCGTCTCTTCAAAAATAGAAACCCTATAAGCCATATTAAACGCAACCTGATCATCACCAGCCAATATACGTCCCACTGCTGGGCACAGGCCTTCTTCGTGGGGGAAACACATGGGAAGTTTGGACCATAACACCACCTCGCTGGCCCATAGTTGGAGGGTCAATGCGGTTGCAGTAATAACCGGCGGGATCACCGGCTTTATCAAACTCAACTTATTTATTAATTAAATAGTTGAGCAAGGGCATGCATGTGAATGTTACTATCCTCTTTTTCTTTGTGTGGTTTCTTATATTTACGAGTACCTACATAAATAATAATTATATGTACAGACGACAGCACATCAAGTGTAACAGTTGCACTACGAAAGCTGCCTCTATTACGAACGGTCTCAAGGTCAAAAAGTTACGCTTGATGTGAAGTCGACTGTACGTAAATTATTAAATTTAGTAGTAGTTATTTCAATTAGAATGCGTAATGGTAAAATATGTTGTAACAAAAAATGTCTGTATAATACCTTATATGTTTCTACACATGTTTCACAATGTCTAACTATATTATTATTGTATAACTGATTAAAAATTAAATAAATAGTCGTAAGCTGAAGTAAGAAGTCTTAGTAAGCCAAACCTCGTTTACAACTGAATGTTTACAGTTGTCGACGTTTCTGCCAAACGTAATAAACAACCCGCTCGAGAACGATACATCTCGATTTTTATTTCGATTCTTTGGACGTTTACTCGACTCGGTTCGAATCGATCACATATTTGTTGGATTCGGGTCAGCACTGTTTTGTTTTTCGAGTTGCGATAGCTCTGCGTTTTTTCAGGGGTGAGTTTTTTTTATTTAGAATGTTACAATTTAACCAATTCAAAATGAACAACGAACAGAATGGTAGAGTCTATAAAATGAACTGTCAATATGGACTGTTTACTGTCTAAAATAGAACATTTTTATTGTATTTTTTACTGTTCCTACACGGTTTCTCACTGTCAACCATAGCTAAATTCGTGATTTAACAACATATCAATTACGTCCGAATTGTGTTTTACTTTGTAGTGTTATTAGTTTAGGTATTCAAAAAGAAGTTCTTCATGTTTGTGTTTTCGAAATAACAAACAATTTCTAACATTAAATAAATTCATACAATAACTCTCTCACTCAAAAATACATATTATTATGTAGTGTGTATGTTAATTTTTTTTATTCATTATTTATCATGAAACTGATATGCAGGTACTAGACAACTGTGAAATGAATTCCAGTCCCATATAATTTAATACAAAAACTAAGCAGTCTGTAAACGCAGATATGAAATACCATGAAAATTCGACAACGCCATCAGTTACGGCTTAATAATGCTATTATTTTATAATTTTGTATAATAAATTGTATGTGTGCAAATAGCACCGATTGTGTACCACAGATTCTTGCCAAATTACAGTGATTAATGATATTAGAACGCTACGTGAGGCTATTAAAATATTGTGACGAATTATTCTTATTTTAATTAAGAATGTAACTGAGGATGTAAACGTAAAATGCATGAATTTTAAAACAGTAGTGAAAGTACTAGCATCTTGCTAGGATATAACCTAAGAGGGTAGTATTTTCACTACGATTTTACTGTTATTCGCTAAGAGTGTAAAATATTGCCGTAAAACTATTTTTAACAACTAAATAAATATTTATTCTTATCAAATCGAAAGTAAAATAACTTAGCACCAACTAATAATTAATACCTAGGTACCTAGGTACTTAAATTTAATTATTTTTTCCGTTTTAGTGTTTTGAAATCGGTTTTATTATGTTATTTTTTTTTTTTTTTACATTTTTAAGTTATCGTCTAACTAAAGTCAAAGCTAGATAGGTGACCTTCAGCACTATCGACTTGTCTGTCTCTCAGTCTTTAGTTGAAATACATAATATTATTCCGTTCGCCGAAACCGTTACGGAGTTTTACCTTCCATCATCAGTTCATCCCAATATACCGATAGAATACAACAATGTATTCGTCAATACCCACCTGTAATATTTAAAGAATTATCTTCCAACTCCTAACCGTTAAGGAGTCGTAAATTAAGCATCATTCGGCTCCTCATAAGGTTCTCCTATGAAGGAAGGCCTGTTCACAGCATCATCACCAGCCCATGTATATATAAGAATATATCATTTATCCCGTCAAGCATCAGATTCCAGACACAATTGCTTTTTCAATGGTCATAGCCCTCCGGTGGGATAACACCGCTTGAGGGTTTAAGTGCCTTCCTAATAAACATTCTATACAGAGTGGTGTCGTCAATACGACAATAAATTTAAACATGGGCTTTATTAGTTCATAGGAATGGTTTGCCACTTTAAATATATCGTATTCATTAGATAATTTCATGGAATAATGCAGCCAATGTTATATTATTTCATACAAATGTCACTAAATTATCAAAAAAAATATATAAATTTGGAATTCTGGGGTTGCGGCGGGTGTATATCATAGCATGTACGCGGGTTTTGTTTGTGAGTGTTATATAACTGCAGTGTGTCGTTAATACGCAAAAGTACGCAATTTTTAAGGTACGTAGACGACTTACTGATTTCAGGTTTTTTTTTATTTAAAAACCAAACTAAATAAATTTTATGGGACCAAATGGCAACTATTCCGCATCGAACAAAAAAAGAATCACGTAAATCGGATCAGTAATCTCGGCGTAATCGGTGTACATACATAAAGAAAATAAAAGCATACCGGCCGCATTGAGATCCTCCTCGTTTTTGAAGTCGGTTAAAAATACTACTACACACTACACGCGTTCTGTGACATAACTGTAATTTCAGCTTTTTTGTTTTAATACCAATATGACAATATCATAAGTATACTCAATACAATGTAGACTTCGTGTTTTATGAGGCCGCTGCCATATTGAAGTCTATTGTAAGTTTATGCGTTATTTTATTAGAGTACGTATAAATATTCTTTGGGAAAACATCCGCTGTTATTCTTGAAAGTTATATCGAATATTTATGGTGGTAAGCGCTGAAGTTTGTTTGCAGCCTTTGAAGGTAATCTTTAAGGATATTGTTATTGTATTTGATCATGAAAAATGTGTATTCTCTAAAACGAAGTAATGTGAGAATCTTACCGGACGAGTTTGATGTGAACAAAATGATTTTGGTGTTAAAAATAAAAATAGTTGTTTTTCTCTTTTGTTCTTAATTAAGAATTAGATAAAATCGCTTAAGCAGCAGAAAATGATTCTGTAGTTATTAATTGCTGTGATTTGTGAACCTGAAAAATGTTATAGCACTTTATACTTTTATGGTTATTAAAATTACATGGTAAATATCCCGTAAATAATTCTAATTCTAACTGAAAAATGTTATTAGGTAATCCATAGATTTTTAGTATAGTACCTATTTACTTTTCTAATACTGTAGGTTTTACCCACCAACCCGCATTGGGCCAGCGTGGTGTTGTTATGGCCCAAACTCCTCATGTGTTTCTCCCATATAGGAAGGTCTGTCTCCAGCATTGAGACGTTTATGGTCTAGTAATGATGCTGATGATAGGTGTATTATTCTATCTACATTGTTACTGTATTTATTTTATATGTATGCAATTATTAATGATGTATTTATTTAATGTATAATACTCTTCACAATATACATCAATAATATACGTGAATTAGATGTACATGGCCATATAACGTTGTATGCCGATGACACATGTCTATTTTATTTCGGA
This sequence comes from Nymphula nitidulata, assembly GCA_947347705.1. NCBI lineage: Eukaryota > Metazoa > Arthropoda > Insecta > Lepidoptera > Crambidae > Nymphula > Nymphula nitidulata. The sequence continues at coordinate 16,043,588 of OX374629.1, forward strand.
TCTGATATAAATGACATAATTAAAAAGGCACAAGATGACCTAAATAAGTTGTTCTCATGGTTTAATTATAACCTCCTTACAATAAATGCGTCAAAGACCTGTTTCGTAATATTTAAAGCAAAAAATAAAGTAATAAAACCATTTCAATCTCTAAAAATCAACAATACTGAATTAAAACAAAAAAGTTGTGAAAAATATCTCGGTCTTAGGATTGATAGTGGCTTGACGTGGAATGCCCAGATCGAGCATGTCAGAACCAAATTAATATCTCTTATAGGATCTTTTAAGCCAATTGCTCGATGCATCCCGCGTCGTTTACGCTACACCATATATAACTCTCTGGTCAAACCGCATTTATTGTACCTATTGGAGATTTGGGGGAGTGCTGGTAAAACTAATTTGGCTCGTCTTCAAGTTTTACAGAACAAAATTATAAAGATCCTTTTTCAATATCACTACTTAACACCAACATTAAAAGTATACACGGATACTAAACTAATGAATATTAAGCAATTATATACTTACAACACTTGCATACTAATAAAAAAAATTTTAAAAGGCTCTTTCCATACTAGCGTAACTTTAACAGCTGCAAAAAATCTCACGAAGCGAGGCACCCGTCGTGCGAGTTTTCTCGTACTACCCAAAGTTAGAACCAATTACGGCAAAAAAAATATCATTTTTGAAGGAGCGCAACTGTACAACAAAATACCCTCAGATATAAAAAATGTAAGCTCACTTAGTGTATTTAAAGTAAAACTTGCGCAATACATTTTAGAAAGTAATTAAGATATGTGCTGGACTGAATGTTCGAACGACATATTATTAATTTTATAAGGTATATGATGTTCTCATGTAAGTGACTGTTATTGTCTTTTTTGGGAATAAATTTCTTTAACCATAATGTTAAAATTTATTTATAATAATTTATATTTTTGATATCTGTGCACGTATGTGATGGTACTTTTCGTATGAGATTCAAAACATTTTTGCTTTTTTTGACTGACAGAGGATGTTAATGGCATTACGTGGTCTACCTGCATTTATTTAGTGCAATAAAGATTAAATAATCCAATTTTATTACTGTCCTATATTCAGCTTCTTTAATTCGTTTTAGAAACTCCATTTACCGCAGCCCAACACTACAAAATAGTATTATATTTTCCTGCGATATCGAATAAGAATTAGGTACTTCCCCAATACTGTGGTCCGCTCAACTAAAATTCCATTTGTTCTCAAATTATACGAAAAATTAATATCCGCAAGTCATTCAAATATAATTCTAAACGGCATTAGAACTAAAATGCAGTGGACCTTAGCTACAGTCTATCAAGGATAAGCGGCCGACCGCTCATTTGCACGGCAGTTGATAATAGCCTCTTGTGCATAAAGGCAGAAACCCCCGTTTCGATTAGATAGCTTTCAGTGTGCAGCGGTCCTCCATTACGCTTGAATGCTGTTGGAAGCATCATGGTTTGGTCTTTCATTAATGCTGGCCATGCATATTCTACTATATGAATAACTAAGCCCAGTGGGTATTCAGTTGACTTGGTTCCAATGAGATTCTTAGTTACAAACTGAGCATCTACTTCTCAGTGTGTTGTAAGAATGTAATTGGAACTGGCATGTCTTGTCTGGCACTTTTAAGCTTATATTGAGCAAAGTGGTTTTTACCACTTAATTCAATAAGTGGTAGGCCCGTTTGTAAAGTCGTCTGGGTAGGTACCACCTCTCTCTCCACTCTTATTTCGGCCGTAAAACAGTTTACTTTGTTTCGAATTGAAGGGAAAGTTCATCTTAAGCCTCGTCATCATCATCATACCATTGATTTCCAAATGGAACGGTTCTGCGCAGCCTGCATCCAACGGCTCCCCGCGACCCTGGCCAGGTCGTCGTTTTGCGCTGCTAACTTTGCGCTTTCCGGTACGTGGTTGCCATTCTAGAACTTAAACCCCACTGGCCGTCTGTTCTGCGTGCTATGTGCTGCTCATTGTCACTTCAACTCCATCCCTGGCTTCGAATACCGGTAGGGGCAGATGATTGGCGGATGTGAACTTACGTAAAAAAAGGATAACTGTAGTAGGTTACTAGCATTACTGTTCAATAAACTGTATTTAAAACACTCTCATTAAACTTTTATTTGCTTCTTTCAATAATTATTTGAAATAATTACACTACATTAAGTAATCGATAAATTGAGTGAATCATTAAAAAAAAGCATTTACCTGACCTGTATTTCATCCTGACCTTTATTTTTGTCCATAAACAATTCTAATTACAAAGCCTCAGTTACAAACAGTTTTGACAAAATTTAGACGCGAGACAGACCAATCAGGATTAGCATAGAACATTTGCACGCCCCAAAAAAACACACGATCCCCGAGAGAAACATAATCCGAATTCCGGATGAATTCGTTGGCATAAGCTTGCAAATTAAGTAGATAAATCAGCCATGAAGTTTTTATATCAGTTTCCTAACGAAATTACTTATTTCAAAAGAAAAATACACAAAATTTTGCTTGCAAAAAGCTCAAAAGACTGTTACGTGACCTTATTTATCAAGCTTAAATCTGAATCCGCCTAATATATTCACATATCTAATTACTTATAACCGGCCAAAGTCCAGAGTGAATATTCAAGTAAGATAAGCCTGGACAGAAAATACATTTGAATTTTTAATTAATATTTACTTTGACTTCGAGTGTGTATTTTATTAAGCGCACACAACAATATTTAGAGAGCCATTTTGCGGGGAGAAGTAATTTAATTGCTGAGGCTTTTAGTCTTTGATATTATTAGGATAAGATACAGTAGTAAAATATTATCTAAACGTATCTATTTAAGTGTTCTGTTTTCCCATTAATTTAGGTATAGGACTGGTTATTTTATTTTTAATTCTAATGAATTTCTTAAAGCATTAAAGCTTATTACACAACGTTGGAAAAGTCACAAGGAATTAAAAACGCAATTTTATTGACTAAATTTTCTTAGTCACTTTGGTTGAAAGCGCGAATGAATAAATTTATATTTACAAATAACAAATCTCTGAGGCGGCGAACGCGGATCGACCTCCTCCATTTTGAAGTCGATTAAAATCCATTGTGTCTGGTATGTGAATACTTTACATTAAAGCAGCGTAAACAAAAAGTCTCGCATATTTATACTATCGATTCCTAGTTATGAAATGCGTTGACTCAGCGGAGGAGTAATATCCCAATTGTTGTGATCTTCATTGTTGAGTGAACAGAGCGCCCGCTCATTTGCGGCGCTATCTAGGGTCAGCGTGGAAACTGAGTCTATTGTAGCGAATTCCATTGTCATAGCGACCATACTGCGCTGTCTGTATATTTTTAATACTTCACATGAGGCAAAAATATTTCATGAATTCGCCTCAGTATGGCAGAACTAATAGAAATATCAAAGGCATTGCATATACGTTTGCGTCTAAATACTTCTTGCGCAATGAAAGGAGATGTCCCAAAAATGTATGAAGACCCGGCCAGGTCTATCTACACTGTACTAAAAAATAGGCAGAAAAGCAACAACACAGCCAAGTATTCATCATGGTGCTCATGTAACTTTGGTGACGTTTAGTTGAATTCTATATCGTATTGCGGATTAGTGAAAAGGACGGATCATTTTGATCTTTTTACCATCATCATTTTGCTGAGTTTTTCTGTTTTTTTTTTTAATAGTGTACAAATACCTGGCCGGATATGAACCATCTCCTTTCTTTTACTAAATTAATACGGTGTCAAATCTATCATATTCAATCAATGATGCTTATATGATATTGTAGATGATCAAACGAACTTTGTGAAGTTCGATCGCTATTATATGAGTCGCTTCATTCGAAGATATAATTATTAACAACGTAGTCCCTTTAACCTACAGGCAACCTCGCACGTATTTAAAGAGTATCTCAACCGATATAAAAAAATAAATAACTTCACTCGGGTGTCATCTAGTGTCACGGTTCTCATTTCGTTTAGAGATTCCCACCCAACAAAACTTTTCTAATGGGTCTGTAAAGCTCAGTTTTCGATCTGAGTCTTACAGGGTGGGGAGGGTTCTTATATCTTCGAATGAAGCGACTCATATAATAGCGATCGAACTTCACAAAGTTCGTTTGATCATCTATTATATTTCGTCGCTTCATTCTCTGATATAATTATTAACAACGTAGATTTTTAGAGATTAAAGTTTTGTTCTGTAATGTGGATAGATATTAGATAAAACCGGTTTGAAATCTTAAATTGTTTGTAATTATGTAAAATAACAAGAAAACAAAAAACTAACTGTTTTCTGTACACTTCTTTGTACACATAAGCGAACTCAAATTTAATCAGACTTGTTAGGTAACATCACCGCATCTGCGAAATCACTTTCGCCTACAATCGGCCGATATAAAAGCAAGCAAAAACCGTAAGAGGTGCTGGTTCAGCCAGCTGTTTTCCGGATGGTGTCCACACCGAGTCCCGATGCCAGTGCGGCCAAGGTGGCAACCTGCCGCGTGCTATGGGCGCGCACTCTACCTATAAGTACCTACATCCACGCTGCTCTCTGGCAATAGTTGTTTAATCCAGCGACTAATGGACTAGGGGCTGGCGGCCTTGTGTGGTTTTCTGTACGTTAACAATACACTGTTCGAGTTTCTCATATTTTTAGTCACAAAAAAAATCACCCAGGACTGATGCCAGGGCAGAAAAAATACGGGTTGATCTCCACCCGCGGCAAAGGTTTTAGGCTACCTTAACACCAGTCTGAGTAATAAATATATTTTCGAGTTTAATGAGTGAAAAAGTTTGAACCCTATGTGCTTTGCAGCGTGCAGAGTGCTAGCAAAATAACTAACTTGTAATTTGGTCCATATTTAAGTTCAGGTTTGGATACCAATCAGACATGTAATTGATAACTAACTGTGGATCCCAGGTTGAACTATATTTGGGGCGATCTGTTTGTACACTCGTCTGAGCCGATATTATTGTCTAGGAAAACTGAAAGCGCTGACTAGTGACTGTTGAAAGAAGCATAAGAGCATCCCGTACTAAATTTTTGTGATAAAAAAGATAAAATTATTGTTTTAGATCCTTCATAAAGATGGGTATTATTTAACGTACAAAATTCCCACCAAAGTTTAAGGTAACGCTGTACTGTTTAACGGTGCTTTCTGAGAGTGACGCCAGCTTTAGATGTAGGGCTTCTGGTGGGACACCTCGGCGAGTGAACGGCGCCCGCAGAGCTTCGCGAGTAAGTTTCGAGTGCAGCGGGTACTGGTCCATGACATGGGATTGCAGAAGGTGCTTGTTAGGATTTAATAATATTATTTCAGAATTCATTATGTTTTGTAGAAGTGGAAACCAAGGCTGAGACGGCCAGTAAGGGAAAACAAAAATACCTGTCGCGTTATCATCGGTTATTTTTCGTACGTATTTTAATATTAATGAAAATGGCGGGAAGGCATAAAAGAAATTGGTTTTCCAATTAAAAGTGAAAGCGTCTATTGCGTATGCGTCTGGGTCGGGTTTCCAAGAAATGAACTTCTCACATGTGGTATTGTGGCGAAAGGCGAAAAGGTCAATCTTTGGTCAACCAAAATGGTCTACTATCGATTGATACGCACTGTCAGCCAGTTCCCGTATCGGGGTTGACTTTCCTCGACTCAGCATCTGCGCAGTTGTCCTTAATATTTCCGTAAGACGTTTGCAACCGCATGCTACGTCTCTCGCACCATTGCCAGATGGATTGTGCCAGATGATTCAGATGTGGGAATTGAATACCACCTTGACGGTTAATGTATGTAATTGCTGTGGTATTATATATATATGGGGGCAGTATTGAACAGTCTTTTTCTGTTTTTACAAAACTTTTCAGGCCCAAGAAAGCTGCTAGTAATTCAAAATAATTAATATGGTGTTCTAATTTTGCGTGTTTCCATTTCCCGTTAGCCTTCTTACCATAACAGTCAGCTCCCCAACCGGTTCGGAAAGCGTCTGTGAATACTTCTTTCTTGTAATTAAAAGTCCTCATAGGGCAAAAACGTTGTAAAAATATTGTCGCATGAAAATCCTCCAAAATTGAACTACTTAGATAATGTAAGTTTTGCATCATAATTATCATTATGTTGTCTAAAAACTTAAAGCATTCCAATTTTTTGGTATATAAGAAGCCGTATCTGGCCGCCAGACAAGCCGCAATTAGAACACCAATTAATTGTGAGAAATCGCGAATCGTAGGTACATCTAGCTAGCCAATTTAGAAAATTTCCCGATTTTTTGGGCAATATTTTCACGTCTTTCTGTTGGCAATGATACTGAGAAATGTTAAGTATCATAGAGATAAAAACCTAGGAGCGTGCAAACCCGAGAAGGTTTCAGCCTACTTTTTTCGTAATTAACGATGAAACCTAAGCATTGTAGGGGCTTAAAGTTGCACTTACGTTCTTTTCACATTGCTCTACACTCCTGCCTATACCTAATATATTTATTTCCGATCATCACTACTTAAAGGAACCAATAAATATGCATCTTTTAGATCTATCGTTTCTAAGAAACTACCTTGTGGTATGAGCTTCAATGCGGTTCGATAGTCTTCCATCTTGAAATGGCTCTTGGTAATGAACTTATTTAACGATTTTATACTTAAGATAAACCGCTTTCCGCCATTCGCCTGAGGCGCTAAGAATGTCTTTGAAATATATTGGTCGTGTGATAAAATACATTGTGAGACAGCTCCTAAATCAATTAATTTATCGACTGTGACCGCATTTGGCGACTTTCTTTGAGTGTAAGGTCAAATCTAGGTACTTTAGTTTGAACCACTTCCGCACAAAACGGGATAGCATAACCCTTACGAATCCACGACAGTACTATTTTATTATTTGTGACATGAGACCAACAATTATGAACAAAAAAAATAATTCTGCCAGCATGTACCTGCATCACTGCGGCGTTGGAGACGAGGCCGGACCGCCGGTAGATAGGTCCGCCGGTAGGTAGGTCTGCCGTGGTGACCTTACTGGTCTCTGACCCATGTGGTTGTAACCCCTACCCCCACCCATTTGTCGGGTAACGAGGAGGTCGTGACCAGTTTCCCTGAAAGGCAGGACGAGTGACAGTCGGCTGGACTGAGGGAGGCTTCTAGTCTGCTGTTGATTTTCGCATTAGTAGGCCTTGTCGTTCAATGGCCTTGCCAGCTTCAATTTTCTCCGACAGTGAGTTGCCAAACAGTATCATCCCTCTCGTAATCTTGTATTACGTGCAAAAACCTTTTGTCTAGACTGGACATTATTAATTTTATTCTATCTTTGGTAAGAGAATAATGTAAGTCAACCAGAATACGACAGCCCGACGGCTTTCTTAAATATTTTAAGGCTTGAATCATGTTATCTGAGGAAAGTACAGTATCCATAGCCCTATTTATCGCCGAAGTACCCGCTCCGAGCTGTTGTTGAAACCCAATAAATTTCTTGTCATGTCCTCTGACTATATCGGAGACAGCAGCCGGAATCTCCGCGTCTAGTTTTGGCGCCTGTAACGTCTTACAATTGCCGGGTACTAGGTATTCTCTTTCCTTCATGATTTTTTCTTTGCATTGCAATCCTTCGGAAAGCAATCTTTTTAATAAGTGTCCATAATTTTTCAAGACTATCGTGTACCTATGTCATTACCAAAGTCAGGTGTATCGAACGAGGATCTCCCAATGCAGAGAGTACCTCTGGGTCTAGGGATATTTCTGCGGAATTATCCGGTGTAACATATTGTCTCACGTAAGTTGGCAATCTGCTTCGGACAGAATAGGCTGCTCAAACGGGTTTGAGGGACCGGCTTGCGGTTCTATTTGCCGTGTAAATTCAGACATGACAGACAGATAGACAATATGAAATTTTAAAACAATTTTTTAATTAGATATACATATTTTGTGATTTTTGACAATTCGAAAGAACCTCTTAGGAGCCTACTTTCATAAATATATCTTTGATTTTGATTTTGACTTCATCTTGTACAATACTCGTCGTATCTCAAACAACCATTTTTATCTTTAATGGAAAAAGGTATGAGCCAGAAAAAAATATATGAATTAGGGTAGTAGGTACAAAATAATATGTACACGTATTGTCCCGCAGACAATAGGTTGTAGATAACAAGCGATTTCATTGTGAAACACAAGTAATTCTACTAAATATGTCATAAATATATGACTCATAATTAGCCCGCAGCTAATTATGACATCGCGATTGACCCGCAGTCAATCTCGATTTCTCTGGTCAGTATTTAAATGGTAAAATTATCAAAACACTAACACAACTAAAACAAAATTACTTCACTCTTATTTATCTCCTTTTCGTATGGATTTTTCCCTATGCAGTTCGCTTCGACATTTTTGATGCGCACGTTGCCTCGCACGAAAAAGGAATGAGAACCGTGACACTAGATGACAGCCGAGTGAAGTTATTTATTTTTTTATATCGGTTGAGATACTCTTTAAATACGTGCGAGGTTGCCTGTAGGTTAAAGGGACTACGTTGTTAATAATTATATCAGAGAATGAAGCGACGAAATATAATTTCAAATGCCTAGAAGTAATTCAAGGCTTTTTGCAAATTTTATTTTCATATTGGTTGGGTAGGATGGGAAAAATAATAATCTTTTGTCTTTAGATTATAGTAAGGTCTTATGGGATTACTGAGAAAAGCAATCAGAGTCCGCCGCTTGAAAATAATACGATGAATTTTACCAAGCAATTATTACCTAGATGTTTTCAGGCAAACAGTTTAATATACTAATAGTTAGTAATTTGTTTAAGATATCATAATACCTACCTATAAAGGTACAAATTCATAGACATGCTCATGCCACTATCGACCAATGGCTATTTATTAGCGTGTCTATAATTTTACTTTGCTAGAAATTAGTATGCATTACAGCGAAAGGGCATGTTCATTTTAGGCATGCTAATAAGCATGATTATTAGTAGCATGTCTATCTGTACCTTTCAATATCCTGATAATGATAATAACTAAGCTCGAGTATGCTCTTTTCCCCTGTTTATTTTTGTGCAATAAGTTTGGCAGTGTACCATGAAACCTGGTTAGGGAGACACTGACTTTGTTTTAATTCCGTTGTGAAATTTTAAAATAATAATAAAAAAAAAACAAGCGGACGGCCCTCCTGATGGTAAGCGTTTAGCGTAGCCTAAAGACGCTTGTAGCATCTTGGGCACTAGTCAAGCTCGGTCTGTCCTGTAAAATTAAAATTAAAGTGATGTCTTGACAGCACAGGACACGAGTCCCCCAGCATGGGGACTCGTGTCGTGGGGGCAGGGCTCATTGAGAAAGCTCCAAGCCGTTGGGTGCTTTCAACATAATATGCTTTCTCTATGAACCCTGGCTAAAGACTATATGCCTCTTACTCACCGCAGGGGCATAAGACTACAAAATAGTGTTAAGGTCTTCTGTAAGGAGGAGGTACTACCTCAGTAGTGCGCTCAAATTCAATAGAAAATACCGCTATGCCTTACCCCTACCTCTCCTAAAATTGTTGTGACCGAGTCATAAATTACCACCTATTATTACAATATTACAGAATGGTAGAAAGATTTTGTATTTTATCATGCAAAAAAAATACTGTGGTATCAAACGGAAAATTGGGTACATGAAGAAACTATAGGAGGTTTTTCATTTTGCCTTAAAACAATTAAATATTAGTAAAACAACTATCATCACGAATTGATTAGTATAATGATGATGTAATGATTTCAGAGAAGCTTACCTACCTTAAAGATACTTAAAATATTGTTTTTAAGACAAGCAATGTTATTTATTACATCACCTATATCTAAAACAAAGAATGTAAGGTTAGAATATGTCATCCATAAATTACGATTCTCCGTTATCGCATTATTAAAATCTTGGTAAAATAAGCTTGATTTAAGTAGATTATATTTTGGGGCGTTCCCCTGCAATTTACCACACAACAGGGGAAGTTAAGCACCCCTGGGTAAACTCAATTTAAAACTGTCGTTGAGGTATCGAATAAAGTTGGGAATTTTGGTACCTATTTACTCGAACTCGATTGTATGAGTTTCAAGTGGAAAGGCGATACATGAGTTCGATCTGCGGTTAGGTACAGTCGAGTACTTTAATATGTATCCATTTCAAAGTTAAAAAATAATGTATCAAGTTTGAAGTAGCCACTTTAGGTTACATAAATATGTATTCAGTCGCAACTTTATGTCAACACTCAATGTGTCATATGTGTGTGTGTACACAGCAATAACGACTCTACTAAAGACAGATTTGATACATTTACATTTACATGTGTGTGTACTCAGATAACCCTACATACGGGCCTACCACATAGTAAAGACACTGTGAATGTAACTAGTAATGATACACTATTGAGTCTGATACACGCATTCTTCGCAAATTAATATACTCGAGTAACTATTAGCCACATTGTCAGTTTTCATATATCGTCAACCCCCTTATTCGCTAAAAATAAGTGCCTCCGATGCTTGCCACATTCTGCATGTAAAACACAATGTATACGTAGGTTCGTAGGTTTTTCGAAACAATGACGATACAGAACAAAGAATGATAGTAGCATTAATCAAATGGCTATCGAATCTTCAACAGAAAAAATGTAATGACGTCATGTTATCGTTTTAATATCCGGTTTCTCATTTGATACAAATTCTATCGTCACACTCGATGACGACACGACAACGACTGGCGGTCCGCAGCTCAAAATTTCATAAAAAAGCTAACAACACGATAATGATACGAAAACAAGGCGAATAACGTCTAATTAAAAGCGAGTTAAATCCGGTAAATTTATTTAAATTTTCGTTTTTTTCCACTTCATCGTACCTATCACTATTATTAATCGAGTAAACTCCTTACCATAAGGTTGTCTGGAACAGGTCGCTTCTTGCGATAAGACCACCTTTTTTGGCATATTGTATTATATAGAATTTCTATCTATCTTTATTTCAAACGATACGAAAATTGCAAACGTTTGTGCTACTGGTTATATGACAAAAGTTTTTCAGGGATTTCAAACCATAGTGAATTTATTAAATATAGATAGATATTTGCTTCTATTTTGAACCTTGACGTGACAAAGCGCACTGTATTGAAAATATAGAGCGACAGTTGAAACTCCAACTTAAACAATGGCTCGCAATCGCACCGCGCCACGTGTCGCCAGTAATGTATTGTCTTTTAAATACGACTTCAGTCGTCTGTATTCTCTGTAAATCAATGATGCTATTTAAAAACCTGCCACAATAGAACAATAATGCCTACATAGATAGTTTAATATTCACTTCAATTAGTAATGATAGATAAAATAATCATACTACTACTACTAGGTGGTAGACCCATATGTAGGGTCGCCTGGGTAGGTACCACCGCCTTTCTTATTTCTGCCGTGAAACAGTTCGCTGTGTTTCGGATTGAAGGGAAAGGTAGCCAGTGTAATAACTGGGCATTGACGGCATTTCATCTTAGGCCTCAGGATGACAACGCACCTGCAATATCAAGTGCTTTTCCTTGTTATTGCAGGTGTCTATAGGGGGCGGTAACCGCTTACCATCAAAAAAAAAATCATCACAATCACTAGCCTATAATCGTCTCACTTCTGCTCACAGACCTTCCTACTTGGAAGTTTGGGTCATAACACCACCACGCTGGCCCAATGCGGGTTTGTGGGTTGAAGGGGTTGTAGTAACAACCGGGAGTACCAGGACCAACGGCTCAGCGTGTTTTCCAAAGCACAGAGGAGCTCGGGATTATACATTTTGATTGACCCATCTCGGGATCGACCATGGCGAAAGTTTCTTTGTTTTCGTAAGCAAGCCAGAGCTCTTAAACCACTACGCCAGTGAGCTCCTCAGTCAAAATAAATTAGGTATAATTAATTTAAAAAGATGAAAGAAAAACACTCGTTTGAAAAACTTTATGATTTTAATTGTATTTTAACACTTTTATGATGAAATGTTATCAGATTTTAGAAGAATCTTCTTAGTAAAGGCTCTCTCAAATTTACAAACAAGCTTAGTGTCTCTTTTTATTATTATTTATTACTGTATTTACAAAATACAAGAAAGTATAATCATTTGATTTTCATTTGCGAACAAAAAAGACATAAAAGATAATTTATCGTTGAGGAGACACCAAAGAGCTGCTAAGAAATATTTGTTCGAATTAATTCATTCATTTGCCCCTTTAAGAAATCACATAAGCAAAATTGTAAGCTAACAATTTTTTTAAAGTCTCAAAAATCATACAGTCCTATTACCTCGATTAAAATTGCAATCAGTGAATGTGTTTTAAATTTTTGGAACTTGCATATCTATTCTACCGGCGACCGGTTGTTTGAGAGGTCTATACCTGCTATACTACAAGAGGTCCCGGGTTCGAATCCCGGTAGGAGCAAATGTTTGTATGATGAGTACAAGCATTTGTTTACGAGTCATGGCCGTTTTGTATTTTTAGTATATTTCTAATAGTTATATACATATTATTATCGTTATTTATCCGTTATCTAGTATCCATAACACAAGCCTTAATGATGCTTACTTTGGGCTAGATAATAGGTGTGAGTGTATAAATATTATTTATTTATTTATTAAACACTTTATTGCACAACAAACATGACACTAATAAACATACAGAAATAAATAACAAAATATGATCAAATATGCTTATGTTTTGCAGAATATTATTTTTATAATTATATTCTAGCCCATTTACCAAAAACAAAGATTTGGTTACCATATCGATGTCCGATATCGAGCTAATATATCACCAAACCCTATCTATATCGAGCAGAAACTGTCCAGCGCCATAGTGCACAATTACGTATGATTTAAGCGTGCAAAGCAATGAGGGATGAAAAGCTGCCTGTCGTTGTGGCTACTGCATTTACGTGGAACTGAATGGATGTTAACACAATGGGTGTCGATTGAAGCGACCAAGCATGTTGCTTCAATAGGATATTTCAGGATTCATTGTCGACGAAATTACGCTTCGGCGCCTGGTTTTTTATTCTTTGAAAGCCTTTATGTTTCACAGTTAAGATTTATGTAAAAGAGTTTGTTGTGGAACGTGATCTAATTCGCCACAACATCAGCAAAACGGAAGGTCTTTCTTCGTGTTAGGTGTTTGATCGTCAACCAAATTTTTACCCGAACCAATAATTATTATTGTGTTTATGTTCATGTCAAACGTAGCCTTTTACGATTATCAGTATATTCAACAATGTTCTTAAGAACCAATTATTGATAAATTTAATGTTAAATGGAGTATTATGCACATTATCATATCATATAAGGAGTATTGTAGTCTTCAATAGAATTTGTTACTTTCAGTATGGTAAAAAAAATGTCTAAAAAAGTTTTTTATTCAAGTGAAGATTTATGTATTATTATAAAAATAAGATAAGTGGCTTAAATAATTAGTGTCACTTACTATCTTAACCTAAATTATTAACATGTTACCATGAAATTATTACATTACATTATTACCATGAAAAATATAAAATTATTCGGCCTTATTCATCATCAATCTGACACCATCTCATTAAGACTATTCTTATGAGCACAAACACGCTATATGCACATTAAGTTTCTGAAGAATTGAGAATCCCGCAGACTATTAGATGGTACAGGATCAGCTCAAGGTTAGCTAGCATATCATGGAAATACCACTGAAGTAACATTATGCCAAATTTTAAATCAATCGAACCTGTGAAAATTAGTAAAACCCTTTTGTCAAGTAGGAAATGAGCTGATAGTCATCTAACGCCTGGACTGATCATCATAAAGGAGTTGTTACAGGTTTATATGGAGTCCCGGCTATGAGTATGTACAGTGGTTTTTAAATTAGGGAAATGGAAATAACACATTATTTTTTAATTCGTTTTAATTATTTCTTTGTTATTTTCCCGTACAAAATACTTTCTGATTAGAAGTGACAGTTTTATTTATCAGTATAATGGCAACTCTACAACGTCAAACTTCTATAATTATTCTAAATATACAACTCGGAAAATACAGAAGTAATCAAAATACCTTATTCATCTGTCTATCAGACTACTGAGTCCATAATTCCATATTTATAGGCTGAAAACCAACGTTTTTCCGAACGATTTAAAAATATGGCCATAGATTATAGGAAATATGTCATAATATGGCCACTAATACTGCCATATTTGTTTTTTATGGATGCTTTAAAATATTTTTGTACGTGGTTTAACGACCGATATCACGCAAAATAATTTGTAATGGTTTTAATCTTTTTTTGATATTTTTTTATGTAGTGTAATGTTCATAGCCGAAAATGAAACATCTCTTTTTAGCTTAGAACGACCCTGATCACGTCAGCTTTCAAACACAAAAACCAAATGAAATCGATCTATTACAAAGATTACGATAAACACACAAAGAAACACAAACAGACACGACAAACGTATAACACCCTTCTGTTTTCGTCGGAGGCTAAAAAAGGAAAATAGAAATTAGATAGTTTTTATCACCCACTTTTACACATGAAAACAATTTTACTACATTCCATACTTTCTACTTCCAATTAGAGAAAATATTTTTTTGTTTCACACTTTCCAAAAGAAACTTGGGAGTTGAGCTCAAGATTTATAGTTGTCCGATAATCGCGGGGCCTGTTTATTAGTTCATTAGTGTAGTTCCTAATTCACTCCCTTACAGATAACAGACTGAAACAGGCCATTCTGCAACTCATTGATTCTATTTACACTAATTTACAAGACTTATTTAATTCTCTCGACCCAAACCCGGAAAAGATTTGGGCCAACAAAACGAGTGTTACGAAAAATTTAATTTTCGATTGCATTTTTTACAAATCCTTTGCATGGACATGTTTTATGATACCTTTATATTTTCTAGACTTTATTGGTCTTGTAATTGTTTATTTAACAAATTTTACTTTACGAAATTGTAAGTTAATAGTAACTGGAATACATAAACGTTGTAACTGAAGCGTTTCTGATTCGTTTCAAATCAAAGTACAACAGCAGTATTAGCACGTTGTTGGTTCGCTGGGCACAAACCACTGCACATCAACTTTCTGGTTACATTACCAAAGAGCTATTAAGCTTCGGCCTTCGTTAAAACGGAGAAATGCTACCTATAATAAATATTTAACATTGATCTATTAAAATGCTCTGTCATTAGCAGAAATAATATTTATTCATTTAATATATGACTACTTTGTATACCTATGTGGGATATTTTTCAAAAACACAATAGACTAGAACTCAACACGTATTAGTATATACACATTAAATGTTACATTAAAGATACATTTAAATTATTAAGAATAAAATCTTACGGATCAAATTTAGAAATTATAATGTGATGTGAATACTTTTAGTAGCTAAATACAAATGCTTCATCCTTTCTCACGAAAAACGAACTTGAGCGTTGCTTATTCTTAAACATGTGACATAACACAGAAAGATTTTGTCCCACAAACATGGACGAAATATGGAGTAAATTGGAATATTTATTCGCGAGGGAGAGTGATAAATGTATTTATTTTGTTACAATAATATGAAGCAGCCTCTAAACTCAAAGAGGTTTTTGACATAATATTTTGCTAATGTTTATGCCACCTTCTAAAAGGTGTAATAATAAAGGGAGTATTACATTCTATCGTTTCGTACATAGAAATCAGCAAATAAATAAATATTCATCTTAAAGGTTTTTCATTGCTTCAACTTAAACCAAAATAGCTAGAGGAGCACGTGACGTAGTGGTTTGAGCGCTCTGGTTCCGATTACAAAAACTAAGCAACTTTCGGTATGGTCGATCCCGAGATGGGTAAGATAAATTTTGAAATCTCAAACTCCTGCGTGCTATAAGGTACGTTTAGCCTTTGGTCCCAGTTGTTACAGCGACCTCTTTAGCCCACCAACCCGCATTATACCAGCGTGGTGGTGTATGCCCAAGCACCTCATGTGATTCACCATGTAGGAAGGCCTGTGCCCAGCAGTGGGTCGTATATAGGCTAGTGATGATGATGATGATTAAACTAAAATATAATTTATCTTATTAAAAATAAAATATTAAATATTCTGTTACATTCAAAGGCAGAAATCAAGAGTAGCGGCGTTTCTAACCTTATTTCCTTCCCTTCAAGCTATTTAATTAAACTATTAACTTGTCAATTTGCTTCTGAGCTAGACTTTCCACTAGTTTTAGATAAAACTAAAAATAGGCATGGTGTTAATATTAATCCATAATTAAAATTTTTTGTTCGTATGTATTTTTCATATAAAAATTAATTGTTAGAAGTACTCTTTCTTTGAAGGTATTATTACTTTGAATAGCCTTTTCGTTACATACGATACCGATGAACTCCTTTCGAATGTGGATCAGTCTAATTCCGACGTGCACACGGTAGGACTCGCTCGTTAAACCTGTTCGGAAGAGTGGAGACTCCATAATGAACTGTGAGCAAAGCTTTACCCGGGTATCAAGGATCTGTACCCTATTTCATTGGTTCAGTGACGAATGGGTTGTTTACAAGTCGTTACTCAGTGTGCATATGAAATAAAAGCTAAGGCTTTACGCGGTAGATCGCTTTATTCCATTTATGAAATTGTGTAGGTGCCGGATAAAGTGCAAAACGCTTCCCAACGACAAATACCCACAGCCGAATATTTTAGGTTGTAACTTATTAATGAGATCAGTACCCAATTAGGACGAGATTTTTATATCAAAAGTTGGCGGATGTCTCAGAAAGTAAAATTTTATTTTACTCCCATCTCAATTTACAACTAAGAAAATACGGAAAAGTCAGATGCATACATCTATAGAATGTAACAATTTAAAAAATCTTAGAATGTATTATTAATAATAATTCTAAGTAAGAGATGTACAAATGTAAAAAAGTGCTATCAAAACACAAAGTGCTTTCAGTTAAACTTTCAATGCCTCGTCTGATAGCGCCTAGGAGCTAGGTGGTGTAGTGGTTTGAGAGTTCTGGTTTCGATTAATCCCTCAAGTGGCATATTCCTCCGGAGGGCTGTGACAATTAAAAATCAATTGTGTCTGGAATCTGATGCTTTTGGCACAAAAGGTCACGGCCGATAAGATCTGATAAGATGTGATGCTTGACGTTTTAAGAAAACAAAACAACTATTGCCATGATCGATTCGAGGATGGGTTAATCAAAATTTATAATCTTAAGATCCCGGTTGTTCCCGGTTGTTACTGCAATTTACCTACCAACCCGTATTGGGCTAGCGTAATGGCCCAAACTCCTCTTGTGTTTCTCCCGTGTAGGAAGGCCTCTGTTCACCATTTTGACCCAAATATGACTGGTGATGACGATAGTGCCCATTCCAAAACATAACTTGTCCTTATCTTAATAATAAATTGTGAAACAGAGATACTGAAATCACAAACTTTTCAAGCCTTTTTTCCTCATAAATATTTGAGTTTACAACTACTAGCGTACCTAAAACATTGTCTATTAGGGAAAACACGGAAGTTTTAATTTAATCTTATTTTGGTAAAGATATCCGAAATTTAATTATAACTTTAAGATACCTACATTCGTGTACAGATCAGGCTCTTTTGTATTCAGAACGTTATTATTCTAAAGTTATTTGGTAGATTACTTTTAAAATTATATTTAAGGTAAAAAACCTTTATAAGATTGTTACAATATTTATTACAACACAAAGTATTTTTTTTTAGATCCACATCTATTATCTAGCCCAAATTATCTATCATTAAGAGCTTGTGTTAAATTAGCCACTTAATTTGACGCCTAGGCCGTTCATTTAACGCCGACATCCAAGACATAGCTGAAGGAAAACTAGCCAAGTCATTGAGCGGACCGTTTAACCAGATGGCTGAACTGGTTAAATTTGCCATTTAATTGATGCCTAAGCAGGTCGTTTGAATCGAAGAGCTTTTGTGTGATTGCTAGATTCAAGGTTATTTGTTTATGACCACTTATTACTGAAATCATTTTAGTTAAAAGTGGTCACAAAAATAACCTTGAACCTGTCAATCATACCAAAACTTTTCAGTTCGAGACGATCCGCCTAGGTATATAATTGAGCTGACTTTCAATACGCTAAGTTGTTAAATTTGAGTGAGAATAGTTCAATCAGCCTATGCATTAAATTAGATGCCAGCGTTTGATCAACAGCCTAGGCATCCAATTAAGTAGCGAATTTAACCAGATGTCAACGACATGTATACTTGACGACGTATATATCTAAGTATATATTAATATGTATAAGAACGAAAGTATGACAGCACTGCCATAACCGCGAATTCAAGGTTGCTGTCTTTAGAGAATCGCATAGCAGTTAACCATATGACACGAGAACAAAATGTTTATTCTAATCATACTGACATCTGACAATTCTAGAATGTAAAAAAATGTTACAGTACAATTAAATAATCTCCGTGGTTTGTACGTATTCTTCAATTTATGTTTCCCCAATCGCACTCACACTTAGCATTGATTGTGTAAGTTTCATTTATTGTAGTGTAAAAACCATGTATGTTTAGATACTTATTACATCCTGTATTCCTACCTAGAAAAGTTTTTCGTTGTATTTTCATATGACGGAAAAAAATAATTTATGTTTTCCATGATTTATTCATGAACGAATTTTTATCCAAAGAATAACGTGCTCAATATCTAGTTCGACTGTGAATTTTACAAGTTCAATTGTTATATAAATACAAATTCAGTTGAACACCATTCACTGAAAATTTATTTACCTTTCACTACGATAGAGTAACGAACCTCGACGCCATTTTGTAAACTTTGACGTTTAACTTTACAGTAGCAGAAATGTTTATGGAGTCTTAATTGAATTTTAATGTTTTAGTTTTAATGATTTTATTATCTTTAAGTTATTTTGGAAATGGTATAAAAAAGGTAGAAAGAACAAAGTGGCTTACTTGGACGAACTTTTACTACCTTATTTATAAGCCACCCTATTGGTATATCATCACCCGGGCCATATGGTTGTATGCCACCATATCATAGAAGCAGAAGTATATGACAACTGACTTCCAGACATTCAGACAAAAATGATTTTTAAAAATTAAACAGACTTCAAAACACTGAAAAGAAACAAATATAATAAAGTAGATTGGTATTTATTAAATCTAGAAAGTAAAGCCGACTCCAAAAAAAAATCTTTTATTGAGAAAGATTTTTTTTTGAGTAGGTTTTACTTTCTATTGTTTCTGGAAACAGTTTAGTAGCAACTCCTTTTTTGAATTCGGTTAAAGATAAGACACTTATCCACAAATACACAGGATGTTGCTGTCAATACGACAATAAATTAAAACGTGGGCTACATTAGTTCATAGAAATGGGTGTGCAGCTTTCAAAAACATCTTATTTATTTAATATTTTCGTATCATTTCTATGAAATAAAGCAGACAATGTTATATTATTTTATACAAATGTCATGAAATATATATATATATATTTCATTACATATCATATAACTAATATAGCCCCTGTTTTAATTTATTTTCGTATTTCCGCATCACCCTGTATACCGTTTCTGGAAAAAGTGTTGAACAAAATTACAAAATTTTCATTAGGTATTTAAGATTTAATAAACACTCATTTAGATTTAATATTTGTTATGTACATTCAGTGATTGAAGTTTTTTTTTATTTTTATTATTCAAACTTACATAAAGGGTATAAGTTACATACGATACATTTCTTATGTTTCCGTCAGCCCATCACTATCCATTCTGAAAGTCATCCATAGGAAAAAAACACAACTGAATCGCTGATATTTCAAACAAAAATAACAATGTCTATCTTATTCGTAACTCCAGAGGCAAAACAATGAATAATAGTACAAAGGGAACGTTTCAAGGCAGTTATCTCTAAAAGCACCTTAAGTCTTAAAATATACATACATAGTTACTTTCGTTATTCACTTTAGATACTTTTTGGACTCTATTGCCTTCATATAAGGAATAATATTAATTACCTACCAAGCTATGTTCAGGAATTTTACAGCTTTATTAAAATACGCAATATAGTGTTTATTTAGGATAAATTTAGTTACTATCGTTAATTCTATTTCGTTTAAAATAATATTTACTTGACGTAACTTTATTAAACCAACTGCTTTGATCTCAACATTCTGCACTAGAACTAGATAAGAATAAATTACTTAGTTCCTCACTTGTTTCAGGGTCGTAAAACCAAAACGATTATTTATTAGCACTTGTATTCCTCCTTCCTAAGGTATGTGGGTTCACAGCTTATGGACCAGTTGTGTAGGTGACTAGGGTAGCATCTTTATCATCACCTTTTTATTTAACCAGGAGAAATCTATAGACGGACCTACCCGCCGCTGGCAAAGCAGCGTGCGAGTGCGGGCGTCAGCGTCTAAACTGACCCTGGGATCACCCGCTAAAACTCTTGGATCACCATCAGACCACCTCCGCGAAAGGCAGAGGAGTTCCTCTGCCTTTCGCGGAGGTGGTCTGTGGTATGTCGAAGTAAATTCATTTTCATCATCACGTAAAGATGTAGATTGTACAGATATGGCGGTGGTGGTAGTGTTAAGGTGACCACACACATTCAGTTTTATCGCAGAGATAAAACTGTGCAATAAAAATGAAGGTGTGCAGTCGAACTGTACAGATAAATCGTACGTCCCTACACCCCACATATACGTTTAAGTCATCATCAAAATGATAATCTTTTACGTTTAAGTAAAGATTGGCCCTAATTCTGGTGAACACATGCCAAGTCTAAATTTAAGTTCAGTGCATTTCTTTCTATCAAAAGGAATACGAAAAGGATAGCTGTCATATAATTTGACATTTCAAAATCCGACATCCTAGAAGATCACTCATTAATTAATGATCGACAGTACGGGTTTCGGCCGAAACGGTCAACGGGTGATCTTCTAGCGTACTTAATGCATGTCTGGGGTGAAGCTATTGACAAACGTGGTGAGTCAGTGGCAGTTAGCCTTGACATTGCCAAAGCGTTCGATCGGGTCTGGCACAGGGCTCTTCTCTCCAATCTCCCGGCATACGGTCTGCCTGCTCAGCTCTGTAACTGGATTGCCGGCTTCCTGCATGAGCGAAGAATCCGTGTCCTCGCAGATGGATACGCTTCGCGGTTAATGTCAGTGAATGCTGGTGTACCACAAGGCTCTGTTCTATCCCCCACACTCTTTCTTCTTCATATCAATGACATGATTCCGTTAGGAAACATTCATTGCTATGCAGATGACAGTACAGTGCATGGGGGATATTACGGTCGCCCAGGGGCTGGGCGCGCTGAAACCGAGAGGGAGAGAGAGAATCTTACCATTGAGCTCGACAGGGTGTTGAACCTCGTATCTGAATGGGGATCTAACAATCTTGTTGAGTTCAATGCTAAGAAAACACAGGTGTGCGTGTTTACAGCTAAAATGTCGCCGTTCCTTCCCCTTCCGTCTCTTCAGGGCACGACTCTTTCGGCACAGGGCTCCCTAAACTTGCTAGGTATGGAGATATGTTGCGATCTGAATTCCAGGAACTACATCGAAACCGTGATCAAAACAGCTTCACGGAAGCTTGGTGTCTTGAACAAGGTGCGTCGATTTTTCACGCCTGACCAATTATGCCTGCTGTATAAAACTCAGGTCCGGTCTTGCGTGGAATATTGCTCGCACTTGTGGGATGGCTCCGCCAAGTACCTTCTCGATGCCCTGGACCGATTGCAGCGTCGTGCTGTCCGTATCATTGGCGATGTAGAGGTCACCAACAACCTTGAGCCTCTGCAATTGCGTCGAGACATTGCGTCGCTTAGCGCCTTCTATCGGCTATATCACGGAGAGTGTTCTGAGGAGTTATTTGACCTTGTCCCACCTTCCCCCTTCCTACTCAGGAGCACGCGTGCCGGTCCTCGGAGTCATCAATTCACTGTCTCCACCTCAACATCACGTACAAAGAAATTTAGTAGCTCTTTTCTTTGTCGAACTTCCAGAACTTGGAATTCTTTGCCAGCACATGTGTTCCCTCCTTCCTATAACATGGGTTCCTTCAAAAGAGGCGTGAAAAAGCACCTTTTGGGCCGGCAAGGTGGAGGCGGCTAGAGCAGTGTCTGAACTGCACTAGCTGTCTTCGCATATGGACTCTTCTTACCGCTTCACATCAGGTGGTGTTGAGTCATTTGTCGTGATTTGTATAAAAAAAAAAATATTTTATTTATTTATTTGGAAGACCAACAGCTATTACAACAAATTAAGTGACATAAATAAATAGCAAAAAGCCAATTATAGGTCCTTACAAGTGGCATATACTGTTCTTAAATTTAGAATTAAAGTGTGTTCCCAGAATTAGGCCCATTATCATTTTATTCCGCGATGGCATGGACCGACGACGCATTAGATTGTGTGTAGAGGCCGGCCATGGGGCACTACCAGTATAAAAAAATATTGGATTAGGTTAAAAAAATGTTATTACATATTAAAATTAATATGTAATAACATTTTTTTAACCTAATTTAACTTTGGCATTTTTTACTGTTTTAATGACAACTTAATATTACTATCTAACGCTAGTGTTCTATAACACGGTAATTATAAAAAATAATAATGCCAAAAAGATAGTCTATAGCGGTAAAAAATTGTTCAACACCTTATAACATACAACTGTATCCACAACATGCAAATTTTAATCATATACGTTATACATAGAAAATGGCTCGGTTTGTGACAAAAATAATCTTGGTCCATTTACGTCTTCCCATTTTATGAGTGCGAAAAATAACCAGCATTACCTTAATACTGTAATGCACTCGACATAACGCTGCCACTTTTGGCAAATGGGTTATTTTATTTACCCCGAGACACGCACATTTTGACGCACTTAAGATTAGACTTACGTTCTTTTTATAGTATGACACTTATTTTCATAAATAAATGAGGTCATTATTATTCAGTCATATTTATAGCGGTTCATGATAGAGTAATTTATATTGATGTGGCAAGTGGTGGAAGTTTCAATAGCACCAAAATGTTTTTATTCGTATCTAAGTTTGAATTTGACAAGCTTAACCGTGAAATCGCCATACGGCAAGATATTAAGTTTCCAATTTTTCCGATACTCTGGAGCCGCCGAAAGAAAGTTTTCTTTGGACTATTTACGAAGCAAGTTGAAAGTGAGCGTGCTCGACGTCGATTGATGAGGTGCTCATATGAGATTGCACTGAGCCGATCTGTGCCGGCCGCGAACTTGATGTAGATACAAAGAACCGTATTTCTTTTAGCTTAAGGTTGGCATTTAATAAAAAAATCTGACATTTCGTAAAGTGGGTCGAAAAGGGAGGTGGTGATAGTCAAACTAGTCCAACTTTGTCTAAATCAGTCCTTTAGTTAATCAATACACAGAGAGATTGTAAAGAATGTGCAACTAAATATGGAATAAACATGTCGTTTTCGAGTCTGTTAATTTTGTAGAAATTTTCTGTTACTTCAAAATAATGTATCTAATATAAGTAGTCATTAAGGGGTTATTACATTTAGTTAGCTAAATTCAGCATGCTAACTGATTAAGATCGGCAGTCACGACTCTGATTGGCTAATTAGTGTGGCTAAATGTCTTTACATTTGTCTAAATTCAGAGTCTAACTCATTTAGCTAACTAAATTTAGCCAAACTGTACCCCTTTAGACTTTCTTAGATGAATGATACAAAGTATGTATTACATTTTTGAATAGAACATTCATTTTATTGAAGAGGCGCGGGCTACTAAGGGGGTTTACTTAATTACTTTCACGCAGTTTACTATACAAACACATGAAGCGACTATAACAACGGTTTTCTGCAACTTTCTCAGAATTATAAATATCGTCATTTGCCTTACGTGCCTGCGTCGAACGTTTTATTTACACCTCGGCCCCTTGAAAAATATCACGGACATCTGTAGTCATTCAGGAAATAGTTTTTCCACTGAAACTGATATATTACCCTCATTTTTCAAGTAACGCTACTTTATCATATTTATTGAACTTGTTGGCAGAGCCAAACGTTTGAAATTATAAAGATTTGTCGCAGGAAAAATTGAAAAACTATT
This sequence comes from Nymphula nitidulata, assembly GCA_947347705.1. Taxonomy (NCBI): domain Eukaryota; kingdom Metazoa; phylum Arthropoda; class Insecta; order Lepidoptera; family Crambidae; genus Nymphula; species Nymphula nitidulata. The sequence continues at coordinate 16,067,710 of OX374629.1, forward strand.
AACATTGCTACCAAGATGTTTTCTTTGGACAAATGAGACGTCTCAATTTTGTACAAATAAGTTTATTGACCTACCTTTTATACCTTTTTATATTTTCCGAGCTTTGGAAGTCAGATTGTTTTTATAATCAACGTGTGGCGCTGGCAAACAAACATTGAGCTGTCAATTGTTCGGTTGGAAACGAGTCTTTTATTCTTGGGATATTTCAAACACTTCACTGTATTCATCAATGTAGCATATTGAAGAGCGAAATCCTCTCAGTACAGGTTTATAAAAAATTTAAAGTGAGAATTCCCCCAACAAATTGTAAACATAATTTTTGGGAACAATAAATATTTTTCTATTTTCTATATTCTGTAAAAGTAGTATTGTTTGGCGGCGTTCGTCTACTCTCTTGATTATACTTTTACACTATTAACAATATAAGCTTTTAGTAAAGTTATCGAAAAATGCAGTAATAATTTTTACATAAATTAATAAAATATCAGACAGCAAGAGTTTAATAAGCTTACTTTTCAGGAACTAACAATAAAAATCTAGTGATTAAAAAAATCAAAAATGTTGCACAAAATTAACGATGGGATCATCGTTAATTTTGTGCAACATTTTTGATTTTTTTAAACCTTTTTTTGTAAAATATGCAAAGAGGTTTCGTACAGTGTAACTTTTATCCAAAAAGTAACAATGTGGTGTTGTAATTTGTGTATTGATTTCATTTTATTCCCTGTTAGTATGTAGACATATAACTTGTCTGAGACAAAGACGAGTATTCTATTTACTAGCCCCAGCTGTTTTCAGGTGACGTATGACTAAACAAGCAGACAAAAGGCAAATAAAAATATGCATGACATATACATCATCACCACAAGAATCCATTTTTCGTAGTCTATAACTTTTATTACGAAAGCCATAAATGTAATTGTATATTTTCAAAGTAATAAGCACCTACTTAATTTAATTTCTTTCTGGTGACTACATGAATTCTGCCCACTTTAATGCATGGCAGGCTGTTACTGAGTTAAGAGTGGAGAGGATGTAAAAGGGCTGGTAGCAGGGAAAACGGGTTTATTGGTAAAATAATATATAAAACAAAACGATATAAAATACAGTTAACTGAGCCAACCGAGCAGTGACAGCGAACTGACATCAAACTAAAACATAAGACAACTTCTTAAAAGAATAATCAAAAAGGGCGCACTAAGCAGCCAGTTCGTAGCAGCAGGCCAAGTACCCCATATCGTATACAATCCCTAATCGTAATCTTGAGAAGTAAACTGTCGCCGGCAGTGCCTTTGAGCGTGTGTAACAGCCACCTTAATTTAGGCAGCCAAGTCAATTAGGTCTCACAAATTGCTGTACGCTCGTAATGCACAGTACAAATTAAGCGTCGCTTGAAAACCGTCGTAAATGTCGGGATCTGAATATCCGAAAGGAAATTGCATATTCATTTATTTACTTCTTCTCACATTTATCACAAAAACATTAAAATAAACTCTTTATTGCACCAAATACAAAACCGAAATAAATGTATGCAGTACTATGCAAGGGAGGACTTATCTCTATTAGAGATCTCTAAAAATAATCTTTAAACAAACCGCGCATTTGAATATTATAATCATTATAAATGAACAGAAAGTATTTAACAAAGCGTCCAATTAGTAGCCATTTCATCATTACCGGCCTATGTAAGTCAAGCTGGACACAGGCCTTCCTCATGGGAGATACACTTGAGGAGTTTGGGCCATAGCACCACCACGCTGGCCCAATGCGAGTTAGCGGTTACAGTAACAACCGGGACCAACGGCTAAACGTGCCTTCCGAAGCACAGAGGAACTCGATATCACAAATTTTTACTAACCCATTCCAAAATTGACCATGACGAAAGTTGCTTTGTTTTCGTAATCAAAACCAGAGCGCTCAAGCCAATACGCCACCGAGCTCCTCCCATTAGCCGCTTTGAAGAAAACAAATTACAAATAATTTTAGATAACGCCATTCTGGTTTTCATAAAGAAACTGTAATAACTGTTTTAGCTCCAAAAGCTTTCAAAACATAGGAACTGTAAAGTTCATTCAACCATTTAATACGAGAATAAACCTTAAAGATTTAAAAATAAAAGCATTGGTGATTCAGCAGATCTTCAAGCAGCGATTGCTCCGTGGTATAACTTAAAAACCTAGAGATGGTTTGCTACGATTACTCTTGAAACATCGCTTTGCTGCGGCATTTAAAAGAAAAATCATTTACAATATTTTATTACAGCTTAAAAGCTTGCTCTCAATAAAGATTCATATAAAGATTGCCAATAATGGGAAGCAATATTTGCAGTCAAGGTCGAGATAAGTTGTCAAAATCCACAATTCAAAGGCATACAAAACTATAAATTAGTCATGTCTGACACAATCAAATGGCATTCGATTAAACAGGGACACTTTAATACATACTTATACCTATTTACAAGTACGAAAGTGACTCTGTCTGTCTGTTATGTATCCACTAGTAAGCCGCTGAACCGATTTAGGTGACATTTGGCGAGAAAACAGATAATGTCATTAGAAAGGATACATAAGTAGCATGTCCTTTCTTAGGACATAATCCATTTCCACGGCGTATATACCTTGCCATTTAACTCGACTGTTGTTTGCTGAGGAATTCTGCCCTCTATCGCCGAAAATTTTCATCAGATCCAGTCACAATTTACATGGCACCAACCTTAGAACACGAAAAAAGAAAAACAAATACAGCTGATTTGATAACCTCAAAAAATATTCACTCAAAATATAAAGCAGTGACAGTAAGTAGTGGACTAATAAACATATTAAAGACAACTCTGACGTCTTCAGTCTTCCCGTGACCATCATCGCTGTAAACTAATCGAAACATCGAGAATGAAATAATAACATAACATAATTCTAATCAACCGTGAGTTAAGTCCGGTACAATGGTTTAAATTCAAACTAGTTGCCCCACCGGCTTCACATGTGTAGTATGGGTAGTATACCTAATGACCCAAAATTAATTTTATATTTGCAAATATTCTTAATTTTTGATTTTAGCATTATTGTAAATGTTTAAAAAATTACTTAGTAATTAAAATTACTACTTACTTAATTACTTACTACTTATTACCTACCTATTACTTATTACTTTATTACTTAATTACTTAGTTATATTTGCATTCAACATAACAGTATAATAGATTTTAAAGTGTTTTGTCAAAATATTGAACATCGACCCCGCTGTACGATAGTTTAAAAGCTTTTTCTTGCGGTATCTAAAAAATGTTTTCATTTAAACAAACGTTGTCCTGACAATAATGAAAACAAAAAAAATGCTATCCAATTCGATGCAGTCTATAATTTCGGCGATTCTGTTTTATTTATTTTTATTTACATAGATGTAAAGTATGAAAATACCAACCCGAATGATGTTGTTATAGCCCAAACTCCTCATGTGCTTCACCCATGTAGGTAGGCTTGTGCTCCTGCCGTAGGACGTATATCATCATCACCAGCCTATATACGTCCCACTGCTGGGCTCAGGCCTTCCTACATGGAAGAAACACATGAGGAGTTTTGGGCCATAACAGCACCACGCTGCTGGCCCAATGCGGGTTGGTTAAAGCGGTTGCAGTAAAAAACCGGGATTAACGTGCCTTCCGAAGCACGGAGGAGCCCGAGGTTATAAATTCTGATTGACCCATCTGAGGATCGACCATGGCGTAAGGTTCTTTGTTTTCGTAATCGAAACCAGAGCGTTCAAACCACTACGCCACCGAGCTCCACCGAGGACGTTTACATCCTACGAAAATATAGAATGATACTTAAAAATTTCAATATCGTCCATCTTTTTTAATACTACCTTCTGCCAACGGCTCCTACCGCGTGTTCTTTCCAGGGTCCTAGAACATCTCCATGCCAAATTTCATCTAAATCGGTTCCAGAGATTATTTCCTACAAACAAACCCACAATCTTCACTTCTTTATAATATTAGTAATATTAGTCTAAATAAACGGTACCGAAATGTAAGTAATGTAATTATCAACCGAAAACCGCTTTGTAAAGCCATATTAATTTAGGCACAGTGGTCAATTAGGCTATTATAACAAATGGTTCCACGTCAGCGCCAGACGTAGAGTAATTATAATACCTGAGAGGTCAGAGCTAATTTTATTTATTTCTGTATGACTTTATCGTTATTTTTATGGTAGCCAGTAACGCTTTTTATTACCTGTACTTTGTTCAGTTTTTTGCATGGTTTAATAATTAACCTTTTAGTCCCTTATCAGCCTGTTCGCGTTCCCACACAATACAACATCTAGTATATGTACATTCACACACAATGGACGTTCTATAGTGTGTTTTAAATTTAACTCTATATTCTCATCATTTGTATACTAGTTGTTACAGTTTGGGAAATTAGAAAAATATGAGCGCTGCAATATGGAACAATTTGAAACGACAGACTGATTAACTAAGTCCAACTTAAAGATATGAATATAAATTCATCAAATTAAAATCATTCTTATTCAAATAAGTATTTAAATTATAGGTAATTTCATTTCTCACAATGGTTACTGATCAGTCAATTTAATAATAATCATAAACACGCTTAGATATACACACACAAACATCGGCTTAACTATTTATGCTAAATTAAGCATCAAAATTATTTAATGATTTGTAGTTAAATTGAAGAACTCATTTAGTATACAAAAGTAGTCATATGTTGTTGTCATCATGAACCCTAAGATAAAATTACTGATGTTTGATGTTTGCCTGGTTTTTATTAGATGTTTTTCTTATGTTTTTTGATAATTATTACTTTGTACATAATTTATTATAATGTAATTGTATTTCAGTTGATAAGTTCAGTTACATATCTAATAGCTTATCGCCCTAATGCTGTATTGAAAACCACATTGTGATCGCTTAATTACTATGGGCCTGTTTATGAGTCAACCATAATTAGGGTAGCATTACAATTTCATGGACAATGTTTCAGTCACCTAAAACTGGACAAACAGCGACATTCATTACCACGATACGAAATTCATTTACCTAGGAAGGTGTTTTAGTACTACGTTATTATTAATAAAACTATTTACTACTCTCTCATAGGTTAACTGGAAGAGATCGCTTATAGAGTTAGGTCCACCCTTGCTAACTAATTGTAATTATATTATAAAACTATGTTACAAGTGTAAAATAAGCATTACGGGATAATCTCTCTCAAAATTCATGAACATTGACTCTACTATACACATTGTTTTCACACAGAATATAAATTAAATATGGGCTAGCTTTATTTCTGTTCAATGAAAAATAAATAAATAATAAAGCATAAATATTTACTTACAACATTTATGAGAAATGAAGCAATCTTACTAATTTTTTTTCTCGCGATTCATTTTTGGTGGAATTGAATAAGCTAGCGAGTTTAATGTTGATAGACCCTCCAAAAAAGGTAAAAGGTATTTATGGGAAAAGCTAAATAGGAGCTTCGAAACATGTAAGGGTGGCAAAAACAAGAGTACGGTCCGCCTGCAGACGGCAGGCGAATACCATAGCCTAGTAGACAATCGCTCGTATTACCTTGGGGATTAACGCGCTGCCTTCGGTAGTTGACTTTTTTTATTTATTTCATAAATAAGAAGTATATAACTAGGTGGTAGGCCCGTATGTAAGGTCGTCTGGGTAGGTACCACCGCCTTTCTTATTTCAGCCGTGAAACAGTTCGCTGTGTTTCAGATTGAAGGGAAAGGTAGCAAGTGTCATTACTGGGCATGGACGGCATTTCCTCTTAGGCCTAAGGATGACAACGCACCTGCAATATGAAGTGATTTTTCCTTGCTATTGTAGGTGTCTATAGGCGGCGGTAACCGCTTACCATCGGATGGGCCGTCAGCTTGTTTGTCATCTAGTTGAATAAAAAAATATGACTCAATAAGAAGTATTGCAATAGAAACAGTATGCCTAGGATCAATAGTTACACAGAAGATATAGCGGTATGTTTGATGTGTTGCGGCGCATCGTCCGAAAACGCTCCATAAAAAATCTACGGAACAGGTGACGTCTCACGTCCTATACCCATTTTAGACATCATGTTTCATAGTAACGTTTACTGCTTAAGACCTACACAATCGATATCTATGGTTATGGTTAAAATTAATATCTAGGTACAATATGTTAAATTCATAAGTTAACAAAATTAATGAAGGTAGTTACAAAAACATTCTATTTGGTAGAAATATATAAAATATCTAAATAGAAATAATGTAAGTTTTATTTTTCAAAACGTCCGGGTTCTATTCCCGAGCTGAGTAGACGTTTTTATTTAAAGGATGAATGCAGTTTTTCTTATTACTAAAATCGATGACATGGTTCATAAGAGATTTTCGCATGTCTTATAGTTTCAGACTTTTCCATACTGACCGATCTAAACGGCCACTCTGTATACTTACCACTAGACTATTGCGTACCTCTATTAAAAATGGAATATTCTAGATTCTGGAAAGGTGACTGAAATAGTTGAATTAACAGCTACGCTGTTTCATAGTTTCACAAAAAAGGCGTTAAAGTGTACGAGACAAAGGGAATTCTATAGAGAACAGTTACTCGAGCGTGTGCTTGCTCGTGACATCCAATTTCAGCGTCGCCTCAAGAATCGTAACTTGATGGTACTTCAACAAAATTGAAATACATACAAACAAAATAATAAGGCACTAGATCCAAGAATTTTATACTATAAAATGCTATAGCACAAGTTCAAACATGATGGCAGTCAAAATAATTAAAAATATGAAAATAAATTTTATGTTACTCCGATACAAATAAAACCCTAAAAAGGTAAAATATAAAGTCTTTCGTGGCCATTTGACTTTAATGAAAAAACCTATTAATATTTTTAAGACGAGGGTTGCCGCGTCCTGTACAAATGAATACTTGCCATACGAAATTATGTATATTTTTAAATATAATATTATACATACATATTATTATATTAGGAGGAGCTCGGTGGCGTAGTAATTTGAGTGCTTTGGTTTCTATTACGAAAACAAATCAATTTTCACCATGGTCGATCCCGGGATGGGTCAACCAATATTTATAATCTCGATCTCCTTCGTGCTTCGAACGGCACATTAAGCCGTTGGTCCCAGTCGTAACTGCAACCGCTTTATTCCACCAATTGGGCCAGGGTGGAAGAAACACATGAGGTGTGATACTTCAAGCTCCTCATCTGTTTCTTCCATGTAGGAAGGCCTGTGGCCCAGCAGTGGGACGTATAGGCTGGTGATGTAATGTGTGATATTAATATAATATTATGAGTATCATTGTGTATTTGTTTTTTTTATTTAAAAAATGTAATCCTATTCATATGATTAGGTTTTTTACTAATTATGATTTATTTTCGAATCATAATTGATTTGTTATTCTTTCTTTGGGCTCGACAGCGAACCTACCTGGTTTTTTGTGTAATTTTCCTAATGGTAACATTATGTAACGTATGTATGTTAAGTGGAGTGTAATTAGAATTAAAAGAGTAAATTGATTCAATTATTTTTCTTTCTTTCTTTTAAATTCCGCATAATTTACACATATTTAGGGTTTTATCAATTATAAAAACTTAAAATGGTGTACATTTTGTTATAAATTTTAAAAAATTATACCGTTTTTATTTATTTCTTGTTCTAATTATTCGGTACACTCGAAGAAGCTTTATTTGAAGTTACAAATATAATATTTTACTATCGCAGAATATGAGGGTTGAACACACAATGCAAGTCAATATTGAGTTGATGAAATTTTATTCATCGTCGTCGTCATGGCGCATCCTGGGTAAATGTAAATAAAATATGCATTATGAGTTTTGCATGCACTTCCTACACTCTGAATGCAATAGACAGAAGGGTATATTTCTGATATATTTATTCAATTCAATGCATTCCATTCTAAAGAAAGTATGTACCTACTCTAGAAAAAAAAATGTCTTGGGCCGGGAACCGAACCCGTTCACGGGTACCCGTATCACGGGTTCGGTCTGACCACGAAGCTACCGCAGACTTGCAATAACCAACCTTGGGGTCTTTCTATTTATGTGTTATAAGCTTCTGTAATAGACGTTCACAGGATCGAAATTATTATATTTTAACACCCATTGCTTTTTAATAAGTATTTATTATTTTAAAATTGTAATAAATGTTTGAAAGATACCTAGAAAAGGGGTGACATTCATGTTTCCGAAAACCATTTTACCAACTAATAGATGCCATAGATTTTTTTCACTTTTATAATTTTCATTGAATGAACTGTAATAGACACGCATGTTTGACCAAAAAAGAAAAACCAAATAATCTAGGTAGGTACCTATGTGAGATCAGACAGAGCTGTCCGTGGAAGCCCGACACGGCCGTGGTAGGCTAGAAATCGTGGGCATGGTTATTTTTTTCTTTACACACACAGGTAACAGGTGGTGGTGGCGTTGGTGTACAGTTCATTCGATGGAAATTATAAAAGAGAAAAAACTCTAGGGAATCTATTAGTTGGTAAAATTATTTTCGGAAACATGTTCGGGACTCATCGTAATTAATGTATTCTAAAATATGTCTTAGAATACATTTCAATAAAAAGTTATCAGACAGCAGAATAAATTAAGCTTATAAAACAAAACAAGAAAGTTAACCAAAGTTGAAAACCAAAATACAATCCTCTCGTATTCTTCATATTTAAAAATAAGTTTTCCGTTCCGGTTGGCGTGGCGCTGCTGTTTCCCGTAATTGGCGGACCGAGTGAGCTGTAGAGCTTCTAAAGTCGCTTGACACAGATCTGGCACTATTTACGTGGAGCAATGTTTATTTCGGATAAATCCAGCCCTTACCTGATACGTGGCATTCTGTTAAAATAATAAAAGGCTTTTATAAAGTTCATCAGAATTTTAAGAGAGGTATAGCACTCCGAGTGTTTTTCCCGTGTGTCCAGCAGTTGGACGTACAGGATGGTGCCGTCAATACGACAGTAAATTAGAACAAGGGCTATATTAGTTCATAGAAATGGTTTGCCACTTTCAAAAAATTTAAACCGACTCCAAAAAACTGAAAAGGATAAAATAATTCAATTTTAGTAGGTACTCATCCTCCAGGAACATATTTTTGGAGTCGGTGCTTCATTATCTATGGTTTCCGGAAACAACTTTTCACCAACTCCAAAAATACGTTCCTAGGGGATGAGTACCTACTAAAATTTCATTATTTTATCCTTTTCAGTTTTTTGGAGTCGGTTTCAATTTTTGTTTACATATTTTTTTTTACAATTTTTAGTCATTACTTTTGAAGGTCAAAGCTAGATGGGTGACCGTGAGCCTATATTGATTTCTACTATCGTATCATGACACTAAAAATTCACAGGAAAGCAAAAATCCGCAATTTCGCATATGTAGACGACTTAATTTTTCCAGTTTTTTTTATTTAAAAACCAAACTACCCAATGGATTTTCAAAAATGTTTTATGGGACCAAATGGGAACTTCTGGGCATCATCATCATGGGCATCAATCAAAAAAAGAATCAACAATATCGGTTCACCCAGTCAAAAGTTCTGAGGAAACAAACATAAAAAAAACATACAGACGAATTGATAACCTCCTCCTTTTTTGAAGTCGGTTAAAAACAGCTTATTCATTTGATATTTTCATGACATTTATATGAAATAATGCAGCCAATGTTATATTATTTCATATAAATGTCAAGAAATTATCAAATGAATAAGATGTTTTTGAAAGTGGCAAACCTGTCTATGAAGTAATATAGCCCATGTTTAAATTTATTGTCGTATTGACGGCACCATTCTGTATATTTGTCGCCGCCATTTGGTTCTTTTCGCCGCTTATTTGGATGCCAAGCTCGGTATATGAAAAAAAACTACCTACTAGAATAAAAGTCTGCAATGGCATGTCAAAAGATAGACTTTTAGGATTAACGACACCTCTACACGGTCGGCACCGCGGGCAGAACCTAATTGTGTATAATAATATTAAGGTTTTCACGGAATGTGAATTACTCCATTTCCTATTCTGTACAGATTGTATATACTTAGCTGATTGTTCAAATGACTTTGTAAAAATGAGCTCCCACTTGTTTATAACTTGCAATTAAAATCTATTTATCCTTTTGACTCAGAAGTGATAAAGAATTTCTGACAAGTCATTAGTCTTTAGTCACAAAATTATAAACATTGCATTTTGTGATACAAATTTTAATCCCAATTGAGCAATTTTTGTTCCCTTAATTGTCTCCTCTTCACGCGGGATCGCGTAGGCAACATTTTTTAAGTATAATTGACCTTTCTGTGTTTGCAGAAATGGAAAAAGCATTTTTAAATAAAATGATTAGGTAAGTATTATCTCTTTAACGTTAGCTGTGAATAGAACAGCAAAATTGTAAATAAATGTTAATGATTAAGGTAGAGACTAAACTCCACTGTTAATGTATAAAAAATATGCTAATTAGCTTAATAGTTTTATTTAAATATGTTTTTGTTATTGTTTCAGGTTTTGGAAAGCTTTTAAATGAGCTACAACTACCTTGAATGTAAGTATTTTTAATGTTTATAAAATCTTAGAAATTAAGTTCAATAATTTTAATATGATGCTAGAATAATCGATAATAAATTATAACATAAGTACTTCGTAGCAAACTTTCGTAGCGGTCTCGGAGCCTTGCTCTGCTACGAGTCAGTTACGAGGTTCTGCTACGATCCTCGTAGTTAAAAGAACAGCCATGTTCTTTAATTTTATGTCTTAATATTTTTTTTGTCAAGCCGAAGATCCGATTGTCTAAAGAGCAAGACTTATTAAGTCATCTAAAATGGCATGTAATATACCTTTATATTTTTACGGAATAAAGCTTATTGTCAACCTAGTAGCAAGCAGATACTGGCTACGGTACAGTAGCGCACATAGCGGCCGCCCGTTCCCGTGGCTAGGCCGTTACGCGTGGCGTGCTTAGTATTTTGCTATACATTTGTTTTCATTCGGGCGAATAGAAACGCAAATATTCGCCGCGGCGAATTTCCCGTGGCCGTTAAGCGGAACACCGGCACTGTGAGTCTCAGAATTCACTGGCAACTAGAAACATAATTCTTAATTTTAGGTGTAATGAGCCGGTGACATTTATGATAACAACGATACCGTCTCAGAAGTTTTGAATCTTTTTAGACTCTTCTTAGAGGGTTACTATTTTTTAAACGATGATAAAAATATTATTAAAATCTATTGGGCAGTTTGGTTTTTAAATCAAAATAACTGGTATAATTAAGCTGTCCACGTATGCGAAATTGCGGATTTTTGCTTTCCTATGACTTGATAGTGAAATGATATTATAGTAGGAAACAATATAAATATGCTGACGGTCACCCGCTAAAGCTTTGACCTTAGAATATTGTCAATAAAAATTTGTCAAAAAAAAATTTTCAAACTAAAATTAAAACCGACTTTAAAATACCAAAAAGGTGAAAATAATTAAATTTAACTAGGTACTAATCCCCTAGTAACATATTTTTTGGAGTTGGTGCTAAACAATAGAAAGTGAAACACCGACTCTGTCTTGTGTCTTATGTCTTAAAAGTAGGTTATAAAGATTAAAATGGCTTTTAAATATCTCATATGCAACTAAAATACTTCCTTAATTTTTCTACACCTACCCCGTCGTAGTTTACACACTACAGAAAATACATATATTATTCAATTCAAGTTCAAAATACAAATAAGTATTTATTTTTCTCCACAATTTAGTTAAAGATATGAAGTTCCATAGGTCTGAAGGCCTATGGATTCTATGCCGGTATACCGGCAGTGGGGCTGATGCAGTATGCTCCTGAGCTGTGTCCTATATTGACGCGCCTTTTCGCGCTTTCGTATTCCACCAGGCAAGTTCCGTCTTTGTGGAAGACTACCCATGTGCACCCTGTGCCCAAAAAGGGCGATAGATCAGAGTCAAAGTCAAAGTCAAAGTCAAAGTGTTTATTAGCATTCATGAATGTGAAGAAAACAGATCTCGCACTTGAAAATCACCAGTACATCATGTTACCCTTTAGGGCATAGCCTCTAATTAAAACTGAACGTGCAATGGATTTGGATGCAAGACAATCAGAAAAACTAACATTATTACTAAATTAATTAATAATTCATTCCGTTCCAATATCTTTTTTATATCGGTATATTATAATTTTATTTAGGTAGATAATATCTTTTTCTCCTTTTAGTTTTTTGGGTCAGGTTTTTATTAAAATAATTGGTCAGTCAATAACTATAATAAAAAAATTTAGAATTGTCATTTCATTTGTATTTAGTCAATCTTGTATTAAAATAAATAGTCATGGTAATTAATGTCCATATTATAATGATTCTCTTATTAACTTTTATTTAGGTTAACCTTAAAGGTTTTTTATTAGATTTTCATTTATGTAACACATTTGTCATTTAGATATTCATTCAAATTATAATAACATTTTTTAATCAAGATTTGCTTTAGTTTTTGCAGGAATACGTCAACTTTAGGCTCCAGTCTCAATTCATTAGGCAGATGGTTATATATTTTTATGGCACTAAAGTATGGGCTCGAGCTATACATTACCATGCGGCTGTTCGGAAATCTATATTTGTTTAGGTTATTAGTTCTAGCGGTATAAAGTCGTGAGTATGATACATTGTCAAAAATATTAGGGTTATACTTAATAAATTTACATAGTTCAAAAATATACATAGAAGTTAGAGTTAAAATTTTAAGTTTAATGAAGTGGGGCTTACATGTATCCATTCCATCTATATTTACTATTATTCTTATGCATTTCTTTTGTTGTATGAAGAGGTCATTCGCGTCTGTACTATTTCCCCAGAGAATAATACCATAACTCAACCAGGAGTGGGCATACGCATAGTAGGCTGCAGTGGCAGTTTTTTGATCAGTGCTCAATTTAAGCTCGTATAGAGCATAAGTAAAACGCGAAAGCTTAGCCTTGATCTTCTCTACATGGCTTTTCCAATTTAGATGCGAGTCTATGTCCAATCCCAACAATGAGCAGGTCTTTACTTTCTCCAATTTAGTGTTTTTAAATTCAACTTCGACATTTAAAGGGGGCTTTTGATATGGCCTGAATTCAATTAATTTAGATTTCGCATAGTTAATTAATAAATTATGGTCCGATAGCCATTGTTCAATTGTCATCAGAGTGTTTTTTAAATCTGACTCAAGAAGGTTTAGATTTTTTACTTTATATAAGAGTGAGACGTCGTCAGCAAAAAGAACACATGATGTATTTATAATTTTAGGTAGGTCATTAATATATATAAGGAAGAGTATGCATCCCAACACACTCCCCTGAGGGATAGAGCATTTTAATATTTTTTTGTCGGACTTGTGAATCGTTAATCTATGAGAATTTTTATAGTCTATTTGTACGTGTTGTGCTCTATTTTTTAGGTATGAGAGTAGCCAATCATAAGCTTTGCCCCTAATGCCACTATGATGTAATTTATAGAGGAGGATATCATGTTTAACTCTATCATAGGCCTTAGTCATATCCAGCAGGATGCCCACTGCATGTTTTCCCTCATTGAAACAATTAAATACTTGCTGGATGTAAGTGTAAACAGCCAACGTAGTAGATCGGTTCTTTCGAAAGCCGTATTGATGATCGTCTAGCACATTGTATTTCTCAAGGAAACAGTAGAGACGGTTCGCCATTGCTCTTTCGAATATTTTTGATGTTGTTGGGAGGTTGTTGGGAGGATGTTTGTCAGATCCATCGAATTACAGGCCGATCGCTATAACCTCCCTTCTCTCAAAGGTGATGGAGCGCGTCATAAATACGCAACTGCTCAGGTACCTAGAGGATCACGACATAATCAGCGACCGCCAATAAGGCTTTGGACACAATCGCTCGACGGGTGATCTACTAGTGTACCTGACACACCGTTGGGCTCTTGCCATTGAGAGTCAAGGTGAGGCATTGGCTGTTAGCCTAGATGTAGCGAAGGCGTTCGATCGGGTCTGGCACAGGGGTATTCTTTCGAAGTTACCAACTTACGGGCTGCCTGAGGGGTTGTGCAAATGGGTCGCTAGTTTTTTGTCCGGCAGATACATAAAAGCCGTCGTTGATGGTAGTTGCTCGGATAGCATGGACATTTACGCTGGCGTCCCACAAGGCTCGGTGCTGTCTCCAACACTGTTTCTGCTACATTGCAATGACATGCTGTCTATTGGTGGGATGCATTGCTATGCGGATGACAGTACTGGAGACGCCTACTATACGGGCCGTGCCAATACCCCTCGGTCTACAGTGGAGGAAAGTCGCGGTCGACTTGTGTCTGAAATCGAGAGTTCTCTAATCAGAGTCTCCGATTGGGGACGACTAAGCTTAGTCCAATTTAACCTTAGTGGGGTTAAACACAAGTCTGCGCGTTCACCGCTAAAAAAACCCCATTCGCTGTGTCTCCATGGTTCCTTTGACACACCCCTTTCCATCTCTAAGAGTATCGGGATCCTTGGTGTCGATATCTCTAGTGACGTGCAGTTCCGCGGTCATTTAGAAAATAAAGTCAAGCTGGCATCTAAGAAACTTGGTGTGCTCAATAAAGCGCGGCGGTACTTCTCTTCGGGGCAAAGACTGTTACTATATAAGTCTCAAGTGAGACCCCATATGGAATACTGCTGCCACCTATGGGCGGGAGCACCTAGATACCAGCTTGGACCGTTTGACGCAGTTCAAAGACGCGCTATAAGAATAGTCGACGATCCCGAGCTCACAAGCGGTATTGAACCCTTAAGCCTAAGGTGAGATTTTGCTTCCTTATGTGTGTTCTACCGTTTGTATAACGGAGTGTGTTCTGAGGAATTGTTTGACATGATGCCCACGGCCTCTTTCTACCATCGCACCGCTCGCCATCGGCAGGGATCTCATCCTCACACATTGGAACTAAAATGGTCTCGTACTGTGCGGTTTCAGAGAAACTTTCTCCCGCGTACGCTCAGGTTGTGGAATGACCTCCCTGCAGAGGTTTTCTCGAATGTGTACAGCATGGGGTTCTTCAAAAACGGCGTGAAAAGGTTTTTACAGGGTCGACAACGCGCAAGTGATACCCCTGGTGTTGCAAGCGTCCATAGGCTACGGTAACCGCTTACCATCAGGTGGGCCGTATGCTTGATTGCCACCTTAGTAGTATAAAAAAAAACAAATACATGATTTTCATGTCGTAAACCGAATTACGTAGAAAATACCTTCTTCGGTGTTTGTAAATAAAATAAAAAGGCTCTTTGTACGAAAGAGGCCACAATTAATCCTTTACATACTCCTCGTGCAACAGACAAGGGCCAAACCAGTACCGCAGTCAAGATTTGTCTCATAAATTAAGGGCAGCCTGTCCCAACACGTCCTTGCCAGTCAAATCACGTGCCACGACCCCGTAGATGCGACGATGGACCAGGAATCTTTTATATCGGCCAAACCCATGTCAGGCACAGCGGAACTTAATTGATGCTATAAAAACAGAGATAATGTCAATTGATTTAGTCGGAGAAAACGTTCCGGCGCTCTTCACGTTTAACGACAGGCAATTGATCTTATCGGTACCTTCTACCACTTCAAATAACTATTCTAAATGAGCATTAGGTAACTATAGATGAATGTATAAAAGCTTGACGGGGCTGATTTAGTATTTTATAATAATCCATAAATAAATTCAGATAATGAAATTGATAGCTGTATAATTTAATACGTTAAAAGTTCGTCAACAAAAGTAAGTTCAAATTAATATCGTTTGGTCTTAGACAGATCGCTTCCGAATTTCATTTCCTTTTCCAATCATCTTCGTGTATTGTTCGCGAAGTTCAATCAGGTTCTTTTCAATATAGAATCAAAAAATCGTTGTGTATTAGGTACACATAGAATTACGCCATCACAACATATTAACAGAAAAAGGCAAGTGCCGCTGTATTCACAATATCCTCCGTTCCGATAGTATGCAATTGTGCTTTCGGAAACGAGGTGTATGCAATATCTACAATTCGAATGGCGCGAAGCCTTCGGAAATAGGGCCAGTTTGATTCGTACGTTTGAGCCTGACTAATGTATGTCGCATAATATGCCATGTGGTTATTCGATAGAGGTACCGTACGTGAATACGTCTGCATAATTGTGTTTGCTTATGGTTATGTGAAATTTCGGTGGGAACGCAGAAACTCCAGTTAATTGATGCTTTTAAGTCGATAGAGAATTTCAATATCGGTTTGGGTGCACGTTACGATGGCAAAAACAAATCGAAGGTTTGTTTCCATCTCACCAGAATATATGTATTTTTATTCCAAAATTATGAAGGAGGAGCTAGGTGCTATAGTGGTTTGAACGCTTTGGTTTCGATTAAGAAAACAAAGCAATTTTGGCAATGGTCGATCCCGGGATGGGTCGAGCTTCTCCATGCTTCGGAAGACATTTTAAGCTGTTGGTCCCGGTTGTTACCGCTTTAGTCCACCAACCAAATTAGTAACTATGACTTTAGGAATTGACTTAGGAATATTTTCTATTTTATGCTGTTTGAATTCAAGTCAATATGATGAAATAACTTAAGTTTTATGATTATGATTGTATTGATTTGAAAAACGTATCCAATTAATATATCTAGATAAATAATAATTGTAAATTGTATAAATTGTATAAAATATCGTAATACCTTTACAAGGTTGATTTGTAACACCTTTAAGACCTAGACACTTACTATATCATTGTACAATATTGTTGCAAATTTATATGGCGAATAAATGAATATGAATATGAACCTGCGTTGGACCAGCGTGGTAGTGTTATGGACCTAGTATGTTTCTCCCATGCGGGAAGACCTGTGCCCAGCAGTAGGATGTATGTATAGACTGGTGATGATGTTATGATAATGATCGCAATCCACGCAATTCACCCTTTTTATTCGTCCCAATTATTTAAAGTAACATGTAACTTATACCAAATAGAAATGTTACTCATTAGTCCGACGGAAATGACGTTTCCACAATTTCTGAACATATTACCATCAACACGTAGTCATAACGTTCATTTCACAGGTTATTACTGGCCACCCTTTCGTTGTGAAGCAATGACAATGACGCATGGTCTAATTTGTAGACCAACAGCTTTTTTATTCCACCGATACAACCTCTAGTCCCCTGGCTTACGGACCATAAAGCCAAGTTTTGGTGGGTATTTTAAACTGGTTAAAGTTTGTATAGAGGCCCATTGTCCCTAAGAAAATAAAACTGCGCGGGTGGAATGAGTCGTACCGTAATTTATGATAAGAGCGCTTGCTAACTTATTTTGCGGAGGTTTAAAAGTGATTTCTGACTTCATCACACCATTTCTGAAAAGAAGCTTAAAATTAGTGTATTGTTATGCATGTTATAAAGATCTACCTAAACATATCACATTTTAATTTTAATCAATCGGGCTAAAATATCAGACATATTTCGAAGTTGTGTATGAGTAAGGTCGCCAGTGATTAATAACTTCGCAGATGTCAATTGAAAATCAGATTTTAGTCTGGTATAATGCCTACTAAACTGGCTACTAATACAACCGCATGACATAAATTTTCATAGTAAAATACTATTTTAAATATAAAAATCCCTGCTTTTCTTTGCCGTCTTCTTGGGTTATTTTTTTTTTGTTTTCTTAAAAATTACATTTCATATTCATTTCAACTCTGTTAGACTCTTGACTTCGATAAAGGTACTGAATTTTAATGAAAGTTGAAAATATCATCCAGCCTTAGCAAAAAACTGTTTGCTCCCGTAGTAAAGGAGAAACAGGTCACTTTTTAATACCCACTGCTCTTTTCTTCGAATCAACAAAGATTTTAAAGATCAATGTGACCTTTTTGTCGTCATACCTTACGTTCTGTGGAATAATTTTTACATGAAAATCTGAACCTTATGCAAACGGTACGATGAATTATTTTTATAAAAAGCTTAACTTGATATTAATCTGTGAAATGATTAAATTATATTACGTCATCATCATCATCACCAGCCTACATTTGTCCCACAGCTGGGCTATGAGTTTGGGTTATAATACTTCCACGCTGGTCCAGTACGGGTTGGTGGTTAAAAGCAGTTGCAGTAACAACTGGGGCCAAAGTTTAACGTGCCTTCCGGAGCACGGAGGAGCTCGGGATTAAAAATTTCGGTGGATCCCGGGATCGACCATGGCGAAAGTTGCTTTGTTTTCGTAATCAAGACGACCGCCTGGCCGAGTGGTCTGTACCCCAGGCTTCTCGGTCAAGAGGTCCCGGGTTCGAATCCCGGTAGGAACAAATGTTTGTATGATGAGTACGAACATTTGTTTACGAGTCATGGATGTTTATATGTTTATTTAGTATAATTCTAATATTTATATACATATTATTATCATTATTTCTCCGTTATCTAGTATCCATAACACAAGCTCTTAATGATGCTTACTTTGGGCTAGATGTGAGTGTATAAATATTATTATTAAATATTATTAATCAAAACCAGAGCGTTGACCTCGCCACTGGGCACCGAGCCCCTTAAACTTTTTGAGCATCTATTGTGTGTAAGAGACGAAAGGTTAAAATAGAAAGTCTTATTTAGATAATGTACCTCGGTCTTACAGAAAATTGCAGCTAAATAACAACAATACTTTTAGTGTTTTCTGCGGTAAGCAAGGTCGCCAGAAGCGTTTTGTTGGAAGAAAGGGAACTCTTCTCATAAGCTGTGCTCATAAGCCGCCAGGCTTTTCATGCAACTTTCAAGTCAAAGTATATGAGACAAACCCCAACATAACGCTTGGTCAATGAGCTCTGCGACCTTACGTACTGCTGGAACACAACATAACAAAGAAATGTTAGTTATTATTTTATATTAACTACACTTTAAAATTTTCTTTTCTTTTTTTGAAAAGATTAAGCACAGTTTCGAACACTTTTTAGCACTGTAGATATTAGATCATCTAAAATTTGGTGAATCAATGTTAAGAAATTGGAATTGTACTTGCAGACGAATAGATACAAATTTTTGATCTATACGTCCCCATAAGCAATATCTGCGATGCATAACACGTTGGCAATTTCCTTCCTCCGCCCTCAATAGCTGGGCCCATTCACTCCTCATCGATGGAGCCTTCCGTTCCTTGATATAGTCGCTCAACACTGTGCTTTATATTTTTATAACAATACTTTTTATTTCCTAGATTTCATCACACAGCCAGGTTCTTAGCACACTGAAAATTACCTTTTTATAACTTTATTAATATTTTCTTACTAACAAAAAGAAGTTTGGTTGAATGAGGTAATAAAAAATTTAAAATTAAACTCCTCATCTGATTCCCAAGATTGATAAAAACATTGGCATAGACTGGCATAAATATTGATCTGTAATATGACAATCAAGATAGCAAGAGCATGCCAATTAGTTAGTATGAACTTAAAGTGAACACAAATTCCATAGCATGATTGGTAGCCTATCACCGTTCACAATCTGAGATTCCGGCGCCATTAAGCCTGGCCTCCCACGCTACTCCACAATGATATCACTCTATCTCATGGTTAGGTTTGTCATAAATATTTGGGCATAATATGATTGCCTTCTTACTTACTTTCGCCCAGCGTAGGCGTTCCAATTCAACGTATCCTACGCAGTGCTGCGTGTTGTCATTTTGTGATCGTAATTTTTTGATTGATGAAATGCGTTATTTTCCATACACTGCTGCCCAGCTCGCGCACCTACCCTCGCCTCCGAGGAGCGCGAACACAGCCATTTATGTATTACTTCGTTGCATTTAAATGACCCAATAGTAAATATATTTTTCACAATTAATGCAGATAACTATATCCAAAACGACTAGGTTGACCGAAATTTGTGTATCATATCGTGCCTCGTGGTCTGTA
This sequence comes from Nymphula nitidulata, assembly GCA_947347705.1. Lineage (NCBI taxonomy): Eukaryota > Metazoa > Arthropoda > Insecta > Lepidoptera > Crambidae > Nymphula > Nymphula nitidulata. Next base: position 16,087,651 of record OX374629.1, read on the forward strand.
AATCACCTTTGAATCGAGCCCTTGTTGTGGGTCAAAAATGACCCCTGCGACTTACATAGCTCAATAAAGTTTAACAATAACGTGTTGAAAACCCATCTCATTAATGTTTTAATTTTCAGTTTCATTTCATCCAAGCATATTCATCATTTTCATATTCAGTTTTCATAATATGGATCTCATAACTATTTAGCAGGCACGCGTGTCCCATATTGGTGTAATGAGTTTTGCATACATTATGTATTTTCATCGATGTTTTACTATCATGATTTTGCGATGCTTTTGTTATTTAATCGTGATACGATGGCCATCGGCGCAGGTAGATAATTTACAGCAATTTCCCAAGATAATATCTCCATTTACTGACATAGCCGAAGTGAAATATCAATTTATCATTGCTACGTTGCAGCACTTTATTCATCTAATAACCGTAAACACGTTTAAACGTGTCGTAAATAAATATAAAAGAGCTATTAAGACCATAGCGACGCTGTACTTCGGACTTATGTTCGACATCATAAAGTACTAGCGATTTAATCAGATTTCTCTGATTAGCAAACTAAATTAATATTCTTAAAATGTTGTTTGGGCCCAGGCAGAGCACTTTTTATTATTTATTATTTAGAAAAAAAATGTATCAACTTTAGTTTGTGTACTAATACTTTATTCTGCTTTTTGTTTGAATTCTTCATTTTGTATTTCTAGCTTTGCAATAACGAAATTTATATAAAATCTGTCTCCTAACTTGCTGATAAAAAATACTTATTTTTTGAAGTAGCCGCTAACTAGATACAGTTGATATTCTTTTGTTGCCGCCGGTGCTAAGTGGCTAAAGGTCAAAAGAGAGAGCTTAAACAGAATTAAAGTCAAAAATATGTTAATTAACTTTAAAGGGTTCAAATTTTATTTGCATTTGTTTAGCTCTACACCCGGCATCTGTTTAGCTATATGCTACTCTAAACACTGTCTATATAAAGTTCATCTTTATTTTCATATTATTAACAAACTCCAGTATCGCTGCTACAAAATTTTCTAAGCTGCTGCTAAATAACTGTATTAAGCCTTTTACGACTCGAAAGTGGCAACTCAATCTAATCATCATTTTGATGTAAAATAAAATTAAACATAATATTACATTTTTATTTTTAATATTTTTTTTCTTATCTCCTCAATAATGGGAAATGATAACGAGACAGATTAATTTTCTATTCGAATTACACACATAAAAATATCTAACAAACATCTAAAACTATCATTCAGATGGCATTTTCGAGTAACAAGAAATTGCACTGCGATATTGTCTGCGATAATTTCACTGTTGAAGTCGTGAATAAGACGCTTTGTGCGGTATTTACGTTAGATTAGCATTAGAATTGGATTCAACGGAGCGACTCATGCAAATTTGCCGCAAAACCTGCGTAATAAGTCGCAGGAGAGTGATGTCGTAAATAAACAAGCGTTTACATCATCATTGTGAAAAAAATAATTGTATACTTGTAAAGGAAAAGTTTTCAGTGATTAGGTAATCTAATAACAGTATGGTTCATTGTTCTGTGAAAAAAATAGCCATGCTACTTGTATTGTTTTTCGATTGTAAATGGCAATACTCCTTAATATTGCTTACTTTATTTTGTTACAAAATAATGCATCATCAGCAGCCTATATAGGTCCCACTGTTGGACACAGGCCTTTCTACATGGGAGAAACACATGAGTATCTTGGGCCATAACACCATCACGCTGGCCTAATGGTGGCCCGTTGGTGGGTTAAAGTTGTTGCAGTAACAACCGGGGGCCAACGGCTTAACGTGCGTTCCGAATCACAGAGGATCTCGAGATTATAAAGATTGACCCATCCCGGGATCGACAATGACGAAAGTTGATTCGTTTTCGTAGTCGAAACCAGAGCGCTCGATCCACCACGCTACCGAGCTCCTCTCGAAAATAATGCACGTCTACATGTAATTATCATAGACAAATCACGGAAAATGTCTTGACGAGAAGCGGTAAGAATAGTCCAGATGCAAAGACGACTAGTGCAACATGAACTGACTGTCGGCATACAAGGTGTCTTTCCTGGAACTTTGAAGGAATGTCGGATAAATGAATTTTTAAATACAAATCACGGCAAATGACTCAGCACCACCTGATGTGAAGCGGTAAGAAGAGTCCATATGCAAAGACAGCTAGTGCAGTTAAGACACTGTTCTAGCCGCCTATACCTTGCCGGCCCAAAAGTGTTTTTTTGCGCTATCGCGCCCCTTTTGAAGGAACCCATGTTATAGGATTCCAAGTTTTGGAAGTAATTACGACAAAAAAACTAGTTGCTTAATTAATTTGGGGGTATATTACAATGGAGACAGTAAATTGATAAGTCCAAAGACCTGAGTACCTGCTAACTGGAAGAAGGAAGGTGGGATGACGTCCAAAAGCTTCTCAGACCACTCTCCGCATTTGAATATAACCTGATATCTTACCAAATAAACTAGCAAAGTTTATGTCAGATGGTTTAAGATTTTCTATCTAAAAACTCCGGCTATGGATGCAAAAACGCCATGAAAACTCCATTGACAAATAGGCAGATGAAGATAAAACCAAGCTATTTCGATCACTTAAAACCACCTTTTTTAGAATCTTCTCACATCAAAAAATATTACAAAAAGAGATGTAAGTCGTATTGAATTAATTCTTTATGAATAAATATTTATTATCGTTGTTTAAAATTTTTGTCAAAATCTCAGCTCAGTGCTGGTAAGTAAAATTTTTTAGGTATCACTTGATTGTAACGGATGGTGTGCAGGGATTATATTACTATGGTCGTTTTGTGAAACTTTTCGGACTATTCTCACGAAAAACCTGAAAGAAGAAATTATGAAAGTTCAGTTGTCATTTTTTTGACATATTATTATGTAGAAATATGTGTCAAAAAAATGACAACTGAACTTTCGAATACCTGTTGTAGCTCAAAAAAAGAACTGCCTTACTTAGGTTAACAGCTAGCCAAAAATAACGTTTGTGCAACTGGGTGATAGACATGCACCGTTTTGTTAAAACAAATAAACTGTAATGTATGGGTTGTTTGCTAATTTCAGTAATTTAATTCTATTGTGTAAATATCAATGTTTAGGTATGACTCCAGAGCACCAGCGGCACAATGTAAACTTTCTTGAGCTTTCAAATTCTTCAAATTATTTCGATTATTTTTAATTTTATTATTATAATTTCTAGTAGTCTTCTACTTAGAAATTTTAAAGACTCACAGAAGATCTCAAATATTTCTAATTTATAGCGGTGCTCCTGTGTTGAGTAAGATCACAGCTCATAGCTGGAGCATTATGCTATTAGCAGGGGGACTGATCTTTTAGAATGTCCACATAACGCTTTCTCTTCTTTTATAGTCTTGGTATGAGCGTACTTCGATAACAGCTTACCATTAGGCGGCCCCGGCCTATAAAATAACTCTCGATAAAATCTTATTGATAAAAAAACTGGTCCCATTGTAAACGCAACCACGTATGTATTTCTAATGGCCAAGAAACAAAGAGTATTGAGTAACATTCGTACACAATGCCCACTTCAAAATATGACCGCATCACAAGATAAAACCCGAGCGGATCACAAAAGATCCCGTAGGATCGATGCTGCTACCCAATATAACGACTCGGCCCTAGAGGGAGATATCGCGAATGTAAACATAGAGGCCCGATCGAGCGATTGTTCCTTTTATTCAAGACGACTATACAAAGTAAAGTAATTTTTTTATCTAGTTGCTTATAGATTTGGATAAAGCCTTTGCCTAGTTGACAATATATTGTTGTAGCTTCGCGTCCTAAAAGAAAATAATTGTGTTTATATTATTATATAAAGAATGTTTTATATATCCTTATGTATACTTACAATAAATCTAGTACTGCTAGCCTCCTTCCTCTTTTCTGTTTCTGTAATAATGTGACATCTTACTGGGCATGGAAGGCATTTTATCTGAGGCATCTGGTTGAGAACACACCTTAAATATTATAATTAAGTATATTTTTTTCCTTGTTATTGTTTGTCATCTAGTTGTATACAAAAAAACTTGAGTAAGTCATGGTTTTAGTGACATAGCTGGTTACTAATGTCACCATAACTGTAATTTCAAGAAACAAGTAAGTATAAACGATTCCACTGTTTTCTTACCCAATTAATATGATAAAAAAATGTAATGTAAATTATCAAGACTGATTTCTGGTTAGAAATGAGTCTGGATAATTTCCTTCAGAAAAGCTCATTGAGCTATGATAATTTACTACTGTAAACAGATAATTGTCGCATGGCAAATTGCTGTGCGGTGTGGCAATTTACCTACGTTGATGTTTATCTTGTTTGAAGATGTCAATTATGTCTAAGGCCGCGTTCAAGAAAACGCGGGGCGTCTAGCGCCGGTGTGCGAACCGGGCCGCTGGAAACAAACATACGGCGATGTATGAAGCGTTCAAGGAGAAGCGTTTTTGCACGCGTTCGTTTGTATTGTTTTTGTCGCATGTGACAGAAAATAAACATTGTTTAAAATACTTACCTATAAATTACTATCTAATTGTTAATAATAGAAAAGAAAGCAATAAATTATAATAAAACAAATGTTTATGAAATTTACTATTTCAACAAATTATTGTAAAATGTAACTAAGACCGATTTCCGGTAAGGACATCGCGCCATCTTTGTTTAGTAGAAATTGTTACTGTTATAGAGTATTAAAAACATTACAATCAATAATAATAATTTAAATAAATAATAAACGAATAATTTAATGTGTCTTGTTGGTATATCTGATATTACTACAAATTATTGTAAATTGAAAGATACGGTTTCCGGTAAGGAAACCGCGCCAACTGATAAAAAATAAACATTATTATTAATATGGATTAATCATAATAAATAATCATGAAATAGTCGATATAATAATTAAATTTAGTATTAAGTTATAATTATGATGTTTCTGTATATTATTGTAACATTTTAAAAACACAGACTTCCGGTGGATCACACCACTTTTGTTTGTTAAATAAGACAAAAACAATTTAATTGTTAGAATGTTTAATCTAATAAGATATTACAATTTTTGGCTACATTTTCATGTCTCAAATTACTTGTATAAAGAAAAGAGTTGTTTCAATTTTGTACACGTGGTATGGGATCGTTCGATGACGCGACTTGTTTGTCACTGTTTATAAAAGCGTGGGCTCCGGCCTAGTTAGGTCATTCTTTGTCGAGCCCTCGGACCGACCACAGCGCCAGTTAAGTATTACTTGTGTTTTGTTTAAAATGTGAATATAAGACAGTAAGAATATTGTTAGCTTATACATTAAAAAGGTGGCGTAAGGATGAGGATGGAGGGGTTGGAGGTTGCATCCTCCCGGGGACCCATGGGCTCCGGTCGTGTTTGTATCGGCTCACATAGTGAAACTCATTGACAGGTGTTATTTCAATGTGATTGAGGATGATAATCCTTTTCTTACAATATAAATTATATTGTTTCCTTTCTATAGCTTTGTAAATTAAAAATGGTATTTATTCTGTGATATTGCTAAATATCTGATAATTTCCGTGTAAGTTACTATTGAATAACATAAAAATGCATTTATGCTTTATTAAATAGTGATCACTGTCAAATAAATGAATTTTCCTTTATACTTTGATTTTATTTGTTCCATTTACTTAAATTGCTACTCATATACATCTACATCCCCACCATATTTCTGACACATGCGACGGGTGATGCGGCAAAGTAAGCGACAGGCGACGCCGCTAAGGACGCAGCAAGAGAAGGGAGGGGTGCAAGTAACCAGCGGTAGCTGCCACGGGTGCCGCAGCAGACACCGCAGTGGAAGACGCTTTGTCCGCCGCTGTGGACTACACGGCGGACGCAGCGCTGTACAACTCTCCATCATAAACAAAACCACTAGTTACCTTAACTTTGTATTTATGCGTCAAATTCGGCCGGCAGCGACGCACGCTGCCTCTCCATAAATGGAGAAAACAATTGACGCTGCGCAGGCCGCTCTGCTCATCGTGCCTCTTGACGCCCCGAGTCTCCTTGAACATGGCCTAACTCGTTTACGCGAACAGATTGAACTTGAGATGTCTTCTCTAATATGTATTAGCTTTCAGAGGTATCGTTCCTATAAAGCAATTGAGGGCATAGTGATATTTAACACTCAAAAATTTGAGCTCCCGTCTGGGGTAGTACTTCTACCTTACTAAATAACATTAGTTTTTAGTGTTGAAAGCCACCAGAGAAAGCGTTACGTAAGGAGTACTTGTCTCGTATGCTGTCAATACAACGCCTTCTCTTGATTTTTATGGAGTATGCAGCGCGTGAGTAGTGTGCAAGGTGCTACGAGGGGTACTACATGTGCTACGGTAACCGCTTACTACCAGGCGGGCCGCACACTTGCTTCCCGCTCTTTTCGTACAAAAAAGATTTTGACGAAATGTAAAATTAATTATTTCTAAATCAGCAACTTTATCTACGAGATTAACATCGATCGATACGAAAATTCCAGGAATTATTCTTTGTAAACTACCTACATCATGATCTATTATTGTAACAATCCGTATTTTACAACGAATATCAAGAAATCGCTTACGCAACATTAATTTTCTGCGAATTACAAAACGAATGCCTACTTCAGAAATGTAGAGCCTTCCAAATGATTACGCCTTGTATTTATATCCAAGAACTTCTGAACATATAATATGAAACGATACTTAGGTTCTAAATGGGCTTCTAACCACTTCATGCTTCCGCTAAGTGTCGATTTGGGCATCTTCATATAAAATTCATCGGTCCCGAAGCAGCGACATAGGAAATAGCTCAATTTAATAGCAACAAACACCTACTAATATGACTTATTTATTATTTACCGTAACGTCAAAATACTCTGGTTTATATAAGTCCATATAAATGATTAATGTGAGAAACTTTGTGCTGAATATCCTCATAAAATAATTCCGCTAAACTAAACACAATTATTTGGTGGCGAAGACGAGAGGTAAATAAAGACATATTTGTGTTCTGCCCCAGAATGTAACAGCTGTTACTAGTAAACCTCCGTAATTAAGTTCGTAACTATATATGAGCTTTTTATTAGACATATTAATTAATTTATTATTCTCCTCGGAGATGCTTTAGTATTTTGTGTGACGTAAAACAAAATATATCATTCCATAAAAGTGCTTATTTGAAATTACTGGCTTGGCTTGTTTTTTATTGCTGAAGGTGGAGCTCGAATACATACTGTCATATCGAAAACTGTTTAACTGTTTCACTGTTTATTTAATGCAACGTAAGCATTCCTATAGGTGATAAATTTGACTACCGCCGTAATAGGAATATTTATGTTACTTCCCTACAAATTCCAGTGGTGTATATCTAGTGAAAAGACTAGCGAAGTGTGAAAGAAGCAAACCATATAATATATCGTTAGATTTTCATCAAATTTTAGCTAAGTGTTTCGTAACTTGTAAATGTGCCTATTTAAGCCGGAAATAGTGATCATAATTATTTTAATATAACTAATGTTTTTAAAATGATGTATCTCCAATTCCGTTTTAAATTTCGCTACAAAACGCCAATACATGTCACGTGACCGCTTTGATGACACCTGTTGCCTGTTGATAGGTTGCTATGGTGATTTAGATGGTTTTCCTTTTGATAGTGTCTAATGCCAACAACAAGTGACGTCATATACTGGGATTGGTGTTCATTGTCACGTGACCTCTGAGTCATATATTTGCATTTTAATGTTTTTGTAATTGTAACAATTACAAATGAAGAAAGAAAACAATGAAAAATTATAAGCTCCAGGCGGGAATCGAAACCGCGTCTCCTGATGTCCAGCCAGACGCGATTACCACTACGGGAGCACTAGGTATATCCTACTACTTTTTTCACTCCTTTCTACCCTTGTTTAACGTTTTTATAGCAACATTTATCTCAACACTCATAAGTTAACACTTCCAGTGAACAAGCATTTTTAAACTTCCAGTTAAGGTGAGAAAAGCTATTTTAATCACATTTTAATGTGACGCAACCGCGCGTTTGTTAACCGACTTCAAAAAAAGAAGGAGGTTATCAATTCGTCTGTATGTTTTTTTTATGTTTGTTGCCTCAGAACTTTTGACTGGGTGAACCGATATTGATGATTCTTTTTTGTTCGATGCGAAATAGTTGCCATTTGGTCCCATAAAAAATTTTTGGAAATCCATTGGGTAGTTTGGTTTTTAAATCAAAAAAATTTTAAACAAAAATTAAAACCGACTTCAAAAAACTGAAAAGGATAAAATAATTAAATTTAAGTAGGTATTCATCCCCTAGAAACATATTTTTGGAGTTGGTGCTAAGTGGTTTCCAAAAACAATAGAAAGTGAAGCACTTAGCACCAACTCCAAAAATATGTTTCTAGGGGATGAATACCTACTTAAATTTAATTATTTTATCCTTTTCAGTTTTTTGAAGTCGGTTTTAATTTTTGTTTAAAATTTTTTTTTCACAATTTTTAGTGGTAACTTTCTACGGTCGAAGCTAGATGGGTGATCGTAAACTTATATTGTTTCCTACTATCGTATCGTTTCACTAAAAAGTCATTTGAAAAGCAAAACTTCGCAATTTCGCATATGTAGACGACTTCATAATTTAAGTTTTTTTAAATTTAAAACCAAAGTACCGAAGTGTTTTTGACAAAATTTTTATGGGACCAAATGGCAGCTATTTCGCATCGAACAAAAAAGAATCACGTAAATCGGATCAGTAATCTCGGCGTAATCAGTGTACATACATATAAAAAAAAAAAAAAAAAAAACATACCGGCCGAATTGAGAACCTCCTCGTTTTTGAAGTCGGTTAAAAACTGGAAAAATTAAGTCGTCTACATATGCGAAGCTGCGGATATTTGCTTTCCTATGAATTTTTAGTGAAATGATACGATAGTAGAAAACAATATAAGCTCACGGTCACCCATCTAGCTTTGACCTTCAAAAGTTATCACTAAAAATTGTGAAAAAAAAAATTAAACAAAAAATAAACCCGACTCCAAAAAACTGAAAAGGATAAAATAATTAAATTTTAGTAAGTAGGCACTCATCCTCTAGGAACATATTGTTGGAGTCGGTGCTTCACTATCTATGGTTTCTGGAAACAACTTAGCACTATTTAATTATTTTATCCTTTTCAGTTTTTTGGAGTCGGATTTATTTTTTGATTTTTTTTTTTTTTGGTCTCTCATTTCATCACTTTTATAGTTATATTATATGAAAGTTACCACCTTTTTTCGTCACAAAGCTTTTAAAGCTACCCAGCTGTGATGGGGTGCCTCAACTGGGTTATGTCGGATTCCTGCATTACAATCTACAGGCCTAAGCTAACGACATTCTTCTCTTACTGTACCCCTTGCACGAACATTTTAAAAATTCGAATCGTATTCCTATCGTTCACGCACGCATAAAATCTCAAACAAAAGCCAAACAAAAGTTAACGTAACTAGTCGATACGATAGGGATTCGAAATTTAAAAGTGTTTGTGCCAGAGATACTGTATTGTATACGACTACGGGACAAACTATGTAGCCGTCCGCATGAACCGTGTACAGAAGGTTCTTTAGGCCCCTTTTGTCCCTTACATCTGGTAAGAGATATCCCGAGAACACATTGGGAAATCGCCTTCAATGCTGTGAAAACAGTGCCCACTGAGGAATGATAGTAACCCAATGATAGATAGATAATATTCTATGATTGTTAATAATAACAAATCTAAATATAAATAAATAGAGACCGTTTGTTCAATATGTCTAAATTAGAAATAGTATGCCACAGATTAGTAAGAGTATGTCTAAAGAGAGTATGCTCAGTTTTTTTAATCAGGTATATATCTCTAGTCTATGGTCCTTTTGTCATACTAAGGGAGGGCAAAGGGTTAAACCCATACAGCTATGAACAAGAAACATACAATTATTTTGTTTTGTTGTTTGTGTATATATATCTTTATGTGCAGGTATTTATGTATTTGTATGCGTATATATATTTATTTTATGGTTATCTCTATTTATAATACGTCTTCGCCTAGGCCCTGTCAGAATATCAGCGCTTCTGCGGCATTCTGCGAATGTCGCTGAAGCATTTGTGCTGAGACAGGGACCTGTTGGCTTTGCACTTTGTTCAATATGTTTATATTTTTAATTATATTAACTATCGTATTTTGTGACTGTAAATTGTTCGTTATACCTAAATATTGTAGTGTTAAGCCAATAAAAAGTTTCTTTCTTTCTTTCTTTCTTTAATGAAAAGCTTGTAACTTACTATAAAGCCTTAACCTTAAATACCAAGATACTAAATGAGTTGACTTTACGAGATTCTGCCACAGCAATAAAACTAAAAATGAACTAATTTCAATCTCCCACTAACAGCCCCACTAACATCTTACTTCTTTTGTCCACAGATTTCCGGCTCCTGCCCCCTAACGCTGACAAACTTAACGAGAGCAAAAAGTAACAGCTTTTTAAACTGATTACTGCGGCAGCTCTAATAAAAGTACCCTCGAGAAAATAGACGACGAAATTCCAAAAGGAACTCCACAAGATTAAAGGATAACAAAGAGAATTGATTCCAGGTGAAGTTTATCGTTTAAACCTCTCGTTATAGGGAAAGCGTAAACAGGAATTCATTAGCTAGTTATTGCCACGCCGGCAATAATTATTGTTCATCATTTTCAGCATCGCAAATGGAATTTTGTCGCCTATTTTTCAACATGAACGGTCTGTTATAGTGAGTGAAATCGACAGTGAGCTTGAAAATTATTAACTTCACTAATAAAGTACTAAAATTTTCCTAGTGTTACTAACTGATGTGTCAGTGAGATAAAAACAAGTGAAATATACGATGCATGTGAGTGAGCACGTGTTGTGCACTCGGGTGCGGTTACATTGACGAGAGCGGAGCGTTTTTGCGTCCGTAAAGCTGGGTGCTCAAAGCCACGGCGTCGTCGGTGGAGGGTCGCGGGGGTGCGGGCGGGGAAGCCGACCCCGCGCCCTCGCCAGCGCCGGACGCGGAGGCGCCGCGTCGCCGCCGCCACCGCCCGTTCTACCGTCGGCTCTTCCACTACTTCCGCACTGCGTGGACCGGCGTCAAGTTTGCACTAGGTAATTTAATCATATGTGTGCCTACTTAAATCCCTTCTAATTTATGTCCAATTACTAGCATACCTTAGCTGCTTATATTTTCACTTAGATATCAAATTACTACGAATATAATATTAAAAATGAAACTTGATATTTAACTATCATTTGAAGGTCAATATGTTGGCCTTGCTGATGAAGTGTCGTTTTTAACCGCTAAGAAATACTACAAAAATTAAAAGCATGACTGCTCGCCAATTATTAGAAGAAATATTTATTTTTACCACATAAATAATAATTATCTTCTAATAGATATCTAGTTTATCGATGTAAATAATAACTCTCTTTTAATTTAAAGCTGCATATCCAAATAAAATAAAGCAACGTATACAGTGTGTTTCGAAAGTCACAAATAAAATTCAAGTGGGTGGTTGTGTTCCTTGTCAAGAGTTACCTCTGGAAGTTTGACACCTGCCACACCTTGGGCAGATGACCCCAGAATTTCGAATTTTACTTCGGAACAGCCGGTATAAAAGATTGACTAATTTCTAACGATATTGTAAATGTCGTTTTAATTTCATCAGCACCCGTACCACCATCTTTTATCGCGATGCAGTTTAGGACCTAAACTGAGTAGAATCGTTAATTCGTACTACGACGCTATCTACGACTATGACAGCGATGCAGTTTAGGAACCAATACTGAATCGAGCGGAATATAAATCGCTTTTATAAAGATGGTGGTAAACTGGCAGTTTAGACATTCCCGCCCCTGTATTGTGTAGAGTATATCTATCTCGCATTCTTTCACTATGATCGCACCGCGTGGAAATGCACCAAGTGTACACTAGGTCATGTGTTTTGTAAAGGCTTGAGTAAGGCTGTTTAGTACAATAATTTAATACGAGTAATAATGCACAAAAGTGATCTAATTTTAAGTTTCGATTAAATTTATCGCTTGTTGGAGTCATATAATAAATATCAGTCATCGCCTGAAATTGCTATTGAAAATAAAGTGAACACAAAGATTGTTTTGGTATACCTAAGACTGTGTTACTGACCTAAGTATACCAAAACAAAATTTTAATACATTTTATGTTTTTTGATCCGTTTAAACGTTTAGTTTATTGTAACAAATACAAATAAAGAAAAGAAAACGTTGAAAAAATATATGCTCCAGCCACCGGCGTCTAGCTGGACATCAGGAGACGCGGGTTCGATTCCCGCCTGGAGTGTATATTTTTTCATTGTTTTCTTTTCTTTATTTGTAATTGTTACAACATTATTATATTTACTAAAGAACTTAAATAAAATGGGTTCTAAAAGAACCCCCGCATGTCTTACTCTTAGAACTATTTATAACGTCAAAGAATTCAGTCGACACAAACTATAAAGGTTGTCTTCGAAGAGTTTTGTCGCCTCCTTTTTCCGGGTTCGCAAATAGATTATTTACACTTTTTACCTGTTCAGTCCAACTGAAGTCGGAATTTGAAACACCAAGTATTTAGCTCGGAATTTGCAAACGAATTCCAGACTTTACACCCGGCTGAGCATTTGTTACGGCAAATAGGGATGTCACAGAAAAGTATTCTATTTTTTATATTTTGGAATGTTGATATTTGAATATGATATCTTTCAATTTGGATACCCTCAATGTCATACGTTTTATAATTGAATTAAGCTTAAGTATACTTTTCTATCTTTATTATAAACTACCAATGCGTAAGTCAATGAGCCATAAAATAAACGATGAAAGTATTCGATTATATTTATAGATATATGGCTAATAAAACCCATAAGGACTGCTGTGAAAATATATTAAGTAACAAACATGTTGAATAAAAGTATTTCATTTATAGTAGATACAGTTGAGGCCAGAAAACTCCCATTATTATCTTCTTCGGATTGTGATCTAATTAGTTTCATTGATGAGTGAGATAATAACAACATTTCTTGATGTTTCATCGTTTATTTATTTATAAATACTTTTATTACACATTATAAGGTACAATTTGGTGGACTTAATGCATTTAGGCATTCCCTGCCAGTCATCCGGAAAGCTGAGTCCAGAAAGATTAAAATGGTAGTGCAACAATAAAAGTTTTGAAACTTAAAATAGACTTACTACAAATAAATTACCAACTAATAAACACAAGTACTACAGATAAATATTGATGAATAGCTATAGATAATTACATTATTAGAAAATACATTTAGATTAAAAATAGAAATCACAAGGATAGATCGATTGGGTTAAGGCTGAAACTCCAAAAAGAGACTGCGGACTTTCCGCTTGAAAGACAGTTTATTTCTGGCCTCTTGAATATAGGGAGATAGCGTTCCAGAGCCGTATTGCATGTCGGGATTTCAATCGGATATAATTTTCAATCCGGCCAGATTTCACCGGATTAACACGAATCCGATTACGATTCGTTTTACTGCTGCTGTGGTCTAGCGGTTGAGATCACCTACCTCAGAGGCTCAGATCTTGACGAATTTCAATACCTGGTGGGGGACATTATCTGCTCGATTTGATTGATTAATTTTAGTCCTCGCTAAGTGGAATTATCTCAACATACTTAAGTTTCCCACTATAACAATAATGTTTACCGCATTGATGTATTCTAGCAGTTGGTGGTAAGATAGCAGTTTGGGCCATAGCACCATCACCCTAGACCAATGCGGGTAGGTGCGCGGGGTGGTGGGTAAAAGCGGTTGCAGTAACAACCGGGACCAATGGCTGAACGTTCCGAAACACGGAGGAGCTTGAGATTGTAAATATTGGTTGACCTATTCCGGGATTGAACTTGGCGAAAGTTTTTGGTTTCAGTTTTTTTTTTGTTGATCTGAATACACTCCATACAAAGTATGTTATAAACTAAAGCAGTGACAAGTATACAGACTAGTTCATGTTAAACAATTGCCATAGCTTATGTAACACCAATGTGTCTCTGGTGGAGTGTTGTCACCGCAACCGACCCGCGAGCCGATGCCGTCACGCCATTCACTGACGCAAAGCTCCCTGAGTGACGTACGCAGGACTATATCTTCGTATGACTCTGAATGCATATGTAGAGACATACATTTTCAAAGGTTTACTTGTTCTGTCCAAGGCGTTTTGGGCACAGCAATATTTTTGTTCTTGTTATACCAATTTCATTAGAACATTTACCATAGTAAAAATCTAAATATTATACCACTAAGGTGGCTATCAAGTATATGGCCCACATGATGGTAAGCGGTTACCGTAGCCTATGGACGCTTGCAACACCAGGGGTATCACTTGCGCGTTGCCGACCCTGTAAAAGACCTTTTCACGCCTTTTTTGAAGAATCTCATGCTGTACTCATTTGATAAAACCTCTGCAGGGAGGTCATTCCACAATCTGAGCGTACGTAGGAGAAAGTTTCTCTGAAACCGTACAGTACGCGACTCCCTGCCGGCGGCGAGCAGTGCGGTGATAGAAAGAGGCCGTGGGCATCATGTCAAATAATTCCTCAGAACACACCCCTTTATACAAACGGTATAACACACAAAAGGAGGCAAAATCTCTCCTTAAGCTCAAAGGTTCAATACCGCTTGTGAGTTTAGGATCGTCGACAATTCTCATAGCGCGTCTTTGGAGCACGGCAAATGGTCCAATATAGTTTACTTTACATCAGTATTGATTAATGTCGCATCGTCACGCCGCCACTTTGTCGTCTAGCTTAGCTCGTACCTTCAGGCGATAAAAATACTACTATCATATTTTCGCCATAAAACATCTATAAAACTATACTTATGAGGAAATTTCGTTGTGCAGGGCAAATGCCGTGTATTCCAGTAAAAAACACTTTATGCCTCGTATATCTTGTTCACTTTCAAGTTACGTGTCAACTTAAAGACCTATCAATAGCGTGTACGAATAAAATGTGACTAACGGTCTTTAGATATAATTCTGAAATATAGATGTGCAGAAGTAATCGGCTCGTCAGTTTGAATACTGAAAAAAATACCAGCGGACTTTTTAGAAATTGCCTGTATCTCGTAGCTAGTTGACATAAAAATACAATTTAGGTACTTAGCACTTTATACTTTTATGGTTATTAACATTTGAATAAGAACTATATTCGGGATACATGGTAAATATCTCAAATATCATTCTCATTCGCATTAGGTACTTACCTTATATAAAATAGGTCAGTAGGTATCCACTTTTGTTGGAACCGTTTATAAATAGAACAGTACTGACAGTACCCCTAGCACGAACAATTTTAAATTTCGAATCGCTATCATATTGAGTAGTTACGTTAGCTTTTGTCTGGCTTTTGTTTAAAATTTTAAGCGTGCATGAACTATACGATTAAAATAAAGTAAAATTACAGTTTTGATAACCCTCCTAATACATCCATTGGCGGAAGAAATTGTTTGAAGTTAGAAATGAGAGACACACTATGAGTTAACCGCGAACGCTGGAGTAAAAGTATTTGCTTAGTACAACCGCATGTTAGTTTCACCTCACTCGAGACCCAAGATTCGAACGGTTATAGGTGTGAAGTATTTATCTTTTCGATATTTAGTTTACCATTAAGCTACTTGCGAAATAAATACTACACACCTTTATTCGTTGAAAAGCATTTACTTATATAAATGTTAATATTTTTTTTTGTGCAACCTAAATAAAACTTTGTAAACTTAATTGAGGAGCCCGGTGGTGTATTGATTTGAGCGCTCTGTTTTCGTTACGAAAAACAAAGCAACTTTCCAATGGTAGATCCTGGAATGGGTCAATCAAAGTTTGTTATCTCGAGCTCCTCCGTGCTTCGGAAGGCACGTTAAGCCATTGGTCCCGGTTATTCCTGCAACCGCTTTAACCCACCAATCTGCATTGGGCCAGCGTGGTGGTGTTATGGCCCAAACTCCTCATGTGTTTCTCCCATGTATGAAGGTCTGTGCCA
Organism: Nymphula nitidulata; assembly: GCA_947347705.1. Lineage (NCBI taxonomy): Eukaryota > Metazoa > Arthropoda > Insecta > Lepidoptera > Crambidae > Nymphula > Nymphula nitidulata. The sequence goes on from OX374629.1 coordinate 16,103,730, forward strand.
AGCAGTGGGACGTATATAGGCTGGTGATGAAGTAGGTACTAATGGTATGATTTGACATAGATTGATAACTTAATAAACTTATTATTACTGACATCAAAATTCACAAGGAAAAATTTTAAAATTAAATTACTAATGTTCAAGTTATAAGTATTTAAAATTAATAATATGTAGCGTATCTTTCTGATTTATTCATCAGAAATAACAGAAAAATACGCTACGTATCATTTATTTGAAAACCCACTCATTGAATTAATAATTTTGTCCTTATACGAATCTGGCTAGTGATATTCTATTGATTGAATTACGTTCATTATTTTTTTACGATTATCGAGCGATTTATTTTAGATGTAAGTATATACATTTATTCAACATTATTATTCAACGATTCTTTGTAACTTATTGCTCCAAACTAAGTAAGTACTATCATAACATGTTAATTTCCTTCTAAGAAATGATTGGAATGGAAATTGGAAAAAAAATGCCATTGAATATGAATTAATGATACAGGCTCATCATTTAGCAGTCCGCCTTGCTCATTAATGTTCATCAAACCTATTTTGCATACAATTGACAGAAATTTATCGTAAACAATAATACGTTTTTTTTTATTATTTTTACTTAGTATAAAAAAAGCTGCTATCAAAGGATGCTATCTAGATCTATAGTTAATTAGTTACAATACGTTAAGGTGTATGCATTAGTAAAAAAAATAATTGATATTGAAACACCGTGAATCGCCAGAAGTTCTTTATTCAGTGCACAGACAAGTAATCGTTGTTTACATAGTTACCCAATTTCAAACTACCTAAATGACAACACCAAGAATACACCGAAATAAACTATAGTGGCCAGTGCATCCGTTAATGTGGATTATACCACGATCCTCAACAGATATAACGTATCCCGGTGTATTCTTGTGGTCCTAACTTCAATTCAATTAAACGTTATGTAGAAAAAGTTTTAGCCCACTGACCCGGTACAGAATGAATTAGGTATATACTTGAAGTTGTGTTGGCTAAAGTTGAGTAGACGAAAATAATGAAGTGTCTACAAAGAAAACCTAGTTATGATTTGTTCACTGTTACAGAGTTAAGGTGACGCTTAATTATAATTTGTTTGAGATAATAAATATACCGGGTGCTACAGAATTGTGACATACAATTTGGAATTCAGGGCTTGCGGAGGGTCGATATGTTTGCGTGTTGTGTGTGTGACTGTTGTGTGTGTGTGTGTGTGTGTGTATGTGTGTGTGTGTGTGTGTGGTGTGACTGTAGTGTGTCCTACGATACGCGATTTAAGGGTCGTCACAAGTGGTGTGACCATTTTTTTATTTATTTAATCGGAAAATAAAGTGGTCTGAAACGTGTCAAAGTTTCAGAGGTAACTCTTGTCAAGGAACACAACCACCCCCGTAACTTTTATTTCGTAGTTTTTTTTAAGTATATGTCACCTATCAGGTTAAATTAGTTCATATTATTTATTTATTTATAATTTATTGATTACATAATAAAGAGTGATTCAACAAGGAAAGTGCTAGCGTAAAGCCTAGTAAAGGGGCGTTAAAGATTGCTATTAAAATTAGTATGAACCAAATATGAGTACCTTAGCTCATACGCCAGTCATTGTTGCAATACGTCAGGCATTAGCCTAAAATAAATATTAACACTATTGTTGGAATAGACAACATTTATTTTAATGGTAACATTATATTTTAAGTTATTTTAGTTTATTTTGATGTTGGCAATACTTGTTTTGCCCCCCCCCCCCCCCCTTTTTTCCTGTAACCTATGAAGCACAATACACGCATCGCAAGTTATCTCGACTTTTCTTCTACTAAATCACCTAAACGCCTATCTAAAACATACAACCCTCGCTCATGGTCCTTCGAGTTGAAGATTAAAGAAGAAGTTAGAAGAAAAACTTAGCAGTAGCTGTATTTTTGCCTTGGTGGAGTGAAAGCAGTAGTGTGTTGAGTAGTCAGGAGTCAACCTCAACGTGCCGCATATTACAAGTGTACGTACTCTAAGGACGCCAGCATCACAAACGCTCATCAAACCCATCCAAAAACAGGTCAGACAAGAATATAAGTTTCACAGAAAAAATATTTTGGATCATCAAAAATCCAAAAATTTGGCGCCATTTTCTAGTCAAAAGCGCTCTAATATCACGACGGACGACAAAGCATACACGTCATCGCCGGGAAGCCACAACAGTTTTCAGCGTTCCTGATTGGCCGCTAAAAAAAGATTTGCCGCAACGTGTCGCTGTAGCCGCCGTGTGTCGCCGTTTCTATTGGCCGCTGAGAAGTTCCCACATCCTGCAGGTGTCGCTGATATCGCCCTACTATACTAACAACGTGACGCGCGCTATTGTCGAATCCCGCCATTTTGGTCGCTACCAAGTTATTAGTGCTCCACAGTTTCTTCAGTGTTTATTTTTTTGTAGTACTTAAAAAGTGTATAGTGATAGTCATTAAGTATTATAGTAAAGTGCATTTGTCTCGTAGCTTATCCTCAAAATGTCAGAATCAGATTATCATGATGCTGAGGACAAAACCATACTATTAAGAAAACGCGCTGCTATCAAAGGCGTGTTAACAAAAATATTTAACTATTTCAAAGATTGCCAACGCGGTGATCTGACCCCTCAAACACTTCAAATCAAAGAAGAGCGTCTGAGGGACGCCTTCTGTAAGTTTGAAAAATATAACCTGGAACTGTGCGGCATGGACCCCAGCGTTGACGACATGGACGCCGTAGAAAACAATTATTTAGCAACTCTAATTTTAATAAAGGAGTATAGCCAAGTGCCTGCATTGTCGCAGCACAACCAAATGTCTGGCACAAAATTACCCAAAATTGATATTGCAACATTTACAGGTAAATATTCAGATTACAAAACATTTATAGGTTTGTTTGATGCTCTTATTGATAGCAACAGTTCCTTAGCTGACATACAAAAATTATTTTATTTAAGAAATTTTGTTCACAATGAGCCACTTGACCTCATAAAAAACTTACCAATAATAGCCGAAAGTTATATTGAGGCAAGGAGAATACTAAAGGAACGTTATGACAACTCTTATAAAATAACAAATGAACACATTAATGTTTTGTTGGACATGCAACCTATTCTAAAGTCAACGTCCCACAACATTAGGCAGTTTGTAGCTATTGTCAAACAACAACTAGCAGCTCTGAGTAATTTGAATCATAATGTTGAAATGTGGGATCCCATTATTCTTTGCATTCTTACCAGAAAATTAGATTCATATTGCAATAGGGAATACCAATTATCAAGGGCTGATAAGCAACCCACAGTGAATTGTTTAATTAAATTCCTAGAAATGCGTGCCCTTGCACTTGAGAATGCTGCTGACAAGACTCAGGTGCAACAGACGGGTATGTCCAAGGCTGCTCATATGGTAACTATCAAGAGTGTTGCAGGAGCGACTCCAATGAAGTCAGCACCGCCGTCTCCAAGCTGTATGATGTGTAAGTTGCCACATAAACTATTTGTTTGCCCAAAATTTAAATTAATGTCAGTATTGGAAAGATTAAAATTTGTTAATGACAACAATTTGTGCCAAATCTGTCTCAGTATGCACAATAAAAAATGCAGATTTTTCTTTAAGTGTGAGGTGTGCAAACAAAAACACAACACACTGTTGCATAAGGATATTAATGAATCACCAGTGACATTGTTCCTAGAAACTGGTACCAAACAGGTAATTTTGCCCACAGCTAGAGTAAAACTTTTGGCAAACAATGGTACTGAGATACATGTTAAGTCACTCTTTGATAGTGGGTCACAAGCTTCTTTCATAACAAGGGAACTTGTTCAATTATTGAATTTGAAGCCAAAACAAATAAGCACTCCTGTAATTGGCATCGGGAACAAAATAAGTGAAATTAAAAATTGTGTCACTGTGTGCCTTTATTCACTTTTTAATGATTTCAAAATTTCAGTAACATGTTATGTCTTAGATACAATAACATCAAAGTTACCACAAACAGAAATATCAATTAAAAATTTAGTTTTGCCTACAAATATAACACTTGCCGACAGCAACTTTCACAAGCCAAGTGCAATACACATTCTATTGGGTGCTGACATATTCTTCCAGGTGTTGCTGCCAACTGAGCCCCATCAGGGCTATGACTCGAGGGATGCAGAGGCCAGCACTAGTATGTCAACACTTCCTGTTCTCCGCACTCAATTTGGCTATGTGGTTGCCGGTTCAGTGCCTACAGGGCACCAATATAAACAAGTAACCTCTTTATTCTGTAAAACATGTGACAACACACTTAATGAAACTCTTTTTAAATTTTGGAAGCAAGAAAGTGTGCCAGAATTCTTTTATGATGCACTTCCAGAGCATGAGTCATGTGAAAAAATTTTCTGTGACAATGTACAGTTAGATTTACAAAATAACAAATTCAAAGTTGCTTTGCCTCTCAAGTTATCATTAGACTCTGTTAATCAGGTACTAGGCAATTCATTTCATTTAGCTTTGAAGCGATTTTATAATTTAGAGGTTAGATTAAAAAAAGATAATTCATTGTATCAGCTTTATAAGGATTTTATTCATACTTACATAAATGAAGGACATGGTACAGTCATTGACATCAGTCAATACAACCTTAGTACTGATCCAGTATACTTTTTACCACATCACCCTGTACTTAGGCTTGATAAAAAGACCACTAAGTGCAGAGTAGTTTTTGATGGGTCGATGAAGACCAATACTAAAGTTTCACTGAATGATTTGCTGTTAAATGGCCCCGTTCTTCAAAAGGAACTGTCAGATATTTTATTGTTATTTAGATTAGATAGGTATATTTTTATAAGTGATATTAAAAACATGTTTAGAATGATATTATTGCAACCTGAATACAAATCATTACAAAATATTCTTTGGAGGGATTCCCCCAAGGATAACATTCAGTGTATACAACTTGATACTGTAACTTATGGACTTAAAAGCTCTACTTACTTAGCAACAAGATGTTTAAAGGAATTGGCTGACAAATATAAAAATAAATATCCATTGGCAGCCTTTATTTTGGAAAATTGTACCTATACTGATGACACCCTTGTGTCTCAAAGCTCAATAGAGCTTCTAATGGAGTCTAAAGATCAGTTATGTAATTTATTAAAAATTGGTGGTTTCCAACTACATAAGTGGTATTCAAACTGTGCCACATTGCTTAATGAAATACCAAAGTCTCAACAACATTTTGATGACAAAGATTTGGAAAAGGGCAACAACTCTTTAAAAACATTAGGTGTGAATTATAATATTAAGACGGATTCATTCTTGCTTTCTTGTCCAAATTCTAGAAAAATAATGCCTGCTACTAAGCGTGAAATTTTAAGCTTTATTGGGCAATTCTTTGATCCACTTGGTCTTGCTGGACCAGTGGTGTTGAGGGCCAAGGTCATTATGCAAAAGCTATGGCAAGCACATATTCATTGGGATGCACAACCACATAATGAGCTATCAAATGCATGGTGTGACTTTTACAAGAGCTTATATGTCATGCCCGCTATTGTGATTCCACGATATGTAAATTTAAGTGATGTGCTATGTGTTGACTTAATAGGTTTTTCTGACGCCGCCAGTTCCACAGCTTACGGTTGCTGTGTTTATTTACGCGTTGTTGATACTGTTGGCAATATTAAAGTGTCTCTGCTCTGCTCTAAGTCACGCGTTAACCCGATAAAGCAAAGCCTGACTGTACCCAAACTGGAGCTCAATGCTGCAGTACTGCTTGCAAAACTGATCAACAGGGTTCACAACGTGTTACAACTTAAGTTAAAAATTAATAATGTCATATTATATTCAGACTCACAAATTGTTTTGTCCTGGATTAAAACAAATGAAACTTTGCTTAATACTTATGTTGCAAATAGAGTAAGAAATATTACACAGCTGACCAATACATATCATTGGTCATACATAACTTCGCATGAGAACCCTGCTGATTGCTTAAGCAGGGGCATATTGCCGCATGAGTTACAGAATCACCCTTTGTGGTGGCGAGGTCCTGAGTTTCTGCATTCTTGTGAGTATACTTGTGAGAACTTGCCTTACCCATCTGTTGATTTCAACGATATACCAGAGGTCAAGGGTCATGCTGCATTCTCAAGTGCAATGGTATGTATTATGCAAGACAATAGCCTGTGTTTAGAATTTCTTAATAAGTATTCTGATATTAACAAAATGCAACGTATATTGGCATACATTCTTCGTTTTGTTAGGAATGCAAAGAATAAAAATGATAAAAATTTAAATAATTATTTATCAAGTAAAGAGTTGAGTGACTCATTGTTAACTATTGTTAAATACGAACAACATAAATATCTTAAGGATGATTTTATAGCGATAAAAACTAAAAATAAAATTGTTAAAGGTAATTTAAGGCCATTGTACCCGTTTATTGATGACAACGGCCTCTTAAGGGTTGGTGGTCGTTTAGAAAATGCCTCTGTAACATATGGACAGAAGCACCCAATCATTCTGCCTCGAGATTCTCGCGTAACTTATTTAATTATTCAAGCCGAACATGTAAAGAATCTCCACGCAGGACAAAGGTTAGTATTGTCATCAATAAACCAAAGGTTTTGGATAGTGCATGGCATGAATGAAGTTAAAAAAGTTATTCATAAGTGTATAATATGTTTTAGATTAAAGGCCAACACATCCAAACAGCTGATGGGCTCATTACCACATGATAGGATAAATAAGTGTAGACCATTTCAAAAAATTGGCTTAGATTTTGCTGGACCAATTTTAATAAAACAATGTCGTATTAGAAGGCCGTTGCAAACAAAGGCATATGTTGCAGTGTTTGTTTGTTTTGCAACAAAGGCCATACATTTTGAGTTAGTATCTAATTTGAAAACTGACACCTTCCTAGCTTGTTTAAAAAGATTTATTTCTCGTAGGGGTCTTCCTACCGATATTTATTGTGACAATGCTTCAACCTTTAAATGTGCAAATAGTCAACTAATTGAATTATATAAGTTACAACATAGTAAACAACATCAAAAGGAAGTTCATGACTTTTCATCTCAAAATGGCATAAATTTTCATTTTTTACCATGTTATTCACCTATATTCGCAGGGTTAGCAGAAGCAGGGGTGAAAAGTATGAAATTCCACTTGAAAAGAGTTGTACAAAGATCTCTGCTCACATATGAGGAATTAAATACTGTATTGTGTCAGATAGAGGCCATTCTTAATAGTAGACCACTCATGCCTATGTCAAATGATGTAAATGATTTTTCCTGTATAACACCTGGTCACTTTTTAATTGGATCAGCCTTGAATTCATATCCAGAACCAGACTTAACATTAACTAATCATTTTCAATTTTGGAAAATGTGTAATAACATAAAAAATTCCTTTTGGAAAATATGGAGTAAACAATATTTAAATATATTACAGTCGCGCCCCAAGTGGCGTGATGCACACCCTAATGTCAAGGTGGGTTCACTAGTAATTTTTATTAAAACAAGGGCTGATGACAGAAGTACTTTTATTTATTAATTACCAATCAAAATTTAAAATTGACATAGTAATTTGGATATACTACTTTAAAGAGTTTGCATATATTTAACACTCCCCCTATATCCAGAATTGCTCATTTTGTCAGAACACCTAGTCCCTCTCTTCCACGTGAAAACGCTTCCTTTGACAGGGGCTTTGTAAATATATCTGCCAACTGTTCCACCGACTTTATGTACGTAACTTCAAATTGTTTTTGGCAGTAAAGATCACGTACAAACTTATATCTCGTGTCTATATGCTTAGTTTTAAAATGAAACTGTGGATTCTTTATCAATTTTATGGCGCTCTGATTGTCGACATTCAATACGGGGATAACTTCTTCCCCTCTTATTTCTCTATAAAGGCCTGAGAGCCATATGACCGTTTGAACAGCCAAGCTGGACGCAACAAACTCCGCTTCAGTGGTCGAAAGCGACACACATCTTTGTACCTTTGAAGCCCATGATATCGCTCCCCCTGCGGCCATACAAACATAGCCTGAAGTAGATCTTCGCGTGATTTTATCTCCGGCAAAATCAGCATCACTATAAGCTTCAAACTCGTCTCCGCTGAATGAGCTCTGATACAAGATTCCAGGGCTTTCGGTGCCTTTCAAATATCTTAGCACTCGTTTTGCAATAAGGACATGTCGTTTATCGGGCTTATCCAAATATTGTGATAAAACGTTAACTGCATAACTAATATCGGGTCTACTCACAATAGATAAAAATAATAAAGTTCCCACGACTTCTCTGTAAGATAAATTTTCATGTTTAATGTCAGTGTCATTGTAATTTTCAAGAAAGTCATCTGACATTTGACTTTTATCTATTGGTGTCAGTACAGAGTTTGCTTCATATAATTGAAACTTTTTCAACATCTTTTTAATATATGCATTTTGGTGAGTGAAAATTGACCGATCTTCGAGTTGACGAATTTGCAAACCCAGGTAACATCCAACTTCCGATGATCGGACTTGGAAACTTTTGGTCAAAGCTGTCATGAAATTGTTCATGTAAGACTCGTCTGTGGTCAGAATCAGCCCGTCATCCACGTATATCATTACAATGAGTTGCCTATCTTGGCTTATAAATAGACACGGATCTGACTCAATTTGTTTCAGCTTATATTCCAGCAGCATGGAAGTGAACTTCTTGTTCCAACATCTCGGGGCTTGCTTCAACCCATATAAGCTCTTTATAAGCTTGCACACACGACCTGATCCATCATCAAATCCAACCGGTTGATGCATATAAATCTCTTCGTCAATTTCGCCGTATAAAAAGGCAGTTTTAACATCGAATTGTAAAATACGCATTTGTCTCTGAGCTCCTTCACTCAACATCGTTCTTACTGTATCCCAGCGTATAACAGGACTAAACGTTTCATTGAAATCTATGCCATACTCCTGACAATAGCCTTTTACAACCAATCTCGCTTTGAACCGTTCAATAGATCCATCGACATTTTTCTTTATTTTATAAACCCACTTGTTTCTTAGCGGTTCTCTATTCCGAGGTAAATCTACTAGAATCCAAGTTTGGTTTTCTTTTAAAGAATTTATCTCATCAAGCATAGCATCATACCACTCTTTGCTATTTTCAGATTTAGTAGCTTCCTTGTAGTTACGGGGTTCATCTTCTATAAGACATACATAACTAGTATTTACTTCAGGTTGAGCGACAACTTTTCTTCCTCTCAAATTATATCTGACATTGGCGTTCTCCATTTCAGGTAAAGTAGTAGAATTTGTATCTTCATTAGTAGAAATATCAGTATTTACAGCTGTGTTCTTAGATACGTCATCGATTACTTCTTCGATTACCTCATCTTGTCTATCCGGAATAACTGACGGCAAGAGACAAAACTCTGAAGAAATTATTTCTGTTCTAAACTGAACATCTCGTGATAAAACAATACTATTAGTTTCAGGAATCCAAATACGATAACCATCATTATCTCCACAATAACCAACTAAATAACCTTTTTGTGCCTTTTTGTCTAACTTCTTCCGCTTGCAACTGGGTATATGAACAAAACATTCTGTGCCAAAAATTCTTAGGTGTTTTATAAATGCTTGTTTGTTATACCAAAGTTCGTATGGCGTTTTCCCAGCAACAGCAGTTGGTCCAGTTCGATTGAGTACGTAGCAGGCAGTATTTATAGCCTCAGCCCACAGCTTCTTTGGAAGATCCTTGGAATATAACATGCTTCTGGCACATTCTACTAGAATCCTATTTTCTCTCTCAGCTGCTCCATTTTGTTGGGGTGTATACGGCATGCTCATACGATGATACAGCCCTGCTTCATCAGTGATACAATGAACTTCTGAATTATTAAATTCTGTTCCACCATCTGTAAGTAACTCTCGAACAGTATGACCAGCAGTTTTGACTTCAGCTAAAAATTTATTTAAGTTAGTGGATAATTCGGATTTTTCTTTCATGAAGTATACTTTTCTAAATTTTGTATAATCATCCTTAAAAGCAACAAAATATTTACTTCCTCCTATAGATACCACAGGCATGGGTCCACAAACATCAGCGTTAATTTGATCGCCAGGTTTTGTTCCACGATGAAGCCTCGTACCGAATGATAGCCTTGTCATTTTGCCATAAGCACAGCCATCACAGTCATCAGTATCGGGAGAAAATGTAATACCTTTGCGAGTTAGGAGTTGCTTTACATGACGTTTATTCTGGTGACACAGTCTCTCATGCCAAATTTGTAAACTAAAACCATCTTTGACTAAACAGATATTTTCTGTCTTCACACGCATCAACAAACGATATAAATTCCCATCTCTGACACTGACAGCCACAACTTGATTATGACTATTTTTAAAAACTCGTCTATCTTTGTCAGCGATCTCTTTATATCCATAGTCAAGTGCAGAACCAGCAGAAAAGAGGTTTTGTTTTGCGTCCGGAACATACCAAACATTATTTAGATACGCAGGTCTCCAAGTACCCTTAACAGCCATTTCCACATCTATTCTTCCATAGCCCATGGCATACATAGTCCGACCATCACCCAGTTTCAATGGTTTAGGGTTGTCAAAACATGCGTAGCTCTTAAACCAGTCAGAATTAAATGTTATGTGATGAGATGCACCGGAATCAACAATCCAGTTTGAGTTTTCGTTACCACTATGGCCAATTAAAGCATCACCTTCAGAGGTTTTCTTTGGTATTTTGTTCTCTTTCTTAGATTTTTTGAATGCAAAACATTTTGACTTGATCTGACCAATCTTTTCACAGAAAGAACATTTCAAAAGTCTGTTTTTGCTCAAAAGAGCAACCGAAGAGGTAGAAGTAGAGGGCTTGACTTCCTGAAGTCTGTGTTCATGAAGACGTAATCTTTCCATCAGAATAGAAATGGACCTCTCTTTCTTTGGTACAGATTCCCAGGCATTTTTGAATTCTAAGTACTCAGAAGGTAGAGTGTTCAATATTCTGTTCATTAAGAGAGACGTTGGAAGCACACCTTCATCCTTCAATTCCTCATTAAGTTGTTGCCATATAGTTTGTAATTTTGAAACATGTGTTGCAATATCGTCAGATTCATCTTTAGTATATGTGAACATTTGGCAGTACAAAAGATCTAACCTCCGATCATTTTTCTGCTCGTAGATTGAGTGCAATATATCCCACATATCCTTGCCTGTTGTTGACGTAAGAATGTGTCTTTTTGGTTCAGCACCAACACTCGTACCAATAATGAACTGAACTAAAGCATCACGTTCCTCAAAGTTCTTTACAGCCTTTTTATAAGCATTTATTTCTTCAGGTAAAGCTCCGTCTTTTGGTAACGAAGGACATTTTTCCACACCCGTTACAATATCAGTCAACTTATTTATCGACAACTGTAGGTTGGTATCAAATTTCCACGTCAACCAATTTTCAGCACCTTGAAGTTTTTCAATAATATGACGGTCCATTTTATTTAATAAACTAGCCATAATAAATAGAAAATTAAAGATATTTAAATGCCCATAACCTATTAAAACAAGGGCTGATGACAGAAGTACTTTTATTTATTAATTACCAATCAAAATTTAAAATTGACATAGTAATTTGGATATACTACTTTAAAGAGTTTGCATATATTTAACAATTTTAAAAGAAAATGATGTTGCACCTTTGTATTGGCCAATGGCTAGAGTTACCCAAATTTATCCTGGTTCTGACAGTAAAGTTAGAGTCGTTGAAGTTAAAACGGCCAATGGCAGAACGCATAGACGTTCCATTGTTAAAATTTGTTTATTACCAATAGAATATTGTGATTAGCTATGTATGGTCAGCAACAAAATTGTTAATTATTTTACTTTTATTCAAAACATTCTGTCATTAAAAAAATGCTGACATTTTGTTTCAATACTCTTTAATTTACGGTTCTAGCATTATTTTTGTTAGGTACGGTCAGCAACTAAATTGTTGATTATTTTACTTTTAGTGAGAACATTCTATCATTAAAAAAAATGCTGACATTTTGTTTAAACATTCTTTAATTTACGGTTCTAGCAATATTTTTGTTTTTAGACAGGCAGTATGTTGGAATAGACAACATTTATTTTAATGGTAACATTATATTTTAAGTTATTTTAGTTTATTTTGATGTTGGCAATACTTGTTTTGCCCCCCCCCCCCCCCTTTTTCCTGTAACCTATGAAGCACAATACACGCATCGCAAGTTATCTCGACTTTTCTTCTACTAAATCACCTAAACGCCTATCTAAAACATACAACCCTCGCTCAACTATACTATCGGGGACACGACAAATGTCAGTAACTGAATTTACTATTAATCTATTTTTCTGTAGTATTGTAATCCTTAATATCATTCTATCATATTAAATAAATGAAACTGAATAAATAAGCTGCTGTATCAGACGTAAGTTATCAAAAAGCTGCCTGCTTAAATTCTTGCCGACCAACACTTGGTTACCTTAAGAACTCGGCGAAATAAATTTAAGACAAGTGACGTAAAGTTTGAATATTATAATGAAACATGATCAATTTTCGATACTTGAGTATGAATTAAACATTACTTTTGGTAGAACTGTAAAGAGAATTTCTTTTCAATTCCTTTGGAGGTGAAATTTGAGATGCCACTTAGGAATCTTCAAATTGATTGTAGTCTTTTCCTTTTGTAGAGAAATTTCCAGGAAAAATATATTTAATATTTTTAATAAAAATTGAGATTTCAAGAATTAATGTACAGACGACAGCACATCAAGTGTAAGAGTTGCACTACGAACGCCGCCTCTATTACGATGACAGTAAGGGCGGCCTGTACCCTGTAAATATAATAGTATTATTAGAAACCAGAGACTTACATACGGGTTTATCGTATGTAGTTATTGTGGATAATTACATACGAGAGGGGCCATTAAGGAAATTCCCCTTACATAGACTACAGTGTGCATATCAACCTGGCAAATCCACGGAGACAGCCCTGCACTATGTAGTAAGCAGGGCAGAAGCAGCTTTGGATAATAAGGAGGTGTGCATTGGTGCCTTTGTAGACATTGAGGGTGCCTTTGATCGCACAACTTTTGAATCCATCAGAATAGCTGCCAAGGAGCATGGAGTTCCCCACACAATTAGAAAGTGGATTAACTGCATGCTTAAAGGCAGAATCATTTACTCTGAAATACTAGGGGAAAGTCTACTAGCAAGGACCACAAGGGGCTGCCCTCAGGGAGGGGTACTATCCCCATTACTGTGGAGCCTCGTGGTTGATTCTATAATGGTTAAACTGAATGAAGGACCGCTGCATACAGTGGGCTATGCAGATGACTTGGTCATAATGGCCAACGGGAGATTCCCTGGCACTGTATCGGAGATTATGCAGAGTGCGCTGGGAAAACTGGAAGAATGGTGCAATACTAACCACTTGTCAGTTAACCCCAGTAAAACGACGTTGATCCCCTTTACAAGGCAGAAGAACCTACTCAGGCTCAAAACGCTACAACTATACAAATCGGAGCTGTCATGGTCCAGCGAAGTGAAATATCTTGGCATTACGCTAGATAAAGAGCTGACCTGGAAACTCCATATGGAGAGAACTGTGACAAAAGCTCAAAGAGTCTTTGGTATGTGTCGCTCCACCTATGGCAAAGCATGGGGTCTGAAACCAAAGATAATAAAGTGGATTTACACAATCATGGTGCGGCCTCTATTAACATATGGCAGTATCGTATGGTGGCCTAGAACAAAGCTGGCAACTTGCAAAACTGTTCTTAGCAAGTTGCAGAGAACAGCATGTCTAGCGATCACTGGTGCGTTTAGAACCACTCCAACGGCAGCGATGGAGGTACTCCTAGACCTTCCTCCGCTGCACATAGTTATTGAAACAGAGGCGAGGAAGGCTCTACATAGGCTTAAGATTTCAAGTCTGTGGGACAACACCAAACCTCTGCTTAAACACACAAAATGGGCAGGAGCATCTGTCTTAGACGGGTATATGGAAATGGGATGTGATAAAATAAGTCCCAAATTCATATTCGACAAAAAATTCAGAATTAGCATTCCTACCAGGGAGGAATGGAAATGTAGACCACCAGTTCCTGAAAAAAATAGTCTCATTTGGTTCACAGACGGATCCAAGATGGACACAGGAACGGGTGCTGGTGTCTATAATAAAGATATAGAACTATATCAAAGCATGGGCAATTTAGCAACTGTTTTCCAAGCGGAGATGTATGCTATTATCCTATGTGTAATGAAAATTATAGAACAACGGACTAAGAATAAAACAATATACATTCTTAGTGACAGCCAAGCAGCTCTCAAGGCACTTAGCTCACCGCGCATCAACTCAGATCTGGTCCTGAATGCTGTTCAAGCTCTTAAAAGGCTTGGTAGGCATAACAGGGTAGAACTGATCTGGGTGCCCGGCCATGTGGGAGTGATGGGCAATGAGAAGGCTGATGAACTGGCAAGGAAGGGCTCGGAAAACACTTACGTGGGTCCCGAGCCCTTTCTAGCACCTTCACAAAGTTTCATAAACACAGCCATTAAAGAGCATGTCAAAAGCAGACATAAATCTGAGTGGAATAAAATACCGGGATTAAAACACTCCAAATCCTTCCTAGGGGAGGAGGTAGGAGGATGGAGTAAATACATCTATGCAAACGGTAGAACAAAAGCTCGCTTCTTGATTGGGGCGCTCACAGGGCATTTTGCTACTAACCACATGCTACATAAAATGCAACTCTCCCCAACACAACTTTGTCGAGCATGTGGTGAATGCCAGGAATCAATGATGCATCTCTTATGTCATTGTGATGCCCTGGCTAGAACCAGAATGAGTCTTCTGGAAGTGGCATATCCAAAGCCAGAAGAATACAGGCTCTTTCTGCCTAAAGATATAGTAAGGCTAATGGCATCTATATTCTGGACACAGGAAGAGTAAACGCAGGGGAGGCACAAAAGATCCCAATGGGTCGAAGTGCACTGTGACTTAGTCATGGCCCCACTATAAGATAAGATAAGATACGGGTTTATCTAATTTTTATGTCCTGGTAAGGTATTGGTCAAATTATGTGTATTACTCTCCCCACCCTGAATTCGAACAGAGTTATTGGCGACAAGTAATTGATGGGAACTAAGTTTCATAGAAAGAAAGAAAGAAAAGAAAGAAACTTTTTATTGGCTCAACACTACAATATTTAGGTATAACGAACAAATCACAGTCACAAAATACGATAGTTAATATAATTAAAAATATAAACATATTGAACAAAGTGCAAACATATTGAAAAAATATATACGCATACAAATACATAAATGCTCAGTGCTCAGTTTTTATATATTTATATATATATATACAACAAAACAAAATAATTGTATATTTCTTGTTCATGGCTGTATGGGCTTTATCCTTTGCCCTCTATTAGTACGACAAAAGGACCATAGACTAGCGATATATACCTGATTAAAAAAAAATGAGCATACTCTCTTTAGACCTCAGAATTGTTCTGAGCTTTAGACATACTCTTTTTAATCTGTGGCATAATCTTTCATAGCTTGGACCACCGCTGAATGCTTGCTTATCGGTCTTCTACAGTACAGATTATACTTCGGAGGGTTCTTGTTTTTAAAAGCCATACTTTAACCTTACTGACCCAAGACAATGCGCTACCTATATAGTTATAGTGATAATTTAGATTGAATAAGATCCTGACGACAAAGGTCGTTTACAAACCACACTTCGGTAAAAATTGTTATGATACATGTGGATGAGAAGAGCAGGCACGACGTCGTAAGTAAGCTGCTAAGGCTATGAGTAATTTCGTTGTACAGCAGTGTGGCAGGTCTAGACAAACAGTAATAAATACATCTCTAAGGTCCAGCGAGGTGGGTCGCAGCTGTTAGCCAATTCCTTGATTAGATCTGGTACCAGGCTCTTCTTTTAAGGTCCCAGCATATCGCGTTTCATGTAAATGAAATGCTGGTATACTATTAGGCTCCATCTCATCCACCAACTTCCCATTGAAATAAATGTTTTCTTATAAAGAATGACATGTCTTTATAAGAAAACATTCATTTGTACTGATTCTCTTTAAAACCAAGCATATAAGGTTTCAACCAAAGACTGAGAGACAGACAAGTCGATAGTGCTGACGGTCACCCATCTAGCTTTGTCCTTAGAAATCACTTAAAAATGTGAAAAAACAAATTTCCACAAAAATAAAGCCGACATCAAAATACTGAAAAGGAAAACATAATTAAATTTCAGTACCTAAGTACTCACCTCCTAAAATGTATTTTTTGGAGTTGGTGCTAAGCTGTTTCCAGAGACAATAGAAAGTGAAGCACCAACTCCAAAAAATATATTTTAGGAGGTTAGTACTTAGGTACTGAAATTTACATTTTTTTTACTTTTTATGGAGTAAGAAATACTCATGTGAAATCTTTTGGACGTTCTACTGAAATATAGTAAATTGCAGAACCTTCATTGTTCTATGATTACGACGAGTCTGTTCATTGTATAAAAGTATATTAGTAAAAAAACTTACGGTTGAAGAACTTGCAAACAGAAGTTGTACCCAATACTTACATATTTTAACCGTTTGACCGTATCTCAAAAGGCTTTGATCCCAACTAGCTGTTCCAACCGATTAGGTAAGAATCTTAATAGGTATTCCTTTTACATATTCAATGGAAGAAATCTTTTATTATTCTCCAAGGTAGTCTGCTCTCAACTCTAATTTGCATATATTTCTATGTATCTAAGTATGTACAGACTGAATAATGTTGATCAATATTTAAAATTTTGTAAGAAGTTCCATATTTGGTATTGTAATAGTCAAACGAGATGTTTCATATCCAGCCCGGTATATGTAGTTATGTACAGTATCTCAAAAATCAGGAAAAATCTCCTAAATCCGAGAAAAATACTAATAATTCGTTTTCATCATAGTTTGTTTGCTCAAAAGTTGCAATTTTTCGTCAATTACACCGTTTTTTAATATGGCAATATGACGATACGACATATAAGTCAACTAAACGTCACCAAAGTGACTTATGCGCCATGATGAATATTTGGCTGTGTTGTAGTTTTTTCTATGAAAATTCTTATTTTGTACCACGCAGCAAAGCAAATAAAAATAAAATGGACAATTCAACACTTCTCTGTATATTGTCACCTATTTTTCAGAATAGTGTACATAGATCTCGCAAAAATGTATGGAGACCCCTCCATACATTTTTGGAACATCTCTTTTTACTTGTTTGTGAAAAACTAATATTAAAATGGTGCATAGTATCAAATTATCTGATTTGACAATTATGATCTAATCGTTTCCAAAATGTATCTAAGTCATTATCATCATCAGAATTTAAGCTGCCAAGCCTATGAAATGGCTTAATCTGTAAATCGGCGATATACCACCGGTGGGCGATGACAATAGAAAAATCAATTGTGTCTGGAATCTCATGCTTGACGGGTTAAGCATACCAAAGAGAATTTGTTTTCGAAGATAGCAATTCTAACTTTATTCGAATCTTTCTGTTGTAGTATACATAGTATAATAGTATAATATATAGTATAAGCACAAATAGTATAATAATATTATACTATTTGTACTTTTTCATTTTATCACTACTCAAACGTACTTTACTGTACAATAGTTGGATGTACAGAAAATGACCTCATTAGTTAACATACATTTAACATTATCCCGTAGCTTTAAAAATAACTACGAATGAACAATTCGAAATCCTAAAATCCTTTCGGTTTTCTTCAACTCAAGTGAAAATTAACGGACTCTCACGACCCTGTCGGGGTTCGGGGTCGGTGAAATGTTTCGGATATTTTCGACTATCACAGCTGAATTATTTCTAAGAAGATTCTCTTATTTGTAGAGTTCGCAGATTTGTACAAAATAACGATCTGGGTATTATAGATGTCAAACAGAAAATACTGACGTTTACCTTTCTTGCGTTTTTGCTTGATATTTTACTAAAACTTGTGTTAGAGTACCTAAGGGACTAGAAAGGAAAGAGCTGACGGTAAACTATTTAAATTGACAACTATCTTCAACTAATCTCAACAACAACAACAACTAATCAACAACAACAACAACATCATCATCATCATCTCTTCAACTAATCTTTTTAATTACTAAGTAATTTTTCAAACATTTATAATAATGTTAAAAATAAAAAATTAAGAATATTTAAATCTAATTTAGGTATATTATTTAAAAAAGAATGTGAGATCAAGCGCACAAGCATTGCCAAAAACTCCCGAAAAGCCTGTAACGGTTCTTTTTATGCTGTGTTTAAAAAGTGAAAATAATAAAGCAGAGGGTCATTCAATAATACGTAAGCTGTTACGTATACAAGTACACAAGTGATATGTGCTTGCCAAATATTGTTGCGCAGTACTGCATCAATTCGACATCACACTAGACAAGTCTCGGCATCGTCTAATCTGTCTATACTTACAGTCAGCATCATAATAGGGAATTTGACTGTATTCAAATTTAAAATAAAATTTAGACGCGTAGTTGTAGTTTTTTTTTTAAATAGAAAACCTGATAATACAATTGTTTATTGTATAATTGCGGAATTGAAATAATATTTTATAACCAAAATGCAAATTAACACTCTCAAGAACATCAATCTCAGTGTATGACGTCACTTGTTGTTAGCATCAGACGCTGCAAAAAGGAAAACCATATCACCATGGCAACCTAACAGTTTTTGGTAACAGAAAACGTCACAGAGCGGTCTCGTGACATGTATAGTTGTTTTGGAGCGAAAAAAGCTGAATTTAACATTATTGCAAAAAATTAGTCGTATTAAAATAATTATGATAACTGTTTCGGGCTATAACAGATACTTGTACACGACATGAAACACTTTCCCAAAATTTGTCAACATCCCTATTTATTACCTGAGCTAACAGAGTGCTCAAAAATAACTATGAAGTTTTAGAAAAGCAACCATATTACTTAAGTTTTAGAATCTCTTTTCACTTGTTATAGATATTGATGATGATACTACAAACAACATACGATTCTATCACTGTTGTGTTAGAATCGCTTTTCGGAAACAGTGCACATATTTTGAGCACTCTTAGGGCTCAGATGATTCTGATGATGACTGTACACACAAAGTTGTCATGAACTACTGCCAGGTAACGATTTACACAACTACGTATGACGTCAATAAATGAGATAGATTAAACGGATCACACATTATACGTTGCGAAAGAGTTTTATGAATGAGGTTTATTAGGTATACTCAAAATTTTCCAGTATCAGTTCTATAAAAGACGTCTCCCATCACACACGTTTAACGTGCAGTATTTTCGTAACCATACAAAATTCAAATAGTTGTGGAATTTTGTGGTTTTGCTTAAAATATAGATGGATTTAAAATGAAAAGTTAATAATTCTAGCCTTGAGAATTATAAGACGATTCCTTTCAAAGCTAAAACAACAATACAATAATTTATAGGCACTAGTTCACAATTGGATCGCATCTAAATTGTCGCCTAATAAAAACTTGGCTTGTAACCAAACAACTTCTTAGTTTTGTTCCCAACTGTGCCGTATATTGTTGTCCCAGCTCAAATAATAAACAAGTGTACACTAAAATATTTCCTTGTAATATTAGTTAGTGCGCCCGATTGATTTATAACGAGTAAATCTCATATTTAGTGTGTATTCAAACGTTTTGAAGTTCACTTTGAATCGGCGCCAAAACGTCTCCGCGGGGTCGTTATTACAAATCGCGTAAATCGAAACACAGTGTGACTAGTACATTTTACCCGGCAGTAACTGAATATAAATAAAACTGAAGTTGCAGCTACTAAAACGGAGTTAAAATACTTTGGTGAAACAAAACATAATGCTAGAGCGAGACCGCTTTATATGGGTGATAAACAAAGGATTAAGAATGTAGTGGGTGAGAATCCGAGTGACGTCATAGATTGTGTTGTGAATGTGAAAAATACGAAGTCGAGCTTAGTGAAAAGCAAGAAGAGTAGGAAATGGATTACAGGGAGAAACACGAAGAAAAGAGTTCGTTTCTCGGATCAGAGTAGTGTAGAGGGAGTCCCGGTTTGGCGGCGGCTTATACGTTTTCTCGGATTTCTATGGAATTGTACGAGATCCGTGAAATCCGTTCTGAGTAAGTAATGTCTTCGAGGTATTTTTAATAAAGTATGTACCCACGTGTTTAGACCTTTTGACCTTTGTCTAACCGCAGATTTTTTACGCGAGAATTAGCTTCATTATTCACGGCTTTTACCTAAAAGAACTCGTCCGATTTTCTAAATTTATCTGCAACCTTTTTTATTTTTATGTACTGGTTTAAAAACTAAAAAAGGTATAGACCTTACTTCGTTTTTAAAGCGTTGAAAGCAATCTGATGGTTCCATTAACTTTCGTGTATAAATTGCTTGTCACTCTATAAATACGCTTAAGTTTTCTAGCGATCGCTTCGATGTAATTAAATTACGTATAGTCGGCAATAATAGCAGTCACTAAATAATAAGTAAAGTAAGTAATGAATAGTTTTCAATTCAAACCAGTCGGTTTACAATTTAAAGTGTCTAAACAAGCTAGGCAAAGTGGTATCAACCCTTCAAATTATGAATGCCTGAACGGTTTAGCACCTCCATCTTACGCCTCCACAAAGATCGCAGCTAAATAACACTACTTTGTGATGTTTTGTTCCTGCAATAAGTAAGGTTGACAGATCTCTTTGCGAAGAATTCCTCTTGAATATAAGCATCTATAGTCTACCGTAACCGCTTACTATCAGGCAGACCGTAAGCTTTTTAACCACTCATGTCGTATAATAAAAAACTTCAATCTTTATTAGAATACTTACATCAACTTTCACTGGTGACATTTTCTAGAAGATTCAATAATAACAATTTGTAGGAGCTTATGATGACCATTGTTTACAAAAGGTTTCATCTCTTTTCTTATAATTCAAAATGTCATTTGAATGAAAGTGACCAAACATTATGTGTGCTTTCTGCTTCTACAAGGGCGTTAATCTAATTCCAAAGAGTTTATAATAAACCTACATTTGTTCAAATTTCGGACTAAGTTGAATGTCTTCGGCTTACGATCAACACCATTAAAGTTTTTAAATTAGTAGAATATTCTCGACTGTATAAATACCGTAATATCGCCGCAGCGAAGCACCGCCGCCCAACTTTACTCTTTGCGGAATTAATGAAATTTCCGATGCGAACGGAATCGATTGTACCACAGTTTCGCACTAATGAATAGTTGTCAATCACTTTGCAAGTTTTCAATTTAGGTCCACAGCGAAATATTATGTTTCGCTTGATGAGCTTCTGTTTAAAAACTGTGAGATGTTTTGAATGTTTGTTGTGAATGTTTTGGTATTATATCACTTAATGCTAATACAGAAGTATAATAGTGTTTGTACAGGTATTGTTTTGGGTAGGTATTTTAAGTTTTATAAGTATTGTCAAAGTGAAAAATTTGTATGGATAAAAATAAACGTCGAATTGAGGACTCTTAAAATTGAAACGTGGCTTAAAATTTAAGGGACGTTTGAGTAAAAGTACAGCCATTATTATTCCAATTACGATATCCCAATTGACACTTCTGAGAACGTAACTAAATCATCATTTGAAAAACCATTATCAAATCAAAACATCATACCGTTATTAAACAAATACCTACAATGAGTGAATGTTTTTTTTAAAAGTCTTGTTCAAAACAAATAGAACTTTAAAATAACATACTTTATCGTAATTCCACGCTTACGTACTATGGTTCATTTTTTGCTTTTATACTTAGTGATGTTACTTAATGAATCTTATAGAATCGATTAGTTGAACAGATTCTTTTCTCTAGTGATCTCTAGTCGCAGGCGTATGTTTTCACATTATCCGGAAGAAGAAGTATATTCAAAACAGTCCCCGTAGCATGGTAAACTACCTTTGCAGTAGACAAAAGTATGTCTCTCTTTTCGTCTAAGAGGAAGAAAGAGATAAATTGTCTCGTAATAAGAGGACATAAGTGATAGAGAGATATTTTGTCCGCGGCCCGTGCTTCGGGTGCAGGACAAGGACAGAGATATACACATCGATGCCTTCATAGGTAACCAAATTATAATAACTTCTACAGACAATGACAAAGACCACGATGACGACGACGTTAGTGAATATAGTAAAATGATTTAAAATAGTGATGATAGATACTCAATACGTTATGCGTTCCATAAGTATATTTAGATGGTAATTAAATTTGAATCGGAGACATTATGGACCCTGGCGGGCATAGCACAATTTGATAGAGGAGAGGAAGAGTGCTATAAATTTTATGTAATACGTATTAACGTATTATATTTTTATTCATATTTATAATGTATTATTAAACATAATATATTTTTTTTATTTGTCATTACGATAATTAAATTATTATATTTAGACGAATTATGTGGAATTATATATTATTATTTGTTTCTCATATATTATAAAGATATTAAATAAGAATCGAGTACTTACTTTAGTCGTTATATTAAGTCTTACTTAATGTATAAAATTGCCGATTTGTTTGAAGTATTTTGTGCAAGTGCAAATTTTAATAAGTCACATCCTGAGATATCATAATTAATGTAGGTATATATTTCGCATCCATCTAGTTAATTATCCAGTTATTTGGACGCCTAGGCAGTTCATTAAACGGTATTCAAATAAATGGCTGGAGAAGATCTCTTAAATTTATTGAGCGAAACGTTAAGCCAGGTGGCTGAATGTCGTGTCAGCTATTTCATTAAATTAGCCAGTTAATTAAACGCTAAGGCAGATCGTTTAGTTTGAAGAGTTTTTGTGTGACTGTTTAAAATTGAAATAATTTTGATCATAACAAGTCATAAAAATAACCTTGAACCTACCAATCACGCCAAAACTTTTCAGTAAAAGACGATCCGCCTAGGCCTATTCAACTGACTTTCAATACACCAAGTGGTTAAACGTTAAGAAAATCTAGATAAATTAACTATCGGCCTAGGCATTAAACGGGACGCAGGCGTTTATTCCATTAAATATCTAATTCAACCTTAAGGCTGCGACTTGAATAAGTAACTTTTCGTACCACTTGCTCAAAAAAGTGACATTCTATGCCACAAAAAGCGAACATAACAATAGTCATTTTTAAACTGTTAAAAACAGGGAAAGAAAATTGTGCTGAATTTCATTCATCCTCTAGGGGGAGAATGTGATTTAAATTTGGAATACTTACCGAAATTTATACTGAACTACATCTGTGTTTACACCATTGAGTTTGTATATAAAGCATTATACATCTTTTTGAAAAAGGAATACGCATTTATTGTGCAGTTATGATTATTGAATAAAATTACGAAAACCGACAAGGCCGTATGAGCTTGATGACTTTGCTTTTCCGACAAAAAAATATTAGTCTAGGAATTTGCCACGTTTTTATTTTCTTTAAATACATAATTGTGTTAATTTTTTCGCAAATGGTACGAAAAGTAGAGTATTTTCCTCGGTGATAAAGCTGTTTTAGTCTTGGGTGAACTTAAATCCCTCGCTACACTCAGGTCTCGTCTTAAATCCCTCGCTTCGCTCGTGATTTAAGTTTTTAACACCCTCGCTACGCTCGGGAGTAAACCTCGAGTCCTTCGTTACGCTCGCGATTTAAATCGTCACCCGCGACAGAAGACACTGCTTTATCCCCTTGGTTAATAATCTACTATTATTCTTTATTACTTAAATTTAATAGGAATCTTTTCAGTTCAGATTCTATCCAACCGATTTAAATTTGTTTGTAATTGCAATCGATAGTCAATGATGTCATTGAGTTTCGACTATGGTGGTACTTCACTAGTACTCTACTATTTGACTGCCAAATTGGACCTCGTCACGAATGAAGTATAAGTAGGTATGATATTTGTTTCATACGTCGGGGGGCAAGCAAGCGTGCCTACCCAATGGTAAGCGGCACGTGATACTCACGCGTTGGCAGTAGAACACAAGATAACACATTATGATATTATTTTCATACGACGAGGGCAAGCAAGCGTGCCTGCTTAAATGTAAGCGGTACGTGCTACTCACGCGTTGCCTGCAAAAATCAAGATAAAGCATTATGATATTTTTTTCACACGACAAGGACAAGCAAGTGTACCTGTCTAATGGTGAGAAACACGCGCTACTGACGCGTTGCCTGTAAAAATCAAAATAAAGCATAATGATATCTTTTCCATACGACGAGGGCAAGCAAGCGTGTCTGCCCAATGGTAAGCGGCACGCGCTTCTCATGCGTTGCCTGTCAAAATGTAGTTATAGCATTCATTATGATATGTTTTACATACGATGGGGGCAAGCAAGCGTGCCTGTCTACTGTTAATCGACACGTGCTTCTCACGCGGTGCCTGTAAAAATCAAATTAAATCATTATGATAAAAGTATAGAAGACAAGTCCCCTGCTACCAACATAACGCTTTCTTGTCCAGTTCTAACTACCTTACTCACCTCAAGAACAGAACACAGCAAAGTATAGCTATAGGTATAGCTGTAATTTACTGAATGGTGTGGCTGGTTATGCCAAAAATTTCTTATCTATCAAGTTCCTCTGGTGGTCTATGACAATTGAAAAGTCAATTGTGTCTGGAATTTGATGCTTGACGCTTCGACGGGTTAATATTAGAACTAAATCTTATTTTTTTCTAAAAAAGGCATCGATCAAGAGTCTGTAGAAATAGTCTATCATGATAATCAATAAAAAACCTTTTTTTTTATTCAAACTTACTCTAGTCAAAATTTCAATCATCAAATGTATTTTAGAATCTTTAATTTATGACATATACGTTTTTATTAATAAAATTGTCTAAGGCTTTGATTAATTTATTTAATAGAATTGTAGTTGAAAATTAGGTAACCTTAAATATACAACATCCACGTTAGATTATCATATTACACTATATACACACACACACATTATTACGCTTATGATTTTTAAATAGAGCTCTATCTCGCTTACAATTCCAAAACGCTCACGGAAGACCGAACCTGAACAAGGTTCGTTGATTTTCACACGTGACTAATTATGCCTTCTGAACATTACTCAGGTCCAGTGATGGGTGGGATCTCACACTTGTGGGATGGTTCCGCTAAGTACCCCTTTATGCACTCGATATCTAGCAGTGTAGTCCTGTATTTATCATTGACGTTTAGAATGCCTTGAGCCTCTTAAACTGAGGGCCTTCTAGCCGAGTGCAGTAACAGACAGGGTTACTGACAACATTACAGGTAACCCTGTCTCTTAACCTCTGAGTAAGTTTTCCTAGAGGTCCCAAGTTCGATTCGTGGTTATTTGTTTTATTATTGTTATTTTTTTTTTAACAAAAATAAAGCTGATTTAAAAACACGAAAAAGGAAAAAAGAATTAAATTTCAGTACCCAGGTACCTACTTACCTACTTCACTTTCTATTGTCTGTGGAAACAGCTTAGCACCAACTCCAAAAAATAGATTTCAGGAGGTAATTAGGTACCTAGGTACTGAAATTTAATTATTTTTTCCTTTTTAGTGTTTTGAATTCGGTTTTGTTTTTGT
This sequence comes from Nymphula nitidulata, assembly GCA_947347705.1. Classification (NCBI taxonomy): domain Eukaryota; kingdom Metazoa; phylum Arthropoda; class Insecta; order Lepidoptera; family Crambidae; genus Nymphula; species Nymphula nitidulata. The sequence goes on from OX374629.1 coordinate 16,129,374, forward strand.
TAAAAAAAAGATTTTCTAAGGTCAAAGCAAGATGGGTGACCGACAGCACTATCGACTTGTCTGTCTCTCAGTCCTTGGTTGAAATACACAATAAAAAAAATCTTCTAACTCCTAACCGTTAAGGAGTTGTACCTTCCATCATCAACTCATCAACTTGAGATGATGACTAACAGAAGCAAATACTTGAATAGCTTTAGAAAAAAGTAAAACATGTCACACGTGCCCATAAAAATTTTGGTTTGCCCTCGATTTTCCTAGGATCCCATCATCAGATCCTGACTTGGTGACAATGGGACCACCTCAGGAGTATATTCTATCGAGTAAAAGAAGAATTTTGAAAATCGGTTCACAATTGACAGAGAAATCGGTGAACATACATACAAAAAAAATACATACAGTTGAACATATAATCTCCTTCTTTTTTCAAGTCGGTTAAAAAGGGTTTTGCTCTTGATCCCACTCTTGCTTTGAGAGAAGTTAAGAAGGGATCGAAGATGTAACGACCTTACTCAGAAGGTGCCTATTAGTAAGAAACTAAGGTTATACGTAGTCATCGTTGTTTACCTATATTCATTTTTATACATTTCTAATATTAAATCTGTATCTTAATAATATCAAATATGTTTTCCGTTAGAAGCGAGCTCCTAATGATGTATACTTTAGGCAAGATAATAGATATAACGTATGAATTATTACTATTATTTATAAGATATTATCAATATAATTATATTTACACGTATCCATAACACAAGCTCTTAAAGAATTCTTACAGTTTCTTAGCCTTAGGGCTAGATAGTAGATAGCAGTTAGGTTGAAATAAAAACTGCACTGAGACATTGCGTCGCTTAGAGCTATCAATTGGCTATACAATGGAGAGTTCTCTGAGTGCTTTAAAGAGCTTTTGACCTTATCCTACCTTCCCCCTTCCTACTCAAGAGCACTCGTACTAGTCTCCGTTATCAATTTACTGTCTCCATATCAGCATCACAGGTCAAGTAATCAAGTAACACATTTCACTGTTGTACATCTATCTCATCATCAGCCTATGACGTCCGCACGTGTGAGATGTTGTACATCTAAATAAGGAAATTTTTGTCAAAACGTGTGGCTCCTTCAAAAGAGATGTGAAAAGTCACTGTATGAGCCTGTAAAAGGGACCGGTTCGAACGGTAATTCATGCTGCACTAGCTGACTTCGCCTAAAAGACTTCTGTATGTGCGTCGAGTTATTGGCGGTTTTTATATAAGGTTTTATATTATATTCGTATTTATCTATGTAATTGACGTTTTATATAAAGAATTTTGTGCAAACTGGAATAACTATACTATGTTTTTTTTTGTATTTGACACCCTTTTTGCCTTGTTTTCTTGCCTTGACAGATTTTTTTTTAATTTTGTGGATAATTTAAGACATTCATCGTTAAGTAAATGCAGTGAAAAAAAACTATTTAAATAACAGAAAATAATTACAGCAATCTAAACATTGAAATCGGTTACATATTCTACAAGCTCTAATTGACCCTCATTTTCTACATACAAATTTCAACAAATATTAGTTATTCCATCCGTAAAATCTGACTTGTATACAATACTTTGTCAAACTGTCACATTTTAGGTAGACCTTCATTTAAAATAATTTGCAAAAAAATGCATTGATCTTATTGAAAAATGCAAAAATTTAGGATCCCGAACGTGGTAGCGCCTCCACCTTACAGAAGATTGCAGCTAAATTCCCTTACTAGCATGGTCACTACCAAGTAGTTGAACACTTTGTGTTCTATTATTGAAAAGCCTATAGACGCCCATAGCACTTTGGTTTTGGGCACTACCGACACGTTGTCTACCCTGTAAGAAATAAGAGAAAACGTTATGCTGCAGGAGCTCAGTGGTGAACTGGTTTGAGCGCTCTGGTTTCGATTTCAGAAACAAAGCAACTTTCTCCATGGTCGATCATGGTCGACATGGGATGGGATAAATAAAATTTGCTACCTCGAGCTGAGAAGGCACGTTACGCCGTTGGGCCAGCGTGGTGGTGTTATGGTCCAAAGTCCTCATGTGCTCCTCCCATGAAGGAAGGCCTGTGCCTACCAGTGGGACGTATGTAGGCTGGTGATGATGATGATGATGTTATGCTAATAGCATATACATCGAGTCCTACTGACGGTAATACAACACTATACAAACTAGTGTTATTTATTTAGCTGCTATCCTATGTTAAATGGTCATAGTAGCGTAATTTGTTCCATGAGCAAAAAAATTACATCACCGACTTTTCAGCTATTGGCGTCCAAGATGCGAGTGAGAAATTGTCTCTATATTCGGTATCTTCTATACATGATACCTAATACCATATGAATGCTGTAAGCACCTGTAAGTCACGTTCAACATTAATATCGAAACTTAAGCGATTCTAGAAACGTGCAATGTCATATCTTCTATTTTATGGAGAACTGAATTATCGACTCAGCAATAACTCGTACTTTATTTTAAGACTGTCTCAATATCTACTAAATTTAAAATCTTTGAATTCCCCTTAGCATTTTGTTTTTCCACTAATAACTTCTTATTTATTACTGCACAGAACTATGCTCTCGTCCTCTTTGTTAAATTCAACGTTAGAGCATAATTGGAAGGCAGTCGAGCCATGATAAAGTCAAAGGAGATTAAGGAATATTCCTCCAAGGAACTTCGCTGACTATGCTATTACTGTTTAGCGGAAGATTGCTATTAATTATTAGCTTTCCATGACGATATGCAAATCTAATCGAGCATGTAATAATATGCAAGTTTTATCCGTTCTTCGTTCACACGCAAAAAAAAATTAAATTTGGAATTTAGTAAAAAGGTTATTTTGGAATAAAACATACTGAGGTTCTTTTGTCTTTTTTATTTTGTTTTATTTGAAATCTCAAAACCTGACAAAACAAAATTACAATTTCACTTCGTAATAGTTACCTTACTTGCGATATAACATTTCAAAGGAGGATTATAATGTTTAAGCTCCTTCAAAAAATTAACAGACTATTATTTATCGCTATCATTAAATATTATTATCTCTTTCTCATCAATTAAAAATATTAGATAAGTACCTCCTCATCAGCCTATATACGTAACTGCTGAGCTCTCGCCTTCCTACATGGAAGAAACACATGAGGCCATAATACCACCACGCTGGCCCAATGCGGGTTGGTGGTTAAAGCGGTTGCAGTAACAACCGGACGAACGGCTTTACGTGCCTTCCGAAGCACGGATTAGCTTGACATTATAAATTTTGGTGATACGCCACCAAGCTTCTCCGCCTACCGAGACAAGTACCTATATCGTCAGTGGGCCTGCAAGACCGCGTAAGATTGAAATATCGCACCAGCGGCACAGCGGGCTTTTTCTGCTGATTCGCTTATACTAGATTCTAATTAAACAACACCCAGAGAAATCCCAAACCAGTTCAGTCAAAGAAATCCCTTGTTAAAAGTACATTAAATGTGTAGAAATATCCAAGATATTAACTTTTTTCTTCCATCCTGTGAAATAAACAAAAAGCACATACGCGGTATTGCAAACTGCTCTTACGCGGTCTTGCACGCCCACCGACGATATCACAGTTTTTCCAAAATCATCCCCCCTAACAGAGTCAAATGCTGCGCTACGAAATATTACTAACTACTATACCGGCTACGAAAATTCTTCTTCATGGCGCGTAGTGTGGCGCTCTGAGTTGCGGGAAAGCGCGCCAAGTATAGTTAATTACTCCTATTACCGACTTCTAAATTACAAATACACAGCTCAAGCCCAAATGTAATGGCAGTTAAAATCTATAATAAATTACCTGACAAATTAAAATCAGAAAACCAAGACAATTTTCTTTAATTAATTAAAAATACAATTACTGAATAAATGTAAGCAAGTAAGCAATGCATAAAATAAATTAAATACCTACATATTTTCTGATCGGCGATAAATTAATTGACATTATGAATTGACAATTTGAACTGACATTATTAACTCACTAGTGACATATATTGAAATTTATCTGTATATTTACTAAACAAATATTATTCTACTTATTATATTGACATGTTGTAGTAGATTATTTCAATAATTGTTTTTATTCTTATTAATTTTTAAGACTTAAAATTTAATTAATATATGAAATTTGGGATGAATTTTGCGGTACCCTTATAGGGTTCATGTTTGACACTATTCACTTTTACCATCATTGTATATAACATGAGAGCAATAAATGATTGAATTGAATTGAAAATAAATACTCACCTCTTAATTTGAGTTCTGATAAAACTTAACCATTACTCTCATCTTAGTAGAGAGATCTGAGATCTCACCTGAGTAGAGATTAGTTTAGTTTTTTTTATTATATATGCAACTAGATGACAAACAAGCTGACGGCCCACCTGATGGTAAGTGGTTACCGCCGCCTATTGACACCTGCAATAACAGGGAAAAATCCCTTGATATTGCAGGTGCGTTGTCATCCTGGGGCCTAAGATGAAATGCTGTCCATGCCCAGTAATTACAATGGCTACACAAAAACACAGCGAACTGTTTCACGGTTGAAATAAGAAAGGCGGTGGTACCTACCCAGATGACCGTACATACAGGTCTACCACCTAGTTTTACAGATAACTTTATTTCTTTGTTTGAGATATTGTCAGGTTAAATATTTAATTGAGAGGGAGTGAGACGCTAATAATTTCTGTTCCTGAAATAAAATGTCATGTGTTTTATGTAGACCACGCGGGCGAAGCCGCGGACAGAAGCTAGTAGACTGTGTGGTGTTTTGTCAATTCGTGCCACGAGTTATTCGCCGAATGGTGCGAATCGTACAAGAAGTCTTTTTGAATTCCCTGTTTTTCACTATGGTATGAATCGGTGAATACCTTGCCTAATGTACGCATTTTATATTTTTTGTGCAACTTACTCATATTATGTTTTTAAATACTACCATGACTCATATCGATTTTATCCACGGCACTTGACATGTTTCTGTGCAATCCTCTAGAAAAGATTTTTAACCTTCAGTTTAAAATTATTTACAAAAATATTTTTTAATGTTTAGTACTAACGTTCAAACTTTCAATAATTTAAACAAAACTCAGATGAAATCATATACGTATAAACCGAGAACTGATAGAAATTGACACCGTGCTTTTTGCGTTGGCATTGTTCCAAAGTTCTCCTTTATTTTTCTAGTTTTAAACGCTGCTGTATCATATCTACCATCGTAGTTTGTGATATCTCAAATAACAGAAGTTATTGATAGCTACACCTGTCTAAACCCCAAACTGTCATTAATTTGAATGTTATCTCTATATTTATACAGTTATTGGCCTTTGTCTCATATATTCTATTTTCTGTTGTTTTATTACAGTCGACATAATTAAAATTATAGGTTTTGGGTCTAAATTTATTTCAGACATGTCAATTTATGAAGTGTTTTGCAATTAGAAAATTACATTCATTTGAAATTTCTGTTCTTTTTTCACAAAAAAAAAGTTTTTTTACTTAAATATTTAAAAAAATATATTTTTAATCAACCAGTTGAATCTATTATTAATGAATACACATTAACAAAAGTTTCCACTATCCTTACATGGTTAACCATAATAATAATGAAAATGGTGCGTTAAATTTGAATCATTTTAATTAATAGGTAATAGGTAGTCTTTTTCCATCGCATATAGACACCGTCTGCAATGCAAAGTAATAGTTAACATGGGATCAAACTCGCGCATTACATTGACATAGCGCAGTAAATCGGAGATATCACTACACAGTTTTGCTTTACCAATTTCAATCTTCACGTTTCCTAAATTTCTCTTTACCAACTTTTCTTTCACTATCTAACAAAACCCTAGTCGGATACAAATAGTCATCAGAATCATTATTCCACAATAGTCAATCTTTGTGCACTGTACTGTTGCTCTGAATTAACTTCGTGCATTATGTAACGTTTAATTACCCCAAAACTAATGTGTGCAATCACGGGTCAATTACACCTTCTGATTAATCATTGCTTAGTGAGACACGCTATGGACGCCCATTGTGGCCTTCGTAATTGCTACTCTGGGAATTCAGTAAACTGGCATACAGTCAAAGAGACAGATGAACTGAAGGACTGAAGTATCATAGGTATCTAGTTCAATTCGCACGCACAGTCACCTGTCCACAGTATTTAATTTTTATAATGAAGGAAAATAACCGTCCTTACCTACCCAAAAAACAGAAATGGAAGCAACAAAAGTTTGTTAATGAGCAAATGCAGTTCAATGTAAGTTTTGTGATGTTTATAAAAATTAAGAAATCTGGATATGTATAACAATAAACTTCACTATCATAGCTAAAGTAAAGTCACCTTTGTTTTGCGATATAAACTAGTGGTATTTGGCGAAACATTTTTGTTTCTCTAACATAGTTACTTTACCTAAAAAACAACAAATTGCACTAATTTCCTTTACTAAGGAAGTAATAATAATAATCAGACACTCACACCTATTATTTAACCAAAAGTAAACATCATTCAGACCATGTGTTATTAAATGTTTTTTTTTGCACCGTACAAAAATATTATGAATATTGATCATAATATGTATATAAATATTTGAAATATACTAAATAAACATATTAACATCCATGACTCGTGAACAAACGCTCGTATTCGTCATACAAACATTTGCCCCTACCGGAATTCGAACCTGGGTCCCCTGACCGAGCAGCCCGTATAGCAAAGGGTTCAGACCACTCGGCCAGCCGGTCGTCAATTAAGTCAAGTAATCGGGATGATAGGTAAATGTTAAGTTTTTTCACGTAGTGTTTATTCAAATTATCTTTAAAAGTATGCAAGCAGACGAACAATTTAACATTGTTGGAAGTTGGAATAAATTGGTACTGATTATGACATATACAATTTGTAGAGTTGACAATTTAGCAATATTTAATGAAAGCACTTAATTTTATCAAAGCACTTAATTACTTTGTAACTTACATAATTCAGAAATAGCCTGTAATATTATTCCGTGTTGTAGCTTTACCTACGTCCAATCAACGAGATTGTGATCTGATTCCAGTTTAAAATATACAACATTAGCAACCGATATCCCAATATATTGCCAATTTAAACCGAGATTAACAGCAATCGGTAACATTGAAAACAGCGCTAGGCTTAGTTGACAAAAGCCAGGCGTAGTTCGAAACGGACAGCCCTAAGCCGCATGATGAGCCCGCTGCGGTCCGAAATGCAAACATTAACGAAATACACCCGACACGGAACGTAATCTACGGTCAGTCAACACGAGTGAGACAAACCAACTAGGCAAAGCCGCTACTTTTGAGTAAACGTAGTAGTTTCAGTTATAAGTAGCCAGTAACTTGATAGAATAAATTAAAGACAATACTAAACTGAACCAAAATTTCGGTATTGAAATATCTCGTTCGTTAAAATGTAATGACTTCGGCATTAATAATAACAATTATAATAGTTATACACCTATTATCTAGCCCAAAGTAATCATCAATAAGAGCTTGTGTTATGGATACTAGGTAACGGAGAAATATTGATGACAAGATGTATATAAATATTAGAGATATATTATATAAACATAGATACATCCATAACTCGTGAAGAAATACTCGTACTCATCATATAATACATACAGACTTCGACATTGTGGAGAGACGGTCATTAGCTCATAACATAAAATAGGAAAATAGAAGAAACTCATAAAGTTTTCAATCACTCGGATTGTGAAAGGTTGCCAGCCCGCCGCGCCGTAGTTTTCCCATCGATCCATAATAATATAAATGCCAAAGTAACTGTTTGTCTGTCTATCTGTTACGTTTTTACTCCTAACCGATTTAGATTAAATCTGTACTGGAGATGGATTAGATCTTGAGAGGCCACCTTTTGACGCGATAGCCAACATCCACGAGAGTGGAGAGAGGAGCCTCGGGCGGTCACTAGTAATACATAAATTACTAATAGGTCTTATTATACCTGTAACCTGTAAGATAGAGGTAATGAAGTATAACGTATATCTACCTAATGTCCCGAAGGTAAATGGCTACCATAGCCTAAGTATATAGGCTACGAAATTATCTAGAATACGAGTTTTCTTTGGTAAGGTAAGCTTTCCTCCTAACCGCAGCATTGAGCGATTACATTTGACAGGCAAATATTATTTCCTAGAGCCTCTGTTTTCAAACTCGAGCTGTTGACTCTTTACGACTAAAAACCATTATTATTTGCCTAGTTCATTTCCTCAATGTCATTTCCTCAAACAATGAAATAGTATGAGAAAATGTTTATTACTAATCATAATTAACTTATTGAATAAAATTAAAACCGACTTCAAAAAACTGAAAAGGATGAAATAATTAAATTTAAGTAGGTATTCATCCCCTAGAAACATATTTTTGGAGTCGGTGCTTTACTTTCTATTGTTTTTGGAAACCACTTAGCACCAACTCCAAAAATATGTTTCTAGGGGATGAATACCTACTTAAATTTAATTATTTCATCCTTTTCAGTTTTTTGAAGTCGGTTTTAATTTTTGTTTAAAATTTTTTTTTCACAATTTTTAGTGATAACTTTCTACGGTCGAAGCTAGATGGGTGACCGTCAACTTATATTGTTTCCTACTATCGTATCGTTTCACTAAAAAGTCATTGGAAAAGCAAAAATTCGCAATTTCGCTTATGTAGACGATTTCATAATTTCAGTTTTTTTTAATTTAAAACCAAAGTACCCAACTGTTTTTGAAAAAATTTTTATGGGACCAAATGGCAGCTATTCCGCATCGAACAAAAAAATAATCACGTAAATCGGATCAGTAATCTCGGCGTAATCGGTGTACATAAATAGAAAAAAACTTCAAAAAAATGTGGTCTAAGTAACAAAACAAAAAATATAAAAATAGAGCAAATCAAGAACACCTGGTGCAACCTCACACTAAATTGCTTCACTTGGGAAGGAGGGATCTAGCTTGGAACGCCGTTAGATTTTTAAAATCCTCATAAAATATTTGCTAGAGAGAACCTAAGCAAAAAATAATAATAAATATAAAGTTTACTCTTCATTGGTGTTTACTCCGCTGTCATTAGTAACCTGCAGAGATTACTCAAGCTGAGGCCATTGATATAGCTTCTAGATAAACCAGCTTTACGGCTTGCGATTGCCGCCTTGCATGGACAAAATTCTAACGCAATGCAGGAACACGTCAGCTTCGATGAAGCAAGCGAATGCGCCAAATGTTAGCTATTTTAAAGGATTGATTCATAAAAAGAATACAGTATGAAGTAGTTCGCTGTGCTTCGGATTGAAGGGAGTAGTAAAAATGTAGCTAGTGTAATTACTGGGCATGAAAGGTATTTCATCTTAGGCCATAAGATGAGAACATGACAACGCACCTTCAAATCAATACCAACTGATTTCTTCCTTGTTAATGCAGGTTTGTGTCTATAGGCGACGGTAACCACTTACCACAAAGTGGGCCGTTACACTGAAAAAATTTTTAACCAATGTACTTTGGTTACATTTGTAATAGTTAAATTTGGCAAAGTGGCGAAAATTTGGCAACTCTATTTCTGGATTTTGTGTTACCCTAAGTTATGTCGTCACTTTTTTCAGGAAGAAAGTTTAGTTGTCATTTTTTTGTCTCCCATATATTGTAATTAGCATGCCAAGAACACGTCATCAACACGCGATGTTTATTCACAGCCAGCTTTCTGTGTAGCGAAGCCTTAACTCGTTTGTAATAGCCACTGAGTTCACTGCATTGGCTATCAAACACTATTAATTACAAGGCGACATGTTACAACGACAATAGAGTTTAAGTATTAATGGATATATAGCTTTAGCTGTAATAAGTCAGCAAATAAGCAGGTTTCATGACAATATAGGACATATCGTGACGCTTAGTATAAGTACGTAATATGTGATCGGTACACATCCCCTAAAAGCGAGAAAAAACGATAAAAATAACAAAATAAATGATAATAAATTCTTATTTATCTAAGAATTACCTACCTATCCATAACTAAACATCATCAAGAGTTCTATAATAGGTATTCCATTGCAGAAAACTCTAAATATACCTACTGATCATTCGTTCACTTTAAATTGCACCTTCCTCATCTACTGCAGCCAGCTACTAGCAAATGTAAATTTCAAACAGATCTGAAATATGTCGACCCTTTCTGGCATATTTTCGGAGTAATGCCTATATGTTTGACACGACGCAGAACCGGATTAAAGCACATGATGGTGCGGTAGAACAAGCCGACATGATCGGGAGTACAGATAATGATAAATGTGCCCGACACCGGTGATGTATTTCAGTCAACATCTACACTCGGTAATAGGAACGCTGTATATCATGCTCAGTGGCCGACCGTTTAAATACTTTGTCATAGTGATCAATGAATAAACCAGTTGATAATTTACTATGTGATCGGTCGTCTGGACCTGCCTTGCTTAATTTCGACTGTAAAACAGTTCGCTGTGTTTCGGATTGAAGGGAAAGGTAGCCAATGTAATTACTGGGCATGGAAAACATTTTTTCTTATACTTTAGGATGACAACGCAGTACTAATTGATTTTTCCTTGTGATTGCAGGTGTCATATTCATATTCATATTCATTTAATCACTTCAAATTTGTAACATATTAGTACACGTTAAATGTTTAAGGCAAGATGTTAATGATAGTTACAAATTGACCATTTCAAGGCATTCGTGATGGTAGGTGTAGTTTAACTTATAATATAGATCGCAGAGATACATGCAGCTATTTGTTGTAAGTAAAAGTGTATAAAAATAATTATCTATGTTCATGGACTACTGAATTTCGAAACTCGAAATATCGAATTACTGTATTCATAAAGTTCATAAGTACGATCTACGTAGGCTAGAAAGTATGCAATTGTGTGTGTGTGCATGTGATATGGGCCATTTTTGTAAAGTGTCAGATGCGGGGTAGCCAATACCAGATCATTACCGCGGCGCGAGGCATAACGGCTCGGCTTATCACCGATACGTTGAAAGTAACTTGTGCTTTTCAGCACAAGGCGCACAACTCGAATATGTAGATGCTAGTTACTATTGACATTTTATATTTCTCAAATTATAGCCTAGGTACATGAGTCTCTCGGTGCTGTCAGCGTTATTATTCTGAGATATCGTTTCTGCAAGATGGATACTGCATTCACATCAGTCGAGTTGCCCCAGAAAACAATTCCGTACCTTATCCACGCAGCAGCATGACTGTGGTACGCGGCGAGTGCGCATTCTTCATTTGTAGCTTTCCGAAGTTCGCGCAACGCGTATGAGAAACTACTGAGCTTGCTCACCACACTTTCAACATGCCGCTTCTATGACAGTATAGAGTCCATTGTGATTCCAAGTGACATAAAGAAGTCAACTTCTTGTATCTTTTGGCGATCGGCGACGGTATCTTACCTCTCGGTGGGCCGACAGCTTGCTTGTCATCTCATCATCACTGTCAGCCTATATACGTCCCAAAGCTGGGTACAGACCTTCTTATAGAATAGAATAGAATAGAATAGAATAATTTATTTTGCAAAAATGTGGTACATAATTGATCTTATGATAAGCTATACTTAACTATAATAGTTCAGCACATTTACCAAAATTGGCATGCAAAATTACAGTAAATAATTTAAAACGAACAAATTATAATTTTTAAATGTCATATAAAATTACAAATTAATTAAATTGTTTTGTTAAATGTCACCCTTAAAATTAAAATATTCATTTAGGCTGTAAAAACAGTTTCGAATGAGCCATGTCTTTAATCGTACCCTAAACAGATTTAATGGTAGGACTTTGAAATTCGTTGGTAATTTATTGTAGATCCGAATAGCCATAACATTACTGTTTCTAGAGCGCATTACCGTCCTAGCCATTGGGAGTAGCAATTTATTAGGATGTCTATTGGAGTATATTCGAGGAATACTATCAATATTTTCAAATAAATGTGGGTGACTTCTCACAAAATTACATATCTCGTAAATGTATAAAGAAGGGACCGTAAGAACTTTCAATTTTGTAAATAATGGTCTACATGATACTAGGTTGTCCACGTCACATATAGCTCTAATACATGATTTTTGAGCAATCAGTACTTTATTTATATGGTAGGAGTTTCCCCACAAAACTATGCCATACCGTAGTATTGAGCAGACGTGTCCATAATAAGCCTGTAAGGCAGTTTCTTTACTGACAGTTTTGGCTATTCTCCATAGCGCATAGGCGAATGGGTTTATTCTTTTACAAACCCTATCAATGTGATCATCCCACGTGCATTTCTCGTCTAAAACAATGCCAAGAAATGTTACTGTACTCGTTTCCAATAAAGATTGATTTTCATAGAACACGTTTATATCAGGTTTTTTCCCATGTTTGTTTCTAAATTGTATGTATTTAGTTTTGCTTAGATTAATTGTTAAATTATTTTGTTGTAGCCAATGTATTATTTTCCCTACAGTGCTGTTTATTTCCGTATTATAATCATTTAAGTTATTACAATTTATAACTACTGAAATATCATCAGCGAACAATACGCAAGGGTAATCTGTAATATCGGGAAGATCGTTAATATAAATTAAAAAAAGTAAAGGTCCAAGGATACTGCCCTGCGGGACTCCGAAACTATTTACTTTTCTCTTTGATTTACAGGGAAGTAATGTTTTATACTGATCTACTCTAGAAATTTCCACATATTGGTACCTACTATGTAGGTAAGATTTGAGCCAATCATTCGCTAACCCTCTTATACCATACATCTCACATTTAGTAAGCAACATCTCATGAGACACACGATCAAATGCTTTGCTCATGTCGAAGAAAACCGCAGTCACAGGTGTAGGTTTATCAATATATTCAATTATTTTGTCAACTAACGAATAAGCAGCCAAAGTTGTTGATTTCCCCCTTTGAAACCCGTTTTGTTCGCTTTTGATTAGGTTATGTTTATTGATAAAATTTATTAATCTAACCTGCATAACTTTCTCAAATATTTTAGACCATATTGATATAAGTGATATGGGCCTATAGTTATCTGCTTTCATTTTGTCACCTTTTTTAAATATGGGTTTCACGATAGAAATTTTAAGTACTTGCGGAAATTCTCCTGTGCTGAATGATAAATTTACTAAATGACATAATACTGTAGATATTTCTTCTTTAACTAGTTTTATAATTTTAGTGGAAACCCCGTCATATCCAGTAGATTCTGTTAGGTTTAACGACTGAATTATTTTTTTAATTTCATAAATGTCAGTAGGTAATAAAAATATACTCTTATTATTTATTTTTATGTTATTCAAAACTGTTTTGTCAGTCTTAGAGTCATCTATAGTCAGATTAAGAAAATGGTCATTTAAATGATTTGCAATGTCATATGGGTCGCGAATTTGTTTTTTCATATCAATTTGTATAAGATTCAGGTCATCGTTGGGTTTTTGTAGTCCAATTTTATTATTGATTATATTCCATGAAGCTTTTGTTTTATTTTTCGCAATGTTTATGTAATTAGCATTACTTATTTTTTGGGCCTGAAATATACATTTTTTTAAGAGTTTTGCGTAGTTCAGATACCGGTTCCTATGTACACTACTCTTTTGTTTATAATAAGCGAAACGTAAGGTTCTTTTTCTTATTGTGGATTTTTTCAAACCTACTGTTATCCAGTAAGCTTTCTTTTGTTTAGAAGAGCATTTTGTCTTAACTACAGGAAAGCATAGATCATAAAACAATTTGAAGTGTTCATGAAAAGTGCTGAATGCAGTATCTAAAGTTACTTGTTTGTAAATCTCAGACCAAGATAATGCACATAAGCAGTTTTTAAACTGTTGTTGATTTTCATCGCTATAATCTCGCCTATAGATAAACCAAGTCTCAGGTTTTTGTTCTGTCTGATTATAGGTAAATGTGAGAGATTGAGCAGTGTTATGATCCGATAACCCTAGATTATGCAACACTCCTTTTGCGTCAGGAATGTTACTCATAATATGATCAATGCATGCATTATTACGAGTAGCTTCAGTAATTTGTAACGTCAAATTATTATTTTGTGCAATTCTTATTAGTTCGTTTTTTTCACTCGTGTTTTTTAGTGTATCGATGTTGAAATCACCTGTGATTACTATTTTATGTTTTGTCTTATATCTGAGCTTTTTTAACATTGTCTCTAATTTGCCCAAAAATATCACTATACGGGAGAAACACATGAGGTCATGACACCACCATGCGGGTTGGTGGGTTAGAGCGGTTGCACACCGGGACCAACGACTTAGCGTGCCTTCCGAAGCACGGAGGAGCTCGAAATAACAAATTTTGATTGACCCATCCCAGGATCAATCATGGCGAAATTTTTTTTGTCTTCAAGTTTGCTTGTAATCTAATTGTATAAAAAATATACCCTAAAGAGTTATTTCTCCAAAACTGAAGTTTTCACTTTCATAGAATAACTGAGCTTCTATTTAGTTTGTATATTTCAGTAGCAGATCTCCTATTACACCCAAATATCTCATATTGAAAAATGGACGAAAGCGGATGACATCATTATAAATAACGATAGCCACAGGACCAATATTTTGTAGAAGAAATTGCCTCTATTATATTTTATTTCTTTCGTTAGAGTAAAATGTAGACCAATTTGTTATTTCGTTCTGCAATTAATTAAAAAACCTAACATTAATTAGTTTACTCCGGCAGCTGTCTCACCGTACGATTTGTGCCTAAAAAGTATTTTAGACATTCAGTCTAAACCAAGAAATTAATTAATAAGATCTTTATGAAAACTAATTTTATTTAAAGATAACAAGTATTTTTTAACGTTTATAAAACCTTCTGATGTTTACTCACCAATGATTATTCATAAAACATCAGAAGGATATTAATATATAAAAAACTTTTTGCTGTTCGGCGGTGGGAAACGCCAGCACCAAAAGTTGATTAATTTGTTATTTTTTATAGAGCTCGGTGATCAGAGTTTCTGGTATTGTGAAAGGTCGCAGGTTCTTATTCCGCACTAGGAAAAGTATTTTTTCTAGTCTAAACATTTTTCTGAATAACACCATTTTTACAAAGTATCGATATTTGTTGCGTTGAGTTGAGATGCATACGATATTCTGTTTCTAAGCATTTTAGTTTTCTTCTAAATTAATTTTATTTACGCATGACATAAAACTAACATTCTGGAGAATGTCATGTACTCCACACATGCAAACTGTACAGTTTTATTATAATAGAACACGTAAGCGATCTCAGAATTTCGTAAACAATCGTGTATAATTAACAAATTTAATTACAGGCACACGTTCCCGAATACACGTTTACAATTAATGTTCTCTACGAATAGTTTTACAGGCCATTCGTTTGCTCTTTACTGAAATAGTGTTGTCAAGGATGATGCAAAATAAATTTAAAATATACACATATTAGGTTGTGGCATTTTTATTTGCATTTTATATGAAATCCCTGACATTTTGTTTGAACCATATGGGTTAAAAACGAAGCGGTTTTGTGAATAATTCCCTGAGGTATGTAATTACTATATATTTTTACTATTGCTCTGTACGTAATTTAACTCAGCGTTTCTTACGCATTTGAGCACCTACTTCACGCGTTACTATTAATAGGGTTCTATTGTGTTATAATGTGTTGTGCATAATAAAAATGTTTAAATATCTCACTAGCATAATGATAATATATTATCTTCTTTAAAATACATCCGACAATTATGCAACTGTCGGATAAAACCTACAAAAACCTACATAAAAAGGTATCTTCTTTAAAAATAATTAGTAGTTCCAGTTTCATACAATAGTACAGGCAAAGAGGTTTATACAGAATGGTGACTATAATACGACAATAAATTAAAACATGGGCTATATAAGTTCATAGAAACGTTTAACAAGTATCAAACACATCTTATTCATTTGATATTTTTACAACACTTCTATTAAATAATGCAGCCAATACGAGATACAATTGGTGAGTGGCACTCACGTAGAAGAAAAAACACATGGCAATCCTTCGCGGGGATAAGTGAAATGGTCGTCTTTTATATGTTGTTGCTGTAGCAGCGTATCAACAATGATACAACTCTGTTTTTTTGTATCGCGAAGAAAGTATAGTAACAATATACAGTAAAAATATACAAATCCAACAAAAACAACCTCTTTCGTGTATTTATTGAGAAAAAGATAAAAATATACAAAGAAACACAAAGGGTAACTCGGCTTCCCTCAAAACACCAGAGCAAAGTTCCCGACGGAATAATTTCACGACAGACAACGAAAAAGTTATCAATATGCTAGAAATCAAACAACAAACCGATAGAGTACAGGATTCGTGATTAAAGTTAAAAAAATATCTTTAAAAACCAATTCTTATTGTTTTTTGAGGCACAGCATAGGAAATAAGTCCCCGTGCTCCTAACTTCAACGAACACAACACATAAGACTCTTAATTGTTGTGTTAGTCATAAGTTAAGAGTAGTGTTATGAGGTTGTGATCTTCTGTAAGGCCCTCTGCCTTGCTGGTAACTAACTAACTAACTGGTAACATGCTGGTAAAATTCGAGTTAAGCATCATCACCAGCCTTTATCCTGAGATGGGTCAATTAAAATTAGTAATCTCGAGCTGCTCCGTGCTTCAGAAGGCATGTTCAGCAGTTGGTTCCAGTTATTACTGCAAACACTTTAACCCATAAACTAATATTGGGCCAGCGTGGTGATGCTATGGCCCAACACTCCTTACGTATTTCTCCCATGTAGGAAAGCCTGCACCCAGCAGTAGGACGTAGGTATATAGGCTGTTGCTTAACTCGAATTTTACCAGCACCTCCGCCTTACAGAAGATCGCAACCTAATAACACTACTCTTAGCTTAAGAGAAACACAACAGGTAAGAGTCTTAAGTGTGTTTGTTGTGTGTGTTGTGTTCATTTATGTTGGGAGCAGGGGGCTTCTCTCCTATGCTATGCTTCAAAAACCAACAATAATTGGTTTTCAAGGATATTTTAAACTACTATCTCAAGTCTTTACTCTATAATTTGTGGTTTGGACGTACAATACGTCCCACTGTTGGGCATAGGCCTTCCTACATGGGAGAAACACATGAGAAGTGTTGGGCCGTAGCACCACTACGCTGGCTCAATACGTTGGTTGGGTGGTGGGTTAAATCGGTTGAGGTAACAACCGAGACCAACAGCTTAACTTAGGTACCTTCTGAAGCATGGAAGAGCTCGAGATTATTAATTTTAATTGATCCATCTCAGAATAAACCATGGCGAAAGATGCTTTGTTTTCGTAATCGAAACCAGAGCGCCACCGAGTTCCTCAGAAGTTCCGCTTGAATTTTCGTTATGAAGGAAATTTCTTCGGGTTGAAAAACTTTCATGTACCTACGAAAGGTCACAGAAGACGTTGTTAATGAACCTGACAATTTACAGCTGCTCCAACGGGAATAGAAGTTGTTTACCGCGCGTCAAACAGACCATCATTGTAAATAGGCCTTAATATTAGCAGGTGTTAAAACGTAAACAGACAGGAAAGTTCTGGAGTCGATACGGTATTATTAACTGGGTACTAGCTTCTGCCTGCGGCCCTACACGGGTGAAGGTGCTTTCATCATATCAAGCCACAAATTCCGGACACAATAGATTTTTAACTGCCAATATGCTCTCTGGAGTCTTTAAATTAAAATGGATTTCCAATCTGAAGTTTCGTTCTTTCGACTTCTTCGTGTTTATTTTTAATAGTATAATTTTGGACAGCCATGTCATAAGTATAAGTACCGATTTAAAATGTATAAACAGTAGGTATTTGACTATATTTTTTCTCAAATATCTTTTCCTTTGTTTTATTAATCGTGTTTGCTGAATAATATATAATTTATAATACCTCAAAAAATAAAAAAAATATTTGAAACGTATCAAATTTTTTTTTTATTAAATGCAGTAAAAAAATATCATAATCCGTCGATCCGACATCTCTACGGACATCGCTGTCTCATCGAAGATTTCTGATTTTCGTACAAGGACTGACTGTTACTGATATGCATTTACTCGCAGTATATTCCTGGCTTCCCAAACAATAGGTGTTCAACATGCGAGCTTAAATTTCGCATATGATTCGGGACTTTGCGAGTACCAAAACAAAGTTCGAATTACAATGTCGGTGAGCATCGATATGGAATCCTTCTCTGCTAAGAAGAACTTGAGACGGCGTACTTTGAATACATTAAAATCGGCTGTGACAGCATTGAAACATTTTGCTAGTAAGTGACCATTATAAAGAATTTGTTTTTTATTATAAGCTGCTTTTAACAAAGATTGTTTTGCATAATTATTATAATCTACTTTGCAAGGTTTGTATTTTGTTATGTACCATTTTTTACTATTCTTATTATTATTACTTAAATACTTACTATTTCGACCATCAAAATAGTAAGTATTTAAATAATACAGACAGCACATCAAGTGTATCAGTTGCACTACGAAAGCCGCCTCTATTGAGAACGGAATAAGGGCGGTCTCATGGTCAAACTGTTACGCTGGATGTGCTGTCGACTTTACGTTTCATTTGCAACTTTAGTTTATATAATTTGTTAAAAAAACATATTTTTTTAAAATGTTTCAAATCGTGTTTGTTTTATTTAAGTAGGGTCAAGAAATACCCACTTATGCAATATAATCAATGAAAACTTACAAATCATACTAAAGTTAAAAATTATTTTTTACAAAATCACGGTATTGATTCTGACTAATATAAAATTTTCGAAGTAGTAAGTATTTTCTTTACAATCTAGTATAAAACAGGTTATATACAGACGTTGACGGAAATTACATTTGATTAACTTTCAAAACAAACACAATTGTAACTTATATAAGTTTGCATACCTCTCGTGATGAGATCCATATTACTCATCCTTAACTGAGGACAAAGCTCGGAAAATATTCCGGTGCTTTTCATAACACTCAATGTTGCGTAAAGATAGGATTACAATGTATGGGAAGAGAGAAAAAATACTTTCTGGATACTTTTATTTATTTTCGTGTGATGAGTATTTACACTCACACGGACTACGACAAATTAAACGAAGCTTGTAAATATGGCATATTTTTCAGTGATTGTTTCATTGAGGATAAAATGCTAAGTGACAGACATAAAGTACAGAAATTAAAGTGACATTTGTTCAGGGTGTAAACACAGCCTCGGCGAATAGCGGGGCGAGGAACAACAGAGTGATGTTGACATTTTTTATTTAATTATTATTTATTAATAATACAGGGCAGGCTTTTCGCGTAGTGATGATAATTTTTCAGTTTCAACTAAGAATGCAAGGCGAATCTGGCCATGATCGAGGATATATCGATGAGAATTTGTGTATCGAAAGTTTCCTCTTGCTTCAGAAGGCATGTTAAGGACTCCTGAATTTCGAAGTACTATGAATTATACGAATACGATGTAAGTACGTCAGTTCGGAATAACTCGGTAGCAGAATTTGTTTGTGCGAAAGCAGTTCAAAACTAAGAGGTTTAAAATTCCAAAGTAAGCTATTTTTTTAGGTTGCACTGAAAAAAATATTCAACCAAACTTCTTCGGCTATATTTGTAGTAACAAAAATTCGGAAAGGTGTAATTACAGTATATTTGATTTAACAAAATGGTGCATCTCGTTGCATGAAACCAGAGCACACAGACGGCTATGCCACTAAGCTCTTCTCTCAGTCAATCACTATAATAAGTAAAAAAAATATAAAAGAGAGTTAGCCACCTCAGTAGCATAAAAAAAGTTAAGGAGTTAACCAGCAAGTCGCTACAATGACATCTGCTATTACATCTCCCATGTGGCTCAGAATTTCTTAAAATAGACTGCCAAGCCTCTAATGGTTTTCCGTGGCCGCTTCTCACTCCACATCTTCCAACGATTCGCTGAGTATTTGAGAAACGTCAGCGCGTATAATGAAGGTGTCATTCAGAGGTTTACGAAAGCCATTGTGTCTGTCGGTCCGAAAACAAGCCTCGTCACTTGGAGCTACTTGTTTGTCAAGCCGATCATTTGTCTCGACCTTGGCAACACTTCGTTCTTCGTTATCTCTGAGTCTTTTGTTACCGAAACACTTTCTCATTGCACTGTAGAATCTTAACGCCCATTAGCAATCGTCGCGACGAGCGCCTATTGTGGTTCTGAGTTTAAAATTTAAAAAGAAACTTACTTTATTATTTATTCAATTTTTGAATTTATGTAGTAAAAATGTGTTTCTTAGTCGTTCTCATTTCGTTTAAGGTCGTTATATTATTAAGATTTTTGCACACGCAGATTACCTTTTCATTCTCATTTCTCTGTGGTAGGACTTCTGGAGTTCTGGAAGAGATTTCATTTAAAAATGAGCCCTTTGTAATTTTTCCTCAAATGTCTTTCCCATTGTTTTATTATTTGATTCTTAAATAAATAATAATATTTCTTTGAAAGTGTGTCTGAAAATCTACGCTAAAAGTCTATGTTTAGAGTTTGATATTTTTTGATGATTTGAAAAATTAGTAACGTCTATCAACAACACAATTTATAAATCTGACACGTCTATTAATCCTTGTTTCGTTGGAAATGTCAAGAAAACCAAAGAGCTTCTGATCAACGAAGAGAAAATCGAAGCCAAACATACTAATGTTTTCATTGTCGATCTAAGAGTAACTTGGGTTACCATGCCACCATCAATAGGCTACAAAGACAGTACAATGGGCTAGTACAAAAAGGCGACATTGATTTTTTTATTAATAAGGCACAAATATTTAAACGCCAAGTTGTATAGTCCTTAGAGAATATTGCAAATTAATAATTTAACACTAGTTTTGTATTCAGAATAAGTGAATATCAAATTTTTGGAATTCATGCTTTTTTTTTGTTCAATTGGAGTGAGTTGCACTATATATTATTGTATAAGTTATGTTTTAAGTCCACAATGCATGTCGTGGCAATCTATAATTAGGACAGCACCTAGCTCATGTACTCTTTAGCTTTAAACACTATACCTACCATGTTTTAGTGTTCGTTTTGTTGATTGTATTTTTTTTTTTTATTGTAACATTTACATATAAAGGAAGAAAACTATGAAAAAATATATCCTCCACGCGGGAATCGAAGCCGCGTCTCCTGATTTCCAGCCAAATGCGATAACCACTATGCCACCGGAGCAATAGGCTATATATGCTTTCTTTCTTTTCTGACGTTTTTATAGCAACGTTTATCTCACCGCTCATGTGTGATCCGAAAGAATACTTTTATAAGTATTTTTAATCTTCCAGTTAATGGTTTTCATTTCTACTTTCTTAGTTATCTTTACATCTCTTTTCATAGTTATCTTTGAACTAGTACTCGTTCTTCACGGAGGCCTAATACAATGCCAGCTTACTGGAGTGACAAATCTCGAAAAGAAAAGAAACGACGCCTCAAAACGTAAACATGCATATTTGGTATTGTGGGTCACTGGTGTGGTGATAATAATAAATAGTCCAACTTACGGTTGATATGGTGTATAATTATTGTCCGAATTGGTAACACACAATACACATTTAAATTAATATTTTATAGTCTAATTGTACATAAAATAACACAGAGAGGACACTTACACGACAGGACAAAACTTAGTGATTATTAACTATTAGATTAGGCCTAAATAAGCACAGCGAAAGCAAATTCTCTTAAGTAAAGCGACGTGGGCTTCGCGTCGTGAACGGATCTCGACTGATGTGGCGCCGGCGCAGCGCGAGCCACGCCGTCGCCGCCCGGCCATATAATACGGTACATAAGCCGCACAAAAGGCTTATGTGCGTGATCGACGCGCCGGTGAGGCGGCGTGTCGATATTGAATATCGATATCGATCTACTGATAAACTCTTGTGTGTAAATAGTTAATATTGGTTTGTAATAATTATTATAGTTAAATATATTAGTATAGTTAATAGTAATAATATAGATAGATAATAATAATGTAATGTTGAGTGTGTTATGATTATAAATATAATTTGTAAATAGATATTTTAAGATTAATAAAAATGTTATAAATAAATATGAATTAAAATTAGTGAAAAGTAGGTGAGTAGCCTACATCACCCCCCTCCAGAGACCGTCAAGGGCGATAAAAATCTGTAAACTTCACCCTACGTCCAGAACGAGTGACACGGTCTTTTTGGATGTCCGGTGATGGTTCCACGATATGGTCGGTCAGAATGAAGGCAGGCTTGATGCGATCTAATGACACCGTGGCTTCTTTACCCTTAAGCTGAATTTTAAAGGTTTTGTTACCCCTTGAAAGTACCTTGTGAGGCCCAGAGTATGCTGCTTGGAGTGAACCACGTAATGCGTCTTCTCGAAGGAAAACATAATCACTAGTGGCAAGTTCCTTATAAACGAACACCTTCGATTTGCAGTGACGTGATGCTGGTGTAGGGCGTAGTCTCTCGGCGATTGTTTTGAGACGAGCAGAAAAATCAGACGAGTCGGTAGTACCACCCGTCGATGGTTGGAAAAATTCGCCGGGAAGACGAAGTGGTTCCCCATACACCAATTCCGCAGAAGACGATTCCAAGTCATCTTTAAAGGCTGTCCGGATGCCCAATAAGACCAGAGGAAGTGATTCGGTCCATCGGTCGTTGTTGTGGCAGACTATCGCAGCTTTAAGTTGCCGGTGGAAACGTTCCACCAGGCCGTTACAAGCTGGGTGGTAGGCTGTCGTCCGCTTGTGCTCAAAGCCAGCTATCTTTGACAAACACTGAAACAAGGCCGATTCAAATTGACGGCCTCGGTCTGTGGTGATGTCGATAGGACAGCCGAAACGAGCGATCCAGGATGACAGCAGAGCCTTAGCAACGGTTTCAGCTGTTATGTCTTCTATCGGTACTGCTTCCGGCCACCGAGTAAATCGGTCTACGGCCGTCAGACAATACCGATAGCCTTCGGAAAGTGGGAGTGGGCCGATAAGGTCAATGTGAATGTGCTTGAAGCGCAAACGAGGCAAGCTGAAAGTGCCAAGAGGCGTGGTGACGTGGCGATTCACTTTAGCCCGTTGACATGGTAGGCAAGCACGAGCCCATTCCCGACAGTTTTTGCGTATCCCAGGCCAGACAAAACGTTCTGCAACGAGTTTTGCAGAAGCGTTAGTACCGGGGTGGCTGAGAGAATGGAGGCTGTCAAAAACTTGCCTGCGGTAAAATTTGGGTACAAATGGCCTGGAAGTCGGTGTACTTACATCGCAGTACAGAGGTAAACGACTTCCAGGAACTTGAAGTTTCTCCAAGCGGAGAGATGAGCCCTCGGAGATAAGCTTTTGAAGTTCAGGGTCGGATGATTGACCCTCGGCTAAGGTCTCGAGGCTAACAGGTGCTCCCAGTTCCTCGATCCGAGACAAGGTGTCGGCGACAACATTGTCCTTGCCGGATATGTGTCGGATGTCTGTTGTGAACTGGGAGATGAAATCGAGATGTCTATACTGCCTAGGCGAACAGTTTCTTTTCCTCTCGTGGAAAGCGAAACTGATCGGCTTATGGTCAGTATAGACAACGAAGTGCCTGGCCTCGAGCATGTGCCGAAAATATTTGATTCCCTCATATATAGCCAGAAGTTCCCGGTCATAAGGGGAATATTTGACCTGGGATGGGCTGAGCTTGCGGGAAAAGAAAGCTAAGGGCTGCCATGCATCGTCTTTGTGCTGTTGAAGGACTGCGCCAATAGCCCTATCGGAGGCGTCAGTCACCAGGGCAAGATTGGCAGAACAATCGGGATGAGCCAGAAGGGCAGCATTAGCTAAGCTCTCTTTGCATGCTTGGAAGGCTGTTAGGGTGTCACCTGTCAATATGATTGGCTGTGACCCTTTTACGGAGCCTGTCAAAAGTGCGTGTAAAGGGGCTTGAATCTCGGCAGCTTTAGGGAGAAAACGCCTATAAAAATTGAGCATGCCGAGGAACGCTTTCAGTTGGCGCACGGTGGTAGGAGTAGGGAATTCCTTGATTACCTGCACCTTGGAATCCAGGGGTCGAGAACCGTCTTCGGAGATGGAATATCCTAAAAAAGTTACCTCCTTTGCTCCGAAAACGCACTTGGATGGGTTTAGCGACATGCCATACTCCTGTAGTTTGGTGAAAACTTGGCGAAGATGCTGCGTGTGCTGAAGCTCACTTTGGGAGAAGACCAAGATGTCGTCTAGGTAACAAAAGACGAAGTCAAGGCCCCTCAAAACTTCATCCATAAACCGCTGGAACGTCTGACCCGCATTCCGAAGTCCGAAAGTCATAAATGGGAATTCGAATAAGCCGAATGGTGTTGTGATGGCGGTCTTAGGAATGTCGTCTGGGTTGACAGGTATCTGATTGTAAGCTTTTAAAAGATCTAAAGTGCTGAAAATCTTACAGCCGACCAGGTTATGCGCAAAGTCATGAATATGCTTAATCGGATACCTGTCAGGGACGGTGCGGGCATTGAGCATGCGGTAATCACCGCAAGGACGCCAGCCATTGTCCTTCTTCGGCGCCAGATGTAGCGGCGACGACCAGGGACTTTCAGAAGGTCTGGCTGTTCCGTTTGCGATCATGGATCGGAACTCTTGTTGAGCTATCTTGAGCTTATCGGGAGCTAAGCGGCGGGGTGAGCAGGAAACTGGAGGACCTGGTGTTGTGCGGATGTGGTGTACGGTGTTGTGTGTGACTGTACGGTGTGTACCAGTAGGTCGAATGATATCTGGAAATTCACTTAACATTTTATGAAAATGTGACTCACCAGTCGAAATCTTCACGGATGCTACATTGCAGTTGGCTAGCTTAGCAATAGTGGCTACTGAAGTGGTGTTATCGAGCAAGCGTTTGTTGCGGATGTCAACGATGAGGTTATAGTAATTTAAAAAATCAACACCTATTATTGGTTTGGTGACATCGGCAACAACGAAGCGCCAGCTGAAAATCCTGCGTAAGCCAAAGTCAAGGTTAAAGTGAACATAGCCATAAGTAAATATGCAAGAACCGTTTGCAGCACACAAATTGTAGTCCGTACGGGCACGACGATCACGGAGCATGGAGCGGGGTAAGACACAGAGGTCGCTGCCGGTGTCGACCAGGAATTGCGTCTTCGAAGCTCGGTCCACGATGAATAGGCGACCAGTAGTGGGTGTGGGGCAATCGTCCGTCGCCATTATCGACCGCCCTTTGCGTTTCCCGCCTTGTAATCGCATGGCGAAATGCACTTGCGAGCGTCAGCACCGAACTTGCTATGATACCAACATATCGGGTACTTGCGATAGTTGGACTGAGAGCGCTTCTGCCTCGACGAAGACCTGTTCGCAGTTGATTGTCGGCTCGTTGGACGGGTGTGGGACCTGCTACTCCTCTCCGAAGCTAATCGCTCGAACTGCCTCCTGAGCTCGGCAACTTCTTTGACGAGATCGCTGAGCGCTGAACTTGGTCCAGGCTGGTTGACGCTCGAAACCAACGGCGATGGGGTGGCAAGCTCATTGATGCGGTCAGCCAAATCTGCCATGTCCTCGAGCTGAGCTGATGGTGGTTGGCCAGCGAGAACTGTTTGGATCCCATGAGGAAGACGGCTTATCCAAATTGTCTTCAGAAAGTCATCGGGAACGTTGATGCCGGCGAGACTCTTTAGGTGGCGGAGAAACTGGGATGGCTTCCTATCTCCAAGCTCCTCATGCATGAGCAACTGCTTTATTTTCTTCTCGTTTGAAGCTGAGAGGCGCTTAATGAGTTCTGTCTTGAGCTTCTCATATTTATCGCTTGCAGGTGGACAGATGATTATGTCCTTCACCTCTCTGGAATACTGGTTATCCAGCTGGCCGATGACATAATTGAATTTGGTGGAGTCACTGGTAATTCCAGATATGGCAAACTGCCCCTCCACTTGAGCAAACCAGATCTCAGGCTCTTCCGGCCAGAAGGGTGGTACCCGAACGCCGACTTTGTAGACATCGACATTTCTTGTCGACACTTGCCCATCACTAGTGTCCGAAGAGATGACGCGTGTGGTGTGTCCTGAGTCCATCTTGGATTCAATACGGGGTCACCAATTTGGTATTGTGGGTCACTGGTGTGGTGATAATAATAAATAGTCCAACTTACGGTTGATATGGTGTATAATTATTGTCCGAATTGGTAACACACAATACACATTTAAATTAATATTTTATAGTCTAATTGTACATAAAATAACACAGAGAGGACACTTACACGACAGGACAAAACTTAGTGATTATTAACTATTAGATTAGGCCTAAATAAGCACAGCGAAAGCAAATTCTCTTAAGTAAAGCGACGTGGGCTTCGCGTCGTGAACGGATCTCGACTGATGTGGCGCCGGCGCAGCGCGAGCCACGCCGTCGCCGCCCGGCCATATAATACGGTACATAAGCCGCACAAAAGGCTTATGTGCGTGATCGACGCGCCGGTGAGGCGGCGTGTCGATATTGAATATCGATATCGATCTACTGATAAACTCTTGTGTGTAAATAGTTAATATTGGTTTGTAATAATTATTATAGTTAAATATATTAGTATAGTTAATAGTAATAATATAGATAGATAATAATAATGTAATGTTGAGTGTGTTATGATTATAAATATAATTTGTAAATAGATATTTTAAGATTAATAAAAATGTTATAAATAAATATGAATTAAAATTAGTGAAAAGTAGGTGAGTAGCCTACACATAATATCTTGTATCGCTAAGTACCGCGGATGGCGACCGCTAAGCCCACATTTAACACCAGCTAAGGATTTAATGAGCTGAATTGTTAAGAAATTTATTTCGTAAAGGAAAACAAGAGACTGTTGCTCGTTTGCTGTAAGTTTCGAACAATCAGGGTGCCAACGTCGGTTTTGATTTAACCGCCCGCAAACTTTGCTCAGCAAACAACGTGCCACTCCCGAACGGCTGGAATACACACATACGATTACTTAAAATTACATAAATATTCATGTGCTCTACATTTGTGCATAAGAAACGACAAAGCAATTTTCGTATTTCATTGTAAAATTCAAAATGGGTGTGACAACACAGCCAGAGCTTCTAGCAAATTGTGGTTTTGTTGTTCAAATCGCTGAGTATTAAAGTGAGTTCAAACTAAGCATATTCCACCGTCATTTCTGTACGTTTGTGTTGTGTTTACAGAACATTTCATGTTCTATAGTATTTTCCTATATTTTAAACAATAATCTGATACTTTAATTTCATTCAATAGTCTATTCAATTTCCAACTTTAAGTTCTTTATATAAAGAGTGTATAGCTACTGTAAGACTGAAATAATATTTTAATATGATTATTTTTTAAAAATACTGCGTATCTTTTTTTACAAGACACCTACTGTTAAATCCTGCCTTTACCTGTAGACACCATAAAATAAAATACTATTTACGTATATTTAGTAATATATCGTAGCTAGATGTGTACTTCGTTAACACATCATAAAATATCAAATAAAAAGAATTTGGTATCCTTGTCATGATTTTAGAATTCACGTGTGGTGAATTTTATCGCATGATTGTAAAATAGTCATCAATAAAAAAAACAAACAAAAATACTTGAAATGGAAATATCAGATACTTACTCGAAACTAAACAACATTTTTCATCACAATAATCCGAATACGATTGATTGCTTAGACTCAAAGACACTTAATTATTAGTAATTCTGGTAATATAAAATCTAAATCAAATGCAAATACCTGTACTAATATGAAACGAAATTGCATTTATTTCAGTCAAAAACTTTGTTATATTAATAAATTTTACTGTCAAAGACACAGCTTACTTACATTAATATCAAAGTAGTTTCCACAAAACTCTTGTTTTATGGAAACCTAGAATAACCCTCGTACCACAAACAAACTGAGGTCCAGCACTAATATTTGTTTCGTAGAAAACCGATGTGGATATGAATCAGTTTTGATGAAATATACATATCGCCTGTGCTATCTCTGAGAGATGTTTATTACAGTAATTGGAAAATTATGTCAGAGTGGGCACTGTGGTATGATGTTGAAATGCTTGTGCTACCGTACAATATTAAGAGTAGTTGAAATAAACGCTTACTTATTCTGTGAAACGTTGAGATTTAATCATCGTAATTCAACTCATTGAAGTACCAACATGAAGACTGCTATCATATTGGGAGCAAACTCTCCTCGCATTTCAATTCAAGTACTTTAGAACTATAGAAAAACATCAGAAATGATTATATGGGCATTTTCCTTACCTAAAAGGGTGAATTTATCTAAAAAAATCCATAAGTGTATGTAAGTAAAATTTAAAAACGTGTACTGCATAATATAGCTTCATAAAAACAGTTTTCGTTCCATGATAAAACTTCGAAAAAGAATAACAAACTTGGTTACAAATCAGTGGCGAATGCGGAAAACCACAATTAGGTCAATTAACAAACTGCGAAATTCACTTAGCGGGTTTAAATCTAAAGCTTTTAACCTAGAAATAGTCCCTTCAATTGGTGGCCGGAAGCGGGTACTTTGTTCAGTACTACTTCTTGTCATTACCCTCTTTTATGGACAAAAGCATTTATTAACCTTTCTCTATTCTTTCCATTTTTGTGTTGTGACCAGTTGTGCCAAAAAGGTAGAGTTACTATAGATTTCTTTGTCAAAAAGTAGATCTTTATTTATTGAATTGAAAGAAAATCTCAATGAGTTGTAAGTATATAATATTCGTGTGCATCAAACTTGTATAAATACTACTGGATAAAGTTATCACGTCACATTCTTAGAGATCGACGTTTGGGGCTAGTGATAATAAAAAATGTCCCAATATAAGAACCTGACTAAAAAAAGACCTGCTTTGAATAAAATGGAACACCTGTAAACCATATTTAGAAATATTATAAAGCTCTAAACTCTAAATAAAGGATTGATAAAACTAAAACTGACACCAATTAGCGATTTGGCTACATATCATTTATTTTTTATCTGCATACTTTATTCTATTAAAAATTGATTGAATTGATTGAAATTGAATTACTTGATTCTATTAAAAATACCTTCGTTTTAATTATGTATTATTTTTAAATGCTTTTATATAAGCTGCAGCATCTAGTGATCTCCAAACTAATCAGGCCTGTGCTTTCCGTATCCATTGGCATACTTACTTTAGGTTTTATACCTATATTGCTATGCCAATGAAAAATGGGGTAAAAACTTGTGGATGTTGTTTATAACACCGAAAGATAGCCAATATCTTTTGTGAGGATGTAATCTATTTCCATGTCAAATTTCATCTAAATCAGTTCAGCGGTTTAGGAGTGAACACGCAACCAACAGACAGACAAAGTTAATTACGCATTTATAAAATTGTATGGATGAAAGAATAAATAAGGTAAATTATGTCTAGTGCCTCTTGACGAAGCTTACTTTGGGCAAGCTTTGTGCACATCTATTGATGTGAGTCTATGAATATTATTATTAAAAATTAAAATAAATAAATTGAAGAAAGATATTACGCAAGTTCGACGCCCGAGTGGCGGTGGGGCGGCGGCGTTGGCGGCCGGTTAAAGGCTTGCGTGACTCAACACCATGTGTCTATTTTGTTACTAGGGTAGTATCGGTTATAAGAAACTGTAGGACAGCTAGGACTCACTTAGCCACTTTAACAATCAATTGAATGTGGTAGGCCCATATGTACCCTACCGTAAGTTTTCATAGAAACAGATGAAACATTTTTTAAATGAAACATTAACAAAACAAATTGAGCGTTACTTTAATCTTTTCGCTAAAGTGTCATGTAACTATACCCCGTTTCATTAGTAGTTGGTGATATTATTATTTACTCCGAAGGTAATATTGTTATCACAAAATTTTGACAATATATTGGTTATCCATATGGGTTATCTAATATTGACACATTAGTGATGTGTCATAGGGGCGCCTCAATGTCGCGCGGAGATCTCGACTTTGGTTGCACCATAGATTTGCCTGAAATGGTTAAAACTTTTTATGCGTTTTACGAATGTCTGTAAGGATTTTTTAATATTGATAGTCAAGACTAGTAATAGGTAAAGATACTTATATCTGAAAACCTTTTGTAGAATTGTAACCTTTCGTCCCATACCAGCCCGCCGCTCACCCCCAATAGAACTTCTATTGCGTCTTATATGTAGTGGACTTCTCAGATTATAGAATTGTTTTCTTATTTTGAAATTCGAATTATAACAAAAACATCAAAATAAAAATTATAGTAGCTAGTACTAAAAGTCAATCACAACCAGGTGCTCGGGTGTTAAAAAGTAAACTATAAAAAGTAAGAGGTATTTTTTTATTATAGCAAGAGAAAAATCATATGCCTATGTCCAGCAGGGGCTGTCTCTTGGCTGATATGATGAAGTATGCCAATCACAATGTGGGTTAGAAAAAATAGGCGATACTATATCCGCGTCAATTAATATGCAATCGAATAGTCAGGAAGTACCAACCTCAGAATCTATTATAATATATTTCCCTATCATCTAGTATCTATAGCTAAGCTCTAGCCAAACGATGTTTAATTTGGGTACAAAATAGTTGTGTTGTTGTGTTGAGTAATTGTGACTGATAAAATATAATTATTAATTATTGAAAAATTCTGTTGTTTAATAGTTATTTCAATATTTATGAATAAGTATGAGCTATAAAATAAAACAAATTCATAATCTGAAACGAATTCGGACTTCCCTTCATAATCGGATTTGTTAAGGTCCTATTAAATATTATAGTAATAGAAAGGGTTTTATGAACATATTGTTGATTTATTTATTTCATAATAATTTACAGCTAAAACCTGCCGCTTCGAGGATTACTGCAAAGGGTTCATAACGAAAATTTGATATAAAATATTCCAAGTTGCGTATAAAAGAAAAGATATTTTATTCATTCGGAGTGCTTTCTTCAAGCAAAAAAGGAAATGAACGGAAAATCAGTTTTATTTATTCGGTACATTCCCACCTAGTTCTTTTTGGGAATTCTCTTTGTAAAATAAATGTTTTACAAAACCTTCAGGTATTTTTAAATAACTAAGTCTAAAAATGAGAAATAATTCAATTCCTGCCTTACAAGTAATGTAATACCGATTCTCGCAAGATAAAAATACCAAAATTATCTACACGAGGCAGACAGATTTATGACAAATAAGTAGATTAATAATTACGTCAGCGCCAGCGGCAGCACAGAGAATCGTGTTATATTTATTATATAAACATTAAACTCCCGCGGGTTCTCAACATATATATACTTATTATATGATACATAGGTGTATCTACAACAGAGCCCTACACACAGTTTGTACACGTCTAATAATAACTTTCTAACAGAAATGTTAACCTTGGTGAATATTGTAAAATAAAACTGCTTGAGTTTAGTTTGTGAAGTTGTGCCGTGTTGCAAGGAGTGAGGTCATTAGGCTACTAAAAACTCTGAGAAAGCTTTATGTTGGGAGAAGAAGGACAACCCCTGTGAGACCTGGCAATTCTCTCTACTCTGAAAGCAGTCCATAAGTGGCACACAACCATTAAAACTAGAGGCTGGTGGTATTGGTTTAGGCCTGGCCTATTAGCAGAAATTCCTGGGCAAGCGCTGCTAGTGCTTCTACGGGCAGCTACGTGCAGTCAGCTTCAAAAAATGTAAACGATTTTGAGCCCTATCGCGTTGCTATAAAAGTCATAAAGATAACATCATTTTGAAAATGACTAAAATAAAAACTGTAGGTAACAAATACGCTATAATAAACCGTTTAAAAAATACAAAACAAATGAAAATATTTTGTACTATATAACATATATCTAGAAATAGCAAACGTATTGTGGGCATCAGAAAAGACCAAACGGTATTGTAATAGACGTTCAGACAACCCGTCAAAAATACGAGCATCCCATCTGCAGCGAAACGAACCAATTAAAAGCGAGTGATGCTCACAACGCGACATCGGAGGCCAATTTTGGGACACCTAACACTTATTTTTCCCGTTGTCGTACAGAGGCCATTTCAATTACGCCCCAGTGACGTGACGTGACGAGGAAAATTCAAGCTATTTTCGGCTTGACCACTTTAGACAGACCAACGGCTCAGTGAAGCCCGTAACGCTACACGGTTGAGATTTATTAGCAAGTCTCGCTTGCTTTTGTGGTTCAGTTTTTCAGTTATTTTAATCGTCTGTTGAGAATCAATTATTAGCGGAAACTATTTGTGCCAGCTTTAGTTGACTATTTTGAACAAATAAAATACCTAACTAAAAAGTTATTTTTTATATCTGTAAGTCATCATCATCATCAGCCTATAAACGTCTCTCTGCTGGGCACAGGCCTTTCTACGTGGGAGAAACACATGAGGAGTTTGGGCCATAACACCACCACGCTGGCCCAATGCAGGTTGGTGGGTTAAAGCGGTTGCAGTAACAACTGGGACCAACGGCTTTCCGAAGCACGGAGGAGCTCGAGATTATAAATTTGACCGACCCATCAACCGACCTTTTAAGTAAAAGTGTATAAAATAAGGAGTTAAGTCATTTCTATGCATTTTAAACACAAGAAAATGAGAGATAAAGACCAAGAAATATATCCAAAACGGAGTTATGGTTTTATCAGATTGACTGATTTTCTAATGTGTGTGTGAACGCCAGCGGGCTTGTAAGGTTTTAAATATCGAAATATAATTAATTTAATGGTGTTTTTAAAATTTGTTTCTATTAAGACTTATTAAAATGTAGACTATGGGGTCATTATTGCTTATCATTTGATGTAGTACCTATTGATTTCACAAATGCAGCTTCACCATATGTACTAGGAAACGTAATCTCATTATTAATAACAATGGAGCCATGAGCTGACGTAGTTTACTTCTAAATCCGTTAAGCTGCAGTCAGATTGTGACGAATAGTTGTTTAAGCAATACATCAACGGAAATATCAATTTTGAATTATTTACTACGATTATATAGAGACACATGCAGTGGATGTCAATATCAGTTTGAAGTTGGGTGCTATTTCAAATTAGTGCGATTTGAATTGGCATCAAAGTAAATAAAAAAATTACTACCTCTATAAAACTTTTATTAAGACCTAAACTGTAATAGTCTATTTATTAAACATTTTAAAACCAAATAAAGTCAAAATAAATAATATTATTTAATATTATTATTACAAAATAATCAATATTATTTTGACTATTTTCGGTTTTCAAATGTATCTCATTCAATAGCAAAGAAATTGAAAATGTCTATACTATAGCATATTATGTAATTAACCATTTTCGCTTACAAAAAGGATGTAATTTAAAACGGTCAATGCCCTCAATCACTTTCAATTATAAAGGAATAGGTTCTGACCATTTTCACTAAATCACTTTCAATTGTTAAGGAATTGAAAGGAATATATGGATTTGACCATTTCCGCTTACAAAAAGTGTGTAAGCAAAAATGGTTGTTTCCCTAAATTACTTTTAAATTACAAAGCATATTCTCTGCGTAAGCAAGTGGCAAATAGAATCGACGGCATCTCTAATCACATATTTTATTGGTTTATTTGTTTTTATTGTTACTAATGAAAATACCCTATTTTTTTTTTCTTGTATACAACTAGATGACAAACAAGCTGACGGCCCATCTGGTGGTAATTGATTACCTTCGCCTATGGACACTTGCAATCATCATCACTAGCCTATATACGTCCCACTGCTGGGCACAGGCCTTCCTACATGGGAGAAACACATGAGGAATTTGGGCCATAACACCAAAACGCTGGCCCAATGCGGGTTGGTGGGTTAAAGCGGTTGCTGTAACAACCGGGACCAACGGCTTCACGTGCCTTCCGAAGCACGGAGGAGCTCGAGATTATAAATTTAATTGACCTATCAAGGGACCGACCATGGCAAGAGTTGCTTTGTTTTCGTAATCGAAACCAGAGCGCTCAAACCAATACGCCACCGAGCTCCTCTGACTCCTCAGGCTACTCTGGACACCTGCAATAACAAGGAAAAATTCACTTTGTGTTGCAGATGCGCTGTTACCCTGAGGCCTAAGATGAAATGTCTAGTAATTATACTGGCTACTTACCTTACCGACCCTTCAATCCGAAACACAGAGGACTGTTTCATGGCTGAAATAAGAAGAGCAGTACATAGCCAGAGGACCCTACATATGGGCCTACTTACCTATTAAAATAGTATTAATATTTAGTAAGTAGGTACCTATCATATATACATATAACATAGGTATTAAATCAATAAAATACCTTCAATTTTCTTAATAATGATTCGCAAATATACTTAATATCCTTTCGTACTTACTAAAATATCCTCTATCGTATATCTAAATTTTAAATCTTTTATCTTATGCTATAAATTTACCTATTTATTTTGTAACACAAATTGGCTCCCAGCTAGGTGGTAGGCCCGTACAGTAGGGTCGTCTGGGTAGGTACCACCGCCTTTCTTATTTGAGCCGTGAAACAGTTCGCTGTGTTTCGGATTGAAGGGAAAGGTAGCCAGTGTAATTACTGGGCATTGACGGCATTTCATCTAAGACCCTATGATGGCAACGCACCTGCAATATCAAGTGATGTTTTCTAGTTATTGCAATGCTGTTGGGCTTACATTCAATTATACTATTTACTATCCATATTTTTAAACCTATGTAAACTGTAAGACTGTTTATTGCCCTAAATAAATGATATAAAATATCTTCCTGGACCAGTTTACCAGAATTGCATTCCATCGTGCCTGACTAATCTCACTGTAATCATTATTTTCAACCTTTTTTCTCAATTCAACTATCTCCACAAAATCCCAGAAGACGCTAAAACCTGCAATATTTAACTGTAACTGAAGCTTCGGGAATATATTCTAACACCGCTAAAAGAAAATCATAATTAATCGCACTTACGCACATGGATTAATCAACGTCGCGTGCTCCGATATCACAAATCAATGCCCGTAAGCGCTGCAACGCTGTAAACGCGTAAAAGGAAACGCTTCCATTAATTTCCATCCGCTTTACTTAAATCACCCAGAATCAGGGTTTATTTACGCGTTTATTGTTAAGCGGCTTTAAAACAGTTTAGAATGAGATCAAACGAAATTTGGTAGTAACCTGCGAATTGTCAATGAAATTATTGTGTTGCTAAAACTTAAAAAAAATAGCAGCTATGTTTTTAAACTTATTTAAAGTTCTAACGATAGCATAATTTAAAGTACTCGTGAGGTGGTATCCTTATAAAATTTAACAGTGTATTTTTCAAAATTAATGCATTTGAACTTTAATTATTCAATAAATAAAAAAATATACAAAATAATTAATAAGGTATGTACTTTACCTTATATTTGTTAAATTCTGGGACAGGAATAAGTTTAGTAGTTCAAAACATGTTGGATCAACCAAGCTATAAACAAAAATAGTATCGATAAAAATTACAAGTGATGCTAAATCAAACATAGGTAAAATACATAATTACGTTGGAACCGACACTGTGTTACTCTGCCTAATAATATACAGGCAACGTTACTAATACAAATAAGTAATTATTAATAAAATTAACGTCGGTTCGTAACGCAACGTCATCACATAACAAAAGATTCTGGTAATTTAAACGGTATTTTTTTCAAAT
This sequence comes from Nymphula nitidulata, assembly GCA_947347705.1. Classification (NCBI taxonomy): domain Eukaryota; kingdom Metazoa; phylum Arthropoda; class Insecta; order Lepidoptera; family Crambidae; genus Nymphula; species Nymphula nitidulata. The sequence goes on from OX374629.1 coordinate 16,165,040, forward strand.
AAAATTTGAAGTCAATTTTAACGAAGCTTCAGGCGCTGCGAGGCTAGTTTCTTTAAACTCCTAACGAAATATCAAAAATTAATATCCCTCTCTATAATATTTATAGTGGTTATAAATAAAATAACAAATTAAAAGCGAACTAATAAAATATATCTAAACTAGAAAAAATATAAATATATAAATAAAATATATCTAAACTAGACAAATATACTTTCAGTTGTATTTATTATTCAGATTAGACAAGAAAGATAGATACTTCAAAAATTAGAGTGATTTTTGAATACGAGTTCCGACGCGGAACTAACGCGGCAGAAACAGCTCGCAATATCAATGTTGCGTTTGGAGAGGGGACTGCTAATAAACGCACCGTGCGAATTTTGTTTAAACGCTTTCGTGATGGAAATTTTGATTTGAAGAACGAACCACGTGGAAGACCGCCCACACAGGTGAATAACAATGAATTGAAAGAGATGGTGGAAGCCGATCCGAGCCAAACTACCCAGGAATTAGCAGCATGGTTTAACGTTACCTTACCAACAATATTGACTTATTTGCGTCAAATCAATAAAAATAAAAATAAAAAATGGGTGCCTCATGATTTGACTAATCTGCAGAAAGAAACGCGTGTTGTGCTGCCTTGTTGAATCGATACAGAAATGAAGGAATATTGGATCGAATTGTGACATGTAATGAAAAGTGGATTCTTTGCGATAACCGTAAGCGAAAAATGCAATGGCTGACCCCAGGTCAAACGCCGCAACAGTGTCCTAAAGCAAAGCTTACCAATAAAAAGGTAATGGTAACTGTTTGGTGGTCTCAGCATGGTGTTATTCACTATAGCTTTCTCCGATCTGGTTAAGCAATAACGGCAGATGTCTACTGTGCCGAACTCCGAACAATGATAGCAAAACTTGCAGTGAAACAGCCCCGAGTCAAGAATCGATCTTCACCGTTATTGTTCCATGATAACGCGAGACCTCATACAGCACATAGCCTCATACAGAACTGCAATTAGAAACCATTCGTCACCCTCCGTATTCATCAGACCTTGCTTCAACGGACTACCATTTTTTCGTGATTTGGACCATTTTCTACGTGATACAAAGATTTCTTCCCAGGAGGCAGTACAAAATGATTTCACCGAATTTGTAGAATCTAGATCATCAGAGTTCTATCGCAAAGGCATAAATGACCTTCCTATTAGATAGCAGCAATGTATAGATAATAATGGTAGATATTTTGATTAAATAAATATGTTAAATTAATAAAAAACAATTTTAATTTTTCAGTACAAATCGGCAATTTCATACTATTTATCAACAAAACCACGTTTCAAATGCGCGCTTTCTTCTGATGCCAGAATCATAAACAAATGCCTGTTTATTTTGTGTTACAATAAGAACTCTATGACCTTGCTAATAATGTTCATTGAATAGCTAAATAAGGAGTTGACCCTAAACTGAACGGAGAGTTGAATACATGTCCGTATTTCGATAACATCAACAAACTTATCCTCATAAATCACTTCTACAAAATTAAGAAGCAACTGCATAATATTGAAGACGCGACGGCAAAATAAATGGTTTTTCCGATTCGAATTCTTCCTAGGGAAGAACATTAGCCCTAGTTTATATTCTGGGTGGCATTGTAAGTCAGAGCCGATAACATTCACGACTCCACACGCTTATATATATTGGGTCAACCTATCCTCCTTGAGACATTCCGTGATCTATGTTTATGGATTAGTCTAATAGATTTTTTCTTTGTATTCAAAATTAATTTGAATACGACAGAAATGTGATTTCATTAAATTAAGATGATGTATTGTTTTTATTAGATTCGGGAGAAATATTTTGCCTCATCTTGCCAGCTCGTCTCCTAGGCAATAGAATACGTCAATACCTACGTAGGTATTCTATTGCTTAGGCTGGTTTATAGGTTCATCATAAATTGATAAGAAAAATAATTAAATACCATCTTTTAACTGAGCGGACTGGAAATCGAAGCCTACTATAAGCGTAACTTTGGGCGTTTTAAAATGCGTTCGGACTCAACAGAAAACAGGATACGGTTTTCCAAGAGTTTTGCCTAATTTTGGTAACTTTAAAAAAAATGAAAAATAAACTTAGATGCTTTTAGAATATTATTGCGATCGTAAGGTAATAAAAGATCGTTTTATCAGACCCACCCAACTACCACATGAAATCGATCTGATCGACTGTTCGAATATTATCATGCAAAGTTCGATCGTTGAACGATTTTACGTTTCAGATCAGCAGTCCTGCACAGAAGGGTTCACATACTCCCAACCTCCCTTCCTTTTGTGTGTACATAAATAAATAAATAAGTACTCATATTGAAAAGAAGTCTTAATGATTTGACATCTAATTTCAAAAGGACACATCCATAGCCTGTTACGTTGCTACCTGTGTAATAAGATAATGAGTACCTAACTGGTTACCAAGAACACGTCTTCTAGAAGCATTTAAATGATAGGTACTGAAGAGCTCACCGCGTTTGCTGACCTATTGAAGCCATAAATCGATCTTCAGACTACCAATGACTACCAAGAGAATTGAATATGTTCTTCTATCTAATACAAATTATAGAGCAGTCTGGATAATACTAAAAATACCAAGCAAATACCTGGCAACTCATTATTGACATATTCCTACCTTATTTGAATAGGATAGCATGTACTGGTGTATAGAGTCATGTTGGCAAAATCTAGCTTAAATATAATCTATTTGCAAAGGAGTCCATTAGTCTGCCTACCTTATGTAATAATGTCCTCTTCAGAGCGAACCATCTTGTTGTCAAGCATTCCAGGTTAGGTCGGAAATGTTGAGGCAAATCGATTAACGAAATATTCTCCTGTGTAGACCACTCGAACGGAAACTGTGTCACAGACAACATACCTCGTCTATTTCTGAGCAATTGATGTGTGGCGTTGTTTATATGATTAAAGTAATTGAGTTTTAAAAATATAAATGAGAATCGGAAATGTCCTATAATATCCTATGTTATATAGTAATGGTATCCTTTAATAAAATGAATAGTATAATTGTTAAGAATTGTTGATAGGTTTTAATCAAAGCTTTCAGTGCAAGTGAGTGCTTTTGACATTTATTCTTGAACTTGCTCTGTGATTGTTGTAATAATTTCCAATTTCAATTTGAAATTATGTCTTTAAACATGACTTTTAAATTTAAAAGTACTTAGTACTTATTTAACTTAATTAGTATTTAACGGTATTGCTCTGCATTTGAAGAATTCATGAGAGGATGCTTTTCTTACATAATCTCAAGAATTAATATGAGTATGACATAGCATTGTTATATTGTTGTAGGTAGATAGAAATATCGGCAAACAAAATTGAAATGATGCATCTCAAAAGCTAATACTTACAAGTACGATTAGTTGAACTTCTAATAGCATTAACTTAACCACATTTTATTTGTCAAGTAAATAAACAGACAAACATACATAAGTTATATTTTAATTAATTAATTTGGAAATACAAAACCAACCAGCTCATTTACATATTACTGATGAGAATAGTCGGTAAATGCCAGAAATGCCATTGCCATTTCAATCAGTAATATTGACAGTTCAATGGAAAAAGTGAAAAGTGAATTTTTGAGAATTTTTTAATACCACTAAGGTGGCAATCAAGCATACGGCCCACCTGATGGTAAGCGGTTACCGTAGCCTATGGACGCTTGCAACACCAGGGGTATTACTTGCGCGTTGCCGACCCTGAAAAACCTTTTCACGCCTTTTTTGAAGAACCCCATGCTGTACTCATTCGAGAAAACCTCTGCAGGGGCTCATTCCACAACCTGAGCGTACGTGTGAGAAAGTTTCTCTGAAACCGTACAGTACGCGACCACTTAGATTCCAATTTGTGAGGATGAATAGTGAAAGTTTGTAGTTTTTTATAGTTTAGTCATTTTTATAAGCTATTTAAATTATTAAAGTGACATTTGCATAGTTTTATTGTATTAGGTACTAACAATTAGTTCCAAATGCAACCAATGTTATATTATTTCATAGAAATGTCATGAAATTATCAAATGTTAGTATAAGATGTATTTGGAAGTTTCAAAATATTTCTTTAAACTATACTTATTATTGCACTTATTTTAATTTATTGTCATATTGTCGTGATCACCCTGTGTTTTTCAATTTCCCTTTATATGTATATTATTTAATTGATTCATTTTTTAATAAAACAGTTTTCTATTCTTAATTGTTAACAATAGAATACTAATATGACTAATAGTTACCATTTCTTTTTTCAATTTAAGTTGTCTTTTTTTTTATAAGAGACTGTTTCGGCGTCAAAATCTATTTTGAACCACACAATAATTTAAAATAAAATTTAAAATTTAAAAGCAACTTCCGGCCTCATTAATCATCCATCTAACACCATCTCATTGAGACTTTTCATAAGAGCCCAAACATGCTATATCTGCTGTAAGTTTCTGAAGAATTAAGGATCCCGCAGACTTTTTGATGTTATAAGATCAACTTAAGGTAAGTATGTCATGGCAATGTCAACAAAGTGACACAAGCAAATTTCAAATCAATCGGATCTGTGAAAGTTAGTAAAACCCTTTTATTGTGTAGAAAATGAGCTGATAGTCATCAAACGCCTGAACTGATTTTCATAAATATAGCCAAGAACGCTGCCGAAAGCTTTCAAATAAAAAAAACCGAATTAAAATCGGTCCATTCGTTTAGGAGCTACGATGCCACAGACAGGCACACAGATACACAGACAGACACGTCAAACTTATAGCACCCCTCTTTTTTCGTCGGGGGCTAGTGAAGTAATTGAAGAGAATAAATTGTTTTGGCGGTATAGAAACTTATTTTAAAAAAGGTTCGATTTCTAAAAACTCTGTCCACGCTAGCGGATAAAATTCATTTTTGCACTCATATTTCGAATCATAAAGAACCTTTCCGAGCTTGTGTGGTGAAAACATAATTATCTCCTGTAACCGCAGTTGTTACCACTAGTTGCGTTGACAATAATATTACCGCTCGGTCTATAAAGCGCGAAAAATATGCTGCAAAGTTTGCCAAGTGCCCGACCAACATTATCCCAACTTTCGGGTTTACACCCTTATTTCAAACACGACGTTGTAGAGTTGGCCGAATAGACCATCCAACTAATTGTGTCGTGCTCCTGATATACAGTTGCGAGTAATATTATGTAACCACTTTTGACATTGTAGCAACCTTATTATCTTTGTAATAAGAGACACGATCTGTCACGAGTGGTTACATTATACTGATAGAGTAATATTGAGTTATCTAGTATCTAACACAGAAACACTATTACCATGTCTACATACTACAAAATGCAATGTCTGTTTGTCTGAAAATTTAGGTCTTATCTATTTTACACCATTGGAGGATAAAAATTGTCAATTTTTATTTTTACTGAAGAGTAGGTAATGACCGACGCCCGACGCCTGGTGACTGACGCCCAACGCCTGACGCCCGATGCTATGTTTAATTTAAAGACAACAGTTTTAATTTATGTTGTTTCATTCTTCTAAAGGTTGAATTTCGAAAAATTTCTCTTAGTGATTCCCTGCGTCTAAAAAGAAATCTACTTTTATAAACCCAACTTTTATATTTCCAGATTCAGTAGTTTCGGCTGGGCGTTGAGCTGAGTTTGAGTCATTCAGCCAGCTTCTTCATTCAAATAGACTTTAATAACAGTACTAATTAATTAAACCATTTACTTTTACTGGAGTGAAGGACTCTATAAAAATTACTATTACCGATATCACTAAATTAAATGTCCTCGATAAGAATATTGTCTTGTCCACCCGTCCCCTAATAAGTCGACTTAACATTGCAGGCCTAAGTGATTCTCATCCCATTGACGGCATTTAAATGAACCCCTGATGGCTCTATCGGGTTTTTACACGTCATCAGTTTCGAGCGGAGCACCCTTCATTTCCCTCTGAATGGAAATTTCTTCAATGCGCACATCGGCCTCCCTCGCGCCTATCCTGCTATATTTGCTGACTTCGCTTATTGCCTCACTAAAATACGACCTGAGCAATTCATGGGCCGTTCATTATGTATGTAGGTCAATAAGTCATTATGTTTTGGAAAGATTGACGAGGCATCAAAACTACTTTTTTTAATCAAGTATCTAATTTTACCTATCTGTAGTGATACTGAAAGAATTTATTATCTATATCCACATAGGTATAGTTTTTCTAAAGGAAATAATAAGAAATAATCAGAGTGGAATAATCAGATCAAAATGGAAATCGCTTTAACCTAACTTTTAACTTCACTGAGATATTATGTTGATTTGACGACACAAACACATACAAATTTGTTGGTGTGAAGCAAAAAGCAAAGACTATATAACCAAGGTTAAGTACTCCGTGGTGTGAAGTAATGGTAAAATATCAATAACAAACGATACATATCAACACGAAATTGTTACAAATTCATGATTCTTATTTTTTTATTTTATGCAGCAAATTAAGACCCCTTTTACCGCCTTTTCGCAGTACTATTTATGGTGGCAACTCGCTCATCCATAATTTCTGTAAGACAATTAATTAACATCTGTGTGTATATTAATATTCACAGTGACTCGTCAACATGTGCTGCAAAGCCATTTTAGACAATTTAAGGCCTTATCGGTAGTTAAAGTATAAACGGAGTGGTGTTGTCTCCACCTTAACATCACGCACTAAGAAATTTAGTACCACGTTTCTTTGTCGTACTTCCAGAACTTGGAATTCTTTGCCAGCACATATATTCTGTTTCTTCAAAAGAGATGTGAAAAAACACCTTTTGGGCCGGCAAAGTGGAGGCGGCTAGAGCAGTGTCTAAACTGCACTAGCTGTCTTCGCATATAGACTCTTCTTGCCGCGTCACATCAGGTGGTGTTGAGTCATTTGTCGTACTTTGTATAGAAAAAAAACTTTGTAATGAGCTTCGATGTCTATTTATATTAAAATTATCTTCTATATTAGTCGGGTCCCCATATTATATTTGCGTTTTTATTTACACTTGTAAATAAGAAACGCAAATACAATATGTATAGTAATATAATATTTACTTTTAGTCCCATATTACAGAACATTTCTCAGTAACGAATCTAGTTTTAAAACAAATTTTAATACGAGATTTAAATTTAGAACTTTACTTGAAACGTTATTCATTGATCGACTCTCAGCTGAGTAATTGCCTATTTAAGAGCAATACCTACTTACGTCAAAATCTGCGCTCAAGTAAAGATTTGATCTTTGTTTATGGTCGACACCATTCTTGAGAACAAATCACGTATAGCCCAGTCATATTAGGTGAAAAAAGGGGTCAACCTCGGAATGAAAGATAATAATCTGTAAATTGGTATAAACCTTTGTTTTGTTGTCTTAAATATTGTCTCAAAACTGGCTAGGCTAGTACTATACTCCCAAATAAAGTTGTAATGCTAGTTCAATATGCTTGACATAACGCTATATTGTTTTATAATCTGACGGGTTATATTCGCCCATGTTTTGACAGTTTCGCTTTTATGTACTTGCCGTTGTTGCTTTGTCAATTATTGATTCCAGTTTCAGCTGATTGAGTCTTAAAACGCAACCTGTAATAAGCTGGGCAATTAAGTAGTGATCTACACTTAAAACTAGTTTTGAGTGATTCGAGATCAAACGATGCTTGAGCCGCGTTCTGTAATACGGGCCTTATTAGACTTAATTATATGCATATTAATGTAGGTATATGGTAAATCATATGCTGAGCATGGATACCGCAGTGGTTCTGGCGGGGAGTTCAAGTGAAATGATGGGATGGAAAGCCTCTTTTAAAATTTGCTGGACCAAAAAAAAGGATATTTCACAATAAATTCTACAAAAAACAGTGCACCCTACAACTAAAACTATTATTATTTTAAATACCCTTCCGTAAATTAAATAAGCAAATCCACCGATGCGTGTTTGTTTAATTAAAGTTGTTCGCCTAATATAGCCGCGTACTGTCAGCTTCCAACCATTAGACCTACGAGATATATTGAGAACTTCGCCTAACTAAGCGAATACTTAATTAGTTTTTGTTTTGAGACTAAGCTCTTACTCTAACATCGTAGTGCGAAACAATATACTTGAAAGATTGTTTAATAAGAAAATATTTTAACAGTTTGCGTTAGTATCTAACCACTAAATTTTGCAAGTTATAACAAATTATAACTACTATTCTTAGGGTAATATTTAATTACTCTAAGAATAGAACACTGTTTCATTCCTAGAATGTTACGTGAGGCTATTGAAATCAAAAAACATCCTAATTTCAATAGAGAAGATGGTTGGAGTGTACCACCAGCTTGGGATCCCATCATGCGAATAATAAAGTCCGAAGCCCGTCCTCACACTGCCCAAAAAACTGACACCGTGAGCTCCGTATGCGTAATTCGGACCGCTCAAAATATAACACAAAGTGACGGTAGTTAACTTAAAACTTATCAAAGACAACTGACATCTTCAGTCTTCCCGTGACCACGATCACTGTAAAGTAATCGAAACGTCGGCTGAATAATAAAAATGTACCATCTAATTAAACGCGAGTTATTTCCGGTAAATTGGTTTTATTTCTAATATTTAAGTTTTATTATTGTTGCATTTTTAAGCTCATAATTTCTCTCTTTATATGCCAGGGTGTATGTCGCAACCGTCTAGTTAAATAAGCCGCTTAATTAGACGCCTAGGCCGTGGATTGAACGCCGGCATCCAATAAAACGGCTAAAGGTCAACTAGCCAAGTAATTGAGCGCAACACTTTACCAGATGGCTGAACTTCATGTCAGCCGTCTGATTAAATAAAGCCGTTCAATTGGACGCCTAGATAAGTCTTTTATATCGAGAAGCTTTCGTGTGACAATTTTAGGAATTGTAGGTTCAGGGTTATTTTTATGACCACTTATAACCGAAATCGTTTTGGTTAAGAGTGGTCATTAAAAAAATAACCTGGAACCTACCAATCACACCAAAGCTCTTCAGTACAAGACGATCCACCTAGGCATTCAATTGAGTGGACTTTCAATACGCCGTGTTGTTAAACGTTGATTGAGTCTAGTTCAATTAACTATCAGCCTAGGCCTTCAATTGGATGCTGGCGTTTAATGAATGGGCTAGGTATCCAGTTAAGCGGCGAATTCAACCAGATGGCGGCGACATGTAAATTGCCTGGTTTTATGGCCCAATCTCTTCATGTGTTTGTCTCGTGTAAGAAGGCCTGTGCCTAGCAGTGGGACTTATATAGGCTGCTGATATTGCCTGCACAGGTTCGTTTAATTTTTGCTACGAGGAACCCCTCGTAGAAAAAATCATTATAGAAAACTGCATTATTTTTTTAGATAGAAATCTAAATTTCTAATACTGTTTTGTCTTAGCGTGAATTAAGGATATTAAGTCCTAATAAAAATCTAAACTAGAAAAATTTCACGTCCTGAGGCGGGGATCTAACCCGCGACCTTCCGCAATCCAGGCGACAGCTCTAACCATCTGAGCTACCCAGGACTTGGGATATCCCTGTGAAATTCTTCTAGTCCAGGGATGGCGAACCAATGGCACGTGTGCCACCAATGGCACGCGACACAATATTTTGGGCACCAGACACATTTAATTGTTTGAAGATGCTGGCTCGTGCTATTTTAACAATATTTTCGTCAACCTATGCCTGCTAGTCATTTTCAGAGAAGAAAAACATTAAAGACTCAGTTAGGAACCGTTTGACAGATGACTCCAGTTCAGCATGCATTCTGCTAAAAGTACCACCCTAACATTTGATATTTGACATCTAATCTGCAACAACAGAAGTCACACTAATTTTACTTTAATTTAAATTACTCGTACAATTGAAACATTGCAAAATGTTCCTATTTCTGTAGTAAATAAAGAGTTTTGAGTTGATAGTATTTAAGTATTACTATTATTTTCCCAATAATCACAAAGTCAATATTATTTGAGGGCACGCTTATGACCTCATTAAACATTTCTTTGGAAAAATGGCACGTTAATACGTAAAGGTTCGCCATCCCTGTTCTAGTCTATCTGTATTTGCGTTATGAGCTAACGTCCACCCTACAATGTCGAAATGTGTTTTTATTAGTCATTATTAGTAAATATTTTTTCAAACATTTATAATAATGTTAAAATCATCAAATTAAAGAATATTGGCTATTTAAGTATTTAAAGTAGAAAAAAATCATGTCCTCAGTCGGGAACTGAACCCAGGGCTCGCAGCAGCTACCCCCAGCGGACTGTGAAAGGGCGCGGGTTCAGTCCCTGTGTCAGCCTGAGGACATTATTTTAGCATGTATATAGTAATCTATAGAAAGGACATGTAAGCTACTTTTTGGCGTGATAACCGACAGTAGTAATATATAGGTAATTATACTTTCACATGACGGAGCCCACAGCAAGTTTTAATTAAATTCTTATCAAGCAATATTACCTGTATTCTTTACTGCATATATACACTAGCACCGAACAATATTCCTTGCTACACCAACGGCAAAGTAATAAAGAAGCGTGTTCCACCTGAACACACAGGACGCAGTTCCAATTTCCTTTCTCAGAGCAGCGGCGGACAACATTTGCCCAGCGATCCGGTTTAATCACGCTGTAGACCGGCGGTGTCCACCACTGTTCTTTGGCTTAATTGAAAGAAGTGCCGGCCAAACATTTGTTCGGTCTTTCATCTATGTTGCGCTGAAAGAAATTACTGCAAGCGTCGGAGAGGAAGGCTAGGAAACTTGGCCATTGGAAATAAAACAAGCATACGGTAAAAGTTCAAAAAATACATATATCTGCATATTATAACATTTTTAACCAAATTTATAGAAAAACTATGGCGGACGTGCGTGGATTTCGGTTATCGCTCCAAAAAGTATTATATGTCTTTCTCACGGTCTCTTCTCTCTTTCTTTTTTTCTTTCTCATCTTTATACGAAATTAACAGACAGAACTACTTTCACCTAGTAAGTATGGATAAATATGTAATATACAATAAACATGTAAGTAAATACAGTATACTTTATACAAATATACAGATTAAAATAATAACATAACTTATTGTGCATCTCACATTTGTTGCATTTTAATTAGACGTCAATTCACCATGTTGTCAGATTGGTAATACGGCGCCAATTTTGAACGGACTTCATAAAAAGGAGGTTCAATTTTCGTCTGTAATTTAGTTTTAATGTTCGTCGATAATTATGGGCCAATTAAAAAACTTTTTTATTTGATAGTGTTATTTACCATACCTACTCCCGCGGTTACCATAGACTCCATAGTAAAATATGGTTCACAATAGAGGAACTGCTGTCATGTTTATCCAATTTGACAGAAGAATGCAGACGCAATAGTAATGTTTCACGAACGCTACAGCTCACAATACGACCTCTGGCATTGTGTTTGTGAGTATCTTGTCCAGGTAGGTATTTTTTAGTAACGAGTGCACCTGTAACTTTTGCGAGTTTTACACAACGTAAAAGATAAAATGGAATAAAGTAGTGTTGGCGAACTGGCACAAATATTTAAAATACAAATATTTTTCTGACAAGGCATTGTTAGTACGAATCGGACCGGATTACGAGGACAGCGACACCATCTTGCGACCAAAGACAAGAAAAAAACTACAAACGGGGGTAGACGTTTTCTTTACTTGGCAAATGGCCGGTTTTACTTTGAGCCAGTCTACTTTTGCCCGCCGTGGTTGTTGTTTTATTTTCTCAGTTCTTTTCGTTTAATTAGTCTATTTTTTAATATTAAGTAAAGTAAATACAGTCTTTTTTTTACAGAAGGTTTTCTCACCTTCGCTTAAAATGGGCTCCTTCAAAAGAGGCGTCAAAAGGCATCTTTTGGGCCGGAAAAGTGGAAGCGGATATAGAACAGTGTGTAAAAAGCTACACTAGCTCTCTTCGCATATGGACTCTCCTTACCGCGTCACATCAGGTGGTGTTGAGCTGTGCTTTGTAACACATACATATCAGCGGAGAGACGCCCGCATTGTACAAAAAAAAAGGATTTTTCCAATGAAAAAACTAGAATAGAAAACCAATTTCCTGATATATTTAATCGTAGTTTTTAACGACCGAACGGTATTAACCAAACGTAAACATCTTTTTTGCTGACGGCCCAGCCATAAAATGTCTGTCCTTACGTAGATATCATTGCGCTATAAATTCGATACTAAAAACGTTGTTGTGGAAAATTTACAGCCGCGCGTGTGTCCGGACCACATTGTTGCCTCACTTCGGCCAAATTGAGAAATCCTCTTGTGAAAATCACATCGCATGACAGCCTTGATAGGTAGTTCGTATACGGAAATTGACAGCACTGCGAGATAATATTTAATTTGGGACAACAATGAGAAAAAAAGCGTTGACAGTCTTTATAAGGTAAGATCAGATAGAAAAAATGTCTATTTAATATAATTTTCATATAATTGACTTTCAGTAGGTATTTTTACTATGACAATGTCCAGTCGTGTTTTTAAATTCAATGATGCCTTGTAATGCATCTTTAATAAGACAATAAATATCGTAAGAAATCTTAATCCCTCAAGCGGCGTTATCTCACCGGGGGCTATAACAATGGAAAAAAAACGATTCTCGTCTCGTCTCGTCTCGTCTCGCCCCTCTGGTGGAAAACTACCTTGAGGTTGCGAAGCCAGGGACGTATTCTTATCAGGGCCACAGCCCACCTCATTGGAGGTCTGCCCGCGCTTACTTAAGGCGATCTATCGAAACGTTGTTTCGGCCAAGACCGATAGGGATAGAGATATGGCTGACTCAGCGGCAGGAAAAAAGACAAAACAGCGATCGCGCGTGAAAAGTAAACGAAATACACAAATTATTTTATTAAAAAATAACCTTATGGACTACAAAAAAACGCTTCTACACGATTCTGAATATTAATGATAACTATTTAAAGTAATTTCCTATTGAATACAAATTATCGTTCACCAATAATCTTAAGTGTTCTTGTTTATAAGAGGTCTTTTCGGAAATAAAATGTATCGAGCCAAATTTCTTTAATCGTGTTTTCGTTCTACACGTATCTAGATAAGGATATGAAGTAACGTATATTTGATTTTTAGATTCGTAAGGTCTTTCGGCAACGTATAACATTACTTATAAAAGTGCTATTTTTTTCAATATATCGCCTTAAAGGTTGATAAGTTGGAAATAGTCTCTCACTCCCTATTTGGTAAAATGACAATAAGACTTTCTAAATAAAAATTATGCCCGCAATTAGTGGCTACATAAAATGTTTCCACATTCAATAAAAGTCATTTCCAGTTCAACAAAACAGGAGTAAATTCATCGTAATGTAGAAGTTTCATGTTAATTTTATGATGGCTGTGAAGCGTTAAGGAAACCACACCTGTAATTTATGACTCAATAAAGCAGAAAGGTCGTAGGTACTATGTTTTTGGTTACGTGATTAATGAGATACCTGCCTAATTACGACAGTATAACACTATTTCCTAGAACTAAATCCTCATATTCACTATGGAATATTCATGACAAAAAACTGGTTTATTACATTTATACAAAACCGGCCAAGTGCGAGTCGGACTCGCGCACGAAGGGCTCCGTAGCACTATTTATAAACAAGCGTCTATACCTACCTGTTGCCCTTATCAATATCGAGCAAGCAAGCAAAAAATCACGTTTGTTGTATGGGAGCCTCCTTACATGTATTTATATAATTCTGTTATAGCGGCAAGAGAAATACATCATCTGTGAAAATTTCAACTGTCTAACTATCACGGTTCATGAGATACAGCCTGGTGACAGACGGACAGCGGAGTCTTAGTAATAGGGTCCCGTTTTACCCTTTGGGTACGGAACCCTAAAAATACCTAAAGATAAACCGCTAAATAATGAAAATATAATTAATTGATTTTATCCAAAAAAATATTTTTTTTTTTAAAAAAAACTTGATTAAATTAACAGGGCGGCAATTTGTTGTAGTGGACCAACCTAGAAAAAAGTGCCAAGCACCCACGTTTATTTAAAATGTTAGCGTCATATCAGCCTATGATGTCCACTGCTAAAAAACCATGCTTGATCGGTTCTTCTGAGCACCTTGCATCCAACATCTCCCTGCATCCAATATAAGTAATTCGCTTTAGGCTTAGCTAAAGTCTGAAGCTAATTACTAATATTTAAAAAAAAACATTACCTCATATCATTCCTGAACTCAACTCGTAATAAAGTTTAGCACATGAAAATCGTTCTTATGCGATTTTATGATTAGGTCTATTTTTCTATGACCTCATAGTTAAGCCCTGGATATATTTTTCTTTTTAAAGCTCCTATTTTAAAATACCCGACTGCATCTTACTGACCGCTCAATATCAGATGTAAGCTAGGATCGGCAGGAATAACAACATCTTTTGATAACAAGGAGAAAATACGAGAATTATTTTCAAGCATTCGGGGTGTCGGGGTAATACCTTAGAAAATAGTCCTGTTTGAACAACCTACTTTCTTAAGTCGTCTACAAACTAAAGATGGTTGGATAAGATATTTTTCTTGCTAGAAACTAAATCTATATGTCATCTGACCTGATACTTAGTACTCTGTTTTGTAAACGAATGTCTAGATAACAAATGGTTACAGTGACAACTGTATGATTGTTTATGTTTCTGGTACTTAAACGAGAAGAAAAACTGAACCATCAAAAGGTAATGAAGATATTATAACAACTTTGTTACACTTTTCTTAACTTTTTTTCATATGTCGTATTTTATTTTGGTTTCACATTACCTATATCAATGATAAATAAATAAATAATACACTAAGTACTTATTTAAACCAAAGTGTAATTTATTTTCTAAACTTGCTTTAGATGCTTTAAAGCAAGTTCAGAAAATAAATTACTTGTTAAATAATAAAATTTATTTCATATCAAAACTGGCTTTAATGAAAATATACTTCGTCACCTTTCTATGCGAACATTATTTAGCTCTTATTTTCACATATATATCTCACATTTTTTTTCTCATGACGCCATGACAACTGCTCAAAGTAATACATGTTTTCTTTACTACAAATCACTATGTTACCTCAACATCGTTAAGTTGCACAAAGCCACAATAATCGTAACAAATCATTGCAAAACAAATATTAATAACAATACAAACATTTTTATCACTCCCCAGAGAGAAAACCTGCCAATCCTTGCCTATTCCCCTTACTACTAATATATTCCGCCCCGGCTTGTTTAGTTCCAGAACTTGAAGTAATAAAAGGGCCCGAATAATACACGGTACATAAAACAGGTTCCGCTTGAAAGTTATTCGGCTCAGGTAAGCTAGTGGAAACATTCTAGTTCCTATGTTCAGCATGTGGAGCATGTTTATGAGAATAATGCAGTGTTTGAGATTGAGATGTAAACTGGCTTTAAAGTGCGCGTTACACTGAAAGGTTCTAGACACGATACGGCAGCGTGCCATATTGCTCCTATCGAAAATTCTCAGTGGAATATGGTAAATTAAATGAGCTGGTTGTATAGAGCGTGTTATTTGTTGAAAGTCTTACCAGCGAAACCTAAGTATATAAAAAGGTAAACTAATCTAAGTAATCATCATAAAAGGACCCACTCCAATAGGTATATTTGTGGCATATTTTGGTAAGAATATTTCATTGATTTTTACCTAAAATATAGGTCGTAATAATACAATTTCATACTACGACGTATTCAAGTGATAACTCTATCAAAATGTCGCCGACATATCTAAAGGAACGTGACACAATGGTCATATACTAAATAAAGACGCAATGATACTAAATCACGTGGCTTCTTCTTCAGATTTCTATTTACCCTTCATATATTACGACTGGCTCCGGATATTGTAAATGTTCCACAAAGAAACGAAAACAGCTTATGAGTGGAGGCTGAATGTGATAAGTCACGGTGGCCAGTTAAGAAGGGACTTTTGACGTATTGCTTTTAGTCTATTTACAAAGATTGTCGCACTAAAAGAGGGCGCATATGAAACGCAAAACAATAAGTCAAAAACCTTTAGAACTTACATTTTATTAGATAGCTCATTTAAGTGCTATATTGAAATAAAAGCTCTCTTGACCATATGAGCGATAGCGTAGCACGGATTTCCATTCAAAAAATCTAAAACTTCAAAAGCTAAAAATTGCTCTCCCTCGACTAAAATACAGTTTTTCGAAAATTTGTCCGACAAGTCTTATTAGAATCAGTTTGTTCTTTTCCAATATTTTCGACTTGAAAGATGTATGAAAAGCCGTGCGACGAAAACGGTCATACATAGGAAAAAATAACAGCCTAACACTCAAACGTCCATTTTTTAAGTTTATAAAAAATATTTCATAGCGCGTCAAATTTAAGAAGCGTTTGATAATATATTTAATTAAAACACGCGCGCCTCAGCAGAGCAAGGCATTATGCATGCAGCCTTAAAAAAAACCTTCATTAAAACTTAGTCTTTTGCAATGTCGTAACAGAAATGTTAGGTAATCGCGTTAAGTTATCATTAAATAAAATTTATCTTTCTATCTGTGCTGGTAACGGATAAATGTAACTTTCATACTTAAAGGAGATGTTCGACAATAGACAATAAATTATATATGTATTATACAAAAACTTATGCTTTTATTTTGTTACGCCGGCATTTTGAATAATTTTGAAAAGTGTTTGCATTAAGTGTATCCTAGTTTCTCGGATGAAATATAGAAAAAATAATTTAAAATCCCTATTACTAGTCAAAAACAAGAGCGGACACTAATTTGATATGTTGTTAAAGCATTTATTACAAAACATAATTTTAAAATAGTCATAGGATGACCCAAATCAAACCCATGCCTAGTTCTAAAAAAATATAAATATTTTGACAAGACAATGGACGACTTTGACGTTTTGTTCTTTGTCTGACATGTGCTACTTTTTTTAATCGATTTTATATCTCTGGATAACATTTATACAGGCATTTAAAATTATACTTTTTATTTTATAATATTCTGAAAAATATACGCTTTCTTCTCATATAGCTTTTGTTTTGGGGTCTAGCTGAGTACCAGCCTCCATACATTTTCAGAACATGTTCTTTCAATAGCATAGATGCCAATTCAACCACCGCGCTAATGAACGAATCGTTTCAACTGCGAAAGTGTTTTAATCTTTTGAATAAGTACAAGCGGCCTGTGCGGCCTTTCCACTTTAATGTGGAATGGAATCACTGATGACAATACCAGTCTATGATGTTAATTATTTAAAGCTTAAACAAAGGTTGCAACAGTAAAGTGCAAAAACGTCGCCCGTAGAGTACGATAATGAAAAACGAACGAGACTGAATTAATTCACCCACCGTCGGCAGAACGCTTTTAATTATTCTGTGAACAGATGAACATACTCTTGTAAAGTGTATCAATTGAGATATTACTTAATCCCTTTCAGAAATTAATTTGATCAGTCTAGACTGTGCAGAGTGATTGTGGTAATCTTGCAGCAAAATAAAAGTCCAAAATCCAGAACTTCACTTACAAACTACTTCAGTTACATTAGTTATAACCAAAATTTAGCGAGATGTAATCACAGTATATTTGATGGTGCAGTTTTATGTACTATCATTATTTTTGGTTCAGCTTTATGTACCTATCTTTATTTTTGGCTAGGTGTTACCTCGAGCTATGAGTATGTACTCACTTTTTTGAGCTACAGGTAGTCGAAAGTTCAGTTGTAATTTTTATTAGTATATTATAAATATGAAATTTAATAGGTGTTTTTTCAAAATCTTTCACGCATCTTTCAAGCTGTAAAATAAATATTATTTCTGTAAACCAAGTTCAAAAGAAAAGTTTTTAATCATAAGCATTTGCAGAAAAAAAATATAACAGTGATATAATGACCAGTTTCGAAGTTTGGAGTGCTTCAAGCTGTACTCAAAGTTTATTCAACATTAAGGGCCTTTCAAAAATAAAAGCAAATTCTGATAACGCCAGTGTTTTCTAGTTTCCTTAAAATATAACTGTTGGTTAAATATTAATGTTTATTTTTTACTTATTTTGTACAAAATAGTACCTAAACAATAATTTTGCTTAGTTTTAATAACGGATTTATATTACATTACCATTATTTACAAAGAAGCGTCTATCTGTTGCCGTTATCAATATCGAGCAAAAACAAGCAAAAAGATCATGTTTGTTATATGGGATCCCCATGAAATATTCATTTTTTTCTACTTATTAGTATTTGATCTTATAGCAGGAACAGCAGGAACAATACATCATCTGTGAAAATGTCAACTGTCTCACTCTCACGGTTCACGAGATACAGCCTGGTGACAGACGGACGGACGGACAGCGGAGTCTTAGTAGTAGGGTACCCTTTGGGTACGGAACCCTAAAAAAGCTGGTTTGTGAAAGGTATAAACGACATACAAAAGATAAAAATCACATTGTTAAAGGAGGTCTAATACGCAAAGAAAATAATAGGTTTACAAAAATAAGTCTAAATTTTAGCAAACGCGTAAGAAAATCTGTGAATTACTACATTAATAAGCCCTCTTTACGTGACTTTGTGCATGTTTTTGTGACATACTTCGAAATATGCAGCAGCTTTTATTTCACATAATGATGATGTTTCAGTTTAACATTTTCTATGTTTTAGTATTTGGTTCCCCCTAGTAAAAAAAATACGTCTTTTATGAACCGGAAAATCCAATCTCAAAACGAATACTCGCCTGGAGTTATTAGTAAAGAGAACTACACTAAAGAGTGACTACACGAGTTTGTTGCCGGAATCTTCTCGGTAGTTCAACTTTTGGAACCGGTGTAAATTCAGACAGACTGACATACAGACAGACAGACTGGCTGGCACAGACTGTCTAACTGACCGACAGATCGACAGACTGGCATTATAACATTGTAGCTTAAGTAGATCTAGACAAGACAGAAAGACAAACATTATGACATTGTTAGTTAATATTATTTTATGTGATAGACATAAGGGTTTTTTGACGATTCGAAAGTGTTTTTAAGGGGGCCTAATTTAATAAAGATATTTTCAATTTTTTTTCATTTTCAGTATGTGTAATTGTGTATGTGCGCTGCTACTACGACGGTGCTTATCGCAGCTGTTTCAATACTTTCCTAACAATAATATGTTGGACCATAAAATGACATTAAATCTTTTTCAGATAAAAATAACATATGAAACCCTTTAAAATGGTCCTGAAACATACTAAAATAAAATACATTCAGTATATTGACATAATACAACATCTAATATATTCTCAAACTTTCTATTCACCGTGCCCCTTGATTGATGGCACGCATCGGATATTTCTTATTTCTTTGTGATCCAGAAAATATTTTACCGTCCAAACCGCAGATAACGTCTCAAACTGATGTGCCTAATAAATTTACGAGATACCCAGTTTCCTTAAAATAAGTTTACGTTTTACACGTAAATACATTTTCTGATGTTCTCGTCATAAATAAACAAAATGCGTTTGAGACGTAATGATGTTAGGTGAAGGTAAACATTGTGATATTTTTATATCTTAATCCATTGTAGTAAGAGCCATTTTCCAACTCATGCATAATATTGTTCACATAATAATGTCTATCATTGTAAGGTTTTATGTTTTTCCTAAAAGAAATAGTCAGTTAAGTAATCTAACACGTGCGGATTTTAATGATGTTTTATGCATACCAATTCTAACTTTTTTGCCTGACTGAAGAAATCTCTACGTATATTATTTAAATAATATAAACTTTCGCTTACACAAAAAAGACAATCAATTGTATCTGATACGTGGGTACTAAACCAGTTAAAAAACATACATACTACCAGAGGCCCTAGGGCTATAAGTATGCGTTTTAAAATGTTTGCCGCCAAATCGTTAGAAGAGTACTGCAACACTTCCTCTATTGTTAAATATTGGAAACCATATTGTGAACGTAGTACTTGTGTTTGACGTGGATCTTACACTTAAAACACAGTGCTTGATATATTCTTTGACAGTGCGCCTAACACAAACATTGTAAACTTTACAATTGTCATCGTATCGTATAAAATCAACGTTAGATTTTTAGATAAAATTTTGAGTGGTATTCAAGGAAACGATTACGAAACTGTTGGTTTTAGGGATTTTGTTTTATACCTACGTATTGTTTTAAGTCCTTTTTAGGAGTTAGTAGACAACACCGTTAATTAAAAAGTTAGCTTGACATACCCGAACTCTATAATACTAAGCTAACTTTAACTATTCGGGGTAAAATCGTTGTCCAACAATATATTTAACCTGTGGACTGTAACACCACAACTCCTACTTCAGTCCTTACATTACTCAAGCAACATAAAGTTACCCTTGCATTACTAACTAATTGCTATATTTCCCAGGTCTCACAACGCAGTCCGAAAGTAAGCCAGAAGATTAAACTAAGCATGTAATAGAGCCTCCTCAATCCATTACAAGTACCTAGTATACATCCCATTTTTACCTAGAATTCACTACCACTACTTTGAGCGTAGTTAAATTGATTTTCTAACATAACACATCTCTAGATACACTTCATTTCGATAAAATACACTTGGTTGCTACCGTTTTGTTGGTAAGAGCTGTAGAATCAGTTCTCTAATAGCATTCGCAGTTGGTAGTAATAGTTGCAACATAGTGTATTTTAGTTTGATTAAACTTTTTATCTATTTCACGTTCCC
Organism: Nymphula nitidulata; assembly: GCA_947347705.1. NCBI lineage: Eukaryota > Metazoa > Arthropoda > Insecta > Lepidoptera > Crambidae > Nymphula > Nymphula nitidulata. The sequence continues at coordinate 16,185,795 of OX374629.1, forward strand.
TGCAGACATTACAGCATGATATTTCGTAAGCGCATTTCACAAGATGGAAACATGCGAAGAATACTAATGAGTACTGATTGGGGTTTTGCAATTATCATAACATTATTAATACAACATATTTACGAAAGAAAATTACAAAAAAATTATATGTTTGCAGTTATAAACACATTTTTCATTATAAACACAATCACACCAAATTAATAATTCTATAAGTTGTTTATCGAAAAAAAACTGCCAGAGTAAAAAAAGAATATTTTCCAATATCGATACACCCATTGCAAAATATTGAGGCAACTTGTGAAATGTACTTAAAATGAAGAAAAAAATTCCTTTATAGCATTTTAACGTTTATCTTTAATTGATCGAACACTGATTTCAATTTGAAATGATGATTCGAAGACTGTTCTTAGATAAAAAAAAAACGCAAATTATTTGATACCAATGGATAGTAGATAAATAGAACATTTTAATTAATCGGTAATTACATACAACATCATTTGCGTGAGGAATGAATCTAAACCGAGATTTTAATTTAAAATTATTGGAACTCAATATATTGTAGAATTCAACTAATGCAAACCAGTGTTCGAATCGGAAGCTAGCTCTCATCAAATATTAGCGTATTTTGAAGCATACGGAACAAATGGAATGTCTGTAGTCAGTTTTATACACTTTGATGATCAAACATACACTAGAATAACTAGAACTCTCGCATGACGTAGTTGTGGTAACATATGACGTCATAACGTCAATAACATCGTCATCACACAAATTATTCGCATATTCGTGTTTGTACCAGTAAATAGCATCAGTTTACAGTTCGTCGATGATACTCTATGGATATATTCTGTTGGTAAGTAAAGTATTACTTAGCAAAACAAGCCCACGAAAACGAAGAAAGTTCACAAATCTTGCAAAACTGAAGTTGTTTCAGGAAAAGTTGAATTGAAATATTTACTCAACTTTCAAAACAAAGTAGGTAAACTACAAAACCGTGGAAGGCTCGCATTGTTACTAATAATCGTAGTAGAGATAATGCAGAAGAAGATTAATCCATTCAGACTCCACGCTATTGTTTCGCAGCATTTATTTGAAGCAGCAGAAATGTAACCAATGTAGTAAACTTATTGTCGGCTCTCAAACTTTCCGTAGAGATAAAAATCTTTTCAAACTGAAATGAATATATTTTGCGAAGTTTTTAGAAAATAGCCAGTTCTCAAAGCTGCTGGGACTTGAATGAATTAAACTTGAGTAGGTTTTATTGAAATACATTGTGCTGAAATGTTAGACGGTTCCTCGGCGATGATGGCTCGATTCGCCTGAATTTTATTATCCACGCTGATAACTGAATTAAATTAACTCGCATTTTTTGTATCTTATAAGGTGCATTTCGTCAGACGACTGAGCACACAAAGTCGTAATAAAATGTCGGATGAAATTACTCGGAATTGTGGAATCTTTTTATTAAAAAACATATACTATTCATGTTTATAATTCATTTCTCCGAGGGAGTTATTACTTCTTACAAAACTCAAATATTGATTTTTTAACGGTTTTGGTATGCAGAGCCTTTATCTCACCTGATGATAAGTGTTGATTAGGCCGAGGATGAAAGCGAGGTACACCCGGATTCCTCAACCAAAGGAACTGGCTCTATATCTTACCTCCAACTGCCGGAATACAACATTTCCATTATTATTATGGCAGCAGACTTGGGTAGGATGATGGTATATAGTCAGGTGGACTTAGAAAAGACGAATCACCAACCAAACTGAGCAGGAAACTTTTGCTTCCACAGAAATAACCAAAGCGATTTGAACCACTAGACCACAGAAGCGCTTATTTGTTGAATACACAGCTATGCCTACGTAGATGAGTCTCGATATCACGATACAGGAATCGTTATTACTTATTTGTAATTCTAGTGTAAAAGCACAATATTGATTTGTCGTATTTCAGAGGCATGTAATTAATTCCAGACCTGGATGCTTTAGAACGTTCATGTCAAGTCTTATTCAGGGTCGCATTTAGAAATTATTTTGAATGTTTTGATTAGTATTAATTTTATATAGAAATTTCAAAGATAAACTGAAATACATTTAGACGTAACAAGACCTGCAATTATGAATAGACAGCTTTTATGACAGCCTGCTCTAGTCGAGTGGCCATTGTAGTCCTACCTACTGAGCCAGTATTTCTGGGTTCGAGATTATGTTAATTATTTTTTAAATAATAATCTCTCTTAATTATGATTACTTTGTTGGACTAGATAAAACACGTCAGCATTTTTAGTCATACGCTTTTAATATAACTAATACTTATTTGATAGTGAAAAATTGCAAAAGAAATAAAAAATAAGCATAAATAAAGTCTAAATAAAAATACCTAGAAGAAAGACAACATATTGTTTTGGCAATATATTTTTCAAAGGATTTATAACAGTTTATTTATGTTTATCCCTTAAAAGAAAATAGGATAAAAATACTGAAGTGCCTATTAAATAAAAATATCGATTACCTACTACAAAATGTCAATAAAATATTACACCGTGCAATTCTGTGACATAATAATATTTGCGATGAAATTTCTGAGACCCCGTAATACATACGGAGCCTACATACGGAGTTCCGTACCTTGTTCACAATAAATGTAATTACTTATCACTGAATGCGGCCCTGAAATGGCCTATGCAAATAGGCTGTACTAATTAAAGAAAGACGGTAAAGAGAAATATGGCATTTCATTACTTTCCCCTCATTTGACATACAAATCGCAGTCAAATAAAATTTATTACTTTTTGCTTTATTATTACTGCCACTGAATGCCTAAAGCGACCTTATAACTTTTACATATTAACAGGGACAGTAATAATAATAATAACAAATTAATTCAGCCGTCAAGAATCAATTTCCAGACAAAATAGATTTTTGAATTTTTATAGTCCTCCGGAGGAATAACGCCGCTTGACAGATTAATCCTCACCATAATTGTACAGACTACAGCACAACGAGCGTAACGGTTGCATTACGAAAGCCGCCTCTATTAGGAACGGAATAAGGGTGGTTCCAAGTTTAAACTGTGACGCTTGATTGGATAAAGTTTTTATATGAATTTAATTCATCCTATTAATTAGAGTCGTTAAACTGCCTTTAAAGGAATAGGCCAGGAAAGAAAATTACCGCTGAGCGAATTCGGTCTTAAATGTTGAAACTGGCGTACGTGTGCATTTCTTATTACAGTGGGGTAATAACGAACGCAGGGTAACTCTGAACAAGGCTGTATATATCATAACAGAAAAAAGTATAACAAGCCTATGCTCCGTGCCTGGCTAACATGTATCTCCCCCTCTGCCAGCAAAAATATCTACTATCCTTTTCTATCACGATGTACAGGGTCTCGTTCAAAATTACCCGCGTTCGGAATCACCCCACTCTCCCCTGCGAGATACAAGCTTCCATATTACATTGTAACTGCAAATCATAAAGCAAGTCACATAATATTTGTTCATCGCCAACTTTTTTTTCATCACTAGCTAAAAACATCGCGAAAATTTATAAATACAAACATTGATTCAACGAGCCACTTGACTGTCGCAGTATCGAAAGAAGTGTTTATTTGCAGAAATAAAAATTTATTAACATCTGTCGCTTCTTCGCCTCGTGCCTAAAAGAGGGGTACTCAGCTATCTTTATCTTTCCATTGAAATCTCTTAGCGGTACCATTGACGAAATATTCCTTTTACACAGGGTTGACTCGTACTAAATAAATTTATTGCACTTTGTATTCTAAAAGTTTTTTTAAACAGGCGATAAGTGATTTCATTAACACATCATTTTTAAAAGAAACACCTCAACCTTACAGAACATCTTAGCTTCATAACACTCCTTGTAGAGTTGTTGCTACGGTGATTAAGGTCGCCAGAACTCATTTAGGAAACGTTATCTTAAGAGTAGCTTTCTCTTCATTTTACAGGGTAGGCAGCGCGTGAGTAGTGCCCAGAGTGCTGCGAGTGGTAGTTCATGTGTTACGGTAACCACTTATCATCAGCAGGGCCGTACGTTTGCTTGACACCCTTAACGTATATAAAAAATATCAAAATGACTAGGCAGTCATTTCGATATATTTTTTTATACGTTAAGCACCACCACCTGCCTGCTGACCCTTGAGAGTCGTTTGTTTGAAGGATCCTAAGTCCGTCACTACGATCCTAATATTAAAGAAATCTTATGATGGTTTTTCACATGTATCGATGCAAGTTTCGTGGTCAGAATAACATGGCTGACAGAGTTTGTATTCCATGTAAAATTTAACGCATTCCTCACTCAACCTACAAATTTGCTAGGTTAATTAAATATAAATCGATTCTTTTATTTAAATTCGAAGTTAAAAAGTGAAGCCTGAAACAGTGTGGGTCCTCAAATATTTAAGCAGCCAGCCCTGGCCGTGGCGACTTATTAAGCAAATTCTACAGCTTTACACAATGCCCGACAAAAGTAGGGTAATCCCCGTGAAACTTGATAAAATATTATTTTAATGCGGCGCGAGAGAGTTTTAGCCCTGAAGCTTTTCTGCGAATTCCTTGTTTAGTAGCTGACACTAGAATTTAACTTTTTTAATTTAGTTCCAAATTCAATTCGCAAGTATAAAGTGCTTTATTTATGCTCAAGATTGTCTATACTATAAAAATAATAATGTTTTAATGGAATTTAAAGCGGCCGCCACCACCAGTATAAATAATTGGTAGCATTAATAATATTACTAGTACATTTATCATATTATTTTCTATCAATCACACACCTACACATGCATACAAGTCCCTCACACAACAATCAAATACCTACTATAACCCTGTTTTGATATTGGTAATTGTGTGGCGGGTGGGACTTGTGAATTGGGAAATAAAATGTCAGTCTTGAAACAATATTGGTTGTTTCACTACATGGTGGCAGCTTGATTAATTAAATTAATTGTCTTTTTAATTACTTGTGGTTTTATAACGTAAATTTAAATTTTATAACGTAGTGTTGATTGTGAAATAAAAACACGCACGGGCACCAAAATATGAATTACATCTAGAAGGCGGACCAGCGTGTAGGGCGGACCAGTGCCAAATGGTTTCGTCTCTTAATACCTTAATTACTACGTAGTACTAACTATTTCATAGTTGTACCTTAATAATTTTATCTCTTGGTGTGTAATTGAAGAATTCAAGCAACCGAAACAGCATAGTATAGTAATATACAATTGCTCTTAGCCACATAAAGTAATTACTTGTACTTATTTCAATCAAATATTCACAAATTGTATCTTCAGAATCGTATACTTATTGCTTACAAAACCATCACACCGTTCGTTCGTCATTGCGGGCGCATTCGCGGCTGTTGTGTACCGGTTTTTTTTATACAACTATATGACAAACAAGCTGACGGCCCACCTGATGGTAAGCAGTTACCGCCGCCTATAGACACCTGCAATAACAAGGAAAAATCACTTGATATTGCAGGTGCGTTGTCATCCTGAGACCTAAGATTGAATCCATGCCCAGTAATTACACTGGCTACCTTTCCCTTCATCCCAAACACAGCCAACTGTTTCACGGCTGAAATAAGAAAGGCGGTGGTACCTACCCTACATACGGTCCTACGACCTAGTAAAACTCCGAACTCCGAGGCGCGTAGGCATGACTCGCGTTCCGACCATTTGTATGAAGACAGAATACTGCTATATAACATTACAGTGATAAGTATAGCGTTGTCTACTGTCGCGACCCAGCTTGCGCCGCAATCAAACACCGGGAATCATTGAATCGCTGGTATTTCTTGGGAAACTAATACAAATAACACCGTTTAAAATTATATTCTTAAAACTCTCTAGTATGCGGCCGTCGCGCGTGGCCGCTCTACCTGATTCGCTTTATCTCTCTTTCGCAAAATCTAGAATAAATCTGATAGTGAGAATATTATTCAGATACAACTTTCTCTTTAACGTCGTCAGTGAATGTGCCAATACTTACCAAGAAGGCCATTACTACAGTACCTTGCGGTATCTAAGGTTACCAGAGTTAATCTAGAAAGCGTGATATTAGGAACAGGGTGACTTGACACCTAAGCTGTCAACATAAGGTTTCTTCTACATGATTTACACCGTGCAACTTGTACTTAGGTGGTACGGTCGACCACAGATGGTCTGAACACTTTAGTACCATGTCACAACGACTCTAGCGTCAATATAGTACGGTAGCAACATAAAGTACGTGCACAAGATCGGTGTGACATGGTACTAAAGTGTTCAGCTACTTATGTAGTCAACTGTACCATTGGTGCTACTAGTCCTAATATAGGCTACGATAACCGCTTACCATCAGGGGTTGTATGCTTGTTGTAAGTTGTAAGTTGCTTAAAAGTATGTGTTTGTAAAACTTAAAATGGTGATTAATCGAGAGAGAGAAATAATACAAATTAACTATTTCCTTAACATAGTAAAGAAACTAAAACTACCCGCAATAATGTTTGCTGTGCTGTACAAAAACCTTTTACAGCTCCTTTGCCTGTTAGGTTTTGTTAAAAATAAATATTCTGAGTCCGTTTGAGGAAAATTTTCTTATGTTAACTAAGACTCTTTTTCCATTTATCTTACTTTGAGCTTTTACTCAGTTAATACAACTTTCATGGACGGTAATGTACAAAACATAAAATAGCTATATCAACTCTAAGATTTCAGTAAAAAATTACATAAAATATAATTTTAATATATGTATTATAATCCTACTGTCGCTTCTCTTCACAAAACCTGGCTGCCTTGCAAGTGCCATTGATTTAAATAATTTTTAACCGACTTCAAAAAAAGGAGGAGGTTATCAATACTCAATACTCAATATATTTATTGCACTCCACAATGTATAGTAGGTGTTACATTATTAAAATTAGATCATCATGGACCATGTCGGGCACGGCAACTTAGGCGAAAGGAACACTTATTTAGAATATGATATTACACATTTTTTTATCAATTCGTCTGTATTTTTTTTTATGTTTGTTACCTCATAACTTTTCACTGGGTGAACCGATATTGATGATTCTTTTTTGTTCGATGCGGAATAATTCCCATTTGGTCTCATAAAAAATTTTTGGAAATCTATTGGGTAGTTTGGTTTTAAATCGAAAAAACTGGAAAAATTAAGTCGTCTACATATGCGAAGTTGCGGATATTTGCTTTCCTATGAATTTTTAGTGAAATGATACGATAGTAGAAAACAATATAAGCTCACGGTCACCCATCTAGCTTTGACCTTCAAAAGTTATCACTAAAAATTGTGAAAAAAAAACCGACTTCAAAAAACTGAAAAGGATAAAATAATTAAATTTTAGTAAGTAGGCACTCATACCCTAGGAACATATTTTTGGAGCTGGTGCTTCACTATCTATGGTTTCTGGAAACAACTTAGCACCAACTCCAAAAATTTTTTTTTTCGGTTCGGTTTTATTTTTTGTTTAAATTTTTTAGACTCACATTAGACGAATTTTATCTACAATGTTCAGTCCAAGAGCCCTCAAAATAAAAGCTATAATGCATAATTGAAAAAAATCCTTCTCTATAAAGAATGCATTAATTATAATATAACTTTTATGATAACGTTTTAAGGCATTTCTAAAACCTAATTTTATATGAGAAATAATATTTGTTACTCGTGATAGCTTTACATAGTATTCAAATTTTAATCCATTTTCTTTCATATTATTATTAATTTACAAAAATGCAGTTGCAGTAAAAATATTCTTACACAGACTTGCACTTACGCTAGTAATAATAAGTCAATGCCTAAAGAAAAGAGCTTGTATGTGGATGCTAGACAACTGTTAAACGTGGGTATTATTTTAAAATTATATATAAAAGCAACATATATACTTACCGCAATAAATAAAAATGTATAAATAAGTAAAAAATCTTGTACGAACTAATTGATAACTTTTTCTAAAATCACTGTAAAATGTTTAAATTATAATAGTAATTGTAAAAAATCATAATCGCAGTACGTATGTAAAAAAAATGTAGACAAAGATAAAATTCAAGTTACTATTCTTGAGAATAAATTCGATTCACGTCTTCCATTCCATCCTGTACGATGTTATGTTATCTTTTTTTGGTAGTCCATTTTTGTAAAAAAATTGTACAATATTATTTCATCACAAGCATATCAAATATTTCAGATTTAAATGGTCTTTTCTGATTAGACACAAAAAAAACAAAGCCCTATCTCATTTGAAGGCCTTGAATGACAGATTCAAGTCGTAAAGTTTATTCGAGTATCTAATTTTCATTAAAAATCAAATCTAGTCTTTTATTACTAAAAAATATCGCCGTTATTGTAGGAGTCTAGTGCTTTCATATTTATTTTAGACCAGCCAGGCTAAAAGTGAAAAAAACATTTTAAAATATAATGAAATTTGTGTATACTCATTTAAAACCAATAAAAATTCATGTTTGATATATATTACTTCTATCCTCGTATCACCCAATAACTTTACTCGAGAAATTACATTCAGTAACTAGTAACAGTAATTAATATCGTCGACAACATTCAAAGACGTGTTTTATTATTCCATATGAATCAGTCCCCTTCATAGCTGATGTTGCGGCTATGAGTGATGACCATACGGCCCTTTTCTCACAGAACCTTCAGGGGAACTATAAATCAACGGAACAATTCTCCTTATGTTTGTATGCGATCTGTGTATGGCATTCTATTATACTGAACAATAAAGTTAACTGTAAGTAGGTATGCTTTTGGATATGGAGTAACCTTTTTGAATAGCACTTTTATTATTTTCAGTCGTATGATATTTAAAACTTAATTAATTTTTATTGGAATCTATCAAAACTTTTTCAATAATTGGTTACTTTATTTTCTTTGTCTCGTGTAAAATAAGAATTTTATAGAAAAAACTGCAACAAAGCCAATATTCATCATATCACTTTGATGATGTTTAATTGGCTTCTATTTCTCCCGCCATATTGCCATATCGACTTGGTAGAACTGACGAATAATTTTTTACAAGTAAATTATACTCACATGAAAACGAAATATTAGTATTTTTCCCGGATTTAGGAAATTATTCCCGATTTTTTGTTATACTGTATAAATACCTGGCCGTATATTAAACATCTCCTTTGATTGACCCATCTCTAGATGAGACATCGCGAAAGTTACTATTTTTCGTGATCGCAAACAGAGCACTCAAACTATTACGCCACCCAGCCACAGAGCTCCCCTTCTCCACTTCCATTCAAATTTACCCAACATTTGTTTAACCTCAGAAGCATCAGAACCAGACACAATTAAATTTTTCAATTGTCATAGCCCTCCGATGGGATAGCGCCGCTTGATGTATTAAGAGTATTTCCAATAATCATCTCTAATTATGTGTGTTCAGACGTTATCCAATCGTGCAAATCTTGTGTAATAAAATAAAATAAAAAACATTAATCTGCTACGTACACACAAAGCAGTCACCACAACCGTACTCCTAGCACGAACATTTTTAAATTTCTAATCGTAATCGTATCGCTCACGCACGCCTGCCCGCCTAGCATGACCACCGAAACGCGATATGATAAAGGCATTTATCGCTTTGAACTGTCAAAAATCATTAGATATAACCGCCATCTTGAAATTTTATCGAAACTGCGAACTTGTATTGTATTTAGACATGTTCACAGTTTCGATAAAATTCCAAATTGGGGTATATATCTAATGATTTTTGACAGTTCAAAGCGATAAATGCCTTTATCATATCGCGTTTCGGTGGTCATGCTAGGCGGGCTGAAATTTCAAACAAACGCCAGACCAAAGTTTATGTAACTACTCGATATGAAGGCGATTCGAAATTTAAAAGTGTTCATGCTAGAGGTACAGTTGTTTTAGTCAAGTCGAATAGTTAAAAGCATATCATTTTGCTAGACGATTTGCTTCAGTACCTACCTAATTTCGGGGTTATTTTGTTTTTTGTCGACGTTTGACCGAGTCTGCTAGTCGCTTCTAGGATCGACTAGGCAAAGCCCAAAACAGATTATTTTACTTTCGACGTTTGACTGAAAAGTTAGGAACTTCTAGGTTTGACAAAAAATACTTTAATCAAAGGCCAAAAAAGGAATTTATTTCGGAGTTAGCCCGAAGGTTTTGGTCAAACCTAGAATAAACCAGTCATTCCGCGAAGAGACTGCATATCGAGTTTTGACTATGACATAGATATACATATTATTATTGTTATTTCTCCGTTATCTAGTATCTATAACAAAAACTCACTTGCATTCCATTCCATTAAAAAGTACAACCTATGACCTATAGGACCTATACAATCCATTACTGGCTTGACACTGTCGGCACTCCACGTGCTCGGCTGCAAGAGGCATCCTTAGAAGCTATTATCTAGTTGGCAAACTACTTAGTCGTGGTACTTGCCAAGCACTTTTTGCTCTTATAAATTCTCGATGAGATAAAAAAATGTACTCTTAGATATATAAATGAGAATAAAATTACTAAGCCATTTTATACATCGTGGCACTTTTTATTCATTAAAATTTCTTTTAACTTTTAATCGAATATATTTATTAAAAAAAACTGAAATATTCGCATCGGATTCAAAGTTCTATACATAAATATAATTACTTAGGTATTATGATCAATTGTCAATAAGATAAACCCCCATAGTAATTTTTTTTTAAGTGTAGGTATAGTCAACAGCACATTAAGCGTAACAGTTAGACCTTGAGACCGCCCTTACTACGTTTGTAATAGAGTCTGGACGTAGCGATTATAAATTCCGATTAAAAATACTTAGAGTTAATCGTAAAAAATAATAAAAGTGTGATAAGGGATTATGAACATTAACTGAGACTTGAATTGAAGTTGTATGAAATAGTCTCCTCTCTTCTAATTTTCTAATTTACTATACAGGGTCCGTGATGTTGAAAAGAAGATCTCATTGTGGAAAATAAAAAAAAGAATTGAATTGGATACACTCTTTAAAAAAATAAACTTAATCATATGCCCATAAAGCTTGATAAGTATAAAAATATATTAGCAAATGACAATCAACATAAAAATGTGTATAACTTGTTCGCAGACAGAAACCATTTGTAGCACAGTTTGCGGTTACCATTGTACAGTAAGCAATTCTTAGTTTAAACTGTGAAAAAAAAAGTTACAACACAAAATCAAATGGTTTCAACTTTCAAGAGCCAACTAATAATGAGACGGATGATTTCGAACCTATGGTAGTTTAGAACGCGGCTGTTTGTTCATGGTATCAAAATATAAAGTAAACAGGGTCTCCTTCACATCCAGCAGAAAGGGATTTTCAACTAAATATCCTTTTCTTTAATTATGTACATGGGCTCGTTCAAAATTACCCCACTCTCCCCTGTCTTTTTAAGTTAAAACATTTGCACTTAAGACGGCTTAAAAATAATGTTATTATTTTATTAAGTTTAGTTAATGACGTCACCGGGTTCTGGCCATAAAGTGTTGCAGTGCGACATAGTTCAAAATGTAGTAAATACGTTTTTGTTAAAGTGATTGCGAGTAAATTCGATGAAGTATAAAGAACGAGAAATATGTTATCGATAAATACCATTAGCAGATTGTCTTTTACTTAGCGCTACTTATCTGAAAGTTTTTAAATAAGTAAGAGTTTTACATAAGAAAACACTTTAAGTCCAAAGAACCAAATAGAATAAGCTGAATATATTGTTTCAATGACTATTCTCTCTTAATAAAGTTAGACATTTAGTTTCAACGTAATTCTAACTTTTTCACTGATATTATGTCACAATCACAATATATGTATTTATACAAAAATAAGAACTAGTCATGCAAATGCTGTAGAGAAAATGCAATGTAAGTAACAAGTCAAAGGGTAAAAATCCAACTTAAAATACCGGCCAAGTCGCATTATTTGGCCGGGACGGGTGTCGGGACTGTCGGGCTCAGCGCAGTATAGGGTTCCGTAGTTCTTTGCTCGTTTTACTTTGAAAGTTATAATTTTTATTTTATCCATAACTTTTTATTATTCATAAAAAATATCACTTTAAAGCTTAATATTACAAACAAATGACTGAATCTAAAGGTTTGACGCACACCCAATATTTTTAAACGACCTGTCCTACGACCTCTGTTCTATGGTAGAGTTGAGAAAAAATACATCCACAGGTGGTACCCTATTTCTCTTCGAGGTTTTATTTTACAGTTTTGCCAAATTACAGCTTTCTGATAATAAGAATCTTTGAGTTAAGCAGCGCTCAGACGGACAGACTGATGGACAGGCATAGTGAAACTTTAGGGGTTCTCTGTTAACAAGAAAAGTGTACAAAAGCGAAAAGATTTCATCTCGTTAAATCGTGATTGAGAATAGTCCTCGCAGAATGCTATATCCTATTTTAATAAATCCTATTCCTTTTACCGGATTGAACTCGCCGGATTGGTTTTATTTCAAATGTGTAGTGCTCGCAAAAAATTAAGGCAATCCTATTCCTATTGGATCCAATTTAAATAATTATTTCAAAGAGATCTTTATATTTCGGCTAAAAAGTTTTTCGCAATCCACCCAGAAGAGGTCGTTACTAGAAAAAAGTAATTTTCCCAAAAAAAATACAATATTAAATAAATGGCTCAGTCAATGGTGCGTTCTATTCTTATTTTGATAGCGTAGTATGAACTCGGGCTTCTGTGCCCCAAGGACGAACCTTTTAAACTATCGTATCGAGTAACACACATTAGCTTTATACATATAAAATACGATTTTGATTTGAAATTCAAAAAAGGTACGGGTTCTATCTTTTCATGGCTGCCTTATATAGAGAAAAACAAATGAGTTAAGCATCAATAAAAAACGCAGCCTAAGATTTTATTTAATTTTGTCGATGATGTTTATTAAGTACATATATCAATTATTTACATCCTAAAATCATTGTCTCTTTGATAACTTACCCACGTCAAACATTATTAAATTATTTTTTGCGTTGTATCAATTACTATACTTATGCTCTGTTTTATTCCTCCAATTTGTCTGCCATAAACATCTAATAGAAGATTTTCTGTACAAATTTCAAAATAATTAATTTGTAAAGTTTATACCTGTCACAAATCACAATAGGTTTTCCATTGTTACCTATATCGGTACCATTAATTGTACAACTCAATGGTAGGTACAACAGCACAGCAGGTCCTCGGCGGGCTGGTTATAAATTTTATTTAATTATATTATCAAATATTATAAGCGGCACGGTTACTAAAGGAAATCCAAGCTAAAATTTTTAGGTGTAGTAAATGGTATCTGAAATCTGATATATATTCAATATACCTATATAATCTATACTATAAAAATGAATCGCTGAATGTATTGCTAAGCGCAAATCTCGAGAGCAGCTGAACCGATTTCGCTAATTATTTTTTTATAATATTCCTTGAAGTACGAGGATGGTTCTTACGGAGAGAAAATTTTTAAAAATTGCCTGAAAAAGTCTAAAAACAACACTTTTTTATACTCCCATAGAAAAGATTCGTAATAATACTAAAAAGTCAATTTGAACTTTAATAGCATACCATAAAGTGTTAGTGGAGGGGTTCCGGGAAGGCAAAACAATTGAGTGACGTTAGTATCGCATAAATATTAATGTCAATATTTATACGATGGTAACATTACTCAAAAGAAATTGTCTATGGTAAAATGTAAATTGTCTGTGGTAAAATGCCACTTGAAATATAAACGTCTCTTTGCTGTGCATCTATATTATAACTCAATTATTTTTTGACATAATATAATTGTTGACTTAGTTAACTTTCTTTTTTCTTTTTTTATCTTACTAGCTGACCCGGTGTCCCGAATAGCAGAATAAGTATTAAAAAAAATAAAGAATAGATTGTTAGGCGGTACGAAGTTCGCCGGGTCAGCTAGTATTTAATAAACGTCTTGTAGTATAGAAAAAACAACATTAATACTTTTTAGAAAAAACAGTGCAGATACTTTTGATCATTCTGACAGCTCGAAGATTCTGTATGTATGTCACCAACGTATTTACATACACAAGTATTGCAAAATAGCAGATTCATGTTTATTACAAACGCATAAGGAGGACCGAAAAACAAGTCTTAAGAGAAAAATAAGCGTCACGCACACGCTATTACCACCAACTACTTTTCATTTGTTATTTTTATTACAGAGCGCCTTCGTCCAATTAAAGTTTATTTACGATGAGCTTTTATGTATGTCTATAAAAGGATGAAGGTTCTAACATACTCTCCTAAATACTAACCCTAAACCGTAAAACCAAATGACTACTTCAATCAAGTCACTCAGATCGAAAACAAGGTGACCTGCCTCACAGTCTCTCTCCAAAAAATCTTCAAATAAACTTTGTTGCTAGATAGACATCAAATCAAGACATAAAATCTAATAATTTTTAGAGAATACACGAAAATAGCTCGTCTGTTTCATTCATTATTCATGCACGTGACACTAGCAAACTTTATGGTCCGCACACCAAAAGCTGAAAACTGAATAACCTGCCGTCGTCACTGAATAATATATTATGTTCTATTTTTCAGCTCACGTTAATAGATTTAATTTTTATATTTTAATTACTATGTAATTTTTCAAACATTTATAATCATGTTAAAATCAAAAATTAAGGAGATTTAATTAATTAAATAATATTGTGTGTTGTAGAAAAGTTTCTTGTTAAGCGAAAATAATACCATGGTGTAACTTTCGGTTTATCAATCCTGCTAACTAATGCGTATATTTGATATTTGTATTAATATATGCTAAAGTCTAGATTTTGACAGAATCAATAAGTAAAACTTTATAAACGTGTTCAAAATTGATAATTTCTATTTATTTTAATACGTTTTAGGTTTATAAAAAGTAACAAAATCATATTGAAATATTCTCAATCTTCTAATCAATGTTCATTAAATTTTGTTATTCATTATTAATATTGTAGATCATAATAAGATTAAGCCTAGTAAAATCCAACAAGGCCCGCCTTTTGGTAAGCGGTTACCATAGCCTATAGCGTTTGTTACACCAACATCAAATTCAAGACGCAGCGTTGTGTTGACAGCAAAGGAGACAAGTCCCCCTGTTCTCAATGCTTTCTCGATGAGCTATGAACTTAATCAGCATAGGAACACAACACTACGAGGTAGTATGTTTTTGGCCAAAAATAAAAACCTAAAATAAAAGAAAACAAATATCGAGCTTAGCCTTACCTTTAAATTAGAGATCCCCAAAGTAGTCGGTGTCTACCCCTTGGGGTCGGAATCAACCGATTCCGACGACCTCCCAAGGGTCGAAGAGGTCTAAAAATCGACCCCTATTAATTAACATAAGTTCCTTTTTGAAACTTTTAATAATAAAAATAATAAATTAAGTGTACCAATTTAATATAGAATGAGTAATATGTTGGTAGGAGGTATCATTGTTGTACCTACTTTTTAAAAACTCAACATGTCGATAAGCGCGCACAAGTAATTTAGCTATGGGGTCTCAGTTCATTTTCGAAAAGGGGTCTCTTACCCAAAATAGTTTGGCAAACCTTGATCATTTACTCATTGTGGACTTTCAGAGGTGCTTTTGAGTCTTGAATGAGGAAATTCAGCAAGAAAATCCATCTGAGTTGGCTATTTTGTACATGTCTTAAATTATTTATTTAAGACATGTACAAAATAGCCAACTCATTCAATAACAATATTGACATTATAACTTGTTATAAATAATATTTTGAGGAAAAGTATTTAAGTTTAGAGTTTAGGTGACTCTGCATTCGCAATTAAGATTTAGTTCAAATGCATTATGACTGTAAAATGTGGCATCCCTAATGCGAGCGAATCTCAAATAGTTGACGCAGCAATGTCCAAGTTTGCCCCATTCATCTTTACTATGAACTGGCTTCTCTATATAATTGTTGACTAATGATCTCCGTCAGAAGTTCACATTTCTTTAAGAAAGTTTGATATGATGATTTGTAGAATGCTGCATTATGAAACTAAGTTGTTTTTGTGTCATCAATCTTAGCGACTTCAAATCAAACTTACCTACTTAATTTAAGTTTTGCATAGAATTGTGTGGTTCATTAATTAACCCGTAAAGTATCAGATTCCAGACGCAATTGATTTATCAACTATCATGAACCTCCACAGGCATAACGCCGATTGACAGATTGTCCAACCACCTTTATTAATAACTAGCTGTGCCCGCGACTTTGTTCGCCCGCCCTGAATATAAGAAATATGTGCGTGGTAAGTACTTCATCATAATTTTGTTGCAGAGTTATTAAAAACTATGATATCTCTTAAGATATTCATTGAAATCAAATGATGTAAAGAGCAATTTTTTTAGTTAAATACTTGTGATGAATAATGTATTTATTTTGATAAGGAATAATATCATATTTGCAAAAACACCTTCGAATATAATGCATTATTTTAGAACAAATTTCATTACCAAGAAAGGTTAAAGTGAGTCAACCTTAAAAGATAGACATTTACTGTCGCTAATTTTTTTTTAGCTTGTAAAGGAGAACAATTCCGACACAGATAATTTTTGCGTAATGTCAACCGATTACGCAGCGGACACAACGAAAGCTCTTAAAAGGAATATTTTTCCCGTTTTTGCAACATTTTTCATTGATGCTCAGCTTCTATTAGTCGTAGCGAGATATTATATAGCCTATACTTAGTATTTCTCGATAAATCCAACACAAAAAGATTTTTAAATTTGAATCAGTAGTTCCTGAGATTAGCGAGTTCAATCAAACAACCAAACAAACAATCTCTTCAGCTTTATAATATTAGTAAGGATATCTATATTATTTATTTCCGTCAATTCATTGGGATAGCGTTCGAGAAATGAGAAACAAGTAGGTAAGTAGGTAAATATTGTTGTTATTAAATTGCGAATATTTCTTTGATTTCAAATCTTGTTTACTACAAATATGTTTTATACTATCAGTGATGGCGAAATAGAGTAGGGCTTACAGTAAAATACCGGTCAGCCGCAAAAACCTAAGAGATGTTGTAGCTAGACGCTATTTTTCTTTTTTCTTACTATCCATTTTAGTTTGACCGCTAAAGCTACTAATGCGCTAATGTAAATCCACCCTTATTGTAGTCAAAATATCAATAAATATGTTTCATCCCGTTAAGTATTTCTCATACAATGGAATAGCCACCGTCATTGAATAAATTGGCTATCATGACGTGTTAGTTATTTATTCGATACGTAATACGGACGGATGTTGCTTGATGACTTTACGATCTTGGCTATTCTCACGACAAAGGTTCAGCCGGCTTATTCGCTTACATATTTTGACAGCAAAAGGGATGATCGTCGTGTTATTCGAAGATTCACACTACTTAACTATGACGTCATTGTACTACAATTATTATTACGCATAAATAGATAGTTAATTTATTAATATATTAACTCGCCTAGTGTCACACTCGCCCAATTCCTCACTTTTCAGTTCAAAGTTTTTTTTGTTTTTTAAATTGGTCTGGTTTTAGGTTAGAACAGTGATCATAAAATAAAAATGTGCGAGTTTGACACTGTTCAAGTTTCCCCCTACGCCTGCTTAGTGGTTATCACTTTGACTGATAAAATAAGTATGCATATCAATAGGTTATCAGTATTTACATGCAGAAACGAAAGCCACATTTTTAAAACAGCTGCATAGTAAAAGGTATAAGCCACATACATTAGATAAAGATCACATTGTTAAAAAGAGGGCTAATCAAAGAAAAAATGTTATAGAGAAAATAATAGATTTTCAAAAATATATCTAGATTGAAAACGCTAAAGAACATATGTAGGTCCAACTCGTAGTTAACTTGTACACATATCTGTGAATTACTACATTAATTAGCCTTCTTTG
Source organism: Nymphula nitidulata (assembly GCA_947347705.1). Lineage (NCBI taxonomy): Eukaryota > Metazoa > Arthropoda > Insecta > Lepidoptera > Crambidae > Nymphula > Nymphula nitidulata. The sequence continues at coordinate 16,203,726 of OX374629.1, forward strand.
CGAAACTTTGTGTAAGTTTTCGTGACATACTTCGAAATATGCAGCAGCTTCTATTTCACATACTGATAATGTTTCAGTTTTACATTTTCGCATTTGGTTCCCGCTAGTAAAAAAATTACGTCTTTCATAAACCGGAAAATCCAATCTCATTTTATTTCAAATAAATCTTAAATTCCCGTGGCTGCATAATACTACCTCTGCAAGCTGGTAAACAACGAAAATGTTACAATGCACCTTGATACAATGTAGGTAGTACCTGCTTTTATTTTACACAGAACAGAGATCCGTTCAGTAAAATTATGAATTGTAAAAGACTTTCAAAATGGCCTGTCTGTTCACTGTATCCAACCAAGAAGGCTTACTATGTCAGTTATCTTCTATTCTACGGAAAATCCACAATACAATGAATATTTTTATTTAATAATTAAAATATATCTAAAATAGAAAAATTTCACGTCCTGATGCGGGGATCGAACCCGCGAACATTTATAATAATGTTAAAATCAAAATTTAGAAAATTTTATATGCTATATTTAGTTATTAGTTTCCTGCTTTGTCGAAATAAAACGAATGACGTAGCTTGATACCGTTTCTTTTAATTTTGGCTACGGAACTTCTATAAAGAGACTTTGGCACACTTTTCTTTTAAGTTCAATTTTGAATTCGATCCATAAAATGAATCTAATTTCTCCGGATTAGTGACGTCATCATTTTATTTCGTCACCTTCACAGGCTTCAAGGCACAATGCATAAAACTGATAACACTTTTCCGCTACTAGTTGCTAGTATAGTATATTCTTCATTAATCCAAAGATACGTTACACTCCCATTTTCTCATTTTTTGCAATCATTCAACCTTACTGAGGCTAGCGTTAGCCGTAGAAGTACCTACTCGTGACTGTTTTCCAAGGAAATGGAAGTAATACATCGGGAGTCGGGAGTAAGACGTATGTAATAAGTACAGGTTTTTTTATATATAATACGTTCAGTCAAAACATTACTCCTACCAACCAACTAGGTTCAAATCAATCAACTCTGCCAATTGCAGCCGAGAGGGTGGTCCCTCAACACAGCCCTCTAATACAAAGACTAAAACATCAAAAGGAAAATAGAGTCGGCATCCATAAAGAATAGACTTGGGATTATTTCAGGCCATTTTGCTTCAACTGCCATTGTTTCGGCACTGCAGACCACTTCCGTTTCCGATTGGCGTAACATGGGCACAAAAGATACTTACCCTGGAACGTCCAGATGGGTTTAGAATTTTAGATTCCCTTGAAATACATACAGATAGGTGCCTGCATTTGACCGCATTGTTCTTTTTATATGCAGGAATGCGTAGGCATGAATGTGTATAAGCATACTATACGGTATTTTTTCCTAATTTAATTATATTGTTTATATCTACATTTCGAGTTCGTTTATAATCATGATCTACGCAGATGTAGCAGGTACATAAAAACATACCAAAGCGTAAACATGCGAAATGTTGTCATATATCATCACGTTCGCTTACTTTGTGCCTGTTTAATGACCGAGAGAGCAGCAATTCGCGACAGAGGACACGGTGTATTGTGGCTTATAGTATAACACGACACCTATTAAATACATTTACCTGTATAAAGTAATTACGACGCCTTTATCGTCCGCCTACAGTTAGCATATGAGATTATTATACAAATGCTTTCTACCAGAAGTTTTATACTATCGTAAAATGGTAGAGGTCCCTTGATTCCTCCAGGATCCCATCATCAGATCCTGACCTGCTGATAATAGGACCACATGGGAAATAGATAGAATAAATAAAAATAATAATACAAATCGGTCTCGTCATTCAAAAGAAATCGAGTAACATACATAGTAAAGATTCCGAGAAATTAAGAACCTTCTTTTTTTTAAGTCGCCTAAGAATAAAGCACCTATTTAAGAACATAAAGTTCAAACATCAAAACACATCAGATACGAAAAAACTTAAAGTAAAGTAAAGCATAATATTTTGGATAAAAAGTTCATACAATATATCTCGACAAACACTGCAACTGGCCGGAACCAATATCGGATGTAAACTTAAATAACAGGACCGATCTATATGTCTACTCGGACGAGCATTTCCTTCAGCTAACGCTGAGTACACACCATGTTTTATTCAAGAACTCAAGCGAGGAGTGCAGTGAAGCCGACAAGTCGTACCAGGTGTAGTGATTCCGGAGAAATTTCTTCTTATTCACTTTTCCACAAAAGCTTTTGGTGTGAAGCATGGTATTGTGTGCTACGGTATAGAGACATTAGAAATTAGAATTATTGTAGTAAACGCAAAATATATAAAAAAAATCTACTATATTTACAACAAAAATCATTCCAACTGCCTTTGAGCTTATTATAGAAGTTACAAAAATACCTGCTGCTGTGATTCTAAAGATATTTCTTTTTATTTGCATTTTCACAAAAGCTTTTGCCTACGCCAATGGGCCCTGTGATTTTCGGATTTTCAACATTAGCTAGACTGGTGTGTAGTCATATTATACTAATAATAAAATAATAATAATATACATGGTGGAAAAAATCTATGGGCCCTGGAGGGGAACTACTTTAACGCCCGTATTCACAAACGACACTATGAGGTCTCACAGTGCCCGTGGACGCACAGGGTGCCAAATTCCTATTTATAAACAATACTTGAGTGACCATTAGCACTATGCGTTTGTCATAATGAACACTTAGCTAAGGGACCCTGATAGCTATATTAATCAACGCATAGTGTCGAGCTCACCAAAGAGAATGTAATCACTACGGAGCTTACGATAAAAAGCAAATAAACAATAAAATTGAAATGTCAGTCAATGAAGTGAACTACGTAACACTAATCAACCAATCACAGAGCTCTATTCAACGCTATGCGTCCGCATAGTAAAGATTCGTTTGAGTATTGTTTGTGAATTGAAAGGCTTGACATAGTGAACCCACTGAGAAATGCCTTACTTCGCATAGTATTGCTTCTTCACTTACATAAGTATCGTTTATGAATACGGGTGTAAGGTAGCTTAGGCCTTTAGGTAGCTCATTTTACTGAAAGGAAACTGAAATCGGTAGGATTATTGTTCAGGATAAAATTTGTTTAAAAAACATTTGGTATTTGAAATAAAAATAAAGTGAAAACTAATATCAATTACCTACGAACGAGTACCTACTTTTAACATTTTTAACGATTTTAAAAATGTTGAACGTTGTCGTTCTAATTTCAAATTATTGCCCCGCGTTGCAATAAAAAATGCGTTCCATTTTTAACTTTTCCTCAGATTGCCAAGTGTAAGAACAAATTGTGCATAAAATAATTTATTATTATAATTTTAATGGTTTTCATCAAAGTCTTTAATAAGGTACTTAGGTAGAGATAAATAACATTAGCAAACCTGTTCTTCATACAATATCTTTGGATGTAAGAGAGATAAAAAAATTGACGTATGGTTTACTTGTTACAAATGAACTTTACAGTACTAGGTAGGTACCTACTAACTAGGTAGTTAATAAAAAACTTTAATAAATATTCAATTTCATGGGTATCTCGTACAACAGATTATTATGTTTGTTAGACAAATTTTATCCTGTACAATAATCCTGCCGATTCGTTTAATAAAAAAGCGAGGATTTATTTTTTTAATTTTTAGTTGGTTTGATTCCCGGGTAAGACAAGCGAATTTTAGAAGATCTTTGAATGCAGTTTTGTCTCTTTTTAAAAATGGAATGTTTCCTTTCAGTAAAATGAACTAACTAATGCCTTTAAAGTAGTTCCCCTCCAGGGCGCATTATTTTTTTCCACCCTGTATATTCATACACTCACATCCCACCTATTATCTAGCCCAAAGTAAGCAACATAAGAGCTTGTGTTATGGATACTAGATAACGGAGAAATAATGATAATAATATTTATATAAATATTAGAAATATATTAAATAAATATATAAACATCCATGACTCGAAAGCCGTCGCTATTACGAACGCAGTAAAGGGGTCTCAAGGTCAAATTGTTACGCTTGATGTGCTATCGACTGTACTTAATATTACCAATATTCAATGATGCTTACTTTGGGCTAAATAATAAGTGTATATTATTATTATTACCATTATCTAAGGTCTAAGATAAAATTTCTTTAATGAATACAAAGATATTCCTTTTTATTTACTTTTCCACAAAAGCTTTTGCATTCGTCAACGGCCATTGCGGTATTCGGATTTTGACGTCAGCTGGAATAGTTTGTAGCTTGGTATATTATTCCATAGAGATGAGAATAGTGGACCGATGATGTGGTGAGGTTCGCGGGATGCCGATGGATGAGGGCAGCGCAGGACCGATCAGTTTGGAGATTCTTGGGGGAGGACTATGCGCAGCAGTGGGCGTCTCTCGGCTGACATAATGATGATTAGAATAATGTTAGCTTTATTGTGGGTATACAAAAATTATAAAATATGTCTACATTCGTGACTACTTGCCCATTGCGTGCAGTGAATCCAAACCCCTACTCGCAGCGCCCAAACGGCTGTTCCATAAAGGCGACCACATCTCCTTTGACTCTGAGCCTCGAAAGTATTGTCGTTGGCACTTACTTTGACATGCCCAATACCAAAACACTCTGGGGGCAGACTGCGCAGGAACGTTGCCATGCCTGTGACCTACAGGCACAAGAGCTCCCTCCCTGAGCTACAGTTCTTGTGTTGAGTCGCCTGCTCCAGGAGCGTCACCCGTCGAAACCCACAGACATATATTTTAAGGGATATGTATTATGTCTGGACAAGTTTGTAATAGTTCGTTTTCATTATAGTTTATTAACTAGCTTAAAATTATTGGTTATTTTCATTATACTACCTAATTTTGCCTTAATTCGTTATTATAAAATCTGATTTAAACTATACCCACTACAAAAATATTCATAATTAGCACCCGAGACAGAATTTTGTCATTCACAATTCACATTTGAGACGAAATTACTTTGTGGCGTAACGCGGGGTTCAACATTGGGGCGTATTTTTATAGGATTGTATACTAAAATCGGATAAAATAAATCAAACAAATTGCATTCATCATTTTCGCTACAATAACAACAGCGGATTTTTAACAACCACCCTAACGATCCTATAGTAACAATTTCCAGGAAAAAAAGTAAGCAAATATTCCTCTCACAGTTTTATCTGTTATATTCGGAGACTGAACAAATCTGCGGCTTTGTTCGCATATTATGGAGCTGAGGTTGTTATTTTGACTGTAACCGCTTTGCCTGAATAAAACATTTAGTAGAAGTCCCGGCGTGAACCCGTTAATAATGGAAGCAATTACACCTAACAAGAAATGTATCAAAATACGTTTCACACGCCGTTTTGTATCATTCAGAATCATATAAAGGTAAAAAATAGGTTGTCTTATATTTTCGCGAGCTCTACACATTTGAAATAAAACCAATTTACCGGATTTAACTCGCGTTTAATTAGATGTTACATTATTATTATATTACATAATCGTAAAGTCTCACGGGAAGTCTTCCCGTGACCACAATCGCTGTAATGTTATCGATAAAAATAAAATGTAAATCCGGTAAATTGGTTTTATTTCTAATAATAGGTTCTATCACTGTTCTATGTTTATCTTATGTTCAATTTTAGTGAAGGTCGATTGCTGTGCGTATGAACAATAAAAATAAACTTAGATTTTTGTACAAGACAAACAAGCATATGTACGGTAAGCAATTACCGTAGCTTAAAGCGCTTATAAAAAATAAATTTTAGGGAACCCCCGACCTTATTCACCATCTATCTAACACCATCTCATTGAGACTATTCTTATGAGCCCAAACACGCTATATCTTCTGTAAGTTTCTAAAGTATTGATCATCCCGCAGACTATTTGATGATACAGGATCAGCTCCAGTTAGCATGTCTTGGAAATACCACCAAAGTAATAGTAAATCAAATCAATCTGAGAAAGTTAGTAAAGCCTTTTTTCTAGTAGTAAATAAGTCACTTAACGCCTGAATTGATCTTCATAAATTATAGCTAAGAACCATCCTAATCATGACAGCTTTTTAAAAAAAAATCCATTTTAAAATACGTCCATTCGTTTAGGAGCTACGCTGCCACAGACAGACACATAGACACACAGTCACACAAATTTACAGACAGACACGCCAAACTTATAACACCCCTCTTTTTTGAGAGAAAATCAAGAAGAAGTGTTATGTTGACAGTATAGGGGACTAATTCCAAACGTTTTTTGTTGGCGGCAAATTACTTAAATTTAGAAAATATAAAGAAAAATTATAAAACGCGACTACGATTCAAATTAATAATTTAACTACGCAATTATCAAAGTCTATTGATAGGATCAAAATGTCTGTCCAATTAGGCTCATCATCGCACATCTTTATTAGTATTCATAAGTTACGTAGATGTCTCTCCGCGAGTAACATAATAATTTATAATTCTAATTCAGTTATGGGTTAACTATTCGGGTTATTAAAGGGGATGCCAGTTTGAGGCCTTGTGTGTGAAATTTAACAAAATGTTAATAAATATTCATGAAATCTTCCATTTTCCATTAATTAATAAAAGCAAGTAACAGTTTAACACAATAATGATATACAGGATGGTGCCGTGAATACGACAATAAATTAAAACATGGGTCATACCATATTAGTCCATAGAAGAGGTTTGCCACTTTCAAAAACATCTTATTCATTTGATAATTTCATGACATTTGTATGAAATAATACAACATTGGCTACATTACTTTATAGAAATGTCCTGTAATTATCAAATGAATAAGATGTTTTTGAAAGTGGGAAACCATTTCATGTTTTAATTTATTTTCGTATTGACGGGACCACTCTGTATACTATGTATTTAACGAACTCCAAAGAATAATGTAATGTTTATAGACAGGCAAGGTGGCTACAACAGCGTGTTCTTACTGCAAATGGACTCTTCTTACCGCTTCACTTCTGGGGTGCGATTCTGTAACGAATCTCGCACCCCACTTCGCAAGTCACTTCGAATTCAACTGTCAAATAGAGCAAAAAATGTATGAAAATTTGCTCTATTTGACAGTTGAATTCGAAGTGACTTGCGAAGTGAGGTGCGAGTTTTGTTACAGAATCGACAGGCAGGTGGTGTTGAGCCTTTGCCGCGCATTTGCTTTGTATAAAAATATACCAAGTGGAGGACGCCTTCTTAATTTAAGCAAAATTCTAGCAACAGATTTAAAAAGAGAGGTGCGGTGATTACACAAATTTAACGGAGAGATTTTTAACTTTTCGTAAGACCTTCTTAGATCTTCTTAAAAAATAATCTACATTCAAATAGGCTTACTTGAATGAAAGATTTTTTTTTATCGTGTATACATAGAAAATCTTCATAAAGTAGGTATTATTATTAATTATCATAAATTCCTAAGTTTTTAAGAACAATAAGAAACATTATTAAAATGCTTGCAAAGTTCGCCAGTTAATTATTTCCATTTGGGACACATCATTGTTTCATTCGACTTTATAGACAGCAAAATTATTTTAAAAAATAACAAAAACAGACCCATATGGCAAAAATGCACTTACTGGAAACAACACGAAGGATTAACAGTTGAAAACATTATATTTTCATTACGAAAACAAATCGTTTCCTTAATATTATACGGTAGAAAACACAAAGAAAAGTAATTTAAAAGCGGTTTATCTCATCGTCTAATATCGGGACGCTAGAACAAATCCCTAGGCTTAAATGTCTTCGGGTTTTAGTTAAGAAAACAGAAATAACTAACAAAAATATTACAAATTTAATATTCACAAAAACTTTACTGCAAGTTACTGCGGCCATTCTAAACGTAATGTTCTGGTTTCATCAAAAACCGTGAAGCCATATTTAGCGAACTCATCTAAGTAAAAGTTAAGTAAAATTTTATACGGCCTTATTTGCGAAGAACATCGCAATTATGGCCGTATTAAAATTTTATACAACAGCCATTCGCTACGTTATACGAAAAACTGAGATCCAAGATAGTGATTTTGAAAACATATGAAATAAAATGAAATGAAAACTTTTTTATCCAAGAAACTCCTCCGAATCGTCAAAAATCCCATAATATGTATGACTATCATACAAAAAATATCTCTTACAGTCTGTCATGACTGGATTTACGTTAACTAACAATGTCATAATGTCCGTCTGTCTATCATTTTATTTTTTTATCGACATAAATGGCAAACAGTTTGCCACTTATGTCGTATAAGGGGATGTAGCAAGCTAAAGAGGCTAGTAGCACCTCGGGCACTACTCACGCGTTGCCTTATTTTTTTTTAAATGTCGATAAGTATAATGGACGCTCCTCAACATTGTTTTCATTCAAACAAATAGCCAAGTTCTTCGTCATGACTATTAAATTTTCAGGATGTTAAAATTAACGAATTTAATTAAACACAACCAATATTATTTTAGGATGTGAAACGAAAGTTCTAGTTCAATTTGCTATAATAATTTAGCCAGTCTCATTTAACTAACGAAGGAGGATATTATCTTTTTCGTAATTATGTATACTTAAAAAAATAAAATTAAGAATAATATGATATTATGTTGATTGTGTAGCCCTATTTTTCGTTTATGGTCTACGACTGTTTGGCTGTATGAAGGTTAGTTCCTTTTGCCTTCTACTTTTCGAAAAAATTGTCGACGAAGATTTCACATCTCTTTGACTTACCTTTTTTCTACATTTTATAACCTCGTGGCGTCTCACGTATTTTCTATTGGTAAGCAATTAAATATCAAAATTATTATAAACCCTTAAAATCATACAATTGGTTATTCACCATTGTTTATTCTTTGCAGATCATACAAAGAGACCACATTTTACAATGATTTTTAAACATTAAAAATCTTACTTATGTACTTACTTAGATTAATGTCAAATGGGACACTGAATTCTTTTGATTGTACCAAAGAATCCCAAGATATTACTTAAACATACCTACTTACATTATGTGAAAGGAAACCACATTTATCTCCACCTCCGACAGGTATTTATATCAATATTATTTAATAATTAGTTTTCATTGTAACCCAATTATATTCTAATAACTACAATTTAATACTAATTTAACTTGTTCTTCTTAAATATACCAATTTAATTAAAAACATACAATCTACATTAACTTATTAAAATACTGCATTAAAAGTACAAATTCAATATTTAACATATAATTAATAGTAAATAGCTTCTTTCCATGTAATGATTTAGTCAGATTATCTCATATTCTGCTAGTAATTAATTGAATTAAGTAATAACCTTAAATCAGTATTTTAACCTAAACTATTGCATAAATTCTTATTACTATACATAGAATAGCAAGACTATGTATCTTATTTGCATATGATTACCACTATTATGCAAGGAATACCTAAAATTATTCTTTTAATGGTGATTTCTGCCAATAATTCTTTTGTAGATTCCCTTAACTAAATTCTCTCTGGAGGGATCATACTTAACTTATCCTTGTCCCTTCCAGGAGGTGTTTTATACAGCTGATCTATATCGCTGTTATACACTGCTGTTATATACTACTGTTATATACTGGTGTTATGTACTGGTGTTATATACTGCTACCTACTACTTCAATGTAACATACTGCTAAGGAATATATTGCAATATTCTGCTATGTAATATTCTACTGCAATAAACTGCGACAAAGCAATGTGATATTCTGCTGTTGATCCGTTCAACGATAATATGTTGAAGCGTACCACCACCTCGTGCTGAACCCTTCTGGTCTACCATGCCGCCTCAACAGAGACACCACAGGATTTAGTAGTCTTTATAACCTACCTACATGTAAGTTCTAAACTATCATTAAACAGCGTTATCGACCAAGTGTGCCACGACCTGTTACTACCTATACTTATTATTAATTGTAACTAATAATCCTTATACTTAACAATTGCGTGACCGTGCAGCTCCACGCCAGTGGCCATAAACTAAATAAACTTATCAATAAATTACTATATTAATTACCTAAAAATACCTTTGTTTTATTTACAACTAACCTTACCGGATTTTACACGTTACAATTGGACTCAAGGAGATTCATCATCTGAAAGATCGGGCGTGGTGGCCTCTTCGAAATAAAGATGGCGTTGGATTTCACTGACATCTAGCAATAAGATTCAAAAACAGGATTTAACTTTAATTATTTGACATTTCCATGTTAAGGACCGAGAATATGACAGCTTTATTTTTTATTCTGAATGAGGTAGTTTCCTTCATCTCATCAGATGGTAATTAATGGTAAGGCCGAAGATGGAAGAGAGCTACAGCCAGATGTCTCAACCACAGAGGAACTGGTCATCTTATCTCCAACTACCGGAACACAAAAATGCTGTTAACATTATTGTCATGGTGGCAGACCGGACTTAGAAAAAGTCCTCTCGCGAGCAGAATTTCTGCTCCCACGGGAATTAAAAACCGGACCTCTAGTTCTGAGGTCTTAACCACTAGATCACAGAGGTGGTTCAAAGTTCACACACATAACCTGTCGACTGTACCGTGAACATTCAGTTCTGTGACTTTGTAAGCACACCTTTCAATACACAAAAAGCCTGTCCATTAATTTTCGGCTGACAAATCGCAGTGAGCGTCGAGGGCGTATTGCGGCGAATTTGATTACAAGCTGTAAAACGAATCGAGTGGACGAATGGGCTCGGAACTGAAATAGAAATATTCCCTGCGTTTTAGAGACCTTTCTGCTATGGGAGGCGCAAAATACTGTAAACGTTAGGATTTGCTGGATAAAACATTTTATATTACCTTGTTTGAGCACTGAATGTTCGTTTTGGATTTATGGCGCCTCAATACTGGGCCATATAACTGGGCATTGGCACAAACTAACTAATAGTCTAGCATTGGTATCAACATAAACCCTGCTAGGGCACATCATAATGTAATTAGCCCACCGCCTTTAACCCACCAACCCGCATTGGGCTAGATGGCCCAAACTCCTCACGTGTTTCTCCCGCATGTAACATTTTGTTTTTGCAACTTTTTTCATTGATGCTCAGCTGCTATTGGTCGTAGCGTAATGTTATTGTATATATTTCCTTGATAAGCCGACTATTCAAAACAACAATATTTTTTAATTTGAAACAGAAATTCCTGAGATTAGCGCGTTCAACCAAACAAACAAACAAACTCTTCAGCTTTATAATATGAGTATAGATAAAGATTTTAAAATGCTTTTTAAAAGCAATTCAACTCTCGAACTTCAATAACCAAATGCAGCATTTAAAAATCTGCCTGCAAAACGGACAGTTTAAAAATGTATATTAAACAACCGATATAACGGTCATTACCTACTCGAATGCAAAACGTGCCTGCGAATTCACTGAACTACATGTGTTCCGCGAATGTTGTTTCATTTCATTACTAGTTGCAGTAAAACATAAATTCCACTTCGTTTACCATCAGATCTATATCAGCGATTCTACAAATGATTTCAATAGCGCACTGTTACGGCGGACGGGAATAAAAAGTGCAGTTAAAATCAGGCGCCCACTCGCGTGAGTGGTGACCGCTTCGCAGTTGGCTGCGCTCAGCATTCGTATGATAGGGTATGCACTGCAAATTTTTGTTTATTTTTGGCAATTTTCGAGTACCTAGAAATTGGAATCCATATCATCATCATCATCACCAGCCTATATACGTCCCACTGCTGGGCACAGACCTTCCTACATGGAAGAAACACATGGAGGAGCTTGGGCGATAACACCACCACGCTGGCCCAATGCGGATTAGTGGGTTAAAGCAATTGCAGTAACAACCGGGACCAACGGCTTGACGTGCCTTCCGAAGCACAGAGGAGCTCGAGATTATAAATTTTTGATGACCCATCCCGGGGTCGACCATGGCGAAAGTTGCTTTGATTTCGTATTCGAAACCAGAGCGCTCAAAACAATACGCCACCGAGCTCCTCAATCCGAAATCCATATAAATATTTTAAATGTGAAAGTAACTCTATTTGTCTGTTTCGCTCCTAAGCTGCTGAACCGATTTTAATTAGTTTTATTTTTTTAATTTGACTTGGCTTTTGGCGCCATAATTAGCACTCACGCGGGCGGAGGTGCAAGCGGCCTCTAGTATTACATAAAATGTCAACAAAAGATCAATTCTACGGTAACCACTTACCATCAGATGACCCGTTTACTAGTTTGCCGCCCATTTTTAACCCCTGGCGAAAAAATAGGGGTGTTATAAGTTTGACGCGTCTGTCTGTGTATCTGTGTGTCTATCTGTGGTATCGTAGCTCCTAAACGAATGGACCGATTTTAATTTGTCATTTTTTGTTTGAATGCTGACGTGATTAAGATGGTTATTAACTATAATTTATGAAGATCAGGTCAGGCGATTTATGAATATCAGCTCATTTTCTATACGATAAAAGAATTTTACTAACTTTCACAGATCTGATTAATTTGAAATTTGGTGTACTGTCACTTCGGTGACAATTCCATGACATACTAACCTTGAGCTGATCCTATACCATCAATGAGTATGCGGGATGCTTAATTCTTCAGAAACTTAGCAGCAGATATAGCTTATTATTTGGATTCTTAAATGAGGCCGGGGACTATTAAAATTTTCAAATTTATATTATTATTTTTTTATAAAAAATATTTGTTACCTATTCAGAATTCATATGGTTGATGTGCTTATATGTTCTGCTGGATGGTGGGCAGCGCATGCTGTCTAGCAGTGTCTTTCGGCTGAATTATTGCAGCCGAAAGATGATGATGATGTATCACGTATCTTATCTTACTGTGGGGCCATGACTAAGTCACAGTGCACTTCGACCCATTGGGATCCTTTGTGCCTATGTATCACGTAAAAAAATGATCATTTTCCCTTTGTATCTTCCCAGTTTTCGTATACCTTATAAAAGTCTGCCTTTTTAACTGTTTTTAATAATAGGTATTCAGTTTTATTTATTGAAATAATAAAAATATGTACGGTTACATGTTTACAAATTACTATTCGCCATATTAATATAGAATGTGTATTAACTTGTAATAAAACTATTTAAAACTCAGTGGAACATTATCAATATTGAAAAAAAAAACATCGATCTCTCGCATGAGCGATGACACCGTTCTTGCAGTTGAATGCACTCAGTAGTTTCAGTGATGAAAGTTATACTAGATTCTATTTTCATAAAATATTATATATAATATAATACTAGCTGACCCCGCAAACGTTAATTTGCCATAAAAAAAAAACAAATTTTCCAAAAAAATATAGATAGTAGCCGATTCTCAGACCAACTAAATTTACATATAAAATTTCATGAAAATCGGTCAAGCCGTTTCGGAGGAGTATGGTAACTAAATTTGTGACACGAGAATTTCATATATCTGTCTAAATAGAAATCTATGTTTGTATGAGCTCCGAAACCATTGATGACATTGTGATGAAACTTCCATAGTGCTTTGGGGACACCCGCGAAGGTTTCTAGATTATAATTTTTTTTAATTTATAAAACAAGAAGGTTTTCTCTTACGGACGTTGCAAAGCATGCCGGAAAGAGCTAGTATATTATAAAACTAGAACTGTTATATGAGTATAGGTAGGGTAGAGTAGGGTGAGTGCGCACACGCGGTAGCGAGCCTGGTCACGATGGAAAAGGACAAATAGTCCATTAGCATTAGTGCCTAAGGTAATGGCACTAATCTTAGATTTTTACAGGGTCGGCAACGCACAAGTGATACCCCTGGTGTTGCAAGCGTCCATAGGCTACGGTAACCGCTTACTATCAGGTGGGCCGTATGCTTGACTGCCAACTTAGTGGTATAAAAAAATTGTGGCATGGGGCTCCCTCTCAGCCGCCAGAAATCGTTTATCTGTCATCTTTTTCTATTATTTTGAAGAAAGCCTCGTTCAAAATTATCCCGCGTTCGCTATTACCCTACTCTCGCCTAAGCACTAAGTTCTAGTATTAAGAATTGAAAGGCATCACTCAAACTTAAACTTAGAACTACCTTTAATAATCGAATCAATAACATTAAGAAAAAAAATAGGGGCGTGTTACCTTACTCCTAAGATTTGTGCTTTTTGTTTAGCGTTTTAGGTTATTTGTATTTGACTTTTGTCTCTTTTATGTAACAAATATGTAATTTAACCTCCACATGGTTTATTAAAAAAAAATTCAAACAAAAATTAAAACTGACTTCAAAAAACTGAAAAGGATAAAATAATTAAATTTGAGTAGGTAGGTACTCATCGTCTAAAACATATTTTTTGGAGTCGGTGCTTCACTTTCTATTGTGTTTCAAAACTACTTAGCACCAACTCCAAAAAATATGTTTTAGGGGATGAGTACCTACCTACTCAAATTTAATTATTTTATCCATTTCAGTTTTTTAAGTCGGTTTTAATTTTTATTTTTATTTTTTTTTTACAATTTTCGGTGTCAACTTTCTAAGGTCGAAGCTAGATGGGTGACCGTCAACTTATATTGTTTCCCACTATCGTATCGTTCTACTTAAAAGTCATAGGAAAGCAAAATCCGCAATTGCGCATACTTACGTCGACGACTTACTGATTTCAGTTTTTTTTATTTAAAAACCAAGTTACCCAACTGATTTTGAAGAAGCAACTACTCCGCATCGAACAAAAAAAGAATCACGTAAATCGGATCAGTAATCTCGGCGTGATCGTTGTACATACATAGAAAAAAAACATACCGGCTGAATTGAGAACCTCCTCGTTTTTGAAGTCGGTTAAAAAAAGGCTAACGATTTTCGATTGCTACTGAACTCAACATGCCCTCCAAAGCCCGAGAAACTTCGAAATCTCGATTGACAACTACGTACTAGTTACTTTTTTTTAATTAGTATAAATAACAAAAACAACTAATCGCTACGCCGTCATCGACGATAGAGTCATGCTAACCTGTCATAAATAAAATTCATGACAGTTCATGGTACGAGTTTCGTCGATGTGCTTACTAAAAATACTTATGACAAAATTTATTTGAAAGTAGTAGCCACCGTGGCTACGCTCGTGTGGATGTCGTTTATATCGCCAAAAGGTAGCAAATGCCATTCTAATGATATAATCTATATACATGTCAAATTCCATCTAAATTTGATCAGCGTTTTAGCAGTGAAAACGTATCACACAGACAGATAGACGGAGTTACTATAACATGCATAATAATTAAATATAAGAGCCTCCCATAACACAGGGCAACCTAACTTGGGAGCAGTTCAATACATTGTTGATACCAAACTATTGAAATAAAAAACTTATTATTAACTTATTATTATTATTATAATTTTTGGTGTGAAGAAAAAGAATCAATGACACAAAGCTCACACTTATTAACCATTTTCTTCCAGCAGTCGCTTACAACCAATAGAAAATCTATTGTGATTTATACAGGATGGTGTCAACAAAACGATAATAAATTAAAACTTGTGCCATATCAGTTCATGGAAACATTTTGGAATGCGCGCACTACCTTTCCAAGATATCACCAATAGTACCAACCTCTAACTTACTTTTGTACCTACTCCCAACACAAAAGGCACAGACTATACGTAATTTCAAGTCATTCGGAATCGCGTTCGCGACAACATGTCAATTGATAATTTTTAACATTTCTGTGCTGTTTCTAATACAGTTATAATATTTCATATAAATGCCATTAAATTATCATGTATGAGGGTAGGTACTTTATAGATTCAACTTTTTCTAATCCATACGTCTTGCTAAATATCTTTTAAACATTTATTATAATGTGAAAAAAAATTTTTAGACAACATTAAACACGTATTTCATAACTGATATTATACCTAAGCTTACATGAATAGCTTTAGGTTTTTCTAGCTAACTCTTTAGAGATATGCACGCATGCGTATAACATCTACAGGACAAATGTATGCACTCATGTGCAGTATGCAGATGAAGAGAATATATTTGCTCTCCGTCTACAGGGACTTTGCTAAATTAAATCTGAAATAAGATTTAAATGTTGTTTAGCTTGATTATTGAATTTCTTTTTTCTATTCTTTGACTACGAAAATAATAAGTATTAATTAAAGTTTGCAAGCGTTTCTCTCGATATTTTAAAAAGAATTTAAATCAAACCATGTCCTCAGGCGGGGTCTAAGAACACGGGTTCAGTACCCACCTGAGTACATATTTTTTTTAGTATAAATACTTTATTTTCTTCCAAACCATTGTTTTATTTATATTTGTGTTAAAAACAAAATCAAGATTATCATATTTTACGTTAAAATCCTATTGATTTGTCAAGCCGCAGAATAACCTCGGGCCTATTGTGTCTGGAATCTGTGGAACACAATAGGTTTTTTTTTCTCTCTTTATTTATTTAGGGATTTTTAATTTTTAACATGTCAATCCCATCGTATCTAATGTAATATTTACTGACAGTGATTAACTAGGTTACATAGCTTCAAGGCTATATTAGACGTAGGAGTATGCAGGACGGTTTGAACAATACCCACATTGTTGAGGTTAATTTTAAAATTACTGATAAATAGCTCTCTCTTTCGTCTGTTGTTAATACATTCCATCAATAGATGTTGCACATCTTCTACTTGTCCACAAACGTCACAATTAGGTGAACTCTCTTTTTTCATTAGATACACAAACTTCTTTCGGTACAATAGTTAATAGACCAAAATTTACAACACTTTAAAAGGCAAACTCATTTCATTACATTTTGATCAATACCTAATAGTCTTTATTACAAAGGAACCTTGTTCCTCTTTGTCACTGTAACTTGTTTCTCAAACTAACAAACTGAAAATTATATTTTAACTACGACAAGGTCCTGAAGTGGTCAACCATTAAAGTTTCCTCTGCTAGCTCCAGACTATATTCTACTGCTAATTTAGTTATCTACGAACACGAGCTTTGGGATAAATAAGGTTCCCTAAGGAATAATTTGCGCGAAACTTTTAATTAGCAACTCCAGTTCAAAGAAACAAAAGTGTACTAAGTACTAAAGTACTAATTTTCACAAAATACTTCAGGTTATCTTATTGCCTCCGACTTTGAATTTGTTCTTAATTTTACTTACCCTCGACTACATTTTCGCTTTCAATAGTTAACTTTATTATAAATTTCTAGTGGCCGCTAGCGACTCCGTCCACGTGGATGGCGGTTAAAAGGTACAATGCAATCTATCTCAATGCCAAATTTCATCTAAGTCAGTTTAGCGTTTGAGGTGTGAAAACATAGCAGACAGATAGAGCCCTCTTCGCATTTTTAACCGACTTCAAAAAAGGAGGGCATTATCAATTGGTATGTTTGTTTTTCCAATGTTTGTTAGCTCAGAACTATGTCATTTATAAACCGATTTGGAAGATTATTTTTTATTTGAAAGAATATACTTCGAGATCAATCCCATAGCATTAATAAGAGCTCTTCAAAAAGCTTTTCGCTCTTTTGTCATATCGATGAAAATAATGAAATAATATTTTTAACTATGTAGATTTTTGTACTTACTAAAAGTATAGTATTCAGTAGGTGCTATAAGTAAAGTATTAATAAATCATTTTCCTTAGTTTACGGGTACTTAATAAAGCGATGGACCACAATGTCCAGCAAAATCGGTGAAGTCGTTTACTTAATCGTTGAAGTTAGCCAACTTAAACTTCAACTTTAACTTGGCTAAGTGGAAGAAAGTTTTCAACACGAACTATTCAGTTAGTTGACTAATGACACTGAGTATAAGTATTGCGGCGCATGACTTTATATTGGCATTGAATAATTCTCGTTATATAAGCAGAAGTTGTTACTAAACTTAGTTGCGTATCCAATCAGATTTCACTTAGGGTAATATCTCTTAGTTTTAGAGATGTAACATATGTTGTCGAACGTGCAAACGTGACGAGGTGTTTAAGGAATTGAACCTCTGATTTTATACCTATTATGATTATAGTTTATAAAAAAAAATGTTTTTTTTTTACACAATGCACGACAAATGACTCAACACCACCTGATGTGAAGCGATAAGAAGAGTCCATATGCGAAGACAGCTAGTGCAGTTCAGACACTGCTCTAGCCGCCTCCACCTTGCCGGCCAGTAAGGTGCTTTTTCACGCCTCTTTTGAAAGAACCCATGTTATAGAAGGGGGAACACATGTGCTGGCAAAGAATTCCAAGTTCTGGTAGTACGACAAAGAAACGAGCTACTAATTTTTTTGTTCGTGAAATTAAATAATAATAAAAAATATTTGTAAAATAATTGATCGTGTGTTGAAAAATGATTTAAGCATTATGCAGGCAAGCGTTAGCTTTTAACGCCGTGTCTGTGTTTTAATGCAAAAACAGAAAGAAAGGGAATTTCTCGGTAGTTCAGTGATCAGCGCGGTCGCCAGGATTATGAAAGGTTACGGGTTCAATTTCTATCCCAGTACATGTTTTTTTTTTGTAGTCTGGACATTATTACCGTGCTATCTTAAGGCGATCTATCGAAACGTTGTTTCACCCGAGACAGATAAGGGTAGAGATATGACTGACTTTGCGGGAGCGAAAAAGACAAAAAAGCGATCACGCGTGTAAAGTAAGCGAAAATTCAACACGACACGACTTATTTTATAAAAAAATAACGTTTTTTGTAGTAGAAGCGTTTTTTTAATCTATTTTTGACAAAAAACGCTTCTACACGACTGTTAATAATAATAGCGACGGGTCCCAAGAACAAAGTCGTATCTATAAAATTATCTAGTTGCAGTACGAAGCTTTAAAGTTACGCGAATCAATTACGTAACCAAAAATAAAAATTTGCAGAAAATTATAGGGAAAGGTATTTGTTTATTTCGTTAACTTGTATTTGATCGCTAATACTTTATTTTAATTATGTATTTTACTAAAAATTGATTCTTATGTAGTAATAAGACTTTGTTTTTTGGAATAACCTAAGCCTTATCTGCATATGCGATTTTGTTTTATGAAATATT
The DNA here is from genome assembly GCA_947347705.1 of Nymphula nitidulata. NCBI lineage: Eukaryota > Metazoa > Arthropoda > Insecta > Lepidoptera > Crambidae > Nymphula > Nymphula nitidulata. The sequence continues at coordinate 16,222,734 of OX374629.1, forward strand.
TACTAAAACAAAAAGTTGTATGTATACAAGGGATAGTGTACTTCGATGTTTGGATAGAAACTTAAGTCGTGTGTTGCAAATATAGATTCCTATACTAACTCTAAATGTAGTTAGTAAGAAAGAAAAACATTGATATGATCACTCATTTATTACTTAAGTTAAATTGCTTCTCTGTGGAAATATTTTTTCAATTAAATATTTAAAAATATGTTAAAACCTAAAAAAAAAAGAAAATTAACAACATTCTTAACAATTCAAAATAATATTCTTCATCAAAAATCAACCTTTACATAATGTAGTTAAATACATATAGCAATAAAAACACTCAGTATGAATCTAAAAATTAAGTTAATATCTAAAACAAATGCGTATATTCTTAATCCTTATTAAAATGTTCTTAACAAAAACTCAAATACTCATAAATCAAACTAAGTTTTACGGTAGCCATGCCGTGTAACATTATCACATTATAACGTTAACACAAAACCTTGTAATTAGAAAATAATTCTCTATTTTTTATTTTAACCAACACCAATAACAAATTCAGTAAGTAACCTCTATTGTACTTTTAATAATTTCTTAATTAATAATCAACTACTAGGTATTCTTATTATATATATCAGTCTTATTAAATTTGACCAGCCTATGTCTCTCATATTATAAAGAAAAATATATTATTCATCAGTTTCGTCACATAAGTCATCATCGTTTGCATTGTTAGATTTGTAAGGTAAAGATCTAAAAAATATTGCATTGCTTTCATTTATAACACCTGTATTGCACATACTTTCTAAATCATTATATTTAGCTTTTGTTAACTTAAGTGGTGAAGAATAAGCACACTGCAAGACAGGTGCTATAGATGAGTTTCTTGTATCATTTCGTATAACTAAGCATTCATAAGATTCTTCATTTAAATCATACTTAAAATACAATTTATTTGGTTCAGATTTATCAACGAAAATTTCTTTAACTTTAGTCCACAATATTTTTTGTTTTCTCAAATTTTTATTCCATATTTTGTCATTTACATGGGTCTTAAAGTTAAAGAAATTTTCTTGTGCCATATTTTTAACTACATATGGTTCTCCTTCTGTTTTTGCCCATCTTACAAGCAGGCGCCATTCATCAGGTGTATAAATCGTTTTAGAGTGAGAGGAGCGCTCTATGAGGGCATGGACACTATCTCCCTCATTTTGGGTATGTCCTTTCTCTAGAAAACGATGTGTGATAGACACCTTGTATATCTTTGCTGCAAATAAATATACAGAAAAGACAAATCTATTTCGATTTTGGCCTGCGCAATTATCGGACCAGAAACGAAATTCTGTTGCACCTTCTTTACTACTATCTTTTATGTAATCTAACAAACAACTTCCAACTTCATTAGCTCCTCGTTTAGCTACTGTTTCATCCCACATATAGCATACCGCTTTCTTTTGACCCATATTAAAAACTGTAAAATTGAAGGCTGATAATTTTCTCTTATAGTAAAATATACTTATTTGACCATGCGGACAAGTCAATACTTTCTGAAAATCAAAAACTGCTGTCACAATGGACCCTTGAGACTCTATAGCATCATGTTTGTCTTTTTGTTTTATGGTACGTGCAGTTTTCTTTGCATTCATATGTACTACATTTTTTTGTATTTCGTCATTTGTAGGTCTCGGATTGTTACGAAAAGCATGACAAACTTCACACTGATCCTTTTTCGGTATATGAAAGCCAAGATTAAAATTTTTATTAACAATATCCCTATACTGGCGTTCTGTCGTTGCTTTTGATGTGTATACATTTTGATCAAACCATTCATTATATAATTTATACATTTGGCTTATACTAAGACTACCATCTAGATACAATTTGGTCGAATCCTTTCGAATAAAGTGAGACTCAACGGGAACAAATGAATTGACATGGTCACACACACCCTTTATCAATTCATTAGTAATGACAGATTTGTGATGATTATGTTTGCCACGGAGGTCTTCCTCAAAATCTGCCATACCATCATATTTTTGAAATGTTGTTTTAATTATACTTTCACTAACAGCTAGTGTTTTCAAGAACATGGTCTTACAGACGTTTATAATAGTTATATCGGTGTTGGAAGATTTAACTGGCAAGAAATACTTAAATGTATACCTGCGTTTGTTAGGGGTATTGCGGTTTAGGCATCTATTCTTTGGGGCTTTTTTTACATACTTTGCGACATATGCCCATTGTTTTTCAGGACTACCAAGTTTCCAAAACCTAGTAAAGCATTCCTGTCTTTGGTCTGGAGTAATTTTTTTCGCACAGTTATATCGACAACTGCAAGGCTTTCCCATTATTTTATCCTCAACAAATTTCCCTCTTTTTGATACATAGCTTTTACCGAGATTTTTTAATCTTTTTCGTTTTACGTCAGACCAATTATTTTTATCTACCAAACGTTTTCTAGACTTTTTTTTTTGTTGTGTTGATCTCAAAGTCGGATTGCCATTAGTGGCTACAGATTGAATTGAATCTATCCAAGAACTATGGTCGGGGCAAAAGTTATCATCACATTTCTTGTGTATATTTATTGGAGAGGGCATTGGTGTAGCTAATGTGATATGTGAAACAGAAGGAGTGGCAACAGGTGGTTCTTCAAATTCTTCTAGATATAACGCTGGTGAGTTATTAAAACTAGAGGTTATCTCTATATTCAATGGAGTGAGTACTTCTTCTGGAAGCGTATCTTGTAAAAAAGGAACAAGTGGTGTAGCCACTTCCTGACAGGTAGCAGAAGTAGTATTTTCGGTAATTTCATTCTGCTGTTCTGATGCTGTATTAGAGTAAGAGAAAATAACAACTTCCTGACTTGTGGTAGGAGTATTATTTTCTGTAGCTTCAAGTTCAAGTTCTGATATTGCTGTGTCATTAAATACGGCATGGTATACATCTGCCATTTCGGAGACAATTTTTTGGGCTTCTGGCGGTAGCGGGGAGCTTCCACGTTCATATGCAGAATCTGTAATAAAATCAAATAAGAAAACAATGTCGCTACAATTTTTTTACCTTACTTGAATACTAGCTTATTACCAGTAATAATAAATAATTAAAAAATTGAAAACAGCGTTAAATTGTGTATTTTGGAATAGAACAAAGACTGATGTGAAAGTTGTTACAAAGAACAAAATCGTACTATCACATACGACTGAATTTTTTTGTTTAATTTAAGTAGAACAACATCCTGTCTGCACTTGCATTTGATAATTTTAGAACACTTTTGGCTGAACAACAACTTATGTGAAAATAATATGATAAAAAATAAGTACAACGAAATGACATATTATTTTGTAGCTTTTTTTAAAAATCAAAACACCAAATTAAATAACACAAAATATACATTTTTCGCGTTATCGTAGAACAACGTACGTTTAGTCACAAACGATGGTAACTATAATGAACTCCGTATTTTCCTTAAACTATTTACCATTATGTACTAAATCCCTGAGCTATCATTAAAATGCGCGTTACTTGAAAAATAATCACAATTACTTACCAGGATTATTATATTCTTCATAGTTATTTCTGTTTGTGGTAGGATAACAACAATTGTTTTTGTCCATTTGTAGAGCTAAATTTAAAATTTTTTTATTTCTTGATAATGCAGACATCGCAAAACATATACTGTAACACTATATACACACTTTTTATCATTAATTTCACTCAAAATTAAGATATGAATTTCACTACTAAAATCGACCGTCACTTCGGAGTACAAACTCGTGTCTGACGCTAGGTCGCGGTGCGCGTTGTGCATGCCGCGACGAACAAGTTCGTACATGTCGATGCACGATTGTTCGTTGAACTATATTTCAAATAAGGCAATGTTCAATTGGTTATTTGATAAAGTAAAAATGTTATTTAAAAAAGAATTAGACTAACATATAGCTAATACGATACTGAATACATTTGATCAAAAAACTAAAAATCCTCGTATATTACCATATGTGTTTGTTCTACGGACCCGTCGAATAGTAATCATAGACTCACTCTTATTATCTTGCCCAAAGAAAGCATCATTAAGAGCTTGTGTTATGGATACTAGATAACAATATGTATATAAATATTAGAAATATACTAAATAAACATATAAACATCCATGACTCGTGAATAAATGCTCGTACTCATCGTACAAACATTTACTCCCGCCGGGATTCGAACCCGGGACCCCTTACTGAGTTGCCTGTTTTGCAAGGGGCACAAACCACCCAGCCAGCTGGTGGTAAATATTATTGATTTCTATTATTTTAAGTAATTTCCTATTAAATACAAATTATCGTTTTCGAATAGTCTTAAGTTTTCTTATTTTTAGCAGGTCTTTTCGGAAATAAAATGCGAGGCAAAATTCTTAAATCGTGATTTGGTTCTACACGTGTCTACATAACGATACGAAGAAATTGTAATATCCGATTTTCAGATCCGTAAGATCTTTCAGCAAACAAAGACATTACATATAAAAGCGCGATTTTTTTCAATGTATCGCCTTAAAAATTTGGGAGTTTGTTGGCGTATCTAGTGATTTAAGAGCTTTTATTTCGATTACAAACACATAGACTTGCTTTTAGAGGCTCAATAAAACGTTAGGTTTTACTGTCACAACATTCGTTCGTATTGGTTTTTTTCTCCTGTATATAAAGGGCCACAGTCTGTTAAAATTTGTACAGACTTGATACACATAATCTTGGTTGTTTAAATAACCTTACAATATTTATAAGGAAATATCGAAAGCTGGGCCGTCAGCTTGTTTGTTGTCTAAATGTATAAAAAAAGCTATACACACATATAAAGAGTAGGTTTCTCTATAAATGTATAACTACAACCTTACCCTTCTATCTGATAACAGTTCAACTTCCTTCCAATGCCGTCTTGTCGCTTATATCAGATCATGAGCACAAAAGCACAGGATAAGAAGAATTTAGTCTTCCCGTGCGGTTTACACGCGACGATTTTCGTCGTTAACTTTCGATAATTGTTTTTAAGTTTTGCTTAAAACTTTTGAAAGTAAAAACTTCTTCATTGACGCCTCTACACCGTGACTGATCATTGTCATGGTAGATTTTAGTTACATATCTCTTACGGTTAGTGGCTACACGCTCAAAACTTCTGCGCTCATTGTTTTAGACATCATTCTTTTTCCACGTCGGAAAAGTACAAGCACAGTGGCATTTACGAAACCCGAGGGATATGGCACCCGCCATCCTACTACAAACGACTTTGACTCAGACTCACTTCACCTGCAACAGAGTTAGGGCACATAGTGGTATATATCACTCGAATTTTGAAGTCCTTACAGAAGATCGTAGCTAAATGACACGACTTTTTAGTGACATTCTTTAAAAAATGCACTAAAGCTTAGTGGGAAAGCGGTATGTTGGGAGCCGGGGGAATCGTTATCAGTACTATTAACATAACGCTTTCTTTATATATTTACGAGGTAGGCAACTCGTGAGCTGTGTGCAAGGTGCTACTAAGTAGCGTCCATAGCAGGGATGTTGCGGATGCAAAAATTTGATGCGGATTACAGGATTTTTTAAAGATATTTCAATTTTAAGTAAATTCGTAAATTCTGGAGGATCTTGTCACCAATGTGCCATCTCGTACTGGTCAGTTAGCGATGAAAATAGCAACTAGCGCGAGGCACGCGCTACTCTGGCACCGCCCACTTTCTTTCCATGTCGTCACTTGTTGCAAATATGAATTCGTAAAAGCTTCGAATCAATTTATGCGTATGTCTGAATTATAGTATATTATAGTATAATATTCATACACTCACACCCATTGTCTAGCCAAAAGTAAGCATCATTAAGAGCTTGTGTTATGGATACTAGATAACGGATAATTAATGATAGTAATCCGTATATAAATATTAGAAATATACTAAATAAACATGTAAAAAATTAAAAAAAAAACAACGTAACTCGTGAACAAATGCTCGTACTCATCATACAAACATTGGCTCCCACTGGGATGCAAACCTGGGACCCCTGAGCGAGTAGCCTGCATAGCAAGGGGCACAGACCACTCGGTCAACCTGCCGCCAAAATCGAAATTGAATTAATGCGAAATTACGGCATTTACGGATGCGATACCGGATCATTTACGGATGCGTAACACCTCACCTCGGTTACAGCAACCACTTACGATCAGGTGAGGCGAAGTGCTTGATCGCTACCCTTGTCTTATAAATTATACAAAACCTTTGTTGCATTGCTATTCAAATGATCGATTTTGTGGAGTGGGATAGGGAAATCGAAACAAGTAAACCCTACCTTACAGTTGGTAAAGATGCACTTTACATATCTTATTTCTTAGTGCTTGGATAGAGGTTTTGCATTATTCATTGCTATTGCTACATAGAATAAGTTATATGCTTTCCACTTTGTAACTGTTTATGTTACGGAATATGATTCGCTACTAGTCCAATAGGTTTTACATAGGCGAAGTGGTGTTTTTATGTGAAAATCACGGAAAACCGTATGAAAAAATTAAACAATGAATATAAATGTCCTTTGATTCATCTTAAGTTGTCCTAATGTTTTCTAAATAAATATATGGACAATTTATAATAAAATTACGGTTTGGATGCGAGAGGTCTTTTGAATTGTAACTGTAAACCTGTAAATATATATATTATAAAAACGATTTTGAATTTGTATGCCAATCGCAATTAGGGCTACAAAATATTATATTTATACTCTAAACACAATAGACAATAGTCGCATCTAAGTATTTCAACTAAATATTCTATAAATATAAATATCATTATTCTATTATAATATTAACGACAACAGTACCTCTGTTATAAAGCAACTATTAGAAACCGCTTTTTAATATAAAGCAGCTGAGGACGTAATACATAGGTTGGAGTTACCTTGCCGGCATAGTTTTAAAATAGCCCTTATTTCAAGTAGATTATGCATCAAAGTCGAAGCTTTCTCAGTAAGACGTGTAAGCATAAAACTAGACTTGCAGCCCGCATACGATCAAAGCTTTAGCCCGGTCCTCTTCCCGCAAGATAATCCTTAACTTACGATTGCATTCAATTCAGCATACCTACCTAAATAATTAGGTGAAAAATCAATTGTACAGTTTCAATTTAATTTTTATCAATATTACAAATGTTTGAAAAATATATTTACTTAGAAAAATAGCAAAACTATCTTAATATCAATTGTGAAGTTCACAGATTTTTTCAGCTTAAAATAGCAAATATTGCTGTTGAATATTCATTTTACTGTAACCCTAGATGTAATAATAAATGGCAACTCAATAATATTATATCATATATGCGCTACAACAATTCTCGCACAAAATTTTTGGTACCAGTGCGAGTTTTTTTTTGTAAGCTTTTATCTTTTGATACAAATAAAAACTATATTTATTTTACTTTTAAAACAATATAGAAACCGTCGTAGCATGGTTAGCAGAAAGGGCTTTGGTTTGGTAGTAGGCCATTTGCTGTTGTAGAGATAAATATAAAACACCAAGGGAGAAATACCTTCCTTTTTTATAAACTGTATTGAGTACATTTACAACATTAAGTATTGTTATATGCATTATTTCGAGTCTGCCTTCCTTCAGGCAGATCAGTTTAAATGTTTCTTGCTAATACTTGTTTAATGTTATTATTTTAAAAAGGTCCGTATTAGCTAAAAACGTACTCAAACAAAGTCAGTATAAAAAAGCTACGGTATTTATGAGAATCATTTTTAGGGTTCCGTACCCAAAGTTTCAGCGGGACCCTATTACTATGACTCCGCTGTCCGTCCGTCTGTCACCAGGCTTTATCTCATGAACCGTAATAGTTAGACAGTTAAAATTTTCACAGATGATGTATTTCTGTTGCCGCTATAACAACAAATACTAAGGGGGCTCCCATACAACAAACTTTTTTTTTGCTTGTTTTTGCTCGATATTGATAACGACAAAAGGTAGACGCTTGTTTATAGATAATGGTACGGAACCCTTTGTGCGCGAGTCCGACTTGCACTTGACCGGTTTTTTAATATATTAAAAACCCCAAAGGCATCGTAAACTTGTCATTTAGACACGTCATTAACTTCAATTAAATGCCATTCAAAATACCCTTCTTTATGGCGGGTCAAAATGCCGGAACAATTTCGCTTATTACCGCTTTTGTTATGATTTTAATTTGTATAAAGACCTGAACAAGTCAGCTTATTGGGATGATTATAACATATAAAGGCGTAGACACACTGATGTTGAAAATATAAATATGAAAAATATTACGGACGCACTAAATACCTTTTTTGTATATAGCTATGTAAACAATAGTAATAAATATACCTAATGGCTGACGGCCTGGTGGTAAACAGTAACCACCAAACAATAACAAGGAAAAATCACTTGATATTGCAGGTGCGTTGTCATCTTGAGGCGGAGATGAAATGCCGTCCATGCCTAGTAATTACACTGGCTACCTTTCTTTTGAATCCGAAACACAGCTTCACGGCTGAAAGAAGAAAGGCGGTTGGCAATTAAATATCGCACTCATCCACGCATGAGTTCGCGTATGTCATAAGCTCCCCAACGAATTGAAACGTAGCAACAAATAGCCAAATCCTTTGCATAATCGCCCTCGCTGTGGCTACCGATATTGCCAACGAGAAGCTAGGATTTATTATAGCCATTCGATCAACTTTTCGACCACAAATATTAAATCCTCATTCCCCCGTGTCATTTTCCGTCAAGCAATAGTGATTCTTGGAAGTTATCTTGTATAGACTGCGCAGACGATGACGTTTCAGTACAATAGTTTTAACATAATAAGCGTAAAGCATGTAGAAGGCGTTTAAACGCATCATAAACATTAAAATTTAGTAAGAATAGATCATGTAAAAGCTAAATCCTATTAATAATCCAATTCCAATGCAGCTTTACACGTCTTACTAAAAATATTTAATACTAGCTGTAAAGAGAAAAGGTTTTATGAAAAAAAGGTTTTATAATTCAGGTACCTTTGTGGGCGTTCCCAGAACACCCTACCAAAGTTTCATCATAATCTGATCAACGGTTTTAGAACGCATACATACATGACAAAAATTGAGTTTTAAAAATATAGTAATTATTTGTATTTATTATTACCTACTACTACAAAATTTGCGCATTATTTCTAGAGCCGCTATAGTTAGTATATGAAAGAATGATAAGTAATTATCTGGTGCTTGATTGATATAAGAGTTTGCACGCATATGCTGAGTATATCAAAAAAGAAAAAATGTTTACAGGAATATTTAGATTATATCCTGCTATATCTTAGTGATTAGTTAGGTTTTGACAAATATCAACTTAAAATTATGAGATGAATTGAAAAATATTTTTACTCAATATTCAAATGCGTCTTAATATTTATGTGAACGCTCGTTTAGGAAGTTAATGACAATGTCTGCATTGAGCCGAGCTCAACTTAATTTGGCTGCGGATTTTAATTAACATATTATCGTAGCAACGACCACTGACAACCGTAATCATATTACCACAATATTAAAGTTCAGATGGTACCTAATTGAATACTCTTTTGTTTGCGAAACGTACATTAATGTTGGCTTAACGTTAATTACAGCAATGTCAACTTAATTAAGCGGTACTAAAATAAGTTTAATATTGATATTCGATATGCTGAATGTCAGAACAGTAGTGTTATCAACATGTTTCATATAATACAATTGCTTTTGACATTAACATTAATTTCACGTCAAATTAGGTATGGAGGAACCAACCACCTTAAGTTGATATTTGAGTAATTTTGAAAATTAGCTGTATAACTGGTACCGCAATACTGCGCAACAAAAATCATATTAGTTTGTTAGGACCCACATATCGAACACAAAAGGGTGTCTATTTTGTGCAAGGGACGAGAGGTTAGTACCGAAAGTTAGATACTTGTACGATACTAATTCTGTTTAAATCATTAAACTCCCAAACGCCTATGATCGAGATATCATCACAATTTTCAGTTAACTGCTACCTACGCGACCTACAATTATAAAATGAGTAATTGCTTTAATGAAACAATATAATAGCGACTTAGTATTTATTTATTATAAGCATTAAACACATCCTTACCGGCATAATGGCTGTGAATAAAACACCGTAGCTATTTTAATAACCGTACTGTTTTAATTATTTTTAATGAAGGCATTAATGATGAGGAGCTCGGTGGCGTAGTGGTTTGAGCGCTCAGGTTTCGATTACGAAAACAAAGCAACTTTCGCGATGGTCGTTCCCAGGATGGGTCAATCAAATTTATAATCTCGAGTTCCTCCATGCTTAGCAAGTCACGTTAAGCCGCTGGTCCCTGTTATTACTGCAACCACTTTAACCCCCCAACCCGCATTGATTCAGTGTGATAGTGTCATGGCCCAATCTCCTCATGTGTTTCTCCAGGTAGGAAAGCCTATGCCCAGCAGTGGGACGTATATAGGCTGATAATCATGATGATTAATGCTGAAGAAGTGATTTTAAAATTATTTCCTTGATTCTATGATAAGAGAAATCATTTTTTTATCATTGATCTTTGTTATTAAAATATTATTAGAAATTGTGTTTGTTAAACCTATAACACTAAGATTCTTGTAATTTCATATCTAATTCTTAAAATCATATTCTGGAGACCATATTTTAATTGAAAAATTCCTATTGATGTTATGTACTTACAAGATAAAAAAAACATACCAACTGAATTGAGAACCTCCTCGTTTTTGAAGTATGTTAAAAATTACAAAATAACATAATATGTTAAAAAAAAGTTTACTCCCACTGGCTTATGGAACGGCTTACAATCAAAATACAAGTTTGTCGCAACATTTAATTTAATATTCATAATCATATTCGCGACAATCAATCTCCCTTCACAATAATATGTAAAACAGGCTTCAAGAGTCTTACAAAACGAGCAAGACATTATTTTTCTTGTTGCGACGACCGAATCACTTGGGGCAGTTGTGTAAAAAAATACAAAGACATTTCGAAAAAACCTAACATAATCCTAGCTTTAGCTTTTGAGCTTTTGAGTAATAACTTGGACAAACAATGAAGAGATATGACTTTTACAAAATCAGCTTTTAAATAGTTTTTCCGGTCACTCAACACAGAACAAATTAATTGAAACTTTTATTCAAATTAAAGTATAAAGGAATCGCAAAATTAGCATAATAATAAACATTAGGTCATTATTCGCTATCCCTTTGTTATTAGTATTGAATAATATTATTTAATCTTCCCTATAATCCTAACATGCCTTTTTCGATGCTGAGTCAACTTGTAGGATTTCAGAATAGAAAACCATACTTTCATTTATTGCTTAAATTTATGCAAGCAAAACATAGAATACAAAACATTTATTGTATTTTGTTTAAAATTTTGCATATGCTAAAAAATATTTAGACTCCTTGAGATCATTTCTACAAATTTTGAATTAATTCTACCGACCTTCATTCTAATCTAAATATGAGTACTTATGAACTTCTAGACTTAAATACATATATATCTACTTTATACCACATAACAGACACAACATATTTATTTCTGAGTGAGGCTGGCGGGCTGATAAGGGATGAAGTTTAAAGAATAAAAAATACACAATTTAAGAAAATGTAGCATTTTAAATAATGTTATGTTACTTTATGGAAATTACAGACATCGAAAAAGAAAAATCCTTCATCAAATCTTACTAAATCTTACTATAATTTGGCTAACGCTGGCGGATTTTGTAAAAGAATTCGCAGAAATTTCTCTTTTAAGTCTTCGCAATATTCAAATTTTGATCTTCATTATTCGTTAACGATCATCGCCATTTTATTACTGAACAAAAAAACGCAAATGGGTGCACCATGGATATAGAATAGAGTGATTGAGTGATGGATCAAGTGCGTGCCAACCCTTATCACTTTCAAGACACCTTCAAGGGGTGTCATTTTGTTTTTTTGCTGAATAGAAGCCTTTTAAATTAATTTGAAGGCTCGACGCAAGCTTGTTTGAAAATGGTAATTATTTTTTGTGCGAATTTTAAAAACTTTATTTTGAGGATCATGCGATTCAGGTTTTGTCCTTCCAATATTTTTACTACTGTTTCATCATATTGAGCTTGCTGACGTAGTTCTTTGAGTACAACTAAAACTAGGTCCAGCGTGGTGGTGCTATGGCCCAAACTCCTCATGTGTTTCTCCCATATAGGAAGGCCTGTGCCCAGCAGTGGGACGTATTAAGGCGGGTGATGATAATGATAACTAGGAGAAGCCTTTCAAACTAATTTGATGGCTCGTCGCAAGCTTGCTTGAAAATGGTAATTTATTTTTAGCGAATTTCAAAAGCTTGATTCTACGAAACAGGCGATTGTAGATTTTGTCCTACAGTTATTTTTCCTACTGTTTCATGATAATGAGCTTGCTGTCGTAGTTCTTTGAGCACAGCTATAGTTAGGGATCCTATCTGAAGTCGATCGGATCAACCCTTGATCGGATCAACCAGCATTGAAGGCACATGCCTTCAATGATGGTTGATCAAGGGTTGATGGAACGTTGATCCGATCAAGGGTTGAAGAGACGTAGGACGTCCCAGCTGTGGGACGTCCCACGTCTGTGAACGAAGCTTATAGAGCCGTCTCCTGGGCCTCAGTTAGCAAGGGCGCTAGAACACGAAGAAGAACACTGTTTTGAGGTAGAAGACGAGAAGACCTAGAAGACGAACAACACTAGAGGTTTACCTGCTGCTGGGCTTACGACAGTAGATGCGCTGAAAGACGAAGTAGAACATTGGGGGTTTACTTTCTGCTGGGCCTCCGCGGTAATCAATCAACAGACTGCGTGTCTGTTGATTGATTACGCTTTATTAGCATCTTCGTAGTTGGTTGTATTTTCAATGAAGCATTAATTACTTTCTGGATTATAAAAATGTTACTGAAAATGGTATTGCTTTTATTTGAAACTCGTACTCTCGCCTTAATTCAAGCAAATATTGTACTTTTTGAGATTTATAAAAAGAAGAAAATATAACATATAGGTATAGAGTAATCGTTAGCATTGTGGTTAGTGCAACAACCAGTATTCTGGAAAGTCGTATGGTTTTTGGAAAACAGAAGAAACCTCAGAAAAAAGCACGAATGTTTTAATAATATGTAAAATCTTTTAATTTGACTAATAGATACAGCTCTTATGAATACAAAGCAAATGATGAATTCTTGTACATGAAACGCAATTTATATATCAAACGGACACAAAAGTGAACCAATATTATTTCAATGAGAATAATTTGCTCCAAGCATTTATTCGACCAGTACAAATTCGAAACAATAAAATATCGTTTCAGTGTTATTGATGATATCGCTCAAAAACGCGAATTATTCGGCTAGGAAAGAATCAATGGAATTTATACTATAAGTACTATCCACAGTAATATTATAAATTTAAAAGTAACTCTGCCTGTCTGTGTGGCTGTTTTCTCACTTAACCCTCATAAGCCTCCAGTGGTATAACGCCGCTTAAAAGATTACATGAAATTTGGTATGGAGATAGTTTGAGACCTTGGGAAGGACATCCACGAGGGTGTAGCCGCCGGTGGTCACTATTAGTCAGCAATTTACTGTCTCCACCATCATGAACAAAATTTAGTAAGTCCATTCTTTGACGTTCTTCCAAAACTGGGAATTATTTGCCAACACGTGTGTTTTCTTTAATTAACTGTCTCCACCATCATGCACAAAATTTAGTAATTCCATTCTTTGACGTTCTTCCAAAACTCGGAATTATTATCCAACACGTGTGTTTTCAACACTTTATACTTTCATGGTTATTAACATTTGAATGAAAAAAAATCCGTAAATAATTCTAATTCACGTGTCACAAAAGAGGCACGAAAATGCATCTTTTAGGGCAACAAGGTAGAGGCGGCTGGAAGTATGATCATGCTACACTAGCTGTCTTCGCATACGGACTTTCTTATCGCTTCATACCAGGTGTTGAGTTAATTTCCGTGTTTTATACCGCGGGGGGTCAATATCGTAGTATGGGTGCGAGTTGTGTGTATATTGAAGAACTGTAGTTGATAGAATTAATGAAATTCTTTAGAAATTCAGTTGTAAAAATATATATTGTGACACACACGGAACAGACAAAAAGTAATCAAAAAACAATATAATAATTGACATAGAACTAAAAAACTTAAATTAAAAGTAAAAGGAGTATGCCTAGCCTATACAACCTCTAACACTGCCCCTTTGTGTAGGCACTAGCAACTCCAGTGACACCTGTTTAATGAATGACAAACTCAAATACTAAAGCTACCGCCATTACCATCAAAATACATTTAAGCTTTTTACAAAAGATTGATGCTTCTCTTTAGTGAGCGCTTTAGTTAACACATCTGCTGCTAACTCAGCTGAGGGTCTGTACAGTACTTTAATGATACCTGCATTCACAGACTCGCAAATGAAGTGATAAAGCACGTCAATGTGCTTGGTCCGTTTAAACGACTCATTTATTATAAGTTTGTGTGTACTCTGATTGTCGTTGTACACAGCTACTGGCTCTTGTGGGTTTATGCCAAATTTTAACTCACTAAAGAAATTTCTAACGAATTTGGCTTCTCTAACTGCAGAACCTAGACTATAGAATTCCGCTTCAGTTGAAGACAGCGCTACAACATTTTGCTTTTTGGCTCCCCAGTTTAATAGAGAATCCCCTAATAAGGTCAGTACGCCAGAATATGAACGCCTATCTGTTACATCTCCGGCCCAATCAGCGTCACACAAGATATGTATCTTATGAGGTCCTTTACGTTCAAAATTAAGCCCAAACTCTTTCGTACCTTGCAAATAACGTAATACTCGTTTTGCAGCTACCCAATGTTTCTCATTGAAACATGTGTTATACTGGCTCAGTTTGCTGCAAGCGAAAGCAATGTCCGGACGTGTACTAACAGCTAGGTACATAAGGCTACCGATTAATTCCTGATAAGGAAGTTTATTGTCACACTCTGAAGCCTTTTCTAAATTAAAATTCACCTCCATCGGAGTAGAAATAGGCTTACATTCATTCATCCCAAATTTCTGTAATAAGTTTTGTACATAAACAGTTTGTGACATTTTCAATGTGCCATTGGGTCTATCCCTATCTATTTTAATGCCTAATGCTTGCTTAACAGGTCCTAGTAATTTAATTTTAAAATTTTTGCTTAATGAATCGTAAAGTTCTTTCTTGCCTTTTATACTATTACTAAAAACGAAAAAATCATCGACATAAAGCGCAATGATCACTTTGTCCTTGTCAAAATCCTTCTGATAAACACACCTCTCACATTTTAATTGTGTGAATCCATTACCAATAAGAACATTGTGAACTTTTTCGTTCCAGGCGCGACTTGCCTGTTTAAGGCCATAAAGACTTTTCTTCAATAAGCAAACTTTGTCCTGCCCCTCAATCTTAAAACCATCTGGTTGCTCCATAAAAATGGTTTCGCGGAGGTCTCCATTAAGGAAAGCAGTAGTAACATCAATGTGTTCGATGTCCATATCAAACTCAACACCAATAGCAAATAACGTTCTCAGAGTACTATGCCTCACTACAGGAGCAAATGTTTCCTCATAGTCGACACCATAACGTTGCGTGAAACCCTTTGCAACTAATCTCGCTTTATATTTGGAAAGGTTTCCATCAGCATCTGTTTTCTCCTTGAATACCCATTTGCATTTGATCACATTTGTATTCCTGGGTCTATCAACTAATGTCCAAACATTGTGAGACCTAAGAGAATTATATTCAGCTTTCATTGCCGTAAGCCATTCTGTGGCATTCTCGGAATTGATTGCTTGATGATAAGTTTTTGGTTCATTACGACACATAAGTGCTTGATGTGTGAAATAATTCATCACATAATCATCGAACCATGCTGGAACCCGACGCTCACGAGTAGGTCTATTATTATTGACTAATGTCTCCTCTTCGACAACAGTATCATTATCAAAATTATTGGACGTTGGAGAAACTGTCTCATTAACAATAATAGGTTCATGAGTATCATCAACTACATCATGGTGTTGAACAGGTATTTCACAGCTATTATCGACACATTGGTCAGAGTCATTTGGCACAATTATATTTGGTGCATCGTACCTATAAACATTTTCAATAATATTTGTGTCTCTAGAATTGAAAGTATTAGAGATATTATCTTTTGAAGAAGTATACATAGTATTCTCAAGAAAAACAACAGATCTAGCTCTTATAATTTTCCCAGTATCTGGGTCAGCTAGACGATATCCATCGGAATGACCACAATATCCTACCATAATGTAAACTTTGGCTTTGGCATCTAATTTCGAACGCACTTGCTCGGGAGTCAAGGCATATGCCCTACAACCAAAAACACGAAGGTGACTTAAGTCTACTTTCGACTCAGTCCAAAGTTCATGTGGTGTGGCTCCACGAACAGCAACAGTGGGAGATTGGTTTTTTAAATATACGGCAGTATTAATTGCTTCCGCCCAAAAATTCTTACCGATACCAGAATCATGAATCATGGTTCTTGCTTTTTCCATTAGAGTCCTATTAAGCCTTTCACTAACACCATTTTGTTGAGGTGAATAGGGAATGGTGGTTTCATGAATAATTCCGGATCTAATTAAATAACTTGAAAATAATTTGTTGCAATATTCAGTTCCGTTATCAGACCTAAATCTTTTTATTTTAAGATTCGTTTGGTTTTCAACCAATTGTTTAAATTTAATAAAAGTATCTAAAACAGTTTTGGCATCCTTACGTTTCAAAAAATATACAAAGGATTCGCGTGTATAATCATCCGTAAACGTAATAAAATAACGATATCCGCAAAAACTCGGCACGGGTAAAGGTCCACATAAATCCGAATGTATTAAATCAAGTTTGCAAGAGGCTCGATTCTCTGAAACTTTAGGAAAGGATGTCATTTTATGTTTCCCTTCAATACAAGGAATGCATGACAATTCATTTTTCTTAAAGTTTACACCTGTAACTAGACCATCCCTAAGTAGAGTCATGTCCCTAACATTAAGGTGACCAAGACGACGATGCCATAACTGAAGGTCACTTTTAGCTATAAAAGCTACATTTTTATTCGACGACTGAACCGCATTCGTAGAATGTATCCTATAAATACCGTTAATATTTTTGGCTACAAAGCCACAAGAACCAGTAACCTTACAGTTCTTATAAGCACGACAGCTATTTTCATCAAAGACTACTGTGTATCCCTTTTTAGTAATTTGATGAACAGAAAGCAAATTAGTGACCAATTCCGGTACATACATAACATCTGTAACACTCTTAATAGTACTGTCTTTAATATTGACACTAACATCACCTACACCTTGACTAAATATTTTACTTTTATTGGCAACTGTTATATCTACAGACTTATTGTCATTAAAACTAGTAAACCAACTTTTACGATTTGACATATGATTTGAACAGCCTGAATCAATTACCCAACTGCAATCATTATCAACATTATTAAATAAAGCAGTATGGAGAACACTATCGTCTTCTAGAACAACACTACACTCATTCTTCTTATTCTTCTTTTTCTCATTTCTGAGTTTAGGGCATTTTGGTCTAATGTGTCCTTGTTTATTACAATTGTGACAAACAGGTACAAATTTCCCTTTAGAAGTAGAAGTAGACGCTAAGGCCTTTTCAGAATCTAAAATTGTTGCTGAAGAAAGCTCAGATTTTTTAAATTCTCCTCTTAACAGCTTTTCTTTTACAAAGTCAACGGTAAGTTTAGTTTGAGTACCCTGGATTGCCATAATCAATGGGTCATAGTCTTCAGACAGACCTAACAATATCCATTCAGCAGTCTCTTCGTCATCAATGGGACAACCTAAATCGGCTAATTCTTGTGTAAAGGAAAGAATGGTACCAATATAACTATCCATAGAATCATAATTGACCAACTTAGTCTGGGTAAGTTTACGTTTTAATTGCAATCGACGACTTATCCCTGAATGCCCATAGGCCTTTTGCAAATTATTCCACGCTTCAGCTGCAGTTTTACAGTTTTTGACGTGTGGATAACAAATCGGCTTCACCGCTAAACATATTTTAGCGTAGGCGCTTTGGTCAAGTAATGGATCTAAAGCTATAGGTGGATCACTTACAACATTCCATAATCTTTGCTCTATAAGCAAAAGTTTCATTTGGAATTTCCAATTTCCGTAATTATCTTTTCCATTTAATTTATCTACATGTGGTCCAAAACTACTCATATAAATTGGATTGAACACACCTGATGTCGACGACGACGGACTAACTGGAATAGTCGGCGGCAGTTGCACATCACTATTATTCATTGTAAATAAATAAATCGGGAATTCGATAAAACTGTTATAATTTTTTACTTGATAACTTGAAATTCTAATTAAAGGCCCATAACCTGATAGAATTAATGAAATTCTTTAGAAATTCAGTTGTAAAAATATATATTGTGACACACACGGAACAGACAAAAAGTAATCAAAAAACAATATAATAATTGACATAGAACTAAAAAACTTAAATTAAAAGTAAAAGGAGTATGCCTAGCCTATACAACCTCTAACAGTAGTGTGTCGTGCGATACGCGATAGGAAGCATTTTAGGGTTGTCACGAGCAGGTGTGGCAATGTGTTATTTCGGAGTTTTGTAACATACTGTATACTCGTCTATAAAATATCTACTATGGATTGACCAACTTCATCCACCTATCTTAATTTATCATACTCAACGATATGGGCTGTAATAACGTGAAGAGTGTGAAGATAAATTTAGAACGCTCTGTATACCGACAGCGCCTATTTAATAAATAAAAAAACAATAAAAACGAACAATTTAGAAGAAAATATCGTTTGAAATTATTCACAGGTGTCCTTTACCTCGGCGGTGTCATGTGACGTTAATCCTGGTAGTGGCGCGCATTCGGCGCACGTCCCGAGCGTTTTGGGCGGACGTGACCGCATGCCTCCCAATGAATATACTGATTGTAATTATATTGGCGCATTTAGATTTGAGTTACGGCTGGTGAGTTCTACTTGAATAGAACAATGCTAGAGAACAGCTGCGTAATAAAGTTACAAGAAATTTGGTAAATAAATTATTAAGTTTTATTATTAACTGTGACAGTGGATATCGCGCCAAAAGCCTTTATCATTTATATATTAGTTAAGCTCTTTAGGATTGATGAAGTCGTCTAAAAACTGAACAGATAGACAGCTACTTTCGCATTTTCAATATTAGTAGGTATGGATGTCAATAACATTAAGAGGATTACTAACAATATACATTATTAAAGCATATTATGACAAAGTCGGATCATAACACTAAAAGTTACTCCCTAGACAAACACCTGATACCAGGAATAGTAAAAATGAAGAACAAGAATAATAAAAATAAAGAACAAATACCTACTTATCTGTTTAAACAAAAAATGTTTTGACGAGGATTTTTTTTTCTTTTCGCCAACTTTAAAGCATTTAGCTAGATTGTTTTTGTTACAGAATGATCTTTACCACTCTGCTAATAGAGTCCATTGTATTGTTAGAAGTAGGTCCTATACTGAAATAATAATTTATAGCACACGCCCCGTTACGAAATTATCTAAAACCTCTACACCACTCTATTTACCTTGATGAATGTTGTCTAAAGTTTGAATTATCAATTCACTTTCATGTTAGTTAGAGAATTTAGAAAATCTAGTTCATTATCTCCGACACATCGCCGCGAATAGAGAAAATACAAAAATAGTGCAGAACATATTATTCTTGTACACATTTTTGAAAATACCTTTTTCAATCTGAAGTAATCTTACCGATACTTGGCAACGTGGCATACGGGAAAAACATTTAATAATATTGTCCCCCTTCACTGCCACGATGATATATTTATTTTTCTTTCACTCTCTATAAATTGAATAAATACTAGATAATTTATTTCTTCTCTTTATCAAATCGCATCAAAGCAAGTTCTAATGAAAATCTGTTTATTTTTTTGAGCTAATGATTTCAATCTGCTGCATGATCTTCAACTTTGCCTTTCAAGTTATTCATGAAAATTTCATATCTCATCATGGCAATACTATGTACAGTGGAATTATACATTTGCAATTGAAATTTAACCCTAATGTTTCCGTACCTACAATAAATTTAACCTCTGTTCTCATTTTTTTTAGGGTTCGGTGTCTAAAATATCGAAAATTGAACATTTATAATTATGTCATGTCTAAGCGTTTGCCTGTCTGTCTGCCACGGCCAATTTTCTCTCACATATTTACAGTTACTAAGATAACAATTTGCAAACTGACTACCCAAAACCCTACTTATTTTACTCGTATGTAAGTAGATACTGCACAACTTACAATCAGAAAACTAGAGGTCATTATTTTTCTAAATGCTATTACCCTGATTAAAGTATCATTGAAGAGGACTTAACTATAATATTTTTTTTATACCACTAAGTTGGCAATCAAGCATACGGCCCACCTGATGGTAAGCGGTTACCGTAGCCTATGGACACTTCCAACACAAGGGGTATCACTTGTACGTTGCCGACCCTGTAAAAAGGGAGCAGCAGGCCCTACACGGAGCTCATTCCACAACCTGAGCGTACGCGGGAGAAAGTTTCTCTCTCTGAAACCGCACAGTAAGAGAACATTTTGGTTCCAACGTGTGAGGAACACACGGCTGCTCGCCACACTGCTCGCCATCGGTATGGACCGATGGCGAGCAGTGCGTTGGTAGAAAGAGTCCGTGGGCAATTCGTCAGAACACACCCCGTTACACAAGCGGTAGAACACACATAAGGAAGCAAAATCTCTCTTTAGGCTTAAAGCTTCAATACCGCAGGTGACCTCGGGATCGTCGACAATGCTCCAAGCGCGTCTTTGAATTGCGTTAAACGGTTCAAGCTGGTATCTAGGTACTCCCGACTCCCGCCCATAGGTGACAGCAGTATTACAAATGGGGCCTGACTTGAGACTTATACAGTAACAGCCTTTGCTCCGAAGAATACTAAAAATATGAAGTAATACGGAACTCTTTGATGTGTTCGAAACGCTCTTGTTATATTTGTAATACTTTGCATGAGAACCATTAGGTTGGTTGCAGAAAGAAACATTACCATGACATTTGAATATGTTTAAACAAAATCACATTAAAATCTACAATTCGAAAGCGCGGTACTGAACAAAATACTTAATTACGGTACTCAGATAGTACACAATGATTACATAGAAATCTAAATATTACAACGTTAAACAGTAATTGAGGAATTAATAATGAAAATGAAATATGGAGTTGACGGTTTTGTGAAAATCTCACTTACGCGTCATTGGAAAAGGGCACACAATAGCCACTTCACTACTGGGCGTAGGAGTCCGTAATAGACTAATAATTGTATAGCTACAAGAGTATTCAAATATACTAGTTCAGTCAACTAGGTTTTATAAATTTAAAATATGATTTTAAATTCTAATTACATCAAAATGGGCTCATCAGTATAGTCTCATTGAGATGGTGTCAGATAGATGATTAATAAGGCCGGGGGTTACTTCAAATGTTCAATTTTACATTATGTGAATTATTGGAAACCCGACGAAAGGTGAACACGACGCTGATCATTTTCGTTTCGATTCGATTGAAACTTACACTGGAGGTTCTGATGATGAGAATCTTACTCAACGCTGCGCTGTTATGAATATAAGTGTTATTGGCCTGTAATATTCTCTCTCCTATCTCAGTCCGAGTGAAAATATCTTTCATAATATACTTAAAAGGTGTGTCCCAGCCATTATTTGTTAATTTTAGCATAAGTTATAAGAAAATAAAGTTATTATAAGTATTATTATAATATCTTTCGCTACTATACTCCTTTTGAAATGTGTCGATCTTCATTTATTTCGTCTATCAGTCATCATCATCACCAGCCTATATACGTCCCACTGCTGGGCACAGGCCTTCCTACATGGCAGAAACACATGAGGAGTTTGGGCCATAACACCACCACGCTGACCCAATGCGGGTTGGTGGGTTAAAGCGGTTGCAGTAACAACCGGGACCAACGGCTTAACGTGCCTTCCGAAGCACGGAGGAGCTCAAGATTATAAATTTGATTGACCCATCCAGGGACCAACCATGGCGAAAGTTGCTTTGTTTTCGTGATCGAAACCAGAGCGCTCAAACCACTACGCCACCGAGCTCCTCAGTATTATACACTAAAACAATAATTAAATCAACATTTGGTCTGTAGAGTTCTCTGCGCTTTTTGGCGAGTCTAACAGGTATAATAATGTTTAAATTGAATTAAAAATAGTCATGAAAAATTGGAAAAATACAGGTTTGGTTATTATAATACAAATTAGTAGGTACAAGAAATTCACAAAGGTTATCCCAGGTCCTGGTTTCATTGTCTCTATTGTTCAATCTTTATGTCGTGCCAGCGATTGCGATAAGTACCCTGTCCTGAGCCGAGGCCGTGGTTTCGAAAAAACACGTTGGTTTTTAGTAGTTTTGGGCGGGCGCTTTCAGTCGCTGACTCCAAGCTCCTGGGTTCAGTGTTCAGAGCAGTTACCAGGGTTCGAATCTTTGAAAGTTCTTTCTAGTTGAGATATATGCCCAAAATTTTTTTTACACCGATACGTTATTTTTACTGTACTTCATAAATATTTGAGCAATGGGACGTAACTCTATTCTCAGTAAATCTTCAGAACATAATTCTATTTCATTTCTTTAGAAACGTTAACCTTAAGTAATGAACAAAGACAGTGATTATTGTATGCTTTATATTCAAGCAGCCTACCGAATACACCACCCACATCTTGATTTAGGTTTGGGTTTGATTTATCTTTCTCGTCGGGTACAACGTATCTTGAGATACAAACATACAAACGTACACTTCTATTGTTCTGTATCCCTTACCATTCACATGTACCTAATTGTTATAATGCTATTCATATCCAGACCAATATTATAAATGCGAAAGTAGCTCTGTCGGTATGTTATTTATTTACTCCTAAGCTGCTATGCTGCTAGACCGATTAAGATGAAAGGCATGCTGATAACCGATAAACGCGGCTGATGGCGCCCCGGGCAGTATTTGATTATCTTTGAGAAACTTGAAAAATTATGACTGATGAAAATGATAACTCGAAGTCATATGTTATAGAGATTATCTCCCTGTTAGTACTTAGTGCAATATTCTTGGATTATTGCTGCGTTATTCTGTAACGAAACTCGGAACTCACATTGCATCAAAGTGTAAGGTAAATCTTTCATTTCAATTTTTAAGATTTTCCATAGTGGGCGAAATCAAGGTAACTTAAAAAATAAGTCCGTGTTTACAGAACAGTTCGGCTGGTCTTTTCCTGTTTCTTGTGTCACAGAAAATGTTTTTCAAGCTACATTTTGATTACAACGACTTTGTTTACGAGAGACACAACTCTCTCATATCGATTACCGAATTCAGTGACAACCTTCTTCATCAAGTCACTATTCAAGTTTGAAACAATGTGCTGCACCGATTTTAGGTTCAAGTCGTTCAAAGTATTAACAAACATTGATCAAACTTTAGCAATATTCTAGGCGGTCTGACTGTTATACGATAAAGAATGTTCCAGGCTACAAGACATTGTAGTGACTTTTGCATGACAACATATTATTATAGGTTTTGTGATGACTCGTGAAATTTTTGATGGATTCATGTGATATTATGGCCCAAATCGTATTGTATCTCTAACTTATTCCAAAATATCTGAATCTTTTTCAGATGACGATCCTCTTCCACTCCGAAATTTTATATTAGGGTCCCACAGCGGTTACGCTTAAAACCTTACAAAATATATTAAACAGTCTACCACAATGTCAGTCTGCATATTAGCCGCACCGTTAGAATGAACGACGGACATTATCCCAAAATGTGTTCAAAGTTTCTCAATTCATTTGAGGGTAGCCCTCTCGTTTTGTGGCTACTTCACGGATTAAAAATCATGATATTTTTACCCTTTTGTCACATGCCACCTTCAATGACATCCTTTATTCAATATAAGTCTAATTTCGTCATCCACCCTTACGATGTCGAAATTACATTTTGACATGGGACAGCTTACGTGACGTATAACGCAACAAAACAAAAACAAAAAGACTAGAAAAAGTTCATAACGTTATTACCAAGTCTTCAGTAACTAATCTGATCAGAATTGTAATCGGTTGCGGGTTCAATGCCCACCCTCGGAGACTATTTTTTATTCAATAGAAGTGAGATCTTATTCAATGCTATCACCTAGTTCTAAAAAGAATGCTCGCACCTAATAAAATATTAACACTAAGAAAAAAATACAAGAGAAACAATAGTTAAAGCAGGTGCAGCGTCAGCTAGTCTCGAGTCAGTGTCACGGCTCGTTTGGCAGGAGACGAGCTGAAACTAAATGTTTCCTTTTCGCCTGTTTGTGCATTCGACTCAAATACGCTTTCATCAATGTACCGTCAGCGTTTTCGACTAGTACTATGAGACCGCTTTTTCATTTGTAAATTATCTTAGAACTATTTGAACATGTTAAAAAAATCTCACGTGAATGTGGATTTTTATAAATCTTTGCTGATTTAGGTCGAGGGGACTCAATACAGAATAAATTGTTATCAGTACTGATTCTCATGAGTTATTGTGAACCACAAATCCATGGTTTATCATTTCGGTATAATGTAGAACACATCGCATATGTAGAAATTGACTAATTGGTCTACTATCAAATACAAATAGACTGATAACTAATATTGTGTTTCTCCTTTAAATTATATTTTACAGTGTTCTTAAATACTTTGCATACTTTTATATTGCAAAATGAGTGCCCAACGTGCTACTCTCCATAGACTACGAGCTTCTCTATAGGTGCTACGAGCGTTATTATAGACTACGAACGTCTCTAAAGATGCTACGAACGTCTTTAAAAGTGCTACGAGCAGCTCTATATACTACGACCCTCTCTACAAGTGCTACGAGCAGCTCTATAGACTACGACCTTCTCTATAGGTACTACGAGCGACTCTATGGGTACTTCGAGCGTATCTATAGGTACTACGAACGTCTCTATAGACTACAAACGTCTCTATAGACTCTCTATAAATAAATGAAAATCTCTAAAATCTCTATAAATGCTATGAGCATCTCTATAAACTACAAGCGCTTCAATAGGAGCTACGAGTGTCTCTCTATAAGACGCTCGTCCTGTCGCGGTGCCTATCCTATAAAAATAAAGAGAAAGCGTGTTTTGAGGAGACGAGTCCCCCGGCTTCCAACACAAAACTTTCTCAATGAGTTCTGGCGACCTTACTCACGGTAGGAAACAGCAAAATAAAGTAGTGTTATTGAGCTGCAATCTTCTGCAATGTGTATCGTTCGAAATTCAAGTGATAGCGTAGCCTATGCATCTTGCAAAGTTTAAAAAATAAAACGTGATGTACACGACTGACCTAAACACAAATCTGTATATTTCTGGTATATTTATGTAGCATTATTTTCCTCGGGAAAGGCATTCTTATCTGGCTGTATCACAAATGTTTGTTCCTAATTACTTGCATCTATGCATTCGACAACCGACGGTTGCGCTTGCTTCGTATCGCGCCAGAGCAGAGAATTCTCTTCGTTTCAATATTCATCCGCATTCAGCATTCGAGCCGGTTCTTTGACAGGAGACAATAGGGCAACTCCTAGCTCGTCTGCAGCCCTAGGGAATCTAATTTATGAATTACTAATAGGACTTGATAGTCAGCCTGCTGTTATGCAAGCCCTTGACATACTTCAGACAGATGAACTAAATGCAAAATTGTACAGAAGGTAAAGCATCCATTGTATATTTTTTATACAACTATCCTTTACATTTCAAGGTTAAATTGAATGTATGAGGAGCTCGGTGGCCTTAAAGACGGCATTCACGGGTGAGCCGGAAAACTCGGCAAATCTTAAAAATCTGCTTGAGAATGTCGAAATCCGCGCAAAATTCCAAACTATCGATACACCATCGTGCCGTGCCGTTGTTGGCGCGCGGACTGAATGGCACATTGCACGTATCAGCACATCACTTCGATTGCATTATACTAAGTCATGTTAGATTTGCATATTAGCTGTGTACATTAGCCCTGTTACTCTGAGCTAAAAATAAAATCATTAACTGGGTTACCCAATCCAGCTCTACTCAACAGGGCACCACAGCCTTTTATTAGCCTACAATCCCAATATACTTTAAGAATCCCAAAGTGTACCATATCAGTGTGAACTACTAAGCGCTGCGTCTCAGATCACAGGGCTGCATCGTACAGAAGTAATTTTTTTAACAAATTCATCGTTAGTACTAAATTACCACAATTTCTAAATTGGTGTAGGTATAAATCGCAAAAATTATTATTACTATTATTTGCTTTTGGCGTTTTAGAATCTATAGGACTACTTTCCACGATCGGAAAGTGAAATATCTAAAGGTAATTAGGAGGTTCACAGCGACCTGTTGCGAATAGGGATGTCACGTACGAACAAAACAACGAACATTTTGTTTGAATTGTCGATTTACGAGTTAAATGCTATTTCGCCATTCATGGAATACCTAGTGATTGTAGAAAAAAAGGCCCATGAAACAATAATTGTAGCTAAATATTATATCTCTTTACTGAAAGTCATTTCAATTGTCATGTTTTTTTTAAGATGATACTTTTACATTCAAATAACTTAATCAAATTTCCAATTAGATACAAGTACGAACAATAACTCCTCATGTGTTTCTCCCATGTAGGAGCGCCTGTGCCCAGCAGTAGGACGTATATAGGCTGGTGATGATGATGATGAAGAAATGAAGAACAATAAAATAGCACTTATACTTTTAAATTTGGAGTATGTTAAAGCGGTAGGCTGCGACTAGAATACTGATATTGTCTAATTATTCTGAAAAGTGACTTTAATCTTCATCTGCAAAAGGTTTTGGTAACATTTTCCTCATTAGCTTGTAGCTCATAATTGTTGCTCTTTCAAAATTATGCAAAATGAATAATAATTGATTGCTGTGTTATTTTTATGCCAAATCGGTTATGCCAATAATGGTCACCACAAAAATATATGATCAATTTTTCAAATTTAACCCTTTAAATAATGATACGTCATCTTACAAATATTTATGAAGATTATATTTGGCTAACCTTTTCGCAGCCTTACCTACCTCCAACGCGTTAGTGCTGATTCCAGGATGATTTACATTTCGCTCGCTGAGACCGATTGATTTACATAATAATCCATTCCGGTACATTTCACGCTGATTGTAGATCATTGTTATATTATTACCGTTATCGTTAGTACAGTCGACAGCACATCAAGCGAAACAGTTTGACTTTGAGACCGCCCTTATTCCATTCGTAATAGAGGCGGCTTTCGTAGTGCAACTGTTATACTTGATCTACTGTCTGTACAAACCATTGCCTATATTTTGTGGGACCACTGGGTTTCTTACAAAGAAACTTTAACTACCACACATTTTAGCCTTCTGTCTTTAATTGTCATATGCTCACAAAATTCACAAATTTAATTAGCGAACAAATAAGAGCCTAAGATTCTAACCTTTAGTACCTATCTAACATTTTCAAGCAAAAAGTATTTTGTTTAATAGAACGCGGCCTATTTGCATGTCAATCGAACCTCAAGCATGTATTTCACCTATGTTACTGATGAAGCTTCCAATCAAAAGACAAATTTAATTTTCTACTGTCTACAAGTCATATAAAATTTTACTTGATCATTATAAAAAACAAAAGTGATTTTATAGGCAAAGGAATTAGACATGGGGATTAAGAACGTAGTCATAACGAATGTGTAACGTTCGTCAATGACGAACATTTTATAACTTACCACGGCCAGCAAATCAAAGACACTCGTAGCAAGCTAAATTAATAGTAGACTACTTAGTGCATTGCTTTAATTACAAGGTTAAGTTTTTATTACATTGTTATTGCGGGTTCAGCTCCTTAGAAATAATTAAAATACCATTGATTGTTCAGAGAACAATTTCTGTGACCTCATTATTATCTGTATTTTAACATATATTTTTATTAAATCCGGCAACAATATTCGTAATAAATATAATACAAACTTTAGTAATTTAAAAAATAAATTTATAAGTACAGAATGTTATTTAAATTATTTTTGGTCGACTACTCCGGCCATGGTAATGACTTTAATGAAATAAGAGAAACAAACCATTACGCCAGAAGCCTGTAATGTTTCTAATTATTAATTAGACTACATTAATTTGAACTGTATTGCACTTAATAAGGTACAATTTTGTGGTATCTCTTACAGGCAACCAAAAAGTTGAGTCCATAAATAATAAAAGATAGTGCAAAAATATCTTTCATTCGAGTTATTGTTATTATTTAGTATTAAATATAACATTATAATAAATTGGTTATTGTTATCTAATCCAGTTTTTTTATAATTGATTAGATTTAATGAATATTAAACTTTCTTTCGTTATTAAATGTAGGACGGACGTAGACAATTGTAATATGGTATATTAATAGAATACTTTTGTTATAGTCTTATCCAGTGCCAAGATTGAAGACAATGCTTTCATTCACGTCTGGTCCATTTATAGTCGACGTGTCATTGCCACATGTCAGTCTAGTCAGAGTCACCTGTCGAAGCGTGTTCTATTGATTACGTAGCCCCGATCTAATGGTAAGCTTCGTATGTAGTCGAAAATCCACTGCCGCTTTACTTAGGTACTTTATTGGAGTGCTTGCTTGCGTAATTTTGCTATAGGTGATTGGCAGGCCAGCGTCTACATACTCATAACACAACCCATGTAAATAAGTGCCTTGTCTTAAGAGACTTTTTTAATTAAATAAATCTCGTGGTAACTCAACATTGATTTGGCGTCATGCTCCAGTGGTATGGGTGATAGATCGCCATAGGGTTGTTGCAAGTGAGACGTCCTAACCCCTATGCTCTCAAGAGTGTTTTTGGCGTACCTATATCGTACTTATTCTGACGAAGTAACGTAACTGCATTTGGGCGTAACTGCACTAATAATTTCATTTTGATTAACATTTTTAAGTTCTTTCAATCCCTATACGTATTGGTGTCTTTTACCGTCCGCCTACAATATAGGGTGAGCAATGCGTATATGTGCTACAACTTAGAGCATAAGCATCTATGTCTAAAGCCGTGTGTATAGTAGCTTTGGAAAGATGTAAACGACTTTGATATTTATCGCATTGACATAAGACACAGAAGGAACAAAAAACCGGCAAACTGTGACTGTAAATCTTATATTATAAAAATACCGAAATCAAAAACGTAAAAATAGAAACGTATCGCACACAAAATTGTGTACCAATCTGTTTTACTTTAGCGCTTGTGATAAATTGTTTCATTTGTACAAACAAATGCTTACAGCTTTAAGCAAATGCGGCAGATTCCAGGACAAATTCCCCACACGTGAATTTTTGGCGTGTGAAATCCACAAATCCAAAAACACTCAGCGCTCTTATTGACATTTATTATATTACCTGATCCGGATCTGCACGCAACTGTGAAGTAAGTTCATGAATATACTGTTTTGGAGGAGCTCGTAGGCGGGAGGAGTTCGTCTGGCATAGTGGTTTCAGCGCTCTGGTTTCGATACGAAAACAAAGCAACTTCTGCCATGGTCGATCCCGGGATGGGTCAATCCCACCATCCTATACTAAAAGAGTATCTTGTACAAAAATCATTCTATACTCTAGAGGAGTTTTTTTTAATAGTGACACGATTATGTACCTATTGATTTCATTATTTCTATTATATGCTTGATATGACTTGTAAAGTAACCTATGAAAATTTGACTATTGTGTTTAATTATTGTGTTCAGTTATATGTAATTTTATTTGACATTGTACAATTTAATTCAATTATAATTTAATTAGTTTAAGTCCACAAATTGTAGTGCCCTAGTGGGGTTCCATGATTGTATACTTTTTCATAATGACACCAAACAAACAATGGAAACAATAAACGATTATGATCCTTCCCATGGCCTATCATGCAGGCCGAATCATGGGAAAGTGCACTACTACTTGCTCGAGGCTCTTTTCACAGCGCACCTTTCTTGACTCCCTACAAATTATAATTTTTCGGGATGGGATCCCGGGTTGGGTCAATCAAATTTTGTAAGCTCGAGCTCCTCCGTGCATCGGACGGCACGTTAAGCCGTTGGTCCCGGCTGTTACTGCAACCGCTTTAACCCACTAACCCGCATTGGGCCAGCGTGGTGGTGTTATGGTCCAAACTCCTTATGTCCCTCCCATGTATGGTTGCTATCTCTAAAATTTGGCAACCAGGACAAGACGCGTGAAAACCCCAGATTTTAGAGCCCAAAACCCGACACGTCACAGGGGTTTTTAAACATAGTCGATTTGCGAGTCGGTTCGTCGGTACGTTGTCGTGCGGGCACAGTGTGTGTCGCGGACGGCCCAAGACTTTAAATTTTTAAGCCCGGACTACAAACGAAGCCCCGCGCGGACGCTCCCCGGACGCCCTCTAAACTAGGACAAACCCGGGGAAATACGGACGGATGGCAACCTTACTCCCATGTAAGAAGGCCTGTGCCCAGCAGTGGGACGTATAAGGCCGGTGACGATGCTGATGATGATACTGTTTATCTTCCCCCACGTTTACGTGTTTATTTATATAGGTTATAATATATTTAAAAACAAGTCACCAAAAGTATAAAATATAAAAATACATCAAAGCCAGCTAAGCTTTAAGGCAAAAGCTCCTAATACGGCAGCGGGAGCTAAAAGCGGATCAAGTTACGGGGGTATTTTCATTTTGTTGTTATATTCACGTTTGAGAAAGCTTCAAGTACATCAAAATGGAATTTATTCATCCAAAATCTTTTAGGGCGATCTTATATCTTTGAAATGCGAAAAAAAATACTGATGTAATTGGAGCTGATTTTAATTATCGCCGTAATAAAGTCGAAAATTTGTATTGGCTCGCGTCAATTTGATCATTTTCTAGGATTCAAGGGGCGTTTGAGCCAGTAAATAAAATAATAAATCAAATTATTTTCTTATTTTAATTTTAACATTATTATAAATGTTTGATAAATTATTAATTTAACGTTTTCTAGTTTAGATATTTTTATAAATGAAATTATTTTTTTACTTTTTAGTATACCTATGACAAACTTTGAAGTGGAAAATATTGGAAACGAATTAACCGATTCTAACAAAACTCTAAGCAAGTCAAGCTAGGCGAAAAAGTTATCGGAGGCTTTCTCGGTTCAACGACACAGTTAATAAAAAAGTTCATCAAAATATACCTACTTTGAGCAGGTTTAATGAAACACCTTTTACAACTATTAAAAATAAGTCATGAGACCCAAAGGCAGTTCTCACCAAATAGTCAGTATTGTAACTTACATTTTGTAAAATAAGTTTTAAACTTCACACAAATAGTTCGGTCAGAAAAACAAAATGTCTGTCAAATTTCAAAATATTTTTTACAATTTTGAATTGTAAAATTAACATTGGTTTTTTTAAGACTGAATATTATCTAAGCACAAAACTAAGTATCTCACAGCTCGCCCCACAGGGTTCACGAGAGGTAAAGAGGCGGCTAAGTAGCTCTTCGCTCACTTTGGATTCCTTCAGCTCAATGTCCCTGTTCACTGTCCCTCTCGAAAATGAGATAGAAATTATTGTTTATTTCTTTTTGGTGAGTAATAAAAACAAATAACTGGTACAGTAGTAGTACCTACCCCTGTCTATTAAAGAGGACTTAGGATAGTTTTGGGCGCAATAACCTACATCCGCGCTGACAAAGCCGTAGGTGGTGGGAGAAACACATGAAGAGTTTGGGCCATAACACCACCACGCTGGCCCAATGCCGGTTGGTGGGTTAAAACGGTTACAGTAACAACCAGAACCAACGACTTAGCGTGCCTTTCGAACCACGGAGGAGCTCAAGATTAGAAATTTTGACGAAAGTTACTTTTGTGTTTAGTCTTAATATTAGTAAGGATTATAAATTATCAATGTATATTTCTCCGATACCTGTATCTCCAACTCAAGCTCAAAATGATGCTTAATTCTGAGTAGTTAGTAATAGTTGAAAGTCTAAGTAAATTAAAGTACACGCTATTTCGCATGTAATATTGAAAATGTAACGTGACCGTTGTAGGTTATGTTGTCACTTTTATTTGGAATGGTTATTCAATTGAAAATACAAATTGCGTTTGGATATTGTCATCTCTATTTAAACGAAAAAAGGTCTCCGGACTTAAATGAACAAAGAGAAATCCTGACTCATAATAATATTGCTTAATGTACACTTACTCAATACAAGTAACAAAGTATCTTCATTAACTTCAAGTCTCTTTAATACGAGTTACTAAATTCATTTATGTGGTTTCAAGTAATACAAAATGGGTGTTCTGCTTTGCTTTGAAATAAAGAGAATAAGGTTTAGTTTTCACATGATAATGTTGATATTGTACTCAGTGGGCTCGCCAAAATACACTTGAGCTGAACGTAAATATAAATTCAGTGTGCGTGGCTATGAATATTTTCATAATTTTGTCGATCCTTCGGGACACGAAATATAAAATTTTGTTATTTTTTCACGCATCGACAGCAATGGGTAGAAGACGTACTCGCAAGAATAATAGCATTGAAATTTTCTTTTTTAAATAAAGTTCTGCAAACATCCTCTTATTTAAATAAAGACTTGTAATCTTTCTTGAAGTGCTTGAAGAGTGGATTCGCAACTACCTAGACTAGATATAAAAATATAGGTAGGAGCTAATAGAGTATAAGGAGAGTATTAAATAAAGTTAAATCATTGCAGATAAAATTAATGTGTAGTAATAATCGAACAGTAATGTCATATTATGATAGTTTGACTGAACTCACAAACTAAATCCTTCATGACGATTCACAAATGCAAATCAAAGTTTGAAAGTAATAAAATCCTAAAACAGGTAGTGAAAGCACTCCGACCGCGCGTGTAGACGGATATTAATGTGAATGCACAAAGCTGGTACCTTTCACGATTCCCTGTACTCCAATATAGGATTTTATAGGAATAATGGCAAACACATTTTAACAGGAGCACCTTTTTATTAGGGAAACCAGAAAGATTGTGACACATTATTCAAATTAATGTTATATTAGGTATACTAACATGTCGAAGTCTGATCGTTGAACTAAGCCCATCGTTAATACTGAAGATTTTGTTTGTGTGATTAGTACGTTCGAGGCATTTTTTACGACCAGAAAACAGAAAAGTCTGGTTGAGCCTACTAATTGAACAGACATTCTCCGGTCTTACTAGATGATGGGTCTAATTCTGCGATCGCCAGATTTATCGCGAAAAATCCTAATTAGGTCCCAATTTGGCGAGTTTATCAATCGAAATTCGACATATTGGAGATTCGATTTATTATGAATATCTTTAATATTAAGTAAAATTAAAGACCGTCTGGTCGAGTGGTCTGCACCCCTTACTATACAGGCTACTTTGTCAGGGGTTTGAATCCCGATAGGGGCAGATGTATGTATGATGAATGCGAGCATTTGTTCACGAGTCATGTATGTTCGCATGTTTATTTAGTATATTTCTAATATACCGGGTGCTGAAGAATTTCGAAATAAAATATGGAATTCTGGGGTTAGGGGAGGGTTGATATCATAGTATGTACGCGGGTTGTGCGTGTGGTTATAACTGTAGTGTGTCGTACGATGCGCGATAACTAGTACCTACTTACGCAATTCTTTAGGATTGTCACGAACAGGTGGGACAATGGTTTTATTAATTTAATCGGAAAATAATAATGCTCTGTACCCCTAGCACAAACATTTTTTAATTTCGAATCGTAATCATATCGTTTACGCACGCTTAAAATTTCAAACAATAGTGATTCGAAATTTAAAAGTTTTCGTGCAGTACCCCTAGAACAAACACTTTTAAATTTCGAATTACTATCGTATCGAGTAGTTACGTTAGCTTTTGTCTGGCTATTGTTTGAAATTTTAAGCGTGCGTGAACGATACGATTACGATTCGAAATTTAAAAATGTTTCACTGAAATGTGAAAAATTCAGAGGTAACTCATGATAAGGAACACAACCTCTCCCTTTAATTTTGATTTGGATTTTTATAACACACTGTATTGTATACATACATTTACATAGCATATCATTTTCTGCCTATTATCAATAATTTCTCCGTTATCTAGTATTCATAACACAAACTCTTAATGATTCTTACTTTGGGCTACATAATAGGTGTGAGTGTGTGAATATTATTATTATTAAGAAAAGTAGTACCCGTCTGGATATACTATTAATAAGAAATATATTTAAATAAGTAAAAAGTCATAAGACCGCCTATTTTGGCAGATTGTGTTTGTTTTATTTTTGTGATGTTTATGTGAATGTGTAAAATAAAGAATTTCTACCTATCTATGTCCTCGCGCGGGAACCGAACCCGTGACCTTTTACAATCTAGATGACTGCTCTAACCATCTGAACTAACTAGGTCTTGGGACGCCCTATGTTAATTAGCCTAGCATTTACGGTATGCTGTCTAACTAACGAACCTTAGTAACTATAGTAACTTACATATCTGTAGGATCAACGTCTAGTCTATTTAGGTAAAGATATGCGTGAAATGGGAAAACTCAATAAGTAAAGTATAATTTTTAATACCCCAGTAAGAGAATTGCCAATATAAATTCACTGTGCAATGAATAACGTGAATACAGAATGAAAAGAACGGCACGTTCATGATAATTAAGTTGACTATTGAAATATAATCCGTATCATCGTGATGACTTCACCCCTTTTTATGAGCGTACAAAAACACGCAATAACCCCAAGCACGAATCTCATCTCTACTGAAAACAAAAGACTATCTAAGGAGTCATAAACTACCTAAATGAGCACTTCAAGAGTTACAGCACTTACTCTTTCCGTTGTCGTAATTAATCATTACGGTTGCTGGCATAACATACATAAGAGGAAGATAATAAAATCCCTTAAAGTCATATAAAATAACATAAACATTATCTCATTTACTTTCTTATGTAATGAAAGTAGGAAACAAATAGGTAACTTACTGGTATGCTGCTATCTTAGCTTTGATAAACACTTTTAACACCGGTCTCCATGGTACACTTTTACGCCGAATGTCAATCCTGCGTTCTTATTGTGGACTGATAATAATAATAATATTCATACACTCACACCTATTATCTAGCCCAAAGTAGGCATCATTAAGAGCTTGTGTTATGGATACTAGATAACGGAGAAAGAATGATAATAATATGTATATTAATATCGGAAATATATCAAATAAACATATAAACAACCATGACTCGTGAACAAATTCTCGTACTCATCATACAAACGTTTGCTCCCACCGGGATTCGAACCCGGGACCCCCGACCGAGTAGCCTGTATAGCAAGGGGCACACACCACTC
The DNA here is from genome assembly GCA_947347705.1 of Nymphula nitidulata. Classification (NCBI taxonomy): domain Eukaryota; kingdom Metazoa; phylum Arthropoda; class Insecta; order Lepidoptera; family Crambidae; genus Nymphula; species Nymphula nitidulata. The sequence goes on from OX374629.1 coordinate 16,258,287, forward strand.
GGCAAACCGGTCGTCAAAATACATTTTCGGTTCGAAAACTGATATTATAAACTGTTTTTTGAAATCTGAAGGCACTCGCACTCGATGCAAAGAACCCAAACTCGATACTATCCACTCGCTCTCTTAAGCAAGCAAAAAATACTCTATGTATAGTGTATACCATTTACTTTTTATCGTGGACATAAAGGTGAGACGAAGTGTGAGTTTTCGAACCGAAATCGTATTCTGTGATCATATATTAATTTAAATCTTTCGAATCATAATCAAACCTATATAGTATCCAAGATGTAGGGTCATCTGGATAAGTACCATTGCCTATCTTATTTTAACCATAAAACAATTCGCTGTGTTTCGGGTTGAACAGAAAGGTAGCAAGAGTAATTACTGGGCGTGGAAGGCATTTCATCATAGATAAGCCTCAGAATGACAACGCACCTGCAATACCAAATGATTTTTTTCCTGTTATTGCAGGTGTCTACATGCGACGGTAGCCACTTACCACTAGTTCCACTTGTTTATCATCTGTTTGTTACTCAATACGAAAATTATTATAAACTTGAATATATTCATGCTTGTGGTACACAATTCTACGTAAAATGTATCTACGGAATGATGTCGTTTTCATACGATTTGTTTAGCTTAACGAAAACATGATAGTATCGTTTTACTAACTACAAACTTTGCACTTATGCCTCTGAACGCCTATGAATAAAGGTGCTAGGGTTAAGTAAATTGCGCTAAGGGTAAATACTTAGTAATAAAGATTACAAAAACTCATTTCACAACTGCAACGCAAAGACTTGACTGTACTTATATCCAAAAGCGATAATTGACCCATTATTTGGCTGCGCTGTTCTACATGGGGAAAAGTACTTTCTCAGTGAAGTAACTTCAAATTTTTTTTAAAAGTTACTACAGGGCCCTTTTGTTATATCTTATATCAATGAATTCAAAGTTCACCGTCAAAGTAATCTGCAATCCTAGTTCATTTTACCTCCAACGAAAATGGAGTGTAAACTATCGGCTCATCGAGGTTTTATAGTCGTCGTGAATTGACTCGGATTTGGTGCAGCCGTAAATCTGACCGTTTACGATCGCACAAATGGCGTATTAGAATACCTACCGAGTACTGCATAAGAAATTTTTGTAAAATAAATAAGGAGAAAAGAACCTATAACGCTCTCTTGGGTTGGCTGATAACGAATAAGCTTAGATGTTAAAATACGCTTGATAGTACCAATATCTAGTTTCGGTTATAGTCCTTCTTTATTTTTGTCCCAGCCTATTAAAGGATTTGCGTGGAAATGATATTCTAAGTCTGTCGTTCGGTGGACTTTCTAAGATTGCTCCATAGAAAAAACAATAATTTTCATCTATATGTGGCAGGATAATCGTAAAGACCGGATTATTTGGCGAAAAATGGCGAACCAGAATATGGCGAATTTTCTCTTCTTGTAGATTTTTATTTAATTCAGTTACATTATAGACTGTCTTATATTTCCGCGAGCACTACATTGAAATAAAACCACTTTACCGGATTTAACTCGCGTTTTATTAGCTGTTACATTATTATTATACACCCGGCGTTTCGATCACTTTAAAGCGATTGCGGTCCCGGGAATACTGAAGATGTCAATTGTCTTTGATAATTTTATAAGTTAATACCACCGTCACTTTGTGTTATATTTTGAGCGGGCCAATTCACGCATACGGAGCTCACGGTGTCAGTTTGTCGGACAGTGTGAGGAGGGGCTTGGGACTTTATTATTCGCATGATGGAATCCCAAGCTGGTAGCACACTCCAACCAGCTTCTCTATTGAAATTAGGATGTTTTTTTTTTATTTCAATAGCCTCACGTAACATAGGAATGGAGCGGTGTTCTTTGGCGAGGATTTGGGGCTTATCAAATCTGATGTAGTGATTGGGTCCGGCAAGGACGTATTCACAAGTGATCTCAAATCGAATCTATAGACTTTAATATTTTAAGCAGATGCATATAATAAGTGTTCGGTAAAGCGCACCTATCATTAATGTATAGACAGAAAGGTGGCGGTCCAAGATGGGACCCCTGTGGTATGCACCCCAGATACTTTTTTTATACCACTAAGGTGGCAATCAAGCATACGGCCCACCTGATGGTAAGCGGTTACCGTAGCCTATCGACGCTTGCAACACCAGGGGAACTTGTGACCCTGTAAAAACCTTTTCACGCCTTTTTTGGATTTATCAGTAGTATTGGTCGAGAAAACCTAGATATATACTACTGATAAATAGCTAAGATTTAATCGATCTCAGTAAGCTGCCATCCACATCTCCAAAGCTTGTCAATAAGAAGGTCATGATATATTTTATCAAAATCCTTACAGAAATTGGTGTACACTACGTCCACTTGAACGTTTTCATCCATAGCATGAAGTAGGAAATCGTTAAATGCTACCATATTCGTCTCCACACTACGTGTCTTTATAAAACCGTGTTGGTTTTCAGAAACATAATTAAGAGTAGCATAAGACAGTTGTTGTGCATTCATTTATTCAAAAATTGCGTTTTTTATTGCTAAGTTTTATAAGAGAACGGTTATACTGGAGTACTACCGGTTATACTAGATATTTACTGGTGTCGTAGACTTTACGTGATGGGGCATGTTCTTCTATTAGTTTATAAAGAACTTTATATAAAAATCGCACTATGGACTCCACACCCTTCATAATAGAAAAACAATCAGCCCAGACTATAGATTTCAATCCAAGTCCTTTACTAGAATTATCCGCCTGGAAAAATGTTTTCTTACTCTTAATATAAGAATTGTGTATAAGGGGCTCTGGTAAACACACGCCTAAATCAATACTGGACTAAAGCGATAGGTGTCCTCTGGAACCAGAGGGTTGTTAGCTGCGGTTACACAACAAATTTCACTGCAAAAAATTCAATCCCGTAACAATTGCAATAAAGAAAGAAAACGATGAAACCATGTCCGGCCAGACGCGACAGATGTTTTTATTGTAGTTGTTTTAAATTAGCAGGTTACACCTAGTGCTCCGGTGGCGTAGTGGTAATCGCGTTTGGCCGGACATCAGGAAACGCGGGTTTGATTCCCGCCTGGACCTGTTTGAATTGTTACAATTAAGTAGGCATTTAAACGCATCAAAAACCTTAAAATGTGATTTAAATAGCTCTTCTCACATTAACTGGAAATTTAAAAATGCTTGTAAAAGATTCTTTCGGATCACTAGAGGTGTTAACTTCAATGAGTGATGAGATAAACGTTGCTATAAAAACGTTAAGAAGAAGGATAGAGAACGGTGAAGAAATTAGCAGGTTATACTTGCCGAATGATCGCAATCCCGAAGCTTAAATAAATCAGGATGAGATTCCAAGCCACAATTATGAGAAGAAAGAAGTTCAGAGGAGTCCTTTGAACTTCTTTTTTCTCATAATTGTTGCTTGGAAAAATTAAAACAAAATTTTTATTTAGAATTTTGTTGGTGGTTGCCACTCAATATTTGTATCAACCGTTGCGAAACAAATAATTACCAACGTTGCACGAACACTCCCGAGTCTTTACGAAAGTAACCGATTTGAGGCGAAAACAATAGCTGTTACGCAGTTGAAATAGTGAGACGAATAGTAGCATCCGTTTCTTTTCTCGTCACACACACTGCACTTTATAATAGACACTATTTAAATCGTTATAACTTATAACAGTTTAATTTCTTTAACCAACTATAGAAAACCCATAATCTGACATAGATCCTCTCCGTAATTTCGCAAAATTAGCCCGTCAAGTTTGAGTTTCCAGACGCAATTGATGTTTTAATTGTCATAGCCCTCCGGCGGTATAACACTGCTTGGTAGATTAAACATTTGTCAAGTTTTATAGCAGCTTTTTCTAATGTTTCAACTCACTAAAACATACTGTCACTAGTTTACGACCTTCTATCTGTATCCCATGTTATGATAGATACATCTCAAGCGAAACCTTCTAGTAGGTTAAAAGCGTCATTCAATTAACACGAGCCACGAATAATATCGCAATTCACAATCCGTGTCCGCAATTTAATACTCCTTTTATGAGATCTCGGTTGTGATATGGGGAAATCTCGCATTATTTTCACGAGACATCAAGCTTAGGAGCCATTTTCTGTTCATACAGCACATTAAGGAGACGAGTAAATTTATATAGTTATTGGTCCGTTTCTTGTAAATTTTCGTGGTTTAGTTCAATGGAGAAGCATGTGACAGTAAATAATAGTATTTACAGTTCTAATGGATAATAGTATGTCAGAACCAAGATCTTATGTTATTTTTTTGATATTTTCATTACAGCAAGTTCATTTATTGTTGAAACAATTGCTTAAATAGAAGCAATATCATTTAGCAGTTATTATCGTTCTGTAATCACAAAATCAAGCAACAGAATGGTCAATCGACATTGATATTCCCATTCCTTAAGCCTATTTACATGAACAAAGACAAAGCAATTGTTTATAGTGCAGCACCTCATTCAACTGAACCTTAGAAAATCATCACTAAAAATTGTGACAAAAAAATATAACCGACTTAAAAAACGAGGAGGTTCTCAATGCGGCCGGTATGTTGTTGTTTTTTTTCCTTTGTATGTAGTACACCGATTACGCCGAGATTACTAATCCGATTTACGTGATACTTTTTTCGTTCGATGCGGAATAGCTGCCATTTGGTCCCATATTTTTTTTCAAAATCAGTTCGGTAGTTGGGTTTTTATAAGTAAAAAAACTGAAATTAGTAAGTCGTCTACGTATTTTTTTTCTTTGTTTGTACACCGATCACGTCGAGATTAGTGATCCGATTTACGTGATTCTTTTTTTGTTCGATGCAGAATAGTTGCCATTTGGCTCCATAAAATTTTTTTCAAAATCAGTTGTGTAGTTTAGTTTTTAAATAAAAAACTGAAATCAGTAAGTCGTCTACGTATGCGAAATCGGGGAATTGGGGTAAGCTTATCTAGATTGATGAATAATTATGATATAGATAGCAACAACGACAGTGAATAATCATCCAGTAAAACCTGAAAAGATGCACAAGAGATACCGTAAGGTCGCGTTAACTGATCGCGTGAGTCACCGCCGTCACTCCTCAGTTTATCGGCGACGCCGGGGCCAACAATCGCTTGTTACTGTCAACACTTTATATAGCTCTTCTATGAAATTTGAATATTACTTTGTTTAAGACTACTTTGTAACGACACGTTAATTAGAAATGGAACTTTAATAGCTGCCTTAAGGCGCCAACACTAAACCCTATCTCGGTGCTTAATCTTATAGAAATTTCTGGATAACTGCATAAATTGTTTAGTTTATGTTTTGGGAATCCAACCTGCGACCTGGCATGATCCGGGCGATTTCGTATCGTACAGCAAGATTTTGTAGTCTTATTTTAGTTAGTATTTTAGATTTTTACGATACTATAATAATAATAAATCATTTATTCCTCACCATAATCATTAACAATTAAAGTAGGTAACGTACAACATAATAAGTTTACTTATATGATTATGGTGGGCTGACACCTGAACTAGGTAAGGAACCTGTATCTCAAGTTGTCAGCCCTCCACCTCACAAAAGTTACAATTTGTATGTAGGTACTTGCTTAAAAAATTATAACAATAAAAGTACACTCCAGAATCGTGGTGAGAAGTATTACAAGTCTTGGATGCAATGATTGAATGAGTGTATGTAGGAGTTGGGTAGGTCCCAACTCATCCACCAAGTATGCGAGGTTAGGGTATGTCTGTATATTGTCATGTTGTGTGCGCGTGAATGAGTGCGTCTACGCCGGGCGAGTAAGCGAAGCGATAGCCTTTGGATGGGTTTAAGGTAAAAGCGATTGTTATTTGATATATATATTATATTATATTATATTTTAAAAGTTATTTTAGTATCTTTAGTATGTCTTCAGTTCTTTGATAATTTAAGCCTTTAAATTTATCCAACAGTACAGATCGAAGTGATTTTCTATTTTTATTCAGTATTTTGTGTCTTTTATTAAACATATTGTAGAGACTCTTAGTACATATTATCCTATTTTGTCCGCCTAAAACTGTTAAATCAACCAACGTGTGTTGCCGTTAAATAACAGCAAAAACCCCGTAGACTTTATTAAATTTATAAAAGTAACAAACAACAAGCATGCGTTGCGTTGCTTTTAAAATATGATTTGTTCGTTTCGTAATACAGGGTGGTGCCGTCAATACGACAATAAATTAAAACATGGGCTGTATTAGTTCATAGAAATGGTTTGTCACTTTCAAAAACATCTTGTTCATTAGATAATTTCATGACATTTCTGTGAAACAGTGCAGCCAATTATATATTATTTCATACAAATGTCATGAAATTATAAAATGAATCAGATGTTATTGAAAGTGGCAAACCATTTGCATGAATTAATATAGCCCATGTTTTGATTTTTTGTCATATTGACGGCACCACCCTGTATAATATTCAGAAACTTGAAGTACAGAAAGTACTTAATAAGAAAGTTTCACATTTCTTAGAAAATATACAGAGCTTATTATAAATTAGTGTGGACAGGTGTAGATCAAATACAATTAGTTAAAACGGAACTTTAAAAAAAAAATTTTTTTCTTATTTATAATAATATTTCGCCTCGTTGCCTCTTTCTTTGTGCTAACAGATTTACGAAGGGAATCAAATAATATCTACTGAATTCGACCGAAATACACCTTTTACTGAAGAAAATATTATGCCATTGCCAGAATGTAGAGATATTTTTATTCCCAAAAGGGTGTAATAAAAAGCAAGTTACGACTCTGGGTAATTTGCTGTGCCCGCTCGTAATGTTATTGATTTGCCCCATAAAGTACTATGTAGGTATATTAAAATATTGGATACCTCACACACCTCACCTCACATCCTATACCAGTCAGACGGCGGCGTCACTTCAACAATAAAAAACCTATTGTGGTGTTGTGGCAGTACTCAAAGATTTAAAAAACTAATTAAATATGTATATATTGATATCTTACTAAATTTAACATAATTACGCAGCTCATTACTTCATTAGCTATTTCATGCTGGTATTTAATTCGATATGCCCCGATATCAAGTTTTCATCATACTTACTTTCCCTAAATTCTAATTAAGGTGGTTTAAAAAAATAATTCTCACTAGATATTGCTATGGCTATTGTTTTAAATACGACAAAAAAAACAAATGACCTATATTTTATAAGTCATATGGTTTTTGTGTCGTATTTTAAACAATTAGAAAAATAACTTTCATTATTTTTTTTGATCACATACTTCAATATTATAAAATATAAGTAATGATAAAATGAAAAACTATTGATTACCACACTCTACATGTAAAATTGAGCAGTAAAAAGTTATTCATCCCCGAAAATATACAGTTCTTTGGGGAATATTCCCCAATTCCGCATGAACAACGCTACAGACAAAAGGAAGTATGTAGGTACTTAATAAAGCAGAAATGTGATTTATACCAATTTGTGGCAACCATGAACCAGATGCTAGAACAAAAGGCGGAATATTCGTTTGTAATATTCGGAATTGCTCCCGTTTCTCGTATTATCCTGCATGATCTGCGGACATTTTTACACGATAAAGTCCTTTATCGCTCGCTGCTATTGTTTTGATCTCACTTTGCGCTTTTAACGAAGTTTTTAATTTCAACCGCTTTTCGCCGACGCTCGGAATCTCGTTGTTTTAGAAACAGCTGTGAGTTTTACTCTGGGTTTTGTTTCAGACGCCTGAATCTTGTTGGTTTCATTTCATTCTTTTGGCATTTTCACGCTTTTTCTTATTTCACAAAGAATGCAGGTATAAATTGCAAGGTACTATTCAGTTTATAAGTATACCCGTTCTAGTTAGTGAGTTCATGTAGCACGCCGTATTCTACCGCCTCTGTGGTCTAGTGCTTGAGCCCACCTAGCTCAGATCTAGAGGTCCGGGGTTCGATTCCCGTGGGGGCAGAAATTTTCTGCTCGGCTTGAGTGGTGGTAGGGCTTTTCTAGGTCTGCCTGGCTAGCTACCACCATCTTACCTAAATCTGCCACCATAACAATACTGTTAACAGCATTGTTGTGTTCCGGCAATCAGAGGGAAAAGCCGGTTCCTCTGTAGTTGAGGAATCCGGGTGCAGCTGGCTTCCATCGGCGGCCTTATCTTCACTTACCATCAGGTGAGATAAAGGCCAAGAGTTACCCCGTTTAGATAAAAAAAAATGTCAAGTCCCAAAGGGTTACTTTAGATGTCCCTTTATTTCCAGCAGTGATGTGTGTTCTCAATCCAACTTGGATTGGAAACTTGCAAGATGACTGTTGGTTTTTTGATAGTTTATTTATAGTGTGAATAATACCTAATCGAAATAACTTCAGCCGCCTTTCTTATTTCAGCCGTGAAACAGTTCGCTGTGTTTCGGATTGAAGGGAAAGGTAGCCAGTGTAATTACTGGGCATGGACGGCATTTCATCTTAGGCCCCAGGATGACAACGCACCTGCAATCTCAAGTGATTTTTCCTTGTTATTGCAGGTGTCTATAGGCGGCGGTAACCGCTTACCATCAGGTGGGCCGTCAGCTTGTTTGACATCTAGTAGTATAAAAAAAAAAAAAAAACTAAACAACACGACGATTGGCTTCATAATGATTCACCAGATACTATCTTGAACAATAAATTAGAACTATTCATATTTCCCCAACAAAGCAAGGAAGTGCGAAACACGAAAGCAACAACATTTGAGGTTATAACGAAATATTGAAAGTGTTTTATAACATTCAAAATTTTTGTATTGGATAATTACATAATTATATAGACCCGGCCTCAGATTACGTACGAGTTACGTCTCTTCAAGCTTTAATTAAATCTATAAAAACACGTTAGTTGTTCGCAACAGACTGACTTTATTTCATAAGAAGTTTTACAAATTACAAACTAGATGGAGTTAGTAGTCACCATAATTTTGATAAAGAATCTTGACACCCCCACTTATCAAAATAAACTACATATGTACTATAGGTAGAATACCTAGCAAATTCATAAACTTGTAATGTTTTATGTAACCTAGACCTTTAGTAAATATGTCAGCAGGCATTTCCTCACTAGGAATATATTCAACTTTAACAAATTTATACTTTACAACATCTCGAACATAATGACAACGTACATCTATATGTTTTGACCTATTATGACTCTGATTACTTAAAGCTAACTTTAATGCACTTTGGTTATCGCAATACAAGTCAATTACATAAAGTGTATCAGTAATTTCATGTATTAAATTTCTTAAGTAGACAGCTTCTCTAGAAGCTTCTGACAAAGCAGTGTATTCCGCCTCTGTGCTAGATAATGACACTGTTTTCTGCTTTCTACTTTGCCAAGAAATAGCTGATCCTGACAGCAGGAAGCAGAAACCGGTATAGGATTTCCTATCTAAGGCGTCACTTGCCCAGTCACTGTCTACAAATCCTTGTAGATCGTTATTATTATTACAATATTTTAAACAATAATTTTTAGTACACTGCAAATATCTCAACACACGTTTTGCATAATTCCAATGTATATGACTGTAACAATTATTAAACTGGCTAAGATAACTTACAGAGTAAGCAATGTCTGGTCTCGTTAACACAGCCAAGTACAACAAATTACAAACTAGATGGAGTTAGTAGTCACCATAATTTTGATAAAGAATCTTGACAAAATCACTTCAGTAGGATGTTGATTCATCGGTTGGCGGAAAGTTGCCTTAGGTACCCTATTCTATATTCGCTACATATTTTGGCTCATATTTGGGTACCTATATCACAGCCTTTGTTAGTTAGCTAATGAATACATTATGTTTTTGAATACCTGTCTGATTTCACTCAATTAATGAACTTCGTGGCATTGTTATGTATAACCTCCGTTTTCTCTATTTGTATTTTTGATCACAATTGGGAAATGTTGTCTTGATTAAGATTTCGTGATACATATCAAATACTTTTAAATTTTACTGAAACAGTTTAAGTAAAAATCCCACAATGTTAATGACTTAAGTACAATCCTCCGACTCTGCATGCTTGACTATTTTACAACAAAATTTTTGTATGCAAGATTCATTATGTTGTTTTTTGTTCAAACTAAATATAATATATAATAACTGACACTCAGATAAGGGTGAGAGCCGACACTTTGAATACAAATTCGAAACTTATGAACTTCTCAACAAAGGCACAAAATAACAAATATAAATAAATAGACACACCTTGCGAGTACCAACGTATTCCTGTAGTAATATATTGTCTTTTAATTCATCTTTTCCCCATGAATAACTAAATATATTATCGATTGAACTCGTAAAGTACAGTAGTGTTAAAATTCCATTTGGTCTAAGATACCGAGACGTTCTGAATATTGATGCGAAGAAGTCAACGTGGGACTTACGGCAGAGATTGATGAAAGTCTTGGATTCGTCTTCAACGTTGTTTACGTACTTCCAAGATTTCTTTATATCTAAACCAGTATCATTTATTAAACTGATAGTATTTATCATTATTCGTAATGTTTGTAACTGGACGGTCAGTTATTATGATAACTGAAATATCCATGTTTGTTGTATTCCATGTTTTGTAGCCACAATACACACAAAACATGAACTAAAACCGGCACTATAAGATCCAAAAGTAAAAATGTTAATTACTTAGAAAAGCCTAACCATTTTTATCCCTTGCTTGAACAATAAAATAAAAGGTGTTAGCTTTAAGTCTGGCTATTTAAACAAAGCTGGGTAGTTAGAATATAGCTCTAAATACATTTATTCTCACTGAAATATAAATGAGACTTACTTAAAAAGATTTGCTCTAGGTTTATTTTATTACACATCCATCGACTGAAACTGCTAATGCTGAGTCTATTGCCGGTAGATTTCAGTGACCCGTTAACGGATCCTTAGCGACTACTTCGTTTCTAAAAGCCGTTTTCAGTTTTAAAAACATATTCTAAGCTGATTTTAATAAGGCAGGAACCCGGAAAATGCCAAATTGCCGGTTAGCTGAGCAGATTTTCGACAACACAGCCGCGGCAGCGGATATTGTGCACGGCGTTTATTTATTCTTATCGTTTACCCGCTTACCATTAATAAGGGGATGTGGTGCAGTGGTGGCTTTAAGCCTTATTTAAAATAGGTCAATATTAGTCACAGGGCTAAAAATTTTCGCTTGCTAATAGTATTTCTTTTTATATACGAATAAAAATGACAAACAAGCGTAAATTTCGCTGGTGGTAAGCGGTCATTGTAGCCTATAGACGCTCGTAGGACTTTGTGCACTGCTCACTCGTTGCCTACCATACATAAATCTAGAGAAATCATTATATTCACAATAATTATAATATGAGTAATAATATTCTTACACTCGTTCCTGTTATGTAGCCCAAATTAAACATCATTATCAGAGATTATTGTATAGTAGTAACGGAAAAATAGGTTTAATAACAATAATATGTAAGTATTACTTATAATAAACATAAAAACTTCCATGACTCGTACCTACTTATCATATAAACGTCCGCCCTACCAAGATTCGAACCCGGGACATCTAACTTAGTAGACAGGAGTACTGACTATTCGACCAGGCGGCACTCTATTTTATTTATCATGCTTTAAAATTGATGATTAACTATGTAAATAATAAAGAAGGGAATCTACTTATAAATGAGTATAAATAGATACCTAGTAAACCATAGCATGTCAACGAATCAATAATTTGCTTAACAACGAACGAAAGGTACATAATGGATAATTGAAGTGTTACAGAGAATAGAAAAACAAAACAATTTTAATTCTAAATATTATCACAGAATAAGAGATACAGAAGGTCGACGCCTTTGTTGTTGCGAGAAATGCCGACAACATCGGTACTGGACGTTTAAAAATACAAGAAAATCCGTGTTAAATAGTTTGACAATATTTAGATTCTTGCTACTTTATTTATTTTTAACCAACAATAATTTGAAATACGTTTAAAAACGGGAGAATCGACACCAAAATTAAAATTACATTAAAATTGAGTGAGCATAATCATCATCATCACCATCCTATTAACGTCACACTACTGGGCACAGGCCTTCCTAAATGGGTAAAACACATGAGGGGTTTGGGCCATAACACCACGCTGGCTCAATACGGGTTCCACGACGGGCCTAATGCGGGTTAGTGCGGTTGTAAAAAGTAGTTGTGGTAAAAACCGGGACCAACGGCTTGACGTGCCTTCCGAAGCACGGAGGAGCTCGAGATTACAAACATTGATTGTCCCGGAACAAAAGTTGCTTTGTTTTCGTATTAAATCCAGAGCGTTAAAACCACTACGCCACCGAGGTCCTTACACACGACCACATAAGAGCCAACTCACCGCACGCGCGTCCTGCGACTCGCGAATCGGCAACCACTGCGCGCTGTCTCGATGTCGGCCTCGCAGCGCGTCGTCGTGACCGCGCAGTGGTTGCCGAGTCGCCGCCGCCGCCGCCGCCACCCGTTCCCGTGGCCAGGTCGTAATACATTAGTGATATGCTTACAATCCAATTACTGTGTAGTTAAATGCTTTCTTCATCATGTGGAAATTGATTATAAATGAAAAATGTATTTATTTTAGACGACGAAATGCAATTTAAAACTGCGCATGTGGTGTATGTCTACCATATTCAAGTAGCCCTCAATCACATGTCTCCAAAACACTGAGGCCAGTTGGGGTTATACCAGAGGGTATGTCCCCAACTGTCCTCAGTGTTTTGGGGTAATTGTGCGGGGACTGTGGGGAGAACCCCGTAGTCCCCGCACGATTACCCTGTCTAGAAGGATTCGTCGGACCTCTGTAATATTCCTTCTTCTGTGGTATTATATTAGCAACATCTCTCCTCGGTCTGAATGTCTATGCAAACCGCATAAATCCGTCAGCGGATTTATTGAAAGTTAACCGAGTCGAAACGTCGCTTATTTATGTGCAAAGTTACCTAAATCAGTCAAACCGAGCGTCAGAAATTGTGGTCCGAATCAATCTGTTTTGGATTTGGAGTTCTGTACAAGTCACAACGTATCAGCCGTATCTAATTGAAATGAGATACAATCTTATTGCGACACAATAAAGATCATTCTAGAGTTACTACCATTACACTTTCACGCTATGTTAAGGTTCGTAAACCCGACCGCTGTTGTTATTTACTAACTCCTAGAACTAGAATGTCAACCTATAGATTCATGATTCGAGCTGTATTTCGTGCAAACGCGCGTGGAATTCCGGTTTATCACAATATTTGTACTAGATATAGAGTTTGTTTTTCAGTAACTAGAATTGAGTATATGATATAGGGATGTTGTTATTTTTGTCAAAACTTCTGTAAGTTAAAAATATCAATCTAAGCGAGCTCTATAATATCTACCGCTGTACTCCTTCCCGCTCTCAAAGATTTGTTTCCATATTGATTAGGACAAATGGATTCACATCTCTCTTCTGGACGTCAAATTACGTAAATTGACTGTCCGTTACTGATGACTATCGGGACTGAATTAATTAATCTAATTCTAAATTCTCACACCCCTCGCGCTTAACGCAGAGGATTGATCGCGAAAGACTCCGAAATTGAATTCGTCCGAATCTCATATCGGATTATCGGGCTCAGGCAAACGTGTCGCCGAGTGCAATCTCTAGCCGTCTAGAATTGTCAGTGTTTCACACATACTGAATGAAAATCGAATTTATTCGCCGCTTTTGATTGGCGAAAAGATTGTGAATTTTGGACTTGCCGGGTTAGCGCTTAGGTAGCCTATTTTGGCATGGCTAGCAGCCAAGTGCTATTTTTCAATACGAAGCTGGACTAAGTTTACGTGCCTTTGCAATATATGAAATAAATATTCCTTACAGTCAAGTCTGGAAGTATTTTTTTACAATTCACATTACTTGCTATAGGCAGTACTAGCTCAACTGATTCGTAATGAATTGGTAAAGGAAATTTGTTTCTGATTTAGAACATATCACTGATATTTTTTGGAAGGTCACGAATTATTATTGATTATTGCAATTATTTGTTTTTAAATATAATAATGTAGGTACCTAAATATGTTCCACCAGCAACGATTTGCATGCCATTTTCTTGCCATCTAAATTATAGAATGATGATATTTTTTTGCAGGTCATGGCTACTGACTTGACGATATGCTTATTTCAGGGCTGTACACCAATATTGAACTTCATTATGCTTTTTGGTCTTTTTACCATTTTTCACCATTTGGTCTTTTTATTTGCCACCACAGAACCTCAAATCCGGGACCTTTGCTTTTGTAATCCTGGGCACGGTCATAACATTAAAGGTGTTCATCATTATTACTATGTTCAAGTGCAATATCAGAAACAAAATATTCTTTTGAGTTCGAATTTCCCGCTCACTGACTAATGCAGTCCTCTACACACGCTCCAGCGCGAGCCAGCAAAAAGTAATTTCCTGACGCTTTTTGCAGTTGGACGTTCTAGCAGACTATTAGCGAGACCTGTTCATATTGCTTACATCAAGATCCGCTAGGTTTACTTCTAACGGGTTTAGTGGAGGTAAAGAAATAAAAATTTGAAAGGAGTTGTATTTCCTACCTATGTTTAATTTCACTAAACTTGCTGTATGGCTTGAATATACCTCTGTAGTAAATTCTAGTAGTGAGGAGCGCAAAGTATAATTTACGTTGCTATATTTTGATATGTTTTCGTTATAAATTAAAAATAAATAAAACAACAATAAACCTAAATGGAAGACTCTTCATACAATAGAATACTTAGACGCTGCTAAAAGTAACTATTATTTCGCGATGATAGAAATAAATATAGGCTACAGAATAAATAACAGCACAAAGAATCTGCTGCTAATTTAAGGTTTATTTGGGGAGCTCGCCTTAGAAATGCAATAAAAATGATCCTAACTAACCTACAGTTTTATACTATAGGGCATGCAAGCAAGCAAGTAGCACACAAGCAAGCTTGCAGCATACAAGCAAGCTTGCAGCATACAAGCAAACATGCAGAATGCACGCAACGTGTAGTTGTTTCAATAAATATGCATGCAGAATAACTACCAACACTTTTTTATTTATTTCGGGGCACAGAGGTAATAGTTGTTTAATTACCTAGAATAACATAAGTAGTTGTGGCCAAATAATCATCGGTAAAATGTTGGTTTGCTGAAGTATGCTGAAATCATTTAGCAAATGATAAAAGTTTAAAAGAGACTTTGGCAAGTAGCAAATCGGTGAAACATATTTCGGTAAAATGAAACTTAGTATTTCGATAGTCGTCTCTCAATATAGCAAACAATACTTTAAAAGGGCATTGGTCAGCTGTTGTCGGCCAAATGAAATTCGGACAAGTAATCGGTACCCCCTCTATATAGTGGGACATAAACTTGAAATAGAAGACTCTAACTTAAAAATACGAAATGTAATTTGATGGGTCCACCCTTAAAACATTTCTACAGAAACTGCTACATCCTAAAGCCTTAACTGTCTCCAAAATATAAGGTTTCTAATTAAAAGCCCCGAGCCTATTAAAGCTAGGTCTACTGTGTATTTATGTCGCAGTGTATGTTGGCAAGTGGCCACACGCGTCCCGCAGTGGGCCCAGGTCCACAAATGGCAACTCGTGAACATTTTCCACTTCATCGCTTATAATATGATAAATTGCTAGGACAAACTTTTATTGCAAGCGAGGAATATAGTAGTCACAGTAAAAAATGTTGTCAATTCTAAGCCATTCGTAAGTCTACCAGGGGGTCTTGTATTGAGAAGACCGGCTAAAAAGCTCGGCAAGGTTAGTCTCACCATTAACACTTCATTCAATAATATTAGTTTGAAAAACGTTAAACCCACGAAGTAAGTTACAAACTAGTAATAGAAAATAGTTTTAAAAATTGTGGTTATTGATCTTCCGTCCCAAAAATAAAAAAAATAATATACAACCAATGTTACATTATTTCATGAAAATGTCATTAAATTATCAAATGAATAAGATGTTTTTGAAAGTGGCAAACCATTTCTATGAACTAATATAGCCCATGTTTTAATTTACTGTCGTATTGACGGCACCATCTTGTATAGGCAGGTGATGATGATGATATAATTAGTTCAAATAAATTTGTAACTTCAATGTATCCACGCGTACTTATCGTCTAAATATTCCTAAAACTTATATCTAAAATGATAAAATTTTTAATAAATAGTTTTACTTATTAATTGTTCTAAAATTTCGGTTTTAGGTTAAAAGAATTAGGGATGAAAGTCTATGATACCAGAATGAATGTAATAAATTATAAAATACCTTCTGTAACTTGTTACTCGTTATTTTCTAAAAGTGTGGGGTTGCATTTAATATTTCTGCCCACTCAAAAAATCCAACAGTCTCAGGCTCATAAATCTACAGCGACAACGTCGCATTAACTCATTCTTTTGATAAAACGGATGGATATCTCGAAAACGGAGAGAACTTTTCACAATGCAACCACAGCCGCAGAACTAATCGGGAAAACTGTGCCATATCTGGACTAAGAGGATTTATTGCTATAAATTTCACTCGGCAAGCTTAAGAAGTAGTAAAGATAAGCGTTGAACACAAATACTTAAATGGTTAGGGGAGAGCGCTGAAATGGTTAGTTCAGAACCTGGAGTGACAATGAGACTGTTTTCATCAGTAGAAAAACCACTCAATGGCATTAGGTCTGAGTGCATTTCTTAGCCAGTAGAAAGAAATTATCAAGTCATCATTACCAGCCTATTTACGTCCAACTGCTGGGCACAGGCCTTCCTACATGGGAGAAACACATGAGGAGTTTTGGCCATAACACTACCACACTGGCCCAATGCGGGTTGATGGGTTAAAGCGGTTGCAGGAACAACCGGGACCAATGGCTTAACGTGCCTTCCGAAGCACGGAGGAGCTCGAGATAACAAACTTTGATTGACCCATCCCAGGATCGACCTTGGCGAATGTTGCTTTGTTTTTAGTATCGAAACCAGAGCGCTTAAACCAGTACGCCACCGAGCTCCTCAAAATTATAAAATATTATTTTATATCATAATGTCTGTTACTTTATCACACTTGCCGCTGAACAGATTTAGATAGAATTTGGTATGGTTTACGACCCTAGAAAGGACTCAAGACTACTTTTTAGACTGATAACCGACTTCAAAGCGGCCTGAGCCGCAGGTGGCCACTAGTTAATAGGGCTCCTGATAAAACCATTGACGCTTGAAGATTTATAGCAAATCGCAACTGCTCTCTTTAGTCTTTATTATAATATCTACTTACCTATATCCATATTTAGTTGATAATTTATACTACGGTCCGGTTTTTCGAATCGTAGGTTAAAAGGTAATCAAAAATCGTCACCAATGGTAAATATCGAAAATATGTTTTGGTTCTGAAGCAGTCCGCTTTGTTCTGGTGTAATTGGTAAGAGGCAGAGGTATTACAGATCCAATTATGGAATAAACATCTCTTGTCTGCAGAACAGTAAAACACCTGCAATTCCGCGTGATTACTATTATATAGCAGTTTCCAGAACTTGGAGAAAGGTCAAAGTAATCTATATTCCAAAGCCTGGAAAATCGAATTATGAAGAACCAAAGGCATTTCGGCCTATCAGTCTCCAATCCTTCCTTTTAAAAACTTTGGAGAAAATGGTGGATAACTACTTAGGGGAGGGGCCACTAAGGAAATCCCCCTTAAATAGACTACAGTGTGCATATCAACCTGGCAAGTCCACGGAGACAGCCTTGCACTATGTAGTAAGCAGAGCAGAAGCAGCTTTGGATAATAAGGAGGTGTGCATTGGTGCCTTTGTAGACATTGAGGGTGCCTTTGGTCGCACAACTTTTGAATCCATTAGAATAGCTGCCAGAGAGCATGGAGTTCCCCACACAACTAGGAAGTGGATTAACTATTGCTTAAAGGCAGAATCATTTACTCTGAACTACTAGGGGAGAGTCTGCTAGTTCAGTCAGCGTACGGCTGTCGTCCGAGACACGCGCGTATGTTCCGCTGGTTGTAGATACAATATGGAGTCGAAGATAGTTAAGTGTAGCAGTTGTAACGTCGTTATTTGTGAGGTTCTAGCGTTCATACAAAATAAAGTGGATGTTATGGATGAAGAAAGTATTGTTCGCATTTGTTCGTCGGCTTTCTCTTTTGAGGAGATAGAACGCGCACAGTGTCTTTTGTTTGATTCTATAAAAACCTCAAAGCGAAAAGTGACAAGAAAAAGGGATGGACGTTCGCAAAGGACTTTGTATGATGTGATTGCTGTTTTTAAAGAAACTGAGCCTGATGAAACTCCGATTTTTGTGGCAAGAGAGCTTCATAAACTGCCGCCAGTGACATTTGATCATGTAGACGTGACAAGATTTCTTAAAGATATGATCTTAGTTCAGAAGGAAATTAGTACACTAAAGGAAACTTATGTAACCGTGGATCAATTAGACGTAGTAAAGAGTGAATTGATGAGCATTAAAAATTCTACGCTGAATAATTTTGATTGTAACGTTAACAGAAAAAGAGGGGGTAGTTGTATATCAAATAGTTATTTTATGGACAGTGGACCTACCGGACTACCTCACATTGTTGAACAAAATACTAGCTCAACTGTTTCTGCCCCCACTATCGAGAAAACTTCGTCTGGCGAGAAACATCGCGGGGTGTCTCTGTCGCACGCGCGGCACAGTGAGAGTTCTGTCCTGCCCGCACAGATGCAAAGTAATGATGACGTACAGCGCGAGGAGGCCACGGTTTACACAGTGGTTTCAAATGACGAAACCGAGGTAGGCCTCAATCTCGCTACTGGAGCTCGTATGAATCACTATGATGCGTCTACGCCGACCGCTGAGAAAACTTTAGCGCGCATTGTTGGTTCCAATATGGAATGGAAGACAGAAAAACAAAGTGAGGAGTGGAGTACGGTGCAGCGTAAGAGATTAAAAAATCGCTTTAGTACTGCACATGGAAAAGCGACTAATAACCCAAATGAGAAATTTAAGGCCGCCAACATTAAAATTCCTTTGTTTGTAAATAATGTGTCAATTGAAACAACGGAAGATGATATAGTTGAGTACATACTCAACCGAACACAGGTCGACGTGATTCCACACAAAATAAAGTCAAAAACGCCGAGGCAATATAATGCTTACAAAATT